>CM053784.1:275676790-276876790 GCA_028749045.1 Cupressus sempervirens | reverse complement strand
GACTACTGTAAATAGAAACTACAACCATTTTGTAGACTTCTTTTTGGCACCTATTTACCAAAAAATCACAGGCACTTTGATGCCTAGATTGCATGTGTCTTATAAATATTGTATTCAACTAGGAAGTTAGATTCAATTGGCTAACTATTTCTTCATGGAAGAGTACACTATCTTAAGGTTTTACGGTTCAATGGTTGAACCCTACAAACTTCCAATGCATATTACAGAAAGGGTTTTTGCATTAGAATATGTGCAGCGGATGGGGAGCACAGATGAAATTTTCAGTGGAAAATAAAAGAAAATGATATTTTCTTCCTTGCCTTTTGCAATTAGAGGCCTCACATTTGAGAGAAAGGCTTTCAAAGTGGAAAATGAATTGGTAACTTTTTTTAACTTTGATTTTTTTAGTCACTAGAATTATGATCCATTGAACATAATAAAAATGAGACTTATTTCCAATGGGAACTCTGCAAGAAAATATCAACATCAGGAGATGCCATTGATAGAAAAGTTAAAAAACAAGGATTCATGGGGATGAGGTTAAGAAAGAGATGGAGAAATATGCAATAGAGAATAATATTTCAATGCAAGAATTGTCATTCCAAATTAAAACATTGCATAAATTAGAGCCTCTGACACACTTAAATTTCTACAAGAAAGCATCTGAACCTTCTAAGAGATCTATGCCAAAAGAAATTAAAGAGGCATGCATAGATGAAATGTGATGTCAAGCCAAGATGACTAATTTTTGGAAAATGAGGCAAAATTTGGCTGAACCAATGACATTAGCTAGTTTTGATGAAATTGAGGAGGATGAACCTTTTAACAATTATTAGAATAAAGAGCATCCAACTGTACTATATGATTTTGGCAGTGACGGTGATAATGAAAGGTAGAAGAACCTTGAGTCTGATGCTGACATTCAAGGTATTTAGGATTTTGGGTCAACCAAGGATAGAGATATTGTTAAACTTCAAATGAGTGATTTTGTAAAACAAATATATAGTAAAGGTGAAACTATGATACAAAAAATGGGTTATGTAGGTATAGGGCCCATTGGTGCAAGTGGTGAAGGGATTTGGAATCCAGTTCCAGTACCAAACCCACCCAAAAGAGGATGTAATCCAATCACTGGAATCTTTGAGAATGAAGATGATTCATCTAGAAAGGAAAAAAAACATTATGCCTCTACTTTTGAAGGTCATCCCAAAACATTATTTGTTAAATCTTTGAATCTAGTTTTAGTTGACCCCACTAGCACTGGCACTGGCACTAGCATGGGTGAACCTTGTGCAAAAAAGAAAAAAGTTATGATATTTACACCACCAAAAATGTCAATGGTTACTTCACTAATGTATGCACTAGTGGCTTCTATAAAAACCTAGAAAATAGTCCTAAAATGCCAGAATTTGGAATGGGCCATCTTCAATTTGTTGGCAATCCTCAAAATACAATTGTAGGTGGAGTAAGTTTAACTAGAGTTAGAGGAGCATACAATGATACAACTGATAATTCACCTTTAAAACACTCAATTGTGTTAGCAAACCTAGCTTTTAGTTTGAATGAGTTTGCATCAAAGTTTGAATAGACAAGCAAAAGAAATAGTCAAATTATGAAGACTTTGAAAAGTGATGCAGTTGCTGAATGTTAGGGATCTACTAACAGAATATTTCCAACATATAATCCAAACAATGAAATGATGAACTTCATGGTTGTTATGCCCCTAGGTAGAGATAATAATCCACCACAAAATTTAGTAAATCCTAATGATATACAAGTTACTAGTCTTCAAATGGATTTGTCAAAAGTGAAAAATATTGAAAAAATCAATATATCAAAAGAGAGCAACAAAATGGTCTACTCTACACTTTTGAAAGCGAAGAGGGAAAACAAAAGGCTTACAAAGAAAATAGAAAATTTATAGGCAGACCTTGATAATGTGAAGGTGAAGGAGAAAGCAACAAAAAATAGGCTCAAACAATTGCAAAACAGGGTAAAGAAATCTTCTCCTACAGAGGCAATTGTCCAGCAAGAAAAGATGAATGAACAAGTGCAAAAATTGACTAAAGAATTGGATGAGTGCCAAAAAAGACTTCAGCATGAACAAGCCTCTATTGCACAGTTCCAGTTTGTAGAGAGTAGTGCACATGTAAAAATAAATTGAAAACTGACCTGGACTATGTTGTCAAGGAAAATAATATTTTGAAGATTGAATTGGAGAATGAAAAGAAACATTTAGATTCTAGGGAAAAGATGGTTTTTAATTTACAAAAGGAATTGGGGAATGAGAAGAAAAAAGAGGAGTCTAGTGCAAACACAATCCACAATTTGAATAAGCAATTGGAGAATATGAAACAAAAATAGGAGTCAACTACAAAAACTATCAGTGATTTGAAGAAGGAATTGGAGAAAGTGAAGAAAGTAGATTCTAGTGCTACTACAAGCACTAACACAATCCACCACATGAAGAGGGAATTGGAGAATGCAAAGAAAAAAGAGGAGTTAGCTACAAAGAAAATCCTCAATTTGAGAAAGGAATTGGAGAACACAAAGAAAGAGGAGTTAACTCAAAGACTCCATGATTTGTAGAAGGAATTGGGCAATGCAAAGAAAAAGGAGGAGTCCACTACAAAGACAATCCATGATTTGAAAAGGGAACTCGAGGATGAGAAGAAAAAAGAGGTAACTACTACAAATACAATCCAAGATTTGAAGAAGAAATTGGAGGACGAGAGGAAGAAAGCAACTGATTGGCAAGGGCTACTAGAGGAAATATAGAAAAGGAGTGAAAAAGAGATGTTTGAAATGAAGAAAAAAATGGAGAATGTAATGGAAAAAAATAGAATGACCTCTTATGAAGACCATCATATGAAGGATACTATAATAAACATGGTTAAGCTTATTAAACAAGAAAATTGGGAGAAAATAATGAAGAGTAGTGATAGTTTGTTTGAATGGCTTGATTTAAATAGAAATCTCAGACTTGTTTTTGAAAATATAAAAAGTGATATTGTGTATAAAAGACAAATCTTCACCAATTCCTTAAAAAAAAAAATTTGACCAAATTTTCAATAAAGTAAAGAGATCTAGTGACAAGGATTTGCAAACCATGGAATAAACAACTAATTGGATGCCTCTATAAGGACCATTGAAATCGGTCATCATTGTGAACAAGTAACAGAAATAGATGAAGCTCTCATATTTTTTTTTCAAAGAATTGATGAAGATGAATAACATCATACTGAACTTGTTGACTGCTAGATTACCAAATTCAACTAACTCAGATGATAGATTCATTGGAAAATAATTTAGATGAAAATGTTGCAGGACAACATGAATTCTAATTTAGGTAACTTGCCTAAGGAAACCACTCCAGGAAGAATTGTGCATCAAATCACTATCAACAATGAATGAAGTTATAGATAAATTCCTTAATTCATCTAAAAATATCTCTTATAAGTATTTATTATTGATGAGGTTAGAACTATTTAGCTACAACCTCAAACAAATGGAACTTCCAAATGATGCAGAATAGAGCACCCTGAAGAATTCTTTGGAGCTAGGTCATCTTCTCAACTAAAGCTATTACTATTGCTCTCAATGGCAGTCATAGCTGATAGCATTAAGAAGTAACAACTTAGTAAGTGATAGTAATATAATCATTTTGTTACTTGTTCCTCTTTAATTTCAAATTTTGGATTTAATTTCAACTTTGTTTAATGTTAATTGTTATAGGAATCAAGAGCTAGAATATCAGGATAGTTGGGCAGCTAGGCATTGGCATACTATGACTACATAGAGAAAATGGAAAAAATTTCCCTACTACTTGAAAAAATTATACAATTGGCAATGTGATTATACACACATAATATATTATGTAGTAATAATTTGATTATATATAAAATTACAAACTAACCTACAACTATTGTTGCTCCCTTGTATCTGCAAAAGGAAATTTAGGGTCATTTCAATTTGACATTTAGTTATTTACAAAGCATTGTAATTGTTTGTAATTGACAATTGTTAAATATATTATGTTACAAGTTTATTTATAATTATAAATTATAATACATTTTTTTTAAAATAGAGCTTATTATGTTAAATGCATTATGTTAAAATTTCTTAAAGAAACTAGAAGTAATGAAAATCTCAACATGTTAAAAAAATACAATCAATGAAACTCTCAACATGTAAGTTTGTAACATCAACATATTCAAAAAATAATAATTTAAGCATCTATAAAGGGATAGTGAATGAAGAATATAAATTAACTTCTACAAACATGTTACATAATTAATTAGTAGGAAGAGTCCTAGATTAGAGCTACTAGCCTACTACTTGACTCACATAGAAGTTAGAACTTGAGGTTGAGATGCTACTATGGTTGCCATTCTGCCTAGACCAACTTAGCATCACTATCATCTGAATCCTCCTCATTTATTGCATACAACATTTCATTGTCTGTTGTGTTTTCTTTAGATTCACTATCAGCATTAGACTCACTATGCATGCTAAATTCAACATCATCTTCATTGCTTCCAATATCAGGATATGAACCATTGCCACCATCACTACCACTACCACTACCACTACCACTTGGGTTTGAAATATTGGCAATCCCTCTCCTTTGACATTGGTTTCTCCAAATGTTGACAACCTTGTCATAAGGAAAATTTTCTACCTCATACCTAGAATTATAGAGCCTTAGACAATTATCCAAATTTTTGTCTAATTTGTTTCTAACCTTTGACTTCAGGAAGTCCAAAGTATTGAAAACTCTCTCATCCTCCATTGGACCCAATATCATTGTCAAACATAAATTAGCAAGCTTGAAATATTTTAGTATTGCCTTTCTCAACTGATTGCTCTCAATAAAGTTTTTCCAAAGCTTTGTTACTACTCCCTCTTCATTTGAGTTCTCCATACAAGCATATTGTTCCCTCATTATGTTTGCAAAAGAATATGATTAATCTCTTAATCAAGATTCATCTAAAATTCCATTTATAATGACTCTATTTATTACTTTAGGTTTGCAAAAATGTTGAATCAAAGTCATCATGCTAAAGTTAAGAGATCTTAACATTAGTTAGATTTGAATATAGCTAAGAGAATCTATCTTGCATAGAGTGGATTAGTCCAAGCAATGATAGATATTCAAAGATTACTTGATGCACTGGTTCATCCAAAGAGATCCATTTAGTATCATTGTCTTTAAGAAGCTTCCTCCCATCAATAAGTCCTTTAGCAAAGTGTTGAAATTCTTGGACTTGTTTTGGACTTCAATAGAAGTATTGATACATCTCCTTGATTAAAGATTCCACTTTACTTACACAACCAAAATTGCTAACAATTCCAAAAGCTAGATTCATTCAATGGGCCATGCAATGAATGAGAATCGCGTAGGGTGCTAAATCATTCATGATCTTTTTACAAAGACTGCCTTTATGACCTTGCATAACCAAAGCTCCATTTGCTCCAACACACACCAAATTTTTGGCAATCTCCATGCTATCCAAACCTCTAGATTCAATTATAGTAGCATTTAATAATTCATATAATTTTTTAGTTGTCACACTATGATTCAATTTAGCAATAGATAGTAGAAATGGTTGATGACAAAGATTGTTTACAGTATAAACATGCATGCATACCCAAGAAGTATTATCAATTGTTGTAACTTCATCTAGAGACAATACAATGAAATTAGAGTGTTTAATTTTTTCCTTCATATCTTCTTTTTCAACCTGTGCAAGACATCTAGCCCATTCCCACCTGCTATTTACTAACTAGTGACTGTTTGGATAGTTTCAAGTTTTTTAAAAGTGCAATAAGGTAGGAATTGAAGAGTAGTTCATCATATGACATGCTATAGTCAATATATAAAAGACCACAATTAATTGAACTACTTTTCTCATATTTTTCACTTCTTTTTCTTTCCCAATGAAATCTTCAATGGAACCTTTTACTACAAAACATTTCTCCCATAATTGGTGGCATAACTCATATATTTTTCTATTCCTAATATGTAGATAGTTCTCTTTTGTTTTCCAAGTTAGCATAGATTTTTCAACTCCATCCATAGTTTCCTTCTTGTAAAATTTACTGACATGCTTTTCTATTTCATCACTTTTAAGCTGCAACCTCTTCTCCTTATTTATTATCTCTATGCAAATCTTACATTTGCATTCTGCAAGAGGCTCACCATTAATTGGATTAGGCACTGGTTCAATGAACTAGTACTTTTCCATCCATTCTAACTGAAAATTCCTTTTGGATAGATCCCAACGAGATTGATCTTTTGTCGATTCCAATTTTATTTTCCCCTTTTATGCATGAACATGATTTATGGAATTAGTTTTGGTTTTCTCACCCAACTAGTCTAGGACCAACTCCAACTCAATAATTTTAGTTTGTGACTCCCTACACATGAGAAGTGCCTCTAAATTGTGTTCAAGTTTGTCCTCAACTGAGATATTAGGTTCACCAACTTGAACTTCAATACAGTTTGAGTGTTCAACTTGTGATAAATCTCCTTTTTCAAAAAGTACTAGAGATCTAACTCGTGAATCTTGTAGGTTTCCAACATTTTCACCAACAAAATATGTCGTTATGGTTCTACATTTTAGTAATGGTGGCCTCTCTTGGCTTTCAGAGATCTTACTGGAACCCCTATTAACCCTCTTGTTTGACATGGCAAACTAATAAAGGCTACAAAAAAAATATCAACTTAGTTGTTGAACAAAAGACTCAACTACTTAGACCTCATATAATAACAATAATATGATTCATTCTCAAAAAATGGGTACTACTACTATGGTACTATAGTCTACAGTACTAACCAATATAATTCACAAACCTATAGGCTATATTATAATGTGAGATGTCTAGTCACTAGTGGACACTGGACTGTAAAACTAAAAAAAACTAGTACCACTATAGCAGTGGTCCAATACCACTATTGACATAAAAAATAAAATAAAAATCAGTTGCCTTTTACAAAAACTAGGGTCCATGAGTCAATGGCCAATGCACTGAGCACTCTAAATGTTTGGTAGTAATAAGAAATGCTAGTCTCCAAACTAAAAAATAGTGAATTGTGTAGAATAATAATATCTTATAGTCCAATCTAGGTTGGAAAATTAGGCATGATTAACAAGTGGGAATATCAAATTTAGGTGAAACACACCTTCCTATGCAAGCCCATAGTAGGAAATAGTTGGCTAAATGGGGTTGGTGGTCGACACACATCGAGAAAATGGTTAGAGACACCCAACCCAAGGGAAAATTATTTGGTTGTAGTAATGGCCAAAGAACATGGCCAATAAGAAACAACATGCAAAGGCTGGTGATTAAAATAAATGTATCCAAAATGTATATTACATCGGCAATTAGACCGATATTTTTGACCAATCATTTGATAACTAATGGAAAAATACCCTTGGCATTGGACCCAAATCTCATAAATATACAGTGACATAGTTGACCTGCGTTGCATGTGCTATTCACCAAATGACAATTTATCAGTCAGACAAGATTGCCAAAAGGTGAAGATTTTCCACTAAAGTAATCTCTAAACCACACTAGAATAAATGGAGATACTCTAGAAAGATTTGCAAATAAAATAAAGGCAAGAGAAGCTTAGGAGAGAACACAAGAAAAAAAAAAGGTTTTGCATGAAATCAAAAATATTTTTATTGATGCTTTTGATATTTTAGATTCATTGTCCAATAGGCCTATCATAGAACAACTTTTTCATATAGTTAATAGGATAAAAGATGAGGATATAAAAACTAATGCAAAGTTATTAGAATGATCTAAGAAGAAGTTTCACTCTAAGGTCATGGATAAGATCCAGTGTTGTTGAACTGAGACAGGTTGATTTGTCAACAAAGATGGATAGTGTGAAGAAAATTTTCACTAGTATTTACTCTTTCTATAGTAAATTATGCAATATTGATCTCTTCATTCAGGAAACTCAACAAATAATTGATAGGTTGCAAGGAGATCTTAAGTCTACTCTATCTTCATTGAAGAAATCTCCTACCACCACTCACTTACACTTTTAGAGGTTATTGATGAATCAAGGAAAGCTTTGTGAGTTGCAAGAAAAATATGCAAATATTAGATCCACATTGATCAACATTCAGCCCATGTTTACCCCTCACATGGAAGTTTTTTTGAGAGAGCTGGTATTTGCTACAACATTGATGAAGAAAGATTCCCATCTTTCAACTTGAGAAGCCCTAGTGAACATGTAAACAAATTTAGAAATTTAGATCCAATCTCTAGATGTAGCTAGAGATAATTAGGATTATGCATTATGAATTATTATACAAATAAACAAACCATTTTTGGATAAATGCACTTTAAGTATACCACCCACATGGCATAAGTATCAAAAAGGTGGATTTCATAAATTTTTTTAAGGTAGATAATAGGAGCAATATATTTTTGAAGTAGAAGTTATAGAACAAGATGGGGTATTTACTCAAGGGGAGTAACAAGGTAATGAGGCAACACTTTTCCAAATTTTGAGATTTGAAATTTTGTCTAGAGACTGAGAAAATTTTTATAGATTGTCTAACTTATGGTATAGGATAATATATGCCATGACAAAGTTTTTTTTCCACTCATGTCAAAGGGAAGATTGTTGATCTCATTGAGGGTTTGAAAAAATTAGTGACAAAACACTTAGTCATTATCTAGAAGAGTTATTTGGTCATCATTGTGACTGAGCTATTACATAGGCCAAGTGAATAGTATATGTCAAGCATAAGTGTTTAGACAATACATGGTGAGTGATATGAAAAGAAATATGTTTCAACCCACTCAAGTGTCGATAAGATAGTGTATTCGAAGAAAATAGTATGTGAAAAGTGATTCGAGAGTTGAGAAAATAAAATAAGACATTGTTAAGGTCGAACATGAGAGGTCTATTGATGTTGAATAACCAGTCGATGACATAGAGGTTTGTAATAGAACAAAATCCTATGTAAACCATTTTTGGATGAAATAATCTTAAATTTTTTATATCAAGAGATAAGGAAAAAGTCATATCATGCATCCTATGTGACCCATTCAGCCAATTAGAAAAAGGGAAGCATTAAGTGACAATAGAAATCAACCAAAGCTAATCATTATTTCCTAAGATCATCTCTAAATGGTTATTTAAAGAGGCAGAGTCTTGTTGGAAATGGAAAAAGAGTAACTAAGAGGGGAGGCATGAATTAGTTACTCAAAAGATGAAATCCAAAGTCCCTTAAAGACATCAACACAATATAAAACCAATCACTTTATGTAACTTGGTTAACACTCAGTGTATTACTATCACTAGGTTAGCACTAAATGTGTAGATCCTAAGATATTTTAATGTGATTAACCTTAATTAAATTAGTTGTAAAAAAATAAAGAAAAAAACATAAAAACATGAGACACCAATATTTAATGTGGAAACCCAATTTGGAAAAACCACCAATTATTACTAGTTAGTACTTTTCACTCTTTTGAAGTGAGCCCTGTTAGAAGCTAACCTTATTAAAGTTTGCAAAACACACTGTTAGGTGTGACCTTGTTAAAGGATTTAATTCACCATATTGGGAGTGCCCTTGTTAAAATTCTTTAGACACTTAAATCGAGAAATTCCACCTTGTTAGAACACTTACCAAATATTTGTTAGGCTAACTATGTTAAGAGATTTGATTCATTGTGTTAGGATAAACCACAGATAGGAAAAAAAAAAAACTACATGAAAATATAACCAATAACAAAAAATAATAGATCACACAGAAATGAACACAAGGCACCAAGATTTAACATGGTTCACCCAATCCTTGGGCTATGCCCACCAAATTGCAAGTCCAATATTATTACAATCCAGTGATTACAACCTGATTACAATTCATAATCCCTTACAGCTCAATACGGCTACAAGAAGCACTTTTGACATGCAAATATAACCAATAACAAAAAATAATAGATCACATAGAAATGAACACAATGCACCAAGATTTAATGTGGTTCACACAATCCTTGGGCTACGTCCACCAAACTACAAGTCCAATATTATTACAATCTAGTGATTACAACCTAATTACAATCTGTAATCCCTTACAACTCAATACCACTGGAAGAAGCAATTTCGCATCACAACATAATGAAAATACCTAACCCTAAACCATTTTATACAAGTATTTTATGCCATTTTAGGGTTACAAAATATTGGCCATATGTCAGCTACAATGTCAACCATGGCCCAAACCTCAAAGAATTTATGAAGTATGTATAGTACTTTCCTGATTAGTCACCACAATCTAACAATCTCCCACTTGGGGACTAATTAGGCTCCACACTAAACAACAATCTCCCACTTGGAGACTGATCCTGTAGCAATATCACTACCACATGGGGCTCCCACTAGATCAAACCACCCTAGACTTTGTTGTTCTTTTATTCATATTCAGTCTAAAAGACCAATCGAAGCTGAAGAGGAGTTCAGCTTCTCCCTTGTCACAATCTTTGTCAACATATCTACTGGATTGTCATTTGTATGGATCTTCTCCAGCTTTAATTGTCCATCCTCCAAAAATAACTGAATGAAATGGTACCACAGTTGTATGTGTTTGGTCTTAGAATGTAGAGCTGAATTCTTTGCAAGATGAATGGCACTCTGACTATCTGTGAACAAATAATTATCCTTCTGAGGATGTCCCAATTCTTCCAAGAAGAACTAAAGCCATATCATCTCCTTGGCTGCCTCTTTAGCAGCAACATACTTTGCCTCTGTAGTGGATAGAGCATTAATCTTCTATAACTTAGAAACCTAGATCACGACTACCCCACCAACAATAAAAAAAAAAAACCTATAGTATTCTACCTAGTATCAATATCCACTGCCAAATCTAAGTCAACATAGCCCTATAAATTAGTAGTAGAGCCCCCAAAGTGTAAACACTTATTGGATGTTCCTCTCAAATATTTGATAATCCACTTGACAACATTCCAATGCTCAAATCTTGGATGACTCATATACTGCTAATGACTCCCACTACATGTGCAATATCTAGCCTAGTGCATACCATAGCATACATCAAGCTTCCTATAGCTGAAGCATAAGGTACCTTGGACATCTTATCCTCCTCTTCTTGTGTCTTGGGACACATCTCCTTCATTTTTCTTTTGATTCCAGGAATCTTTCTTTTTATGACCTGGTTTGCCACAGTACCAATAGTCGTTTGGTCCTCTTGATTGAGATCTCTTCCCCTCTAACTTTCCTCTTGATTTCCCATGATTTCCAGAGTTATTTCCTCTCTCAGTTTTTCTACCCCTGCTTTTTCCATTCAAAGCACATCCTGATGTAGATCCACCTAAGGATTTCCTACGTGTTTCCTCACTCAAAACAACACCAATCACATCTTCACATTTTAGGGTACTAGATCCAAGAATATAATTACTCACCACCATTACCAATCCATTCTAGCTTTCAAGAAAAGAACAAAAAATCAAGAGAGCCCTAATTTCTTCATCAAAATTGATACCCGCAGAAGATAATTGACTATTAATAGTATTAAACTCATTTAAATGATCTGCAACAGATCCACCTTTTGCCATTTTCATATTAAATAAATGCTTCATGAGAAATACCTTGTTTGAAGCAGAGGGCTTTTCATACAGTGTCACTAGGGTTTTCATCAACTCTTCTATCATCTTTTCTTTTGTAATATTAAATATCACTGATAGTGTGAAGCATAATCGAATGCTTCCTAGTGCCTTTCTATCCAAAAGATCCCATTCATCATTTGACATAGTTCCCTGATTCTTGGCTTTGCCTTCCAACGGCTTCCATAAATCATTCTGATATAGATAGTCTTCCATTTGCATCTTCCATAATTGGAAGTTTTTCCCATTAAACCTATCAACCCTCAGCTTACCCTCATCTGCCAATGCTCCCACTCAACCATGAGACTCCCACTCAACTGTGAAACTTTCCTGCAAAGGATAACTAAAAAACAACTAGGTCGTGATACCACTTGTTAGGATAAACCACAGATAGAAATAAAAACTACATGCAAATATAACTAATAACAGAAAATAATAGATTACATAGAAATGAACACAAGGCATCAAGATTTAACGTGGTTCACCCAATCCCTAGGCTACATCCACCAAACTGCAAATCCAATATTATTGCAATCCAATGATTACAACCTAATTACAATACATAATCCCTTACAGCTCGATACCATCACAAGAAGCAATTTTGCATCACAACATAATGAAAATACCTAACCCTAAACCCTTTTATACAAGTATTTTATGCCATTTTAGGGTTACAACATGTTGGCCATATGTCAGCTACAACATCAGCCATGGCCCAAACCCCAAAGAATTTATGAAGTATGTACAATACTTTCCTGATCAATCACCACAATCTAACACACTACTACAATTATTAGAGAGTAATAATGACTTGACCTTATTGCTAATGCAACTACCTTTGTTGATTTAGATCTTTTATCTAGCTTGATTACTTCATCCTCTTTGATTAGAATGTTTATTTTAGCTCAATCAAGTTAGATGATCTTCCCTCTTGGAAATATCCTCCTAATTTGCTTCCTTAATTCATCTTCTTCAATCCCATTCGTTCTCTCTTCAATCCTCAACTTGACCATATACTTATATGAATAATCTTGTCAGTTTGAATTGACTATACTTTTAATCAAATAATTTTCATCCCTTGACTTGGCTAGCCTTAGCCAATAAATCTACTAGACCCAATATGTTGTCAGTTGACTAATATAGAATTGAGTACTTAGTCAACTCAAAGAAAACCTGTGTTAGTCGAACTAGCTTAGTCAATACTAATTAAACTTAGTCAACACATGATCCATGTTAACTTTCCTTTGGTAACTCCTTTGATGCATGAGTGAGCTTGACAATCATTGAATTTCTTAGTAAGGCTTGAAATTTTATGTAACATTAGAGACAACATACAATTGAATAATTATTTTTAACAATCTCCCTCTTTGGTATTGATGACAACACAACATGTCATAGTACAATGAAATTTTAGAGAAAAATAGAAGTAAGCATAATATCTTTATTTTCATTCTAATTCTCATCCATGAGAACTCCCTCTATTAGTGAGAACTCCCTTTGAAACCAATATCTTCCTCTGGAATGATTCTCTAATTTTGCTTACTAGAATTTCTCCCTCTGAGAACAAACTCTCCTTCTTTACTGATACAAAATTTATTTGATATGACATAGAACTCTCCCTCTTTGATATCTCATGCCAAAGACAATGATCAATGGATTATCCATGTACCTGATGTACTAATTCATATGCAATCTTCTCCGAGAGTATTGGATCAACCTGACTAATCTTAAAAATCTTAGTTGATGCATCACTAAAATCTGATTAGCAAGCTTCATATAAGGGAATGGACCCTATTTTAGCTTTTAGATACAAGAATGCATTCTTAGGTAATGGTTTGGTGAGTATGTCTACAATTTGTTCCTTTGTATTCACATATTCCAATCTCACCTCTTTTTCTTGCACTAATTCTCTCAAAAATGATATTTTATTACAATGTGTTTAGTCTTGGTATGCAACATTGGATGCATGGATATGTTAATTGCACTAGTCTTATAATGGAATATAACTATTGGATCCTTGATTTATTCCTTCATACTTGCCATCAGTTGCTTGAACCAAATGATGTTTGGACAATTAACTAACACTTTAACATAAATTATGCTTTTGTTGTAGACTAAGAGATGCAATTATGTTTCTTTCTTGTCCACAATACTAGCCTCTTTCTAAGAAAGATTCCTCCACCACTAGTGATTTTACTATCATCAATAATTCATGCCCAAACGTTAGTGAAGGCTTTCATTTCAAAGTTTCCTCCTTTCTATCACAAACCATAATCTTTAGTATATATTAGATACCTTGTAATTATTTTTATAGCCATCATTTGGCTTTCCTTTGGATTAGTAGAGAATCTTTCCACCATACCAACTGTTAATGCAATATTAGGTCATGCATTTACCAAATTTTGAAGTTTTGCAATCATTGATCTATATGTAGTCATATCTACCTCTTTGGAATCATCATTCTTTTAAAGCTTTCTTCCAATAGACATAGGTGTTCCAACTTGTTTGGAATCTTCCATTCCAAATTTCTTCAATATCTCCTTGATGTACTTTGATTAAGTAATATAGATACCATCTTTCTTCTGTGGAATTTCTATACCAAAAAAGAATTTGATCTCTCCAAGCATTGAAATTTCAAATTATTTACTCATTTCCTTAGAAAAATGATTCACATAAATCATCATGTCTAGTGAATAATGTATCATCTAAAAATATTTATGTTAGCACTATCTTCTTATCTCCTATGCCATTATGTTGAGGTGTACCAAGTGTAGATTCTTTTCTTTTGATTCCTCTTTCATTTTAGAATTCATTGAATTCATTTGAGATAAATTCTCCTCCTCTATTTGACGTTAGATACTTTAGTTTCTTTCCCAATTCTTTTTCCACTTGAGCCAAATACCACTTGAATTTTTGGAAGACATCAAATTTATCTTTTAGGTACATAACTATTATCATCCTAGAATAATCATCAAAAAATAAAATCAATTACTTATCTCCACAATAGATTTCTATGCCAATAGGTCCACAAAGATCTATATAAACTAGTTCCAAAACTTCTTTAGAGTGATAATACTTTATTTTCAAACCTGTGTTTCCCATCCTTCCAATTTGACAATTTTTGCACATGCCCATATCAGGTTTCCTTAGACCAGGAATGCGTCCCACTCTTTTGTTCTTGCTTATGTTTACTAGGTTATTAGACACAACCTTTTATGAAATAATCAAATTTCATCTACTTCAACTAGGAAACATGAACATTTAGTTAGTTCTAGATAGAATAGATTACCTTTTGTTTGATTTCCAATCCCAACTAGACTTCATTTCGCATCTAGCAGCTTGGCCTTTCCATTCATGAATTCTACCTTGAATCCAATGTTGTTCAACTATGCCACACTAAGTAGATTATGTTTTAGTCCTTCAACCTAGTATTCATTGTCACACCTGAGTTGATCAATCAATGTAATGCAAACTTTTCCTTTTACATAACAAGGTTCATCATTTCCAAATCTAACACTCCCACCATCATAGTGTTCCAAGTGTTCACATTTAGATTTATTACCAGTCATGTGGTGAGAACAACCACTATTAATAATCCATGTGCCATTTTTGCTAATATGAGAAATGAGGTTCATCTTATCATTTTCATCATTTGATTCATATTTTATAGTAATGTAAACCATTTCATCTTCATCACTACTATCAGAGTCTTTATCCATGTAACAATATGTAGTCTTTTAAGCTTTTGAAATATTTATTTCCTTTAAACTTTTCATTCTTTTTTTTTCTTTCCCTTCTTTGTTTGGACACCTTGCTTCAATTTGACCAACTTATTCACAATAAAAATAGATTAGAGGTATTTTACCTTTGTACTTTCCTTTTCCTTTAGGGAATCTTCTTGCAAGAAGAGCTTCAATGACTTCAAATTAATCATCAAAAATATCTTCATCTTCACTATCATACATTTTTCTTTTATATTTTCCATATTTTAGCTTGAAATGCAAAATGGATGCTACTAGAGGTAGGAACATAATTATCAAAGTTATCTAACTGAAAGGTTTTTAACCTTCCCACTAGTGCATCCATAGTTATATCATTTTTAGGATCACATCTCATCTCTTGAATAACTATCAATCTAATTCCATAAAAATGAAGTAGTATTTTGAGTACCTTTCTCATTATTATCACATTATCTATTTTCCCTTCTAAGGCTATGATTGCAGTTACACTTGCTTTGATTATTTCACTATATTATGCAATGTTTTCATCTTCTCTCATCTTCATTTGATCAAATTGACCTCTTAGACTCATTGCCTTGTCTCTCCTCTTTTTTTTTTAATTTCCTATATAGATATCTTTTAGCTCCTTCCATATTTCATGAGAAATATAAAATATTTGACTTCATCAAATTAAAAATAAATGAGAGTAGAGACAATGTCAAACATCATTATGTTCTGATTCTTCTTTTCCACAATTTTATCCATAGAAAAAGGTCCAATAGGTGCCACATATTTTTTATCTAGGTATTTTAGGCATATGTCTCCAATGGTGGAAAATGTAACTTCATGAGTTCCTGCCATGCTTGGAAGTTATCTCTATTTAGTTTAGGAATCTCCCTTTTGTAAGACATCTTTTTCTTTATCTTTGGTCTTTGTAACCTTATCTGCAAGCACTAAAGGCTCTAATATCATTCATTAGAAATGGAATGGAGCAATTGAGAGGGGAGAGGTGAATCATTTGTTACAAAAAAAAATACAAGGTCCCTTAAAGATGTGAACAAAATATAAACCAATAACTTTTTGTAATTTGGTTAACATTGAATATTTTGTTGTAACTCAGTTAAAACTTAATACATTATTGTCACTTGGTTAGCACTAAACTTGTAGATCTTAAGATATTTAAATGTGATTAACCTTACTTAAATTAGTTATAGAAACATAAAGAAAATAGCATGAACACATGAGACATGGAGATTTAATGTGGAAACCCAATTTGGGAAAACCATCAATTGTAGTTAGTTACTATTTTTCACTCTTACAAAGTAAGCTTTGTTAGAACCCAACCTTGTTAAAGTTTACAAAACACACTATTAGGTGTAACTCTATTAAAGGATTTAATTCACCCTATTAGGAGTGGGTTTGTTTGAGGTATTCAAATACTTCAATCTAGAAATGCCACCTTGTTAGAGGATTTGCCAAATAGCTATTAGGCTAACTTTGTTAAGAGATTTGATTCACTACTACAATTATTAGAGAGTAACAATGAATTGACCTAATCATTGATGCAGCTATCTTTGTTGATTTAGATCTATGTTTTGTCTTGATTTCTTGATCCACCTTGATTAGAATTTTCTTTGCATCTTGATCAACTTGAATACTCTATCCTCTTACAAATATCCTTATAATTTTATTCCTTATTTCATCTTCTTCAATCCCATGCTTTATTTCTTCAATCCTTAAATTGACCTTATACTTATATGAATAATCTTATCAAGCTAGATTGATTATACTTTTAATAAAATAATTTATGTGCCTTAAGTTGTCTATCATTAGCAAACAATCTATCACACTCAACATGATGTTGGTTGGCTAATATAGAATTGAGTACTCGGTCAACTCAAAGAAACTCTTCATTAACAAACCCAACCCAGTCAATACTTATTGTAAACTAACTTTCCTTTCATAATTGAGTGAACTTGGTCAATATAGGATTCCATGCTAACTTTCCTTTGCTAATAGAGTAAACTCAATTAACATAGGATCTACCTTTGATGCCTAAGTGAGCTCAACAAGAACTAATTTTGAACTTGGTGATAACTAGAATGCTCAAAATACACAAGAAATTGTTTTCAATACCTAAGTGAGCTCGAAAATAATTGAATTTTTTAGTAACACTTGACATTTTATGTAACATCAAAGATAACATATAATTGAATAATTATTTTCAACAACCCTAAGGGGGAGTTATGTTAGAAGAAATATATGAAGAGGAGTATCATATGTGAATGAAGGCATGCAGAAGATGTTTAAGTCAACGATCATAGAATAAAAATAGTTTATGAGAACATAACTAGTTGAGAAGACAAGAAGTGAAGGGTTAGAGAAGAGGAATTCGATCAAGAAGATCAAGATATAAACAATAAAGAGGAGATATGACATCTATTAGAAGGGTTCTAACTAAAGGATTAGGTAATGAATCATTTTGATAGGTGATACAAGGTAAATCTCTTAAGAAAGTAGTCCTTACAAAATTTTGTAAATCTTCTAATAGAGTGCTTGCTTAATTGTGAGTCTAAATCCTTTAATCAAAATAAGACCTAATAGTCATGTAAGCCTATAACATGGTAGACCATTCACATGGTAGATGATAGTTTATGATTTAGAATTTGTAGCCATAATTTGCCACACTTTATTACTATAGTAATGAAGATTTGTGGGTGTCATCCCTGCCCCTCTTTACCTTCTCCTTGGAGGGTTTTCGGGTAATCAAAATATTTTCGTGCTTTGTGTTCATTTATATTATTCTATGAATGTGATGCATGGTTACATATTTTAGTTTATTTTTTAAGTTATGAGATGTATGAATGGTGAATAATTTTTATGGTAAACAATTTAATTATTGATTCAACCCCCACCCCCACTGAGAATGTACTTTCCCATTTTTATTTCTAGCAAGTTGTACATTTAATAAGAGATATAGAGTTATGTGAGGAAGACATGGTTGAGTGTGCTTGATTTTTTGATGTAGGATCATCTTGGGTTTTCTTGATGACTACTTTGGAGTTCATGGGAGGAGGCTCAATAGTTGCTTTGGAGGGTACTTGGTTTGGTAAATCGACATGGTCTTTGGTTGCTTGACATGGCCTAGGAACTTAGCATGGTTTTTGGTTGCTCGTCATGGTCTATAGACTCAGCATGGTCTTGGTTCTCTCAACATGGTCTATGGAGCTTAGCATGGTATTTGGTTACTATGCATGGTCTATGGAGCTTGGCCTTAGGAATTTGGTGCCTATTGTAGGCCATGTAACTAATTTTCCACAACAAGTTAAAGGATGAAAATTTTAGGGATTGAAGAGGGCCTAGACTAATAACTATAGTTTGAAGTGTTAGTTATAATTCAATCAAAGTTGGGAGATATCACAATTTTTCTTGGATATCAATTTTGGGCATTTAATTTCTATTGTAGTCCCACTTGTGGCATTAAATTTATGTATTTGTATTTAATTTGTGTTCTAGGATGGCTTGTTGCTTGGATTGGTAAAATTAGGGGTTGTGGGGAAGTCTTTAGTCATTAATCATCCATCATGGAGAAGACCAAGAGCTAGAGGAGTGAATTTGGAGAAGAACTAGTAGCTGCAACTAGGAAAACAAGGAGATTTCTTGGTGGGCTTGCGAGCACAAGTTGAGATCTTCCTTGGGGTTTTCTTCTAGAGTGTGGATTTGAAATAGCTATGGTTTGATTTGAATCTTGAGGGATATTGTAGAACTATAACTAAATTTATATTTGGCCACAATTGGGAAGGCCTTACAACCTGACACATTACATGTAATCAGTTGTATTTTATGAATATATTATTGTAGTTTGGTATCAGATCTTGCATTGTTGCTTCTTGCTATTGTGTTTTTGCTACATGGCTATATTGTTGGGGTCTAGGAAATATCCATTGGGGATTCTCCTACCTTGCACTATGTCAGATGGTATCAGAGCAAAGGTTGTTCTTGAGTGTCTAGATAGATCATTGAAGTAGAGGTAGTTTGCACCAAGACTTGGGTTGAGAAGTAGATCTTATTTGATCTTGACCTAGTGGTGAATTTTATTTCTAGAGTCCTAGATCTCTTGGTTGTGAGGTGGCCAATCATGATTCTGACTTGCAATTGTAGATGGTTTGCAGATGGATTGATGGATGCAAAGATGGAAGACTAATCTTGTTGAGGCATGATTGTAGAGAGTTTTGGATTGCATATCCATGGTCCTAGACTTGTTATGTTGTTCTTGATTGTTCATGCAAGGTGGCAAGTTTCTATCTAACATGTAAAAAATTTGGTTTTATCAAAAGGAGTGTGGGAAGGATTTATTGTAGGGGGTTTATGAAGATCTTGGAAGATGGCTCTAAGAGGATTGGACCCTAAGATAATTGTCAATCACCTTAATGTGGTGGATATGAGGTTTTCTAAGATGTCTTCTTAGTTTGAAGCTAGTTTGGCTAATCAAACTAAGAAGGTGGTTGCTCAGTTTGATACTAGTTCATGTGATCAAGATAAGGATGGGATGAGGAAGGCATTCTATAGATGTTTGTGGAGCTAGATTCTATTGATCTAGAAGAGATTTTTTTGGCTAATTAAGAGACTTGTTTATGAGAGAAGATGGCATAGCAAGGTTGATTTTTCTTTTGTTGATCAGATTGTGGAGCCTCATATAGAACCTACTAAGTAGTTGGAGGTTGTTGTTGAAGATATTCCTAACCTTGTTGATACTAGGATAGAGATAGGTTTTTATGATTAGTTGGCTGAGTGTCACATAGAAATTGTAGACCATTTGGTCATGGATGATCTAGTTACTGTTGGTGGTGACTTGTATGTCATAGAGCATCTTGTTGTTAGTAATGATATTGTTGGGGTTTTGAGTTTGGCATGTGTTGATGGAGATCTACATATTGCTATTGATGTGGAGTTTTTTATTAGTAGTGTGGATTCACTAGTTGCTAATGTGGATGAGGATTTGATGTTGAAGTAGTATGTTTAGTGTTGGCATTATGTTGTATTTGTCATTAGTGACAACACTTATTTGATTTTGAATGCTTACTGAGCTCATCACTCTGGCTACAGTTTATACTGAGCATTCAGTGGTTACCTTGTAAGCCTAGAAATTAAGAAATTTCTATTGAGATATAAGTTTGTGTCATGGAGACTCAATGTTAACCGAGCATTGGAAGAAGTAGTGTTTACCGAGTGAAGCAAGGTAAACATAGTATGTAGTATCTACCGAGTGACACTACATCTACCAAGTCACTAGTGGTTATCGAGTTCAAAACTACATCAAGTGACTAGTATGGAAGAAACCTTCACTTCTAATGAGTGCATAATGATGCTGAGTAATGCAATGGATGTCATGTATCAGAAGGTCATCGAGTTAGTTTAGTGAGCCTAAACTATTTACTATTCGATCGACTTTGTAATGTATTTGTTCACTTTTATTTTGGCTAACCTTGCAATTTTGTAAAGTTGAAAGGTATATATGTAAGGTTTATTGTAAGATATCACATGTATGAAGAAAAAACTAATGTGAAGTAATTTTGAGAAGTGCCTGCGAAAGATTATCAATAGTAGTTTAAGGAATACAAAAAGGTAAATACAGAGGCAGAAAGGTTATATCCATCACATAAGGTGATCAGTGCATAAAGGATCTTATCAACAATTAGTTGTAAGTAGATCCACTACTTCATCTTAATAGCTGAATCAAATTCTAAATCCTTTAACAGGGTAGACTTAACAATCTTTGTATAAATCTCTTAACCAAGTGCATACTTCATTGTATGTTTGTAAGTCCTTTAACAAGGTGGACCTAGCAGTCATTTGTGCTCCTAATAGGGTACATCACTAGAAGTGGTCAATGTAAACTTTAATAGGCCAAGTTTATGCTACAGTATTAAATTTTTGTGGGTATCATCCCCACACTAGTTTTACTTTCTATTTGGAAGGTTTCTAGGTCACCAAAATATTGTGTTCTTTTGTGTGATGAATGTTTTATCTTTTAGTACTAATGTATGTAGCAGTATAGATGGATGTGTGATAAATTGAAAGGAAAGTTTTAAAGTTACTAATTCACCTATACCCTCTCATTAACTTGTCATGTCTTGAATATTTCCAACAATTGGTATCAGAGCATTGTGGTCTCAAGTTAAAAGTTTGGTAGCTTGAACAAAGATCTAAGGACAAATGAGATATTCAGACTTGACAAGGCAATTAAGAATGAAAAGCTAGATTTGGAGATGGCCATAGCTCAACTCAAAGAAGCAAAGAAGCATCTTTCCCAACCCCTAAAAAGATGAAAGGAACTTGCAAGACAAATGGATGACCATCAATATGTTGAAGGAAAGATTGAAGACTTTTTCCCATCAAACAACTCAAATGAAGCTAATGAAGCAATCAAAGAATTCCTAGCAAAGAATGGCTCTCTACAAGAAGAAGGAAACTTAAAAGAGAACAAGAAATCCAATAAATCAAGCTATGTGAAATTTTAGAACAAAGGAATAAGGAAAATGAAGACTTGGAGGCAAGAAACAATGAAGAACAAAATCAATCCAATCAGCATGAAGATCTCATTGATCAAATTACTAGAGCAAATGAAGAAATCAGAATTCTCAAAGCACAAAATGAAAGAATAAGAAGTGATCTAAATTATGAAAGGGAAATCAATGAAAGAATAATGAGAGAACTGAGATGTGAAAAGAAAATCATTGAAAAATTGAAGAATGACTTAAATGTTGAAAAAAAAATCAATGAAAGAATGTTGAAATCACAAGAATATGTGAATCAATTGAATCAAAAAAATGAGTAGAATCTTCATAGGAAAAAAGGTAAAGCATGACTTGGTTACAATGAAGAACAAGGTGAATCTTCTAAGAAAGGTGAAAAGGGAATTAAAAACCCTCATGCAATCATTGTGGGAAAACTAGTCATACATCAAATAGATGCTAGAGCAATGGAAAAGCAAAATTCAATGGAAAGTGCTACAACTACAATCAACATGGTCACAAAGCCAATGCATGCAAGGAGAAACCAAAATTTGAAGGTAAATTTCACAAATGCAAAAAGCATGGTCACAAGGCATCTCAATGCAGGTCCAAATCATTCAATCCAGTTGAACAATTTGCAAAGGCAATATTTTGATGGGACTACAATACCTGGTGTAGATGTCACTATTGTGGAGAATATGGACACACTGGTATAAATTGTGCAAGACATCACCTAAGGAAGAAGGATACTACTATAAGGTGTTACACATGCACTGAACTCGGTCACATAGCTAAAAATGACATGAATATAGGCAAAGTTGAAGATGAAAAGAAAGCAAGGGCTGACAACATAAGGAAAAAAATGAAGCAGCAATTGATTCCTAAATCTACTGAAGGTACAAGATCAAATCATGGAAGTGAAGTTACTCAAGAAGTGGGTGACTCCATCCCCTGAAACTAAATTCCTAAAAATGTGTTGGAGTTGTACTTAGCAAGAAAATCATAAGTAGTTCCAAGAAATATGAGGAATGCAAATGATCCAATCAATATTTTAGATACACCAAGATCATAGAAAGGTTATGTTTCACCGAGTTGCATTAGACTCCACCAAGGAAATTTGGTAGTAGAACTTATCAAGCGAGGTTAGAAGTAAAAGGAATTGGGTTCGTTTGTCAAGTTGATACTCTTGCCGAGTTAGGTTAGTGGATGACAGTCTTTCACACACTACGTTAGTATGGTACCTAGCATTAATGGAAAATTTTCATCAAAAAGGGTGAAATTCAACTTCATTCTTCACCATGTCTTGAGAGCAAAGAGATTTCTAGGTGCATTCAAGTGATTCCAAGAAATTTCAAGTGAATTTGTAGTTAGGCAATTTGTTCAAAGACTTCCATCACTTACTGAGCAACAATGACATTTGGAAGCACCAACAGTAGCAAGGCGAAAAGAGGATTAGAGATGTTGGTCAAGGGTGTAGAGTGGAAAGCACCAAATTTCAAGTTAGTTCCTACATGGTAGAGACACTTGACCCGAATGGCACACAATCACAAATTCCACCAAAGGTACTTTTGATTAATGATAGCTGCACTCATTTTAAGTGTTCATTTCAAGAGATAGGAACCCTAGAAATGGATAGTGCTTTAGAAGAAATGTGTTTTGATGGCTCATTGAAACCAGAGCACAAGCATTTGGAAACAAAAGGGTTAACACACATATCACACCTACCAAGAAGCTTTTAAATAAAATGGATTAGGTATATTCTTAGCCATGTACACAATGGTTAGTTATGGTTGGAGCATGTTGTATTGATCACCAAAAAAATTATTCACAAGATTACTGGCCTTCCCATTCTAAGGAAAGCTAAATCCACCAAAACCCTAGGTTAGAATGAACTCTAGAAGAAAACCCTAGCTAAGTGGGATGGTAGAGGTTTGAAAATTAGCACCATTACTGATGTGGAGCTAAGGTTTGGAATTCATGTAATTGTCCACAAGATTTATAGTTCTAGTCATTTAAATAGTGTGCCATGTGAGGCAATAGACTTAGCATTCAAAGTTGTGAAGAAAAACTTGGAATTTGACCTGTCAAAGCTACTACTAAAGCAACTAAACAAGAATATGGATAGCATCAAGTCATCAAAGAACAATCCCTGCAAATTTGGTTCTTTATTAACATGTCTCTTCTTTTATGTGCAAAAATTCTTTCCATTCAAAGGTTCTATCATATGGAGAAAGGATGTTCCCATTTTGTATCAGATAAATGAGTTTATAGCAGAAATGGGTGTAAAATTCAATAGTATAATAGATAATTATTTTGAAGACTTCAAAGAAAGAATGAAAAATAGGTTTAGGATTCCTCCTAAACTTGTTGAGGACTATAAAGATGATGTATGTTTCATGGTAGACTATGATAGAGTATACATTCAGGTAGTCACGCCCCGAGTTGCATGGGTGAAACCTCTCCCTTATGAGGTCAATATTGATGAAACTAGGGACATCATTGGAGAATTGGTAAATGAGCTTGTAGATCCCAAGCAACTGGTCTTTGGCACTTATGATGAGGCAAAAGCCAGAATTGAATTAGAAATTAAGCTACGTCAAGAAATTAGCAAAGGTAAGAGGAAGATTGATAAGATGAAAATTTCCACTGGTCCCTTAATGCTTACTAAGGGAAAAGGAGAGGATCAAGAAGAGGATCAAGAAAAAGAAGATGAAGAGAAAGAATCAAAAAAGGAGGCAAAGCTAGCAAAGAAGAAAGGGAGGGTTATCATTACTAAACCTCCAAATGCCTCCATAGCTATTTTCACCAAGAGAGGAAAAGGAAAAGATAAAGGTGAAGTAATATTCAACAAGCCCCAACTTACCTTCCAAGAAAGGCTAAAATAGATGGAAGAAGGAGCTAGCATCACAAACTTTAAGGCTTTAAAGTTTTAAACTAGAACTGATGCCAAAAAGATGCAGATTGAGGACCTGGTACTCAACAAAATGGGAAAGTGGAAGTATTCCCTAGACCAGATTGCTCCTTAGATCTCAAAAGAATTATTAGTAAGACTACAAATGAGGTGGGAGTCAACCAGACAAATAGCCAAGGACATCTATGAACAAAACTTGAAGAAACTATTGCCAAATCTCACTGAGGTAGAAGTAAAGGAAACCGTGAAAAATAATGAAGGTAAAATGAAAATCAGATTTCACACATGTTTGATTCTAATTAAGGAAATTGAGCATATTGTAAGAGATTCAAAAAATATGTGGAAGAATATCTATCATTTGCATAAGCCTAGTGATGATCCAATTGAGATCAAGGGCGATGATGGTGATAGTGATGATGAAGAAGATGATAACACTCCATGTGCTACTATTGATGTTGAAGATTATCAGACACTAAGGGCTAATGATGAAAAGAAAGGGGAAGAAGCTGAAGAGGAATACAAGGAGGAAGTGGATGAAGAAGATGATCCAATGAAGATTGTAGAAGAAGTCATTGCTTCCCTTCCTCAGTCTCCACCTAAGCTGGCAACATCATCAGGGTTGGAGTTAGCTTCGATATGATTGATTACATCTACATCAAAAATATCATCTACTCCTGCCACCTCACAGCTCTACGTATCTTCTATGGAAGTATCAATTACTTCATCTACTAAGCTACAAACCTCTTCATCAACACTTGAGAAATCCATCACAACAATGTGCATAGCTATCAGTTCCACAACTATGTCAACATCTTCTACTTCATGTACAATAAGTTTGCCAGCCCATTCTACAATTTTGTCTACTACAACTCTAATTGCACCAATTTTTCTTCAATTGTAAATATTCCAGCTTGTACATTACCTATTGGTACATCATTTTTGGGAAGCAAATAAATTTTGGATATAGTTGGTACTTCTCTCAGTTTTCCTCCAGTTGGACCAATTCAACTTTTTTCTATTAATCCATCTATATCAACTATTGTTTCTATTTCTAAATCCAAGCAAGTAAGCACTGAAGTAAAACCAAAAAATCCTCTAAAATGTCTACTTACGGGTAAGGAAATTGATGAAGATATAGGCTTGGATAAAGAAATTATTATTCCCACGATAGGTTTGGACACTACCTCAGCCAATGAAATGAGATTGGTCAGTCAACTTTTAGAGCAAAAGGCAAGGCAGAAGCAACTAAGAGAAGAGAGGGATAGAGAATTCGCAATAATTGAGAATGCCAAAAACATAATTACTGAAGCTATAAGTGTTGATGTTGATAATTCTCAACACATTTTGTTACAATTAGAAGAGGCTGTAAATAAGTTCAATGAGGACACTTCTAACCAAGAGAAGCTCACTGAAAAGGTAGAGAAGAAATTTGACAATAAGGTGCTTGAGCACATTGCTCAGCACATTGCAATAAAGAAGGTAGAATTATCCACAATTTTGAGCAATCTTGAGAAATCTTTTACAAATGTAACATTACTTTTTGGCAAGCTTTGTGATGTTATCAAGTATACCAAGGATGTTAAAGAAAAATTAAATAAGATTGATGTGGACATGAAGGCTAGTGCTCAAAAGTTATAGCTTGACCATAGTTCAAGCTCATCACATCACATGAAGGTGAAATTTTTGTCAGAAATGTAGGCAGAGCTACTTAGAGAAGAAGCTAGGATCAGATCTACATTGATTGACATCTAGAATATGATCCTTCCAGTCATGGACCAAATGCAAAAGTGCATTTCTTATTCAAAAACATTAATCCAAGACAACAATTTTTCTATAGTAGATCATATGATTGAACTTTTTGTAGAAGTTCAAGTGTCTCTCTCCACCTATAAAATTTTGCAAGATAATTGGGATAAGATATTATCTCTTATTCTCAAGGTACACTCTGAATTTCTCTCACATTTTAGTGTCTCTATTTGAATTTATTGTATATACTCTTTGGCATTATTGTCAAAAAGGGGGAATATGAGATGAACAAGAGAAGAGAGCAAGGGGAGTAAAAGAGACTTGTGGAGAAATAAGAAAGAAAATAAATTGACATATGTATAGATAAAAGCTATGTATATATTATGTGATATGTATGGGGGAGATATGTAAGATATATATATATATATATATATATATATATATATATATATATATATATATATATATATATATATATATATATATATATATATATATATATATATATATATATATATATATATATATATAGCAGCTTTACAAAGATCAATTTCAAAAAATAAAAATCAAAATTTTAGTTAAGATAAGTTTTGGTTCATAAGTGTTTTTGTCACTAATGTCAAAGGGGGAGATTGTTGACATTATGTATTATTTGTCATTAGTGATAACACTTATTCAATTCTAAATACTTACCAAGCTCATCACTCTATCTATAGTTTATACCAAGCATTTAGTGGTTACCTTGTAAGCTTAGTAGTTAAGCAATTTTTACCAAGTAGTAAGTTTGTGTCATGGAGACTTAGTGTTAACCGAGCATTGGAAGAAGTAGTGTTTACTGAGTGAAGCAAGGTAAACTCAGTATGTAGTATCTACCGAGTGACACTACATCTACCGAGTCACTAGTACTTACTGAGTTTAGAACTACATTGAGTGATTAGTATGGACCAAGCCTTCACTTCTACTGAGTGCATGATGATGCTAAGTAATGCAGTGGATGTCATGTATCAGAAGGTCACCGAGTCAGTTGAGTGAACCCAAGCTATTTACTGTTGGGTTGACTTTGTAATGTATTTGTTCACTTGTATTTTGGTTGACTTTGCAATTTTGTAAATTTGAAAGGTATATATATATATGGTGTATTGTAAGATATCACATGTATGAAGAACAAACTAATGTGAAGTAATTTTGAGAAGTGCCTGCGAAAGATTATCAACAGTAGTTGAAGGAATACGACAAGGTAAATGCAGAGGAAGAAAGGTTATATCCATCACATAAGGTGTGTTGGTGTTTTATTTTGATGTTAACAGTGCTAAAACTACTAGGCGACAAAAGGCTTAATACCTAGATATCAGTACATACACAACCTAAAGAATAGCCAATTCTCATTATCACTTGCATATGCAAAGTACTAGGACCCAACTCCGACAAAACCTTAGACGGTTTTCTACTCTTTTGGCTCTGTAAAAACCAGGGCGGGTGTACCCGGGGATGGTTCAAAGATGAAACAATTGTATGAGAATTATTCTTAGTTTCATTTTGATTCTCATCTCTAAATCCTCAAACATATACGTAAATCTTACCGAATTGATAAACACATCCCTTGAATAGATATGGCCAAGAAATCTTCTATAGCTCTGCAGATGTTTCCAACAGCAATGGCTAAATGAAGCTAAAACAATCCATGCAGGCAAGTGCTGGCCAACTTTGAAAATCTTACAGGAAATATAAGTAAAAATTGATTTTATGATGTACTTTGAAAAAGCCAGTCATAATATACTTCTCTTTTGGCTGAAATACTTTTGATCAGTGCCTAATCCATTGGGGATTCAGAGTCAAGTAAATTCTTAGATCTAATTTGTTGCTTTGCAACAAATTTTCATCAGCAATTCTTACCAGAATTTATCATTCAAAAATCCTTATTAACACCCAAGCAACCTCATCACATTCATCAAAGCCTTTATTTAATCCATTGAATTAACACCAATAACAAATGGATGTACAACCTTAATATATTGCAATCAATTGCATAAGCTTTTACTCACACAACATCAAGGTAGCTAAGTATTTAAAAGGAGACAAAATTCAGAAAAGAACAGATATTGGGACAGTTCATAATTTGTATTCATTTCTTTTGAAAATGGTATATCCTTTACAATAGACCTAGAAAGACCTTCAGGGAAGAAGCACAGTTCTTTCTACATTCATCTATATCTCAGAAATTTTGATAGAAAAGTATACTATAAATTTCCTTCCCAAAATGTTTTGGACCAAAAATAGAACTAAGCACAATACTTAGTAAAAACTAAATTCGGACCCTTCTTTAGCCTTGGGATCTCACTTAAATAATGTGAGATGCAACAAGCTTCAGGCTAAAGAAGGTGACAGGTGTCCTTCTTTAGAAAAACAAAAACAAGAATAACAGAAAGGTTAATTAAAACAACAATTCTTGGCAGGTCCCTTTCTGTTATGCTTCTTGGTTGTTATGATCTGATCTCACAATCATTCTTCATCTTCAGAGTACATACCCATAAGGTCTGTAAGTGATGTATCATCTTCTGTTACATGCAAACTCACTTTAACCTGGGGATTTTCTATGTCATCATTGCTGATTACAAAAGTAACTATTACTCTTACATCTTCTTCATCATCGTCTCCTGACATCTGCTCCCTAAACTGATTTTTCCATCTGTTAAAAGTATCATCATCTGGCCAATCAAAACTTAGGGTTTCTCTTTGTATCTTTATTAAAGAATTGGCATTTTCCTCTAAATCATCGAATTCTTTTCTCATATCATCATAATATAATTGTATTTTTACTAGCTCTTCATTTGTCTTTGCCCAAAACCAATGGCCAGTCTCACTGATGATGTTTGTTATTCTGTTATCGAATAATTCATCCATTTCCTTTTTCCATTTTTCTTTTTCCTTTACCGTATCAACAGATTCTAAAGCACAAGGAAATAGGGTGAATTTTTTAGCAAGATATTTTGAAAAATAGAGTATCAATTTTCTCTGTAAAGAATCTCTTTTATTCTCAAAATTATCTAATTGATTCAATAAATCAAAAATCCTTTCAACCTGATGATAAGGCATTTGGACTGTAGATATACAAATAATTGTAACATCATTGTTTCTCTGTCTCCATTTCTGTGCAAGAGAATCTAGTCCATCCTTTTCTTTATTTAACTCATCCATGAGGGTTACAATCCTTGTCAACTGATCATAAAAAGTTGACCATTGTATTTTATCCCTCAAATATGTCACACCCTGCCTCCATTTCTCTTCCTGCTGATTTCTAAATTCTATTTGCCACTCATGTAATTTGGTTTTTTCTACTTCAAATTTCTCTGTAGTATAGAATTGGGGTCTTTCAGGGGTGTCAGGTATCTCAATAATAGGGGTTAATCCCATAGATGACTGTGGGGGATATGCAATTCTCAGTGTACTAGATTCTCCCACTTTCCTCTTTCCAAGTACCTTTTCTAATTGAGATACCCTGTTTTCTAACTCAATTCTCCTTTTTACCTCTTGGTTATAGGCATCCACCACTATTTCATATTTATTATGCATATCAATCATTTCCCTCTCTTCTCTTTCCGCAGTAGCCAAGGCAAATTTAGAATAATTCACATTCATGTGGGCTGCCTGTACATTTGAAGTATCAGCAACTCTCCTTACAATGATACTCCCTGTTAATCCTGAATCATCAGGCTATGATGAAGTAGTTCTGGATCCTCTTCTCAGGGACCACATAACGAGGGCAGCTTGATCATTGCTGAATGTTGTACCCAAGAATTCCTCTTTATTTGGATCCTGGAGTCCTAAGTTATTTGAAATAGAGTTAAAAATTAATGCGTCAGCAATGTCCCAATTGGGCAATAATAAAACATTAGCATTTTTTACCATCTGTCTTCCCTCATCAGGGGTTATATTTTGGAACTCTTGCACCATTTGTTCCTTTATTAGATTTTGAATGGAGGTCTCATCCATTTCTGGATGTTCTATTTTCATATTCTTACACCTTTGCTCAAAAATGTGCATGTTTACCCTCCACGCAAACTGATGGAAAGCCCTAGATCTTACAAAATTGTTATCAGATAAAAAATGTTTACTGGCTTGTTCCAAAATAGGGTCCAATTCCCTTCCTCTGAAATCTACTATAGTTAATTCAAAACTTGGCATAGGGTGTTCCTGGGGGTTCCCTTCATCAATTTCTGCTTGTGTAACAAAAATTTCTCCTTGTGACCCCATTTGTTCGAATTGCTCATTGGTGAGCTGTTCTTCCTCAATTCTTATTGGGGTTTGAGAAGGTGAGTAACTTTCAACAGGGGATTCTTCCTCCCTTATTATTCTTCTTCTTTTGGGAGAAGGTTCAGGGGGTCTTTCTTCTAGGACAGTGCTGGTGGATTCAACTATCTATTTTTCTTTATGTACAATGGGCACCTGTTGTCGGATAATAGTATATCCTATCTTCTTTTGTACCACCAGTGGACCTATTCCAATGTTGGGGGTGAAACCCAATTTTCTCATAATTTCTCTGGCTTTATCTAGAAAAGAATTAATAAAATGATGTTTCTTCTCATTCATTACTTCCATTATCTCCAAGAAAGTACTCATGAGCTTATGTATTTTATCTGCATTGGTTGCAGCATTACTAAGAGGACTAAAATCTTTGTCAAAACAATTAATGAATTCCAAAACTTTTGAATAGACTCTCCATTTTTTTTTCTTTATTTCTTGCTCATGGAGAGAGTATTCATTTCTTATTATATCTTCAGGAAAATAGAATTCATGCTGAAATGGACGAAGCTTGATTCTAAATCTAAGGGCAAAGTTAAAGAAACCTTCTGTATCACAAAAATGAGAGTGAGACACTGCCATCTTATATTGATCCAAAATTTTATGGAGAAAGACCCACCCTTCTTTAGTTATCACAAACTGGTGGGCTATAGTACAAGTAGGAAAAATTGATCCTGTCCCCCTTTTGTGCAAAAAGGCCTCCTCCACTCCTCCTAACTGCCACAAAAATTCAGCTATCCCTACCTTTAAAGGTACCTGATAGGGTAACACATGGGGTGTTCCTTTGAATCCATAGACCCTGATGACAGTCGAGACTGAATATGGGATAATATCTCCCTAATTATGTAAAACTTTTAGATTATGGGTTTTGTCCATAGGCCTAACAAGGTGCATTAATGCCTTAGGGATTCTGGGATTATCACTCAATATGAGGCATCTTAGTTTGGAGGCAAAGTGCCTATCAAATCTAACAAAGCTAGCATTTTCTACTTCCCAGGTCATGTCTGCACTCCATAATTGGACTGGCAGTGCCTCCCTTTCTTGTTCTCTATTTAAAACCATTTCGTTACCAAAATAAGTGGCCCCTTTAAAAAGAAACATATGCATCAATAAGGAATACTGACCCCAAACCTTTTCCACCTTGCCCTGTGCAATCCCCAGCAATTCTTGGTGAATCTCATTTGCCAAGTAAGATGCAAAATCAAAAATTATTTCCACACCAAAAGAGGAGATTTGGGTGATCATATACATGAAGCTCACCGGAATAAAATCTTCTTTGCCCTCTCTGAAGACTCTGCACAGTGTCCTATATATCTCCACTGCCCTGGCATTAAAGCATGATTTCTTGAATGGTTCTTTAGAAGATGATGTTATGGTTGGGAGGCCTCCAATCCGGCCTATGTGGGCTTTCAGTGCACCTTGTCTAACTACATCCCTCTTGGATATATATTCTTTTTCTAAATATATCAAATTAATGGGCACATGATACATGGTGAGGGGTCCCAGACTGAAAACCTTCCTAATCTCCTCAGGACTGATGGTAACTAAAGCCTCACCATCCATTCTTCTCACTACCTTAGTGGCTTGGTCATAGTTTTTTGCTATAGCTTCAAGCAGGTCAAAATCCATAAACACGCTGGGGACAACAAGCTTCCCAAGATCAAAATTCCATATATTGGCATGAGGGGCATATAACTTCCTTTCCACAAACCATTTTTTGAATAAACTCAAACCAGTTTGAGAAGTTTGAGCATCCCGGACCCAATTACCCTTATCATACAATCCATCAGCTACCCTTAGCCTAGGGTTCAGTGAGGTTAACCTCTTAACTTGCACTGTTTCTACAGTAGATTCAGGAAGTAACTCAAGCAAATCATCATGCACATTTCTATCCAGGTAGTTTATTGCACCTGTAAATCCCTTCTTAGGAGGCATCTTGGGCTATCTTTTAAACTTAAAAGCTCATGAAGATGATGGTAGTTTTACTTACTTGAATTCTGTCTCAATTCTCCTCTGTATTCCTGCAAATTTTTTGCGAACAGACAACTTGACAATTTTTTTATCAAACCTTGGCACGCTTTTCTTTCAGTAATGGCTTCTGCACAAGAATGGCTTCAAATCTTTTCTCGCGTGAAATGAAACTGATGAAATCTCTCTATATTATACTCTGTTTTTCCTCATGAACGAAGCTTTCTTGTCTAATTAATTCAGAGAGTGGCACTACATTTTTCATTTAAAACTCCGTCATCGATCTTCAAAGATCATACGATCATGCGGTACAGAGAGAACAACCAGGAGTTATATTTACCATGTCAGTTATTTTACCCAATGAGAACTTGCCACGAAAATTCTTTCTTTTGATGGCACTTATATTTAGACCCACTGACGATGGAGAACACGTGTCAGCATGTCGCTACTTCGTTATGCATAAAGAATAAGCACCTTGCCATGGCGAAGCGGCGACAATCGTTGATGAAATCAAGAAATGATTGAAAGATACGCTACAGGGCTTCTTAAGAAAGAAGGCGGCGGGCCCAACTCACTATGTTGCTATAATTATCTCCCTTGCAACTCTTCATAGCGAGGTAGCGAGCTCCGTTGATCCACTTCAAGCTGACGTTCAAGATTTCTTGTACATTCAGTCAGATAGGTATTAATGAGAATCGGATCTCTGCATAGTTGGCACATGTCAAAATTTATCATAGTCATCTATCATTACATGTCATCAAAGATCTTGCTGATCTTTTGCCATTTTACGGGGCCTCGCTAACTTGCTAACGGTGAAGCACCTGAATTTTTCGATAGCGAGGTAGTGAGCTCCGGCACTTTAAAGGATTCCGTGTCAGAAAATGCAAGGGTTACCCAGTACTTACTTCTGTTAATTAAAACTGATTCTGACAATGGTATTTATGACTGGTCATGCCACCTGGTGTAATTATGATACAAGCAAGATGCAATGTCATCATTTTCAGATTTTCACGTGGCCTCGCTACTTCACTAACGGTGAAGTGTCTGAATTTTCCGATAGCGAGGTGGCAGAACTTCCGAAAAAATCAACATTTCAGCTCTAATGTCAGATATTCTAGTGGGTCCCTATCCTTTTTTTTTTTGGATGGTGAATTGCAAAGTGTACCTGCACAATAAGATATTTAATAAGCAAATCTCTGATTGCCGCATCTTCACTTTATGGTCCCACCGCTTAAAATACTCAATACTCGTTATCTTGCTATACTTAATGAGCATGCAACTCTCAATAGCGAGGTAACACCAATGGTAGATCTAATCGGATCCGACGATTGGGACAAATAGGAAGAAAGGTAACCTGGGAGAAAGGAAAAGGAATATGACAGCATATTCGTCTCTTTTGAAAATTCAAAATTTTGAGCCCGACAATTTATGAATAGGGATGATATAGGGTTTATATGGCGATTATTTCTTATAGATGGTTTATCAAAAACTCTATGTTTCACTTAGGCATAGAACATTTGACTTTTCTATGATTTAACTAAAAAATTTTACTACAGAAAAAGTCAGACCAACAGTGGCTCTGTCTAGGGATGATAAACTACTTGAGTCTATGCAAAGATTCAGAATCTATGGTAGAGCAGACCACACATCTGGTAAAGTGACAACTTCTTCAAAGAGCACAGAGCAACACACAAAAACAAAAACCTTAGACTATACAAGGATTTACAGAAAACAAGACGACAGGAAACCCTAAAACTATTGTTCATGGAAGAAAATAAGTATTTTTTCAAGAAAAATACCTCTTCAAGAATTGTCCATGAACTGGCAATTCAAGAATATTATCAAATATATCTTTGATTATGTAAGAATCTTTACCCCAAGCATTCTCAATGAGATATGGGCCTAACCAAATGGGATCAAATTTGCCATGTTTTCCTTTATCTTCAATTCTAGCATTCCACATTAAGACTAGGTCTCCATTTTCAAATTTCTTGTTTACAGTTTTATCATAGAGTGTTTTGACTTGTAACTGCAATTTTTGATTCCTCAGAGATGCTTCTCTTCTGGCTTCGGTCAATCCTACCAATTCATTCATTCTTTCTTTCATTTCATCAGTAGTATCTTCATCATATAACTGGATGTAATTGTATAATCCCATCAAGTTGTTCTGGGGCATTCTAGCTTGAATTCCATACACTAAATCAAATGGAGCCACCCCAATTTCCTTCTTTACAGTTACTCTGTCAGCCCATATTGCCAACTGTAACTTGGAATCCCATGCCCTTTTATTATCGTCCAAGGTTCTCTTAATGATTTTCAACAGGCTTTTATTTTTGGACTCAGCTTGCCCATTCCCTTGTGGATGATATGGAGCAGATGATGTTCTTGTCATTCCATATTTATCACAAAACTTGATGAATTCCTCAGACCTAAAACACATAGCATTATCTGTAACAACTTTCTGTGGACATCCAAATATGGAAATGATATTATTCAATAGGAAATTATTTACCACTTTACTCATTGCATTTCTGGTAGGGATAGCCACTACCCATTTTGTAAAGTAGTCAGTAGCAACCAGAATCCAAGAATAGCCAGTACTGGACTTGGGAAAAATTTCTCCTATGAAGTCCAGACCCCATTGTTGAAAAGGTGCTTTAGTTTCAACTGGCTTCAGTGGAGTATTTCCTGAGAATTTCAGCTTTCCAGCAAATCTCTGACAAGGATCACATTTCTTAACCATAACTTGAGCATCTTTGAACAAAGTAGGCCACCAGAAACTAGCCCTCATTATCTTATGCGCAGTAGTTTTGGCCATGTAATGTCCCCCACATACTCCAGCATGCATTTCTTTCAAAATCTCTTTTGCCCTTTCTTTGTCAACACATTTCAACAGAACTCCTTCAAAGTTTCTCCACCATAAGTTATTTTGAACAATTACATACCTGATGGCTTGCAATTTAATATTCCTTTTTTCATTATCAGGCAGATGGGGAGGAACTTCCATATGTTGCAAGTAATGTATAACATTGATGTACCAGTCACACTGGTCCATGTCGCAGAAATCAGTTCTGAAATCATCATTTACTAGGTTTATCTGATTAGCTTCCAGGTTAGTTTTGGCCATAAGTTTGGCCAAACCTTGACCTCTTACTAACTTAGTTATCTGCATATCAATGTTAAATTCTTGGATTCTATTGATCCATCTACATCTCCTTCCTGACACTTCCTGCTGAGAGAAAATATCTTTAACTGCAGCACTAGGTACAAAGGCAATAATAGTAGCGCCTACCAAATAACTTCTGAATGCTTTTACAGCCTTTACCAAAGCATATGCTTGTTTTTCATTTATTTCATACTTCAGTTCAGCATGCTGCAGGGATTTGCTAAAAAAGGCAATAGGCTGCTCATATCCTTCTTGGTTTTTCTGTAATAAAACTGCAGCTACAGTATGGAATGATGCAAAAGAAAAAATATGCATGGGTTTAGTATAATCTGGGGTCCTCAACACTGGAGCATTTTTTATCGCAGTTTTTATATCCTGGAATGCCTGTGAAGGTTCACCATTCCAATCTATAACAACTCCTTTCTTGAGCATTTTTGAAATGGGTCTACTAATTTCAGCGAAATTGGTAACAAACCTCCTCAAAAAATTAACCTGGCCAAAAAAGGACTGTATACCTTTCACGTTTTTAGGTTTGGGGACTTTATCAATAACTACTACCCTTTCTGGGTCTATTTTTACCCCATCCTTAGAAACTATGTGTCCTAATAACTTTCCTTCTGTGACCCCAAACGAGCATTTCTTTGGGTTTAGAGATACCCCATATTCTAGGGCTTTTATAAAAAAAATTTCCAAGTGTTTGTAGTGATCTTCAGCCTTGTTAGAATACGCTATAAGATCATCCTAGTACACAACCATAAATTTGTCAATATACTCATGAAATGCTACATCCATGGCTCTTTGGAAAGTAGCTCCTGCATTAATCAAGCCAAAGGCATCCTCACATACACATATGTTCCCCAAGGGGTTGTGAAAGCTGTTTTGAACTGTTCACTTTCTTTTACCAGAACTTGATTATATCCAAAAAAGTTATCCATCATTGACATCAATTCAGAGCCGGTCACTTGTTGTAACATGGCTTCCATATTAGGTAAGCCATAATTATCTTTTAGAGATGCAATGTTTAGATTTCTAAAATCCACACAAAGTCTAATATCTCCATTCTTTTTTCTTACAGGAACAAGGTTTGAAACCCAAGTGGAATGCCTAATTGGTTTGATTATTCCACCATCTCTCAGTTTTGTCAGTTCTTCCTTCATTTTTGGGGCAAGGGTAGGATTGATTGGCCTCTATTTTTGCCTAAAAGGTTTTACATTTTCTTTCAATGGTATGACATGCTGGAAAAGGTCCTCCCTATAAGCTTTAAGGTCATCATATGACCAAGAAAAAACATGCATGTACTTTCTAAGTAGGTCAATCAATGCTTTTCTGATTTGAACAGGTAGATCTTGGCTGATGTAAACCCTTTTAGGGAATTCATCCATTCTCAAATTCATTTCTTCTAGCTCCTGCGGTTTGGGGTCATTTACTCCTGATTTTACTCTGTCTTGGTTATCAAAAATATTCTCCAAGACTACCAACCCCTTAGGCATCTTATTTGTTTTTAATTGCATGATTTCTTGACCAAAAATGGTTTCTTTCCCATTTATGGTTTTAATCAGTCCATTGCAGTCCATCTCCTGACCATGGTATTTGTCTTCATTTAGCAAAAAATTTGTAATATCTTTGTCATCTTCAAACACCTGCCAATTTTCAATGTTGTCAGGTATAGAAGGTCTATTTTGGGCCTCAATCTGGGAGATTTCTGCAAATGATATTTCTTTTGGTTTGATAGCTACATTGGCCAGAAGATCAGCCATTTTATTCTGGGTCCTATCTCTCCATGAGATCCCAAATGCATCAAAAAATTCTATTTGATCCCAAACTGCGTTTCTATATTGTTTCAATCTCCTATTTTTTGAGGAGTAGGTTCCTTTGATCTGAGAGATGATCAATTCAGAATCCCCTATGACACACAATTTCTTAATTTTGTGGTGTGTGGCCACTTTGAGTCCTAGCAGCAATGCTTCATATTCAGCGATGTTATTAGTGCAAGCAAACTTCAAGGTGAATGAATACCTGAAGGTGTTATTTTTAGGGGACACAAAGACTACACCTGCCCCTGCACCCTCTTTAGAACTAGCCCCATCAAAGAACATTGTCCATAATTTTGGTGAATTCATGCAACATTCAACCTCATTTTCAATGATATCAGGCAAGTTTTCCACTTCCTGAATAATTAATTCAGCCCTGAAAGCATTAATCCCAGTGTCTAGGAAACAAGTGGTATCTTTGTCAATTTCTTCACCTAAGATGTGGTTAACCCTTGGTTCCCTATTTACCCTGACAGCTTTGTCCCCTATATGGAAGGTGCATAAGTAAGGTCACATTGTAGGCTTCCCCCCATGGCGGCACTCCATTTTCTGGAAAGTAGCATCCCGTAGTGTGGGGGTATATCCACCACAAGGAAAAACATGGTTAATTCTACCTCAGGAAATGCAGCCAGTTTGAATGGTAAGGCATTTATAGTACCTATTACTGGAACCTCTCTAGCATCCATCCCTCGGCATCTACCTTGCTTAGTATCCACCTTCAATCCTAGGGCTTCCATTACTTTGAAAGGCATTATAGTGTTGGAAGCTCCAGAATCTATCATACAATTTTTCAAGGTTTTCCATTTTATGATTAGACTAAGGAAAAAATGATCAATATCTTGTATGAACGCAACTGATGAATCATCAAAAAACATCTGAGGAATCTAGGATATAATACCATTGTCCTCTATTATTAATGGGGTCTGTTGGGCTATAGCTTGATCATCAATACTATTGTTGTTTGCTATTCCACCCAACCATGACAAAGCCTTATTCTTATGCTCTTCAATTCTAAAAAGCTCAGAAAAGGGTACTTTCACAGTAATTTGAGATAACATGGCAATCATATCAACAGGTTCAACCACAGTAGGTTTTACAATAGTACCTGGAATCGGAGTTTTTTGAGTAGTGGGCACCACTTTTTGCTTGACAAAATCTGGCTCTGATTTCTTTGGTTGCACTACTGTCTTTGTTGCTTCACCTATCTGAAATTGAACCTTCTTTTTTGGTTCCCATTTCTGACCCTTTTTCTCCTTGATCTTAGGCACATCTATACTGACTTTCTTGTGTTGATCATTTGTCTTATGAGTGGTGTCTTTGATGAACACACTAGATGGCCTTCCTACCTCATTATTTATTGCTCTATTTCTCAAATTGTAATTACTATGGACTTGTGAAATCATCTCGGCTGTAATTCTATCAATTTCCTCCTTGGAGGGGATTCTTAGGTTTGTGAAACCTACTTCAGAAAATGTATTGCATACCTTATCTGTATCATTCTTTTCATCATCTGAAAATATTTGTTGATGATCTAACTGGTAAGCAATTCTCTGGCTGGTAACATCATTCTCAGGTTCTTCTGAATCAGAATCTATCAAATCATCAGATGTGTTCGCCATATTGTAGCTTATATCATCATGGTTTTTTTCTTCTGTTTCTTCTTCTGCTTGCACTCCTTGAGCTTGGGTGAATGACTGGGCAATAGCACAATAATCAGCAGAATGAGGTGATTGGCATATAATGCACCAAGGTACATCATCATTCATATTTACAGTGTTCCTTTGCAAGGGGTCTGGGGTACCCTTATCTTTCATATTTTGGGTCTGGTTGGGAACTGGTTTACCATCTTTCCACTGGGTGGTGTAAGGGTAATTCTGCATCCTAAGCTATCTATTGAAATTGTTGTTATTCACAGGGGTTCTCTTAGTAACATTTGTCTTATTGAAAATAGTGGGATTCATCTTCTTGAGCATTTCTAAAACATGGCCTATAGTAGGTTCTTCAGGCTTTTTTCCTATGGGAGTTTTGTCACCCTCCCTTTTATTATTATTCTTAGGATTGAAAAGCTTAGAATCATCCCTCCTCCCTAATTTTCTAGAGGCCTTTCTATTATTTTCTATATTCACTGCAACTCTATAGGCATCTCTTAAAGTTTTAGGATCCTTATCTATCAGTTGGTAGGCCATTTTGCTATCAAAGGCATTGAAATAGGTTGTAAGAAAAACGTCTTCATTTAACCGCATAAACTGAAATAGTTTGTACATCCCTTTCTGAAATCTCACATTGAAATCAAATGTGGATTCATTTGGATTCTTCTTGATATTGTTGAACTCATTCAACATGAATCCTGCATTAGTATTGTCCCCATATTGTTCTTTGAACAATTTCTCCAAATCACTCCATGAAGTAATACTATCATCAGGAAACCTCCTGAACCAATCCCTTGCATCCTCTATGAGTGAATGCACAAATAATTTCATCACCATGTCCTCATGTTCGACTTCATAATCATTGAGCATGTGAATGAAAATTCTCAAATGTTCTTCACCAGTAACAGCATTATTTCCAGAAAACTTAACCACTTTATCCCTTAAATCAAAAGATATGGGATGGGGGGCACCAGGAATACTGGCAAATGATATTTGTCTATATTTTTTGAGGTATATAGGTTTCTTCTGAAAACCAGGAACGTTAGAGGTACTAGCTGCATTAACTTGACTTAGGAGAGCAGCTTGGGATAGCTGTGGTGGGACAAATGGGACTTGAGTGCCAATATTGGAAGATGAGGTAGGAGCAGATTGGGGTACTTTCTAAGTTGGGATTATGGGAGCACTAACTGGTGCAGGATTTTTAGGTGGGATAGACAAACTAGGCCATGAATTCAATGCAGAATTAGACTTTATGAATTGGATTTTTCTTCTGGTTTCTGCGGCCTGAGCTTCATTTTCAACCTTCTCAAGTTCTTTTGCAAGGTCTTCCCTCTCCTTTTGAGCCTTCTCTAGTTCTAGATCTAATTTTGATATGGAGGGTTGTATAGGTTTGCTCGGTATGGCTTGAGGCTCATTTATTTAGATTCCTATAGCCTTGCCTTTCCCTTTATCTAGAACTGTTCCAGTGGGCTCTATTGGATCAACTTGAATGGGTTTATAAGCTTGAACTTGAGCAATAATTGGTTCTTGAATTTGATTTAGGAGTTTCTCCTATTGTTGGACTTTAGCTCTTAGATTATCAACATCTCCAAAGACGTCCTGATGGAGAGTGGGGGTATTCTCTTCTAATTTTTTATTTTGCTCTTTCAAAGCAGCCATCCTTCTTAGCAGAGTATCTCTTTCTATTATTGCATCCAAAGTGGCTCGCTCCCTTTCCTTTTCAAGACGGATACGTTTAGCTTCTTCCTCAGCAATCCATTTCTTCTAAAATCCTATTTCAGATTGCACCTCTTTAGAATCAGCAGAGGTTGCCTCGGAATTAGCAGGGTCATCTAGATCTATAAGGTTTGGTTCCATATATGGGGCTACTCTGGGATTAAAAGGGGTATCAGATGAACTCCTAAATCCTAGCCTACAATTTATATCTGCTACAGGCCCTGGTTTTAGTGAAGCAATTCCCATAGTAGATATGTCTTTGTCTTGAAAAACTCTCTGATCTGGTAATGGGGTACTGAAAATACCTCCTAAGAGTCTTGTATTTTTGGATTCAGAACTAAGCGAAGATGACTCTCTTGCTATTATCGGTTGATAATGGGAATTTACGGAGGCATTACCTCTAGGCTTCCAAGTAGGATTTGGATCTATTCTTTTCTTATTTTGGTTCTTCCTACCACCTTGGGGTAAATCAATATACATTGATACATCGGGATTGGCTCTCATGTAAGCCCTTGTGTTTTTTCTCTTGTCATCCATATTCTTCTTTTGTTACAATAAGCACTAGCTTCAAAACCTTGACTGAGTCACCACCCTCTTTCGGGAAAATATAATAACACTCTTACTGGCAGAAAGAAAACAATACACAAGTAGGAACAAAAATATGGCACAAAGAGAGCAATCACTGATGTTTTAAGACTGCAACTCTTGCTTGTTAGATAAGACACTTGGATAAGCTGGATGCGTTAGTGTGTAGCAATGGTACTTGGGTTATATCTTCTTTAAATCCTCAAGTTTTGACACTAAAGATTCCATTATAGCTAAGGGCCAAATAAAGATCACATGACACATACTTACTTAGTAAGACTAAAGACAACTACAGTACTTTTTACAGATGTGTTAGACATTCCCCAGCAGAGTCGCCCTTTTGTTGGTGTTTTATTTTGATGTTAACAGTGCTAAAACTACTAGGCGACAAAAGGCTTAATACCTAGATATCAGTACATACACAACCTAAAGAATAGCCAATTCTCATTATCACTTGCATATGCAAAGTACTAGGACCCAACTCCGACAAAACTTTAGACGGTTTTCTACTCTTTTGGCTCTGTAAAAACCAGGGCAGGTGTACTTGGGGATGGTTCAAAGATGGAACAATTGTATGAGAATTATTCTTAGTTTCATTTTGATTCTCATCTCTAAATCCTCAAACATATATGTAAATCTTACCGAATTGATAAACACATCCCTTGAACAGATATGGCCAAGAAATCTTCTATAGCTCTGCAGATGTTTCCAACAGGAATGGCTAAATGAAGCTAAAACAATCCATGCAGGAAAGTGTTGGCCAACTTTGAAAATCTTACAGGAAATATAAGTAAAAATTGATTTTATGATATACTTTGAAAAAGCTAGTCATAATATACTTCTCTTTTGGCTGAAATACTTTCGATCAGTGCCTAATCCATTGGGGATTCAGAGTCAAGTAAATTCTTAGATCTAATTTGTTGCTTTGCAACAAATTTTCATTAGAAATTCTTACCAGAATTTATCATTCAAAAATCCTTATTAACACCCAAGCAACCTCATCACATTCATCAAAGCCTTTATTTAATCCATTGAATTAACAGCAATAAAAAATGGATGTACAGCCTTACTATATTGCAATCAATTGCATAAGCTTTTACTCACACAACATCAAGGTAGCTAAGTATTTAAAAGGAGACAAAATTCAAAAAAGAACAGATATGGGGACAGTTCATAATTTGTATTCATTTCCTTTGAAAATGGTATATCCTTTACAATAGACCCAGAAAGACCTTCAGAAAAGAAGCACAGTTCTTTCTACATTCATCTATATCTCAGAAATTTTGACAGAAAAGTATACTATAAATTTCCTTCCCAAAATGTTTTGGACAAAAAACAGAACTAAGCACAATACTTAGGAAAAACTAAATTCGGACCCTTCTTTAGCCTTGGGATCTCACTTAAATAATGTGAGATGTAACAAGCTTCAGGCTAAAGAAGGTGACAGGTGTCCTTCTTTAGAAAAACAAAAACAAGAATAACAGAAAGGTTAATTACAACAACAATTCTTGGCGGGTCCCTTTCTGTTATGCTTCTTGGTTGTTATGATCTGATCTCACAATCATTCTTCATCTTCAGAGTACATACCCATAAGGTCTGTAAGTGACGTATCATCTTCTGTTACATGCAAACTCACTTTAACCTGGGGATTTTCTATTTCATCATTGCTGATTACAAAAGTAACTATTACTCTTACATCTTCTTCATCATCGTCTCCTGACATCTGCTCCCTAAACTGATTTTTCCATCTGTTAAAAGTATCATCATCTGGCCAATCAAAACTTAGGGTTTCTCTTTGTATCTTTATTAAAGAATTGGCATTTTCCTCTAAATCATCGAATTCTTTTCTCATATCAGCATAATATAATTGTATTTTTACTAGCTCTTCATTTGTCTTTGCCCAAAACCAATGGCCAGTCTCACTGATGATGTTTGTTATTCTGTTATCGAATAATTCATCCATTTCCTTTTTCCATTTTTCTTTTTCCTTTACCGTATCAACAGATTCTAAAGAACAAGGAAATAGGGTGAATTTTTTAGCAAGATATTTTGAAAAATAGAGTATCAATTTTCTTTGTAAAGAATCTCTTTTATTCTCAAAATTATCTAATTGATTCAATAAATCAAAAATCCTTTCAACCTGATGATAAGGCATTTGGACTGTAGATATACAAATAATTGTAACATCATTGTTTCTCTGTCTCCATTTCTGTGCAAGAGAATCTAGTCCATCCTTTTCTTTATTTAACTCATCCATGAGGGTTACAATCCTTGTCAACTGATCATAAAAAGTTGACCATTGTATTTTATCCCTCAAATATGTCACACCCTGCCTCCATTTCTCTTCCTGCTGATTTCTAAATTCTATCTGCCACTCATGTAATTTGGTTTTTTCTGCTTCAAATTCCTCTGCAGTATAGAATTGGGGTCTTTCAGGGGTGTCAGGTATCTCAATAATAGGGGTTAATCCCACAGATGACTGTGGGGGATATGCAATTCTCAGTGTACTAGATTCTCCCACTTTCCTCTTTCCAAGTACCTTTTCTAATTGAGATACCCTGTTTTCTAACTCAATTCTCCTTTTTACCTCTTGGTTATAGGCATCCACCACTATTTCATATTTATTATGCATATCAATCATTTCCCTCTCTTCTCTTTCCGCAGTAGCCAAGGCAAATTTAGAATAATTCACATTCATGTGGGCTGCCTGTACATTTGAAGTATCAGCAACTCTCCTTACAATGATACTCCCTGTTAATCCTGAATCATCAGGCTGTGATGAAGTAGTTCTGGATCCTCTTCTCAGGGACCACATAACAAGGGCAGCTTGATCATTGCTGAATGTTGTACCCAAGAATTCCTCTTTATTTGGATCCTAGAGTCCTAAGTTATTTGAAATAGAGTTAAAAATTAATGCGTTAGCAATGTCCCAATTGGGCAATAATAAAACATTAGCATTTTTTACCATCTGTCTTCCCTCATCAGGGGTTATATTTTGGAACTCTTGCACCATTTGTTCCTTTATTAGATTTTGAATGGAGGTCTCATCCATTTCTGGATGTTCTGTTTTCATATTCTTACACCTTTTCTCAAAAATGTGCATGTTTACCTTCCACGCAAACTTATGGAAAGCCCTAGATCTTACAAAATTGTTATCAAATAAAAAATGTTGACTGGCTTGTTCCAAAACAGGGTCCAATTCCCTTCCTCTGAAATCTACTATAGTTAATTCAAAACTTGGCACAGGGGGTTCCTGGGGGTTCCCTTCATCAATTTCTGCTTGTGTAACAAAAATTTCTCCTTGTGACCCCATTTGTTCGAATTGCTCATTGGTGAGCTGTTCTTCCTCAATTCTTATTGGGGTTTGAGAAGGTGAGTAACTTTCATCAGGGGATTCTTCCTCCCTTATTATTCTTCTTCTTTTGGGAGAAGGTTCAGGGGGTCTTTCTTCTAGGAAAGTGCTGGTGGATTCAACTATCTATTTTTCTTTATGTACAATGGGCACCTGCTATCGGACAATAGTATATCCTGTCTTCTTTTGTACCACCAGTGGACCTATTCCAATGTTGGGGGTGAAACCCAATTTTCTCATAATTTATCTGGCTTTATCTGGAAAAGAATTAATAAAATGTTGTTTCTTCTCATTCATTACTTCCATTATCTCAGAGAAAGTACTCATGAGCTTATGTATTTTATCTGCATTGGTTGCAGCATTACTAAGAGGACTGAAATCTTTGTCAAAAAAATTAATGAATTCCAAAACTTTTGAATAGACTCTCCATTTTTCTTTCTTTATTTCTTGCTCATGGAGAGAGTATTCATTTTTTATTATATCTTCAAGAAAATAGAATTCATGTTGAACTGGACGAAGCTTGATTCTAAATCTAAGGGCAGAGTTAAAGAAACCTTCTGTATCACAAAAATGAGAGTGAGACACTGCCATCTTATATTGATCCAAAAAATTTTGGAGAAAGACCCACCCTTCTTTAGTTATCACAAAATGGTGGGCTATAGTACAAGTAGAAAAAATTGATCCTATCCCCCTTTTGTGCAAAAAGGCCTCCTCCACTCCTCCTAACTGCCACAAAAATTCAGCTATCCCTACCTTTAAAGGTACCTGATAGGGTAACACATGGGGTGTTCCTTTGAATCCATAGACCCTGATGATAGTCGAGACTGAATATGGGATAATATCTCCCCAATGATGTGAAACTTTTAGATTATGGGTTTTGTCCATAGGCCTAACAAGGTGCATTAATGCCTTAGGGATTCTGGGATTATCACTCAATATGAGGCATCTTAGTTTGGAGGCAAAGTGCCTATCAAATCTAATGAAGCTAGTATTTTCTGCTTCCCAGGTCATGTTTGCACTCCATAATTGGACTGGCAGTGCCTCCCCTTCTTGTTCTCTATTTAAAACCATTTCTTTACCAAAATAAGTGGCCCCTTTAAAAAGAAACATATGCATCAACAAGGAATACTGACCCCAATCCTTTTCCACCTTGCCCTATGCAATCCCCACCAATCCCTGGTGAATCTCATTTGCCACTTAAGATGCAAAATCAAAAATTATTTCCACACCAAAAGAGGAGATTTGGGTGATCATATACATGAAGCTCACCGGAATAAAATCTTCTTCGCCCTCTCCGAAGACTCTGCACAGGGTCTTATATATCTCCACTGCCCTGGCATTAAAGCATGATTTCTTGAATGGTTCTTTAGAAGATGATGTTATGGTTGGGAGGCCTCCAATCCGGCCTATGTGGGCTTTCAATGCACCCTGTCTAACTACATCCCTCTTAGATATATATTCTTTTTCTAAATCTATCAAATTAATGGGCACATGATACATGGTGAGGGGTCCCAGACTAAAAACCTTCCTAATCTCCTCGGGACTGATGGTAACTAAAGCCTCACCATCCATTCTTCTCACTACCTTAGTGGCTTGGTCATAGTTTTTTGCTATAGCTTCAAGCAGGTCAAAATCCATAAACACACTGGGGACAACAAGCTTCCCAAGATCAAAATTCCATATATTGGCATGAGGGGCATATAACTTCCTTTTCGCAAACCATTTTTTGAATAAACTCAAACCAGTTTGAGAAGTTTGAGCATCCCGGACCCAATTACCCTTATCATACAATCCATCAGCCACCCTTAGCCTAGGGTTTAGTGAGGTTAACCTCTTAACTTGCACTGTTTCTACAGTAGATTCAGGAAGTAACTCAAGCAAATAATCATGCACATTTCTATCTAGGTAGTTTATTGCACCTGTAAATCCCTTCTTAGGAGGCATCTTGGGCTATCTTTTTAAAACTTAAAAGCTCACAAAGATGATGGTAGTTTTACTTACTTGAATTCTGTCTCAATTCTCCTCTGTATTCCTGCAATTTTTTTGCGAACAAACAACTTGACAATTTTTTTATCAAACCTTGGCATGCTTTTCTTTCAGTAATGGATTCTGCACAAGAATGGCTTCAAATCTTTTCTCGCGTGAAATGAAATTGATGAAATCTCTCTGTATTATACTCTATTTTTCCTCACGGACGAAGCTTTCTTGTCTAATTAATTCAGAGAGTGGCACTACATTTTTCATTTAAAACTCCGTCATCGATCTTCAAAGATCCTATGATCATGCGGTACAGAGAGAACAACCAGGAGTTATATTTTCCATGTCAGTTATTTTACCCAATGAGAACTTGCCACGAAAATTCTTTCTTTTGATGGCACTTATATTTAGACCCACTGATGATGGAGAACACGTGTTAGCATGTCGCTACTTCGTTATGCATAAAGAATAAGCACCTTGCCATGGCGAAGCGGCGACAATCATTGATCAGATCAAGAAATGATCGAAAGATACGCTACAGGGCTTCTTAAGAAAGAAGGCGGCGGGCCCAACTTGCTATGTCGCTATAATTATCTCCCTTGCAACTCTTCATAGTGAGGTAGCAAGCTCCGTTGATCCACTTCAAGCTGACGTTCAAGATTTCTTGTACATTCAGTCAAATAGGTATTAATGAGAATCGGATCTCTGCATAGTTGGCACATGTCAAAATTTATCATAGTCATCTGTCATTACACATCATCAAAGATCTTGCCGATCTTTTGCCATTTTACGGGGCCTCGCTAACTTGCTAACGGTGAAGCACCTAAATTTTCCGATAGCGAGGTAGCAAGCTCCGACACTTTAAAGGATTTCGTGCCGGAAAATGCAAGGGTTACCCAATAATTACTTCTGTTAATTAAAACTGATTCTGACAACAGTATTTATGACTGGTCATGCCACCTGGTGTAATTATGATACAAGCAAGATGCAATGTCATCATTTTTAGATTTTCACGTGGCCTCGCTACTTCGCTAACGGTGAAGTGTCTAAATTTTCCGATAGCGAGGTGGCGGAACTTCCATAAAAATCAACATTCCATCTCTAATGTCAGATATTCTAGTGGGTCCCTATCCTTTTTTTTTTTGGATGGTGAATTGCAAAGTGTACCTGCACAATAAGATATTTAATAAGCAAATCTCCGATCGCCGCATCTTCACTTTATGGTCCCACCGCTTAAAATACGCAATACTCGTTATCTCGCTACACTTAATGAGCATGCAACTCTCAATAGCGAGGTAATGCCAACGGTAGATCTAATCGGATCCGACGGTTGGGACAAATAGGAAGAAAGGTAACCCGGGAGAAAGGAAAAGGAATATGACAGCATATTCGTCTCTTTTCAAAATTCAAAATTTCGCGCCCGACAATTTATGAATAGGGATGATATAGAGTTTATATGGCGATTATTTCTTATAGATGGTTTATCCAAAACCCTATGTTTCACTTAGGCATAGAACATTTGACCTTTCTATGATTTAACTGAAAATTTTTACTACAGAAAAAGTCAGACCAACAAGGTGGTCAATGCATAAAGGCTCTTATCAATAATCAGTTGTAAGTAGATCCACTATTTCATCTTAATAGGTGAATCAACTTCTAAATCCTTTAAGAGCATAAACTTAACAATCTTTGTATAAATCTCTTAACTGAGTGCATACTTCATTGTATGTTTGTAAATCCTTTAACAGGTGGACCTAGCAGTCCTTTGTGCTCCTAATAGGGTAGATCGCCATAAGTGGTCAATGTAAGCCTTAATAGGCCAAATTTATGCTATAGTATTGAGGTTTTTTGGGTATAATCCCCACCCTAGTTTTTCTTTCTATTTGGAAGGTTTTCAGGTCACCAAAATATTGTGTTCTTTTGTATGATGAATGTTTTATCTTTCAGTACTAACATATGCATCATTATAGATGGATGTGTGGTAAATTTAAAGAAAATTTTTAAATTTACTAATTCACCCCTCCCCTCTTAGTAACTTATCATATCTTGAATATTTCCAACAGTTTAGTTTGTTCTTGGGAGTGAGCATATTGATTGGGTGGTTGAGATTCTAGTTTTTGATAGAAAGATGCAGATATGGATGATGTGTGGATTGGTTTTCTTGTCCCTATTGGAGTGGAATCCTTTAGTAAAGATGAAGATAGTTGTTTATCTTTCTTTGGGCATCAAAGTGTGGGACAAACTTTTTTATTTACCTAGGGAGTCAGATGTAGTAGCATCTTGGGTTTGCTCGATGACTACTTTGGAGTTCATGGGAGGATACTCATTAGTTGCTTTAGAGGGTGCTAGGTCTAGGAACTCGGCATGGTCTGGAAACTGGCATGGTCTTGGAACTTGGTATGGTATTTGGTTTCTTATCATGGTCTTGGCTTTCTCAGCATGGTCTATGGAGCGCCACATCGTCTTTGGTTACTCGGCATGGTCTATGGAGCTCAACCTTGCTTAGGAATTTGGTGCCAATTGTAGGACTTGTAACTAATTTTCTACAATGAGTTAGAGGATGAATTTTTTTTTATTAAAGAGGGCCTAGAGAACTAAATTTAGTTCAAAATGTGAGTTTTAATTAAATTATAGCTAGGATATATCACAATTTTACTTGGATATCAATTTTTTTGCATTTAATTATTGTTGCAGGCTGACTTGTGACATTTAATTTATCTATTCGTATTTAATTTGTGTTCTGGGATGACTTGTGGCTTAGATTGGTATAATTAGAGGTTTTGGGGAATTATTTTTCATGAATCATCAATAATGGAGAAGAGGAGGAGATAGAGGAGTGAATTGGGAGAAGATCTACAACTTGGAAAACAAGGAGATTTCATGGTGGGCTTGTGAGAAAAAGTTGAGATCTTCCTTGGGGTTTTCTGCTAGAGTGTGGATCTAGACTAGCTAAGGTTTGATTTGGATCCTAAGGGATCTTGCAAAACTATTACTTCCTTTGTATTTATTGATAACTAGGAAGGCCTTACAACCTGACACATTGCATGTAATCCATTATATTTTATGAATGGATTATTGTAATTTGGTATCAAATCTTGCATTGTTATTTCTTGTTATTGTGTTTTCACTATGTGGTTGTATTGTTGGGGGCAAGGAAATCTCCTTTAAAGATTCTTCTACCTTACACTATGTCAATTTTGGAGTTAATATGTAATTGTGTGAAGAGAAAGAAAAAGAGACAATAAAAGAGAAAGAAAAAGAGAAAAAAGAAGAAGGAAAAAAAACAATCAACTAGAAAACACAGGAAACAATGGATTCCTAAGATTAAAATGATAAGTTGTGTAGTCATTGATGATGGAAGTATTTCCTAGTTGAAAATTTTTTATGACTTGGATAATAATTTTGATATATTTCAGTTAGAAAATGCAATAATTGGGCATATGATCCTAAATACCAAGAAGTTCAATGACATACAAGGATTTATTCTTGAAGACTTATATGAAATAATTTTAAATAGGAAATTGAGAGTGCAAGAGGAGGCTAAGAAAATTATAGAAAAAATATTAAGGAAATTATTGGAAGTAAACAATGAAGATAACCTAGAAATTTGGATAAATATCTTGAATATTACTTGAGGAATAAGACCAAAGCTTTTAGAAACTATAAGGAAGTAAAAAAAGAAATTGAGGCATCCGTAGAAAATATTATGACATAGCCTAAACTATGAAGTCCACAATAAATAATATCTACAAAGGAAAGTATGAAGCTAGGGGGAGTAGTCCCTACTTCTATCACAACTTCAATAAGGATGAAGCAACTCCACTAGCAGTAACATTAGCTATAAAGGACATTAAGATTAAAGAGGAAGAAGCACCAAAATCATAGGCTACTCATATAATTGTTGTTATAGATTCCATAAACATTGATAGGACATGCATCATAATAGATACAATTGAAAATTCTTTTAAGGATTTTGGCCTTCTTGTTGACAAATTGGTAGATTATATGATCTCATAAGAGGAAGACAAGAAGGATGGAGATAAAGATAAGAAAGAGGAAGAAGAAGAGATGAAAGAAGGTAAAAAAAAGTGATGATAAGGCTACTTTAGCAGATGAACTTACAAAAATTGATAAGAATATTCGAGGATTGGAAGGTGATTAGATAAGAAACACCTTGTAGTGTACCATAATTTAAACACACTAACGCTGATGTTGAAAATGTTGTTTTCCAACATGAGGATAAAAGTTTATAGTCACTCTTGACATAAGTGCAACAAATGAAACACAAAATTCTTTAATATAATTATTGGAATCAATTTTAGCAAAATAATTTGGAGATGATGATGATCATCTTGATATCATCTTTGAGAAAAGCTATTGAAAATTGTAAAATAATGAAAAGTCTACAAGGTACATAAATGAAAGTGATTAAAAAGATGGAAAGTGTTATATCAGTAATAGAAACTAAACTAGACCAAAAGATTAAGTAAAAATAAGTAAAAATATTTGATAATGAATTCACTTAGTTATTTGAAGTTGCAACTATAATGTGAAGAACTCTTCATGATGTTTACTTTTTAAAAAGGGTTTGTGGAAACATTAGAGAAGACTTGAAAAGTCTTCATACAAGTATTAAGTGTTGAAAACAATTAATCAATTGTATATTGTGTTTGATGTTACACAAAATTTCATATCTTGTTGGAAATCTAATTGAAAAGATCATTATTGGAGAAGGAAGATTTTCTACAATGAGGGAGATTGACGATACAAAGAATGTTTTCAATCATTGTTTTGTCATTGATGTCAAACCTACTATTTGTTTGAATGACAATTTCTTATAAGATCCAAGTGCTATCACTTAGTTGATTGGTGAAGAGGATTTAATCAATAGGATGTAACAAAATCAGCTAAGGGAAAAGGTTGAGTTATGGTTTTGTAATGAAGTATCACTTAGCTAACTAGTGAAGAGGATTTAATCAATAGGATGTAACAAAAGCACCTAAGGGAAAAGGTTGAGTGATGGTTTTGTAATGAAGTACAAGGATTAGTTAAGACAATGGTAAAATTATGTATTGATAGTATATTTGAAGATATAGAGGTTGGATACACTTAGAAACTCTAGAAGGACAAGTTGTAACAAAGCTATATGAAAAGCTTGACTAAATTCATCAATAAGTGCCAAGCAAGCTAGTTCATGCTGAGCAAATTTTCAATCACTATTGAAAAAAAGTAAAATATAGTGTGTGTTGAGTGATATAGAGGGAGCCAAACAAGTTCAATTGCCAAGAAAAATAATAGGTGTTGAGCATCGAAAAAACTTAGTAGATGCTAAGTGAATCCACAATAGGTGCTGAGCATTAGTAAAATGTAGTATGTGTCAAGTAGCAAGTATGTGTCGAGCACCAAAATTTTAATAGTTTCAAGCTACTAAATTATTTGGATAGTTTAAGATTTTCTAGATTTGAGCTAACAAGTTTGTTACCTTGAATTTTGTGAACTAGATGGAGGATAGGATGACAAGCTGGAAGCATATAATTTTAGGTAAACCATTTTTGGGTGAATTTAGGAGGATTCTTCATGATGTTTCTAGAAGCAAAAAGATATGGGTTAGATTCATTGAATCCTACTAAAATACAATTAAAAGTAGGAAGATTCAAGAAGGAAAAGAATTCCAGACTTTTATTTAAGGAGTCGTACGCCAAGAAGCTAGAGTTGTTGGGTCAAAGTTCTTAAAGGGTGTCAAGGAGAAGACATTGAGAAAAGGAAGAATAGAGCATAGAGACTCTACTTTGATAAGTGGTCATATAGGAGATTGCATTGGTACATCAGGCATGGAGATTCAAGGAGACAAAGCTTGAAAGGAGGACAAGCTATCAAAGCTGTAGAGACTGAAAGCTAGGCAATGTTGTGAGCTAAAGAGAGATTTAAAATCTGCAAGTTAAGTTGTGAGTTGTATCAGGTCAAAAACCCTTATTGTTACTCTCTAACAATTGTATTAGCTAGAGTAAAATCTTATGAACTTAGATTGATTTAACAACCATTTTAAAATCATTTAATAGGGTGGCATTCCAAGTGAATGTTCTAAAATCCTATAACTAGGCCCACTTCTAATAAGGTGGTTAAATCCTTTAACAAGGTTACATTTAATAGTGTGTTGTAGCCTTTAACAGGGCGGGCCTTTTATAGGGCATCACTTTAGAAGAATAAGAATTGAGTATCATGTTACTGGTGGTTTTTCCCAAATTGGGTTTCCAAATTAATCACTATGTTATGTGTTGATATTTCATGTGTTATTCTTGCATGTTGATTTTTAGTAACTTGCTAAGTAGGAATGTTTAAGCTTGAATGCATGAACAATTTAATGGACTCACTATACTTGTTGAAAAAGTCTTATTTGGGCATTTGGACCTTGAATATGTGATTCACCCCCCCTAGTTATTCTAAAGCATTTCTAACAATTGGTATCAAAACCATCTACTAATTTAGTTTAAAGGTACTAGAAGCAAGAAGATCAAGATGTCCAAAAGAGAAGTTCCCAAGCTCAACAAAGATAACTTCACAGCATGGCAAAGGTTGATGAAACTATACCTTGGATCAATAAGTGACCATGCACAAACCTTAATTGAAGTATAGCATGTTGAGCTAGCTATACCTACCATATAAGATATGAAGAAAAAGAAGGAGCACAATAAGAAAATGTTGGAGATTGCCTCTACCCTCAACTATGTTGAATTTGATGACATCAAGGGATGTCACTCTACATTCAAAATGTGGAAAGACTTGACTGATATTTATGGAGGAGATAAAAATGTTCAAAGAGCAAAAGGAGAAAGCTTCAGAGGAAAATTTGATGACATGAAAATGGAAGAAGGTGAGAATGTTTCTCAATATGTCTCTAGAATGAAAGAAGTAGTTAGTGCAATAAGAAGTTTAGGTGGTCATTTGGAAGATGATACTATTAACAAAAAATTCCTAAGAACCTTGCTCCCCAACTATGCTATTAGAGATTCATCTATACAAGAACTAAGATGTGTACTTGGAAACACACTAACTTTTGAAGGTATAGTAGGAAGACTCACTAAATTTGAGTTGTCCAACTTTGATAACTACATACCTGAGAATATTGAATCTACTTTCAAGGCCAAGATATCACTGAAAGATATTAAGGAGGTGAAACAAAAGAAGAAGAAGAAAAAGGTAAAATATGCATCCAATGATAGCAGAATAGATGAAGAAGATGTGGAACAATTGGAAGCACTACTAGCTAGAAGATTTCATAGAAGTAAAAGTAAATTCAAAGGTAAGCTTCCAATCATTTGTTTAATTGCAATGAAGTAGGACATATTGTTTTAAGATGCACACAAAAGAAGAATTTCAAAGAAGCCAATAAGAATGAGAACAAAAGAGCAGATGATAGCAAAGATTACAAAGACAAAGGCAAAAAGTGCTACATTTTTGAAGAAGAGGATTTTGATGAAAATGATGATGAGGTAGTCTATGTAGCCATGAAGGATGAGTTAGATGAATATGAGGCAATAACATTGGTAACTTGTGTGAAAAAAAAAGACAAGTGGATCATAAATAGTGGATAATCACATCACATGACAAGAGACAAAAGTAAGTTCATTACCTTTACTTAGTATGATGGAAATAGTGTTAGATTTGGAAGTGATGCTCCATGTCAAATCAAAGGCAATGGCTCTATTAAACTTACAGAGAAAATTTCATGTGATAATGCATACTATGTTGAAGTATTGAACTAAAATCTACTGAGTGTGTCATAGTTAGGCAATATAGGTTGCAAAGTAGAGTTTGAAAATGAACTTGCCAAAATCTATGACACTGATGGAAATCTGATAGGAAAAGGAGACCAATTACCTAGATATGGAGGATGACACCTGTCTTATCGTAAAACTTGATGATGTGTGGCTATGGCATAAAAGGATATGTCATGTTAACTTTGATAATCTAATTAGTATCAAAAAAATGAAGAAATTCAGAGGTTTTCCTAAGCTGAAGAAGCTTGAAAAAACAATGTGCAAACAACGTTGGCTAGGAAAGATGACTAAGTCAAGTTTTAAAAGAAAAACCTAGACTTCCAAAGAAGTATTAGAGCTAGTCCATATAGACTTATGTGGCCCAATAGAAGTGCAGAGCTTTCAAGGAGACAGATACATAATGTTTTTTGTGGGTGACTATTCTAAGATGATGATTGCCATGTTCTAAAAAATAAAATTTGATGCATTTCAAATGTTCAAGTGATATTTGGCTAGGGTTGAGAAAGAAACAAGAAAGAGTTTGAAGTGCCTAAGATTAAATAGAGGAGGAGAGTTTACATCAAAAGAATTTGAGACATTTTTCAATGATAAAGGAATCAGAAGACAAACATCAGCACTGAGAAATCCCCCACAAAATGACATTGCAAAGAGAAGGAATAGATCAGTGATAGATTGTTCTAGAACATTAATGATGGAGCAAAATGTAGCTCTGAATTATTGGAGAGAAGTAGTAAGTACTACTATTTGCACCCTAAATCAAGTTCAAGTCAAGAGAGGTACAAATGAAACACATTTTGAACTATGGTATGGTCACTCACCCAATGTAAAACATTTCAAAGTATTTGGTTGTAAATATTATATTCTTAAAGATACTAGAAATGGAAAGTTTGATTTAAAAAGTGATGAAGGCTTATTTCTTGGATACTCCACTAGAAGTAAAGCATATAAGTGTTTGAACACTAATACTAACAAAATTGTGGAGAGTACAAATGTAAATTTTGATGAGCATGGAGAAGCTAAAAATGATGAAATTAAGAAACTAAAGGAATAGAAATCCTTTGTATATTTCTATGAAGGAATGCCTACTTAAGATGAAGCTATCAATCAAGTTGGGAATCAACAACAAGTTTCAGTATCAGCCAAGTCACAACTAGTGAATGCCAAGTTACAAAATGAAGATAATGCACACTCTGATTTTGAAATTAGTACACATGAAAGAGATTTGCACAGTGATAAAATTGAAATATCAAATATGGAAAGGATAGAACCAAGACTATCCAAGTATTGGAGAAGACATCACCTTGTAGAATAGATCATTGGTGACAAGGAAGCTAGACCAATGAAAAGGAAAAGACTAAGGCATGAATCATGTTTGTTGAGAAAGATTGAGCCCAAAATAGTGAAGGATGCAATATAAGATGATAATTGGCATAAAGCAATGAAAGAGGAGATTGATTAGATAAAGAAGAAAAAAACTTGGACCTTAGTTTCAAGACCAGCTGATAAAAATGTAATTGGTACCAAATGGGTATTTAGGAACAAGCTAGATGAGAATGGTGAGATCACAAGAAATAAAACCAGACTAGTCTACAAAGGTTATGCACAAGAAGAAGGATTGGGCTATGGGGAAATATTTTCCCTTTTTGCAAGGATGGAAGGAGTGAGAACACTACTTGCATATGTTGCCTGCAAAAGTTTTAAAGTCTACCAAATGGATGTAAAATCTACTTTTCTAAATGGCATACTAGAAGAGGATGTCTACATATAACAACTAGAGGGATTTGTTGATCACAATAACAAGTATATGGTTTTCAAATTGCACAAAGAACTTTATGGTTTGAAGAAAGCACCTAGAGCATGGTATGAGAGACTACACAAATATCTTGTGAAGATAGGATTTGAGAGAACAAATGATAACAACAACCTATATATCAAGGCAAAAAAAGGTAAAGACATTTTGATATCTAAAATCTTTGTTGATGATATAAAATTTGGAGGAGAAGATGCCCTATGCAAAGATTTTCTGATCAAATGAAACATGAGTTTGAAATGTCAATGTTTGGAGAAATCAAATTCTTTATTAGATTGCAAGTACATCAACTGAAGCATGAAATATTTGTAACTCAATCAAAATACATCAAGGAGATACTCAAGACATTTGGTTTAGAAGATGAACCTAGTCAGTACACTAATGGTAATAGGGCATAAGTTATCTAAGAATGATGAATTAGCTGAAGTGAATTAGAGATTGTATAGATTAATAATTAAACAATTGTAGTATGTTGTACATAGTATACTGAAAATTGCATTAGTTATTGGAATAGTGGCAAGATTTTTTGCTAATCCAAGAGAAAATCATCTTATTATAGTAAAGAGAATATTGAGGTACCTAAAAGTAATTTATGACTTTGGCTTATATTATAAGAGGAGTGAAAAGTTTGAGTTGAAAGCCTACACTAATGCAAACTAGGGAGGTAATATAGATGACAAAAAAAGCACCAATGAAGGAGCACTTTTCTTAGGTAAAAGGCTAGCCACTTGGACTAGCAAAAAGTAAAGTTGTACCTCATAGTCCATACTAGAAGTTGAGTATGTTGTTATTTCTATTAACTGTAACAATATTGTATGGATCAAACATCTGTTGCAAGGTATGAAGGAAGAAGTGATTGAACCTATAATTCTCTATTGTGATAATACAAATGCCATCAACATATCAAAGAATCATGTGATGTTTGCCAAAACAAAGCACATTGCAATTAAGTATCACTATGTAAGAGAATTGGTGGAAGATGAGCGAGGATGGAATATGTTAGTTCACAGGAACAAATTGTTGAGATCTTCACAAAAACACTACCTAAAGATGTAATTGAGTATCTTAGAGGTAAGTTAGGGGTGATACCCCTATCTAAGCTTGTTTGAGAAATAGTAAGACAACACTGCATCAAATGTTTTGATTGTTTAAATGTTACAAATTGATGCAAATGATACTCACTTTAGGAATTTTCTTGAAGTAATCAAAGTACTAAAATTGCAAACAAGTCACAAGCAAGGTGATAGAGGGAGAAATTGGAGTTCCTACAAATGCTACACCTAGATGATAAGATGCTAAAATAATATGTCTTTGGCATTTTTGTCAAAGAGGGAGAAAGAGAAAAAAAAATGATCAAATCTACAAAATCAAATGGAAAGAGGAGAAGACATCTAATACCAGAATAGCAAAAATTGATTAATGTAGAGGGAGAAATAACAGATAAGAGGAAAGTAAGCTACCTAAAAGAGGGAGACATATAGAAATTGATCAAAAATGTAGAAGGAAAAGATAGAAGGAAGGAAAATAGCAACTCAAAGGGAGAAAATAGTAAAGACAAGAATCAATTAGAAGGAGAGACAAAGAGGAGAAGACAACCTATCAAAAATGAGGGAGTTACTTACAAAATTCAACGGGAGTCATAGGAGATTCAAAATTGCTGATAGAATGAATAGTTTTGAATAAAGTTTTCTTTTTGGCATTTGATTTATTGTATTAACCTAGTTAGCATTGTTGATAACTTGGTTGATCAGTTTGGTTGGCCATCAGTGCCAAAGAGGGAGTTGTTGGAAATCTAATTGAAAAGATCATTATTGAAGAAGGAAGATTGTTTGCAATGAGGGAGATTGATGATAAAAAGAAGAGTTTTCAATCATTATTTTGTCAATGATGTCAAACTTGCTATTTGCTGGAATGATAATTGCTTATAAGATCCAAGTAATATCACTTAGTTGATTGGTGAAGAAGATTTAATCAATGGGATGTAACAAAAGCACCTAAGGGAAAGTTTGAGTTATGGTTTTCTAATGAAGTACAAGGATAAGTTAAGACAATGGTAAAATAATGTATTGATAGTATACTTGAAGATATAGAGGTTAGACACACTTAGAAACTATAGAAGGATAAGCTGTAACAAAGCTATCTGCAAAGCTTAACTAAGTTCATCAATAAGTACTAATCAAGCTAGTTCATGCTGAGCATATTTTCAATTAGTGCCAAGCAAAAGTAAAATATAGTGTGTGCAGAGTGATACAGAGGGAGCTAAGCAAGTTCAAGTGCCAAGCAAAGTAATAGGTGTTGGGCATCATAAAAACTTAGTAGATGCTAAGTGAATCCATAGTAGGTGCCAAACATTAGTAAAATGTAGTATGTGCCTAGTAACATAGTATGTGTTGAGCACTAAAATTTCAATAGTGTTGAGCTATTGGATTATTTGAAAAGTCAAATATTTGCTAGATCTAAGCTAAAAAGTTTATTACCTTGAATTTTGTGAACCAGATGGAGGATAAGCATGATGAGCTAGGAGCACAAAATTCTAGGTAAACTATTTTTGGGTGAATTTAGGAGAATTTATCATGATGTTTCTAGAAGGAACAAGATATGGGTTAGATTCATTGAATCCTACCAAACTGAAATTAAAAGAAAGAAGATTTGAGAAGGAAAAATATTCTAGACTTCTATTTAAGGAGTCATAGGACAAGAAGCTAAAGTTGCTAGGTCGAAGAGGTTAAAGGGTATCAAGGAGAAGACATCAAGAAAAGGAATAATAGAGCATAGAGAATCTACTTTGATAAGTGATCATATAGGAGATTGCACTAGTACATCGAGCATGGAGACTCAAGAAGACAAAGCTTGAAAGGAGGACAAGTTGTCAGAGCTGCAGAGACTGAAAGCCAAGCAATGTTGTGAGCTGAATAGAGATCTAAAATCTACAAGTTAAGTTGTGAGTTGTATCAGGTCAAAAGCCCTTATTTTTACTCTCTAACAATTGTATTAGTTAGGGTAAAATCCTATGGAATTAGGTTGGTTTAATAGCCATTAGTAAATCCTTTAAAAGGGTGGCATTCCAAGTGAATTTTCTAAAGTCCTCTAACCAGGCCCACTTCTAACAGGGTGGTTAAATCCTTTAACAAGGTCACATTTAATAGTGTGTTGTAGCCTTTAATAGGGCATCACTTTAGAAGAGTGAGAATTGAGTAGCATGTTACTAGTGGTTTTTCCCAAATTAGGTTTCCATGTAAATCACTATGTCATGTGTTGATATTTCATGTGTTATTCTTGCATGTGGATTTTTAGTAACTTGCTAAGTAGGAAAGTTTAAGGTCGGATGCATGAATAGTTTAATGGACTCACTATACTTGGTGAAAGAGTTTTATTTGGACATTTGGACCTTGAATAATTGATTCACCCCCCTAGTTATTCTAAAAAATCTTTAACATATGTTTACCAATTAGTGACCACCAAGCTCACTTGGGCAATGAAGAAAGTTTCCAGTGTCTATCAAAAATTTCAAAGTAAACTAGGTTTACAAGATAGTGTCTATTGAGTTCACTCAGGCACCAAAGAGACACTCACAAAAGTTTAGTGTTAACTGAGCACATTTATTTAACAAAGGAAAGTTGGTATGGAACCAATGTTAATCGAGCTCACTCAATTACCAAAGGAAGTTTATGAAGTTATAGTGTTAACTAAGTTCACTTGGTTAACATAGGAAAATAATTTCAATGTTAGTGTCTACTAAGTTGGGTCAGCTAAAGAATGATTTTCTTAAATCAACATATTTAGTTTAAAGAATTTATTTGTTAAGTCTAGCTAACTTAAGGGATAAAAATTGAATATTTGTAAGCATATTCAAGCCAAATTAACAAGGGAAAAGATATAAATATAAGGTCAAGTTGAGGATTGAATTGCATAGAAGCATGAGATTGAAAAAATAAACCAAGGAAGTAAATTAGAAGGATAGTAGAGTATCCCGAGTTGACTAGGTTGCAAAGTTTGGTTTGATTAAGGAGTATCAAGTATTCAAACCAAAACAAAGATCTAAAATTAGATAAATAGTTTCATTAGCAATCAAGTTGTATCATTTTTACTCTCTAATAATTTTAGCAATATATCAAATCTCTTAACTATTTTCCAAATCCTCTAACAACGTGGCATTTCTAGATTGAAGTGTCTAAAAACCTCTAACAAGGCCACTCCTATCAAGGTGATTAAATCCTTTAATAGGGTCACAACTAATAGTGTTTCTTGTAATTTTTTACAAGCTTGGATCCTAATAGGGCTTACTTTACAAGAGTAAAAAATAGAAATTAGTTGCAATTTGTGATTTTTCCCAAGTTGGGTTTCTACATTAAATCATGTGGTCGCTTGTATTCATGCTATTTATTTTATGTGTATACAATTAAGTTAATTAAGGTTAATCACACTTAATACTGTAATATTTGGATGTTTAGTATGTACCATGTTAAAATTGATATTTTAGTACTTTTCAAGTGATAGTAAATTGTTAGTGTTAACCAAGTGACTTTGTGTTAACTGAGTTTCACCAAAAGTTATATTTTGATTTGTATTGACATCTAAGGGATTTGGGATTTATTTTTTTGGTAACTGGTTCACCCCTCGCCTCTCAGTTACTCCTCTTATATTTCCAATAATTGGTATTAGAGCTTTTGATTCTTGTAGACAAGGTTTCAAGGACCTAATAAAAAGATTAGGATGTCTCATAGAATGGAGATCCCTAAGCTAAACAAATATAACTTCAAGGAATGGAAGGAACTAATGAGATTGCACTTGGCCACCATTGGAGACTTAGGCCTAAAGTACCTAGATGCAAAGTATGTGGCACCTACTAGAAATTTGACTAATGAAAAAATAATAGACAAGAAGAATAATAACATTATGATTATTGATATTGCTTCAACTCTCAACTATGCTAAATTTGAGGAAGTCAAAGACTATGATAGTGCTCATGAGATGTGAATCAAGATAAATTACATCTATGGAGGATATGATAATGTAATAAGAGCTCAGGTAGAGAGTAACAAAAGTTAATTTGATCAAATCAGGATGAGAGAAGATGAGAATATTGCAAAATACAATAAAAGAATAGATGCTAGTGTGTGTGTAATCAGAGCTTTAGGAGGAAGGATTGAAGATGAGATAGTGGTAAGCAAGTTTCTTAGAACACTTGTTCCTATATATGCAATTAGAGTGTCAATAATTCAATACATGAGATGAAATTTGAAGAATGATATAACATTGGATGCAATCATGGGAAGATTGACATCATTTGAGCTAAATAACTATGATAATTATGTTCCTAACACTAGCAACCTTGAGTCTACATTTCAAGAAAAACTATTACTCAAGAAGAAAATACAAAATCTAAAAGGAAATATGATAGTAAGGATGATGATGGTTTTGATGAAGATCTTGAAGTCATTGAAGCATTGCTTGTAAAAAATTTCTCAAGCGAATATGGAAGTACAAGAAAAAATTCCTTTGATCTCCTTTTCTTGTGAAGGGGTTGGTCAAATTGCTGCAACGTGTACAAAAAAAGAAGGAAAAGAAGAAAAGAAGAAAGACATGTACAAGGGAATAAAGGACTTCAAAAGCTATAAGGACTACAATGAAAAAGGTAAGAAATCTTGTTACATTGCTAAAGATTTTGAAAGTAGTAGAGAAGAAAATGAAATGGTCTATATTGTTGTTAAGGATGAATCAGATGATGAGATGATAAAATGGAACTTATCTCTCATATTAGTAAAATAGTGGTTTTTCTCACCATATGACTGGTGAAAATTTTGAATTTTGGAACTTGTTCCACCATGATAATGGAAGTGTTACATTTGACAATGATGAACCATGTTATGTTAAAGGTAAAGGTTGTATTGCACTAACCGATGATCTCATATGTGATAATTATCATTGGGTCGAAGGACTAAAGGATACTCTACTTAGTGTGGATCAATTGAATAAAATTGGATTCAAGGTAGAATTCATGAGTGGAAAGGCTAATATGTTGGATAGAAAAGCTAATTTGGTTGGCACTGGAAAGTAAACAAAAGGTAAGCTATTCTACCTAGACCTTAATGAAGGTTCATGTTTCATTTCTCAAGTAGAATAAATATGGTTATGGAATAAAAGGTTATGTCATGTGAATTTTGAGAACCTGATAAAAAAAATAAAGAACAAAAGGGTTAGAGGAATTTCAAGCCTGAAGAAAATTGACATGAACATGTGCAAGAATTGACAAATTGGCAAGATGGAGAAGACATCTTTTAAATGCAAAAAAATTCATTCTGAAGAAGTGTTGGAGTTGATCCATAAAAACCTTTATGGACCTATTAGCATTGAAAGCTATAGAGAAGATAAGTACTTTTTTATATTTGTTGATTATTATTCTAGAATGATGACTGATAGATAATATTGAGAGGGGGGTGAACTAGTATTCTATAAACTTTTGCTCATAATTAGATATTGTTAATTACTTTATAACTTACATATGAAAGTGAACCAACAATGTTTAAAAATAAATATAACCATGCACATAGATAACTCATAACACCTTTATTTGTTAACTAGGGAAACCCTAGCCAAGGGAAAAACCCAGTGGGGATGATACCCACTATATGATTCACAAAACAATAGGATCTTCTTATAGATACTGACCCAATTAGGAGTCTATATAGTCTATATAGTTTCTTGAGTCCCTATTAGGAGACCAGGCCTTGGTATAAGCCTCAATCTTATTAGGAGTTTCTTCAACCCTGTTAGGAGTTGGTAGAATAAATACAATGTATGTAAGAAGAGCCCACTGCTCTAACATGCAATTATACAATTCAGTTCTTTACAAGAATAGATATACATACAATGCTTTTTGTTTATTGTACTTCACACTTATTTTGATCATACATCAGAATTTTCATCACATAAGACTCAAAAATCTTTCAAGCTCTCTATAGAATAGTTCAAATTACAAAAAGCTTTCTCGTTTATCATAGATAGCACACTTATCTACATAAGATAAGATATTTACTTATTCCTTGCATAATTACAAAACTATGCTCAACTAGCCTTCATTCTTGACATAACATAAAATAACTTATGGATTAATGTCCATATAATTAACTCATCATAACTTAGTAATTATTTCATAACTAGAATAATTCATAAGGTCATACAATCCAATTCTCTATTATGATATATTCTGCACTATTAAATATTTGCACTGGTATTTTAATCATAACTCACTCCTTACTATCTATACACATCTATACACTATTACACATCATCATGATACTACCATGAAGCTCCCTCAACTTTTCATGAGATAAATCTCAATGAGTCATCTATACATTTAATATTTATTCTCAGTGTTGTTGCAAACTATCTAACACTGAGACAATTTTCTAACTCTAGAAATGAGTAGATAAAATGCTAAATATATGTTTCCATAAATGAGAACCATCAAGACATATATCTAACCATATTGCTAACAATATCCCCCTTTGGAATTGATGGAAACATTTTGGCAAATTGACTAAGTCCTAAAATGATGTCATACATAGAAAAAGAAAAAATAAAAGGAATTACACAAAATTGCCTTCAAAATAAAACAATTTTATTCATGTTTTGATGGAATATTATATTCCTTATCACTCCTTTACATTGACACATACATAAGCTCCCCCTTACATACACATATACGGGTATGTGCAGGATCATGGTGTGCCAAAAAGTGGTGATCTGAAAAATATGTAGTTTTGAAATGCCTCAAAAAATTTCAAAATCTATTCCAACTTTTTTCCCACCCATCCTGATACTAAATGAAAACAATTAATACCTTTATAATTCCTACTATATCTTTTGGTACCAACCTTAAATGGTCATCTTTAAAACATCTTGAAAATGTGTTTTTGGCATGTTTTTATGTGTTTTTTACTTCAAGCATGTAGCTGACAACTTTTTTTAAACCAAAATTTAATGTAATGAAAAGGGTTTCTTAAGAATGTTCTTAGCTTTTCATAAATGTAAGGTTTGTCAAATTACGAGTTGAGTAAATAATTATTACTTATTTTCTAATGGAGTTAGCTACAAAGTGCTGATTGGCATACTGGTTGAAAAATAGCTATAACTTTCAAACCATATAAGATTTGTGAAATCCAAAAGATACGTCACATTCTATGCTTCGACTATTATAAAAAAAAAAAAAAAAAACTTTATTTTGATTTTTTTTGAACTAGTTAAGGTGTTCAGACAAGGGAGTTTTTGAATTCTTAAAATAATATAGTAGACAATTCATAATTAATTATTTATTTGGAATAAAAATTCTCAAAAATATGTGTTACATCTAGGCATGAGTCTACTTTTTATATATAAAATTATATTTAAAAATATTATCATTTGCTTATGATTAAAGTGGTCAGACATACACCTACTTTTTATTTTTGCCCTGAAATTTTTGTAGAATCGCATTAAAATCCTAACTTTTGACCAATCAAATAATTTTTTCTCTAGATAAGGCCTTGTAGTTTAGAAACTAGATTCAATTTCCTAAAGATTATTTTCTTACAACTTTTTGATATAAAGTCCAGAACCACTTTAAAATTATGTGTCAAGTTGACATAACCCCGATTTGCTGATTTTTCACTGCCACTTAAGGCCATAGTTTGATACACCATGATCCTGCACATACCCATACATCTATACAATTTTCCTTCTACATAATACTTACCCTTTGACATCAACAAAAAAGGTGTCAAAAAATGTATCCACAAAAATTTGGGAGTTCTACTATTGATCAACCTATTAATTTGGGAAAAAAATCTGTATAAACAACCTATACTCATTCTATCTCTGAGATACTAATTAGTTTGCAATGTACATAGGATGCCACTACAATTTCACTCAAGTTATTATAGGGAAATTTGTCATAGAAAGCATTAGTTGTTGGACATTCCTCAAGTTGCCTCTGCAAAATGCACACTTTTGATGACAAAATTTCTTTAAGACTAGAGAATCTCCTTGTTTCTTTCTCTTTATCTAATTCCAAGTTTATGATCATGTCATGTATCTTCTCCACATCTACTCGATAGTGTTCAATTGTGGATTCTAGGAGTTTTAACTTGACAAAAAGTGTTTCAAGTTCACTTAACTTACCTTGTATCTAACGCTCAAAGTTTTTAAGGTACTTTTATGACTATGTATATTGTCCATATAATCTTTTCGCTTCATCAATATGCTTTCTCAATCCCTTGACGTTTCCATCAAGTTTTGTCATATCATTGTGCACATTGGTGCACACTGTGTTAAATAGTGTTGCATCATGTCTTACTTGAGCTTGTGTTGAAGCCATTTCTTCTAAAGTTGTGAATTCCATAACAATGGTTTTCACCAACTCCATGGCCTTTGACTACAAGTATAGAATAGCTAGAGTTATAGTAACTATCTTCTACATCCTATCGAAGACTTCAGTTAATGTCTTCTCCAAAGATTTTACTAATTTTTTCTTTTCAAACAACTTACTTAATGTGCTCAATAAGCCTTTTGGATCTTCATCATTTGATGTCACTACTTTTTCTGATGGATTGGTTGTTGATGCTACACCAAATACAATTATTGGAGCTACATAAGTTATTTCAACCTCATTTAGAACACTAGTTTTCCTATTTCTAACTCCACATGTTTTAGATTTGGAAAAAAATGTTGATTCCTACATCACAATCTTCCATTTTTTCTTGAGTTTAGATTCTTCATTTGACTTCTTCCTTCTCTCTTCCTCTATATTTTTTCTTTACACTTCCTTTTTCCTTTTGTTTTCCTCCTCTACTTTCTTCTTCTTTCTTCTTTTCTTCCTCTTCTTTCATTTTCTTCTCTGCCTCTTCTTTTTGTATCCTTTCCTTGCTTATTTCCTCTACCTCTTTCTTCTTGTCTTCTTCATCATCATCAGAGCTAGAGTAAGCAATAGTATTGCCAAGAATGGATTCTCCAAATGTTTCAAAAGGATTCTCCTTTGTATCCACAATTATGTGTGTACTATCCACTTGCATCGATTTAGTAACTATAATGATATGTGGTGATGAGAGTGTCTACTATGTGTCCTCTTCTTCATCCTAATTACTACAATGTATACCTACTTATACATACACTTGACTCTCAGGTTTAGACTGTGCACTCACCTTAGGCATTGAGGTCATATATTTTACAATTTCCTCCTCAATTTCTTTCCTTACATCTTCATAGTTGCCTCCCATCAGAAGAATTACTCTTCTTTTCTTCCTCAACAAGGGCTTAGTACCCTTCAAAATTATATCTAACTCCTCCTTAGAATCAAAATCACATCACTTATTTATCATTGTGATCCTCATATTCATCCTCTAGTATTTTATTATCTATATTCTCAAACCTTTTGTTCCTCAAAATCATGTTCCTTATAATGATATTTTCTAACTGCCTTCTATCCATATTACTATAAAAATCCTAATATTTATTCAATTGTACAAAATTTCCATCATTAATAATTTGAATGTTAAAGTTTTAGACCTTTGGCTTTCATGCTTTCTTTCCAACTATTATTCTTCCTTCTTGTACATTCTAGACTACTGGTCTATCTTTTATTTCATCCTTTGATTTCTTAGAATCATTGAATTGTTTTATTTTTCTTCTCTTTCTAGGTTTTTTGGTGATCTCTTGACCTTTTTCTTAGTTTATAGTATAGGTTCATTCTTCAACTTTACCAATCTCTCTAATTTCCTTTACACAATGGATAATTCAACCTTTGAGTTGATCACTTCTAGTCCTGATTAATTGCATTAGTGCAATTGTTGCATATGGTGCAAATGGGACTTGTGTACATGGTTGTCCTACTATCACACCCTTTGAAGGTCTTGCAACTAGAATGGGAGTTTCTTCCAATACTTAAGCCTATCCACTGACCTTCATCTCTAGCACAATACCTTTAATCTCATCAATTCTTTCCTAGCCATGCTTGATTCCTTAAGGATGGAATCTATCTCTTTCTCAACCTTTTTCTTTCTTTCCTTGTATAATTTTGAATGAACTATTTTTATCTTTTCCTCATATATACTGCATTTAGGAAATTATGTATCCTTCTTTGAATAGAGTATGATCTATGCATACCCTTATATGAGCTCTATGCTCATCTCATATTCCATAGGTTCTATAAATTTGACTCTGGAAATTACTCCTTCCATGTAGATGTTTTCAGTTCCCACCATGAAGTATATTTCTTCCTTGTTCTTCTCTACCATAGAGGGAGGTATTCTATACATTTTTTTTTATTTCAGACTAGAAACTCTTCATCATTCTATCCATGTCATCATCTTTGACATATTCTAGCTTAGATCTATAGCATTGAGTTGTCATCTTCATTGTGCTCTCGACACTATCCCAATTTATCAATCCAAGAAAATTTTTTGTGGTATAAAATAATATATGAGTCAACAATGACTCAAATCTGAAAAATGTATTCTTTTTCTTCTTAATCCTTTCAATGTTGTCTACAATTACAATCTCATAATCTCACATAAATTAACCTATCTTGCTTACTTAGCCATTACATAAGCTCCATGCAAAAATCTAGCTGGTACTAAGTAACTCTTGACCCATGGTTCAAATCGTACCCCAATATCTTAGTTAACAACTTTACTCCTTTATCTTGAATGGAGTCTACCCTTATGTTTCATTCATCAAGATTTGTATTTAGGTTTCTCTCAACAATCTTCCTAACATTTTTATCATTAATAGGACTGCAATCTTTATTACTGAATCCTATGACCTTGTAAATTAGGTCATTGTCAATAACAATCTTATCATTTCCTACCCAAAACATATCATCATGTACTTTAGTAAAAATTATTTAGGCCCAATCATGATTGTTAAACTCAACATAAAACATATACTTCACTAGATTAAAATTTTCTAGGTGTGCATACTCAAACCTCAAGGATAAATCATTGTTACACATCTTTCCCATGTCCTCATGAATATCTTCATCACCTATGCCCTCAATCTTACAATGGATGTAACTTTTGATATTCTCAACATGTAACACATTTTGTAGAAATTTCAAAAACATGCCCAACAAATCATCTAATAAGAAAACAATTTTTTTTCCCCTAAACTCATATCATGGTCTTTCACTTACATCAACACATTCTAACTTATCATTTGAACTATAACCAAAAATATTGAAAAGAATAGATTCAAAATTTGAAAAATACCTTACAATCATGATTTAGGGCTTTTGCAACTTTCTTCTTTGCAATATTCACTCTACACTTCAATTCATTGTCAAATCACACTTCAATTAGGTCAAGTCACTTTGCATGAACGCATGGTAGAAACAATATTGCTTGTGATACTTAGATTATTTCAAATCACACTATGCATTAAATGTATATCTACCATAGATTCATACACTATCTCTGTATACTAGTAAGCTTGATTTCTCAATTCATGCTCACTACAATCATATCAATATTTGTGCACATGACCATAGCCTTCTCTCTATGTCCTTAACCTTGTGTTAACTATGCAACATTCAACTCTCTCTCTAACATCAGTTCTGGCCAACTCATACCTTGCCACAACTAAAACTACTTAATTTAGGTAGGATCAATAAAAAATAACTTGTGACATCAATGTCTTATCAAGTCTATCAAAAAAAATTTCCTCCACAATTGTATAAGAGATTTTTAGATCTTTAGCTATCACAAATGATTCACTGAATTCATTAAAAAATTTCTTAATTGCTTCCTTCTAACTATTTTTACTACCATTATCATTTTTTTTGTCATTTTTGTTGTTTTTCATTATGTTATTCAAATTGCTATTAATGTCCATTTTTTCCATTCACAATATCTTGTTGTGTATCCAAAGTTATTACATAACTAACATATAGGTACATTTCTCCTCTGATTCCATTCTAATTCTTAGGTGCTCTAAATTTCCTTGCAATGTTTCTAGCATTGCTACACTTGTAACACACAAATTTTCTCTTCTTACCTTTATATTTCTCTCCATCATTGGATCTATCATGTGATCTTCCTCTTTCATTACCTATAAGGTCAGTAATCCTAGACATTCTATTAATTGCATTATTACCATCAAACTTAGGGTTCTTACATTCTATTGCCTTAACTCCATAACCATGATGATTATAACAATATAAATGAGTAATAGGTTTAAAATAATTACCTATGCAATCTATTTTCATGTGTCCAACTTCATTAGATATGAATCATATACCTCTAAACTCATGCATTACTTCACTAGTTTGGTCATCTTGCTTAGGTTTATCAACTTGATCTATTTTCTTAAGTTCATCATGATTAGCTAACAAATTAGTTAACTCAAATTCCTTTGATACTTTAGTAGATGTTATTAATTCTACCTTACTTACATCAAATTCCTTAGGGGATTCAATAACTAGATTTGGTTGTCTTCTAATTTCAAATTTCTTGGTTGATTTCTCTCTAATCAAATATCCAAGTCTTGTCTTGTCATAAGAAGGTCTTTGATAAAATATCTATCGATCTATCTTTTTGTTGGATACAATTGATTAATTGTGCATTCTCTTTGACATTACAAAAATTTCATAATTATTATCATTCAATTTATGCTAGCTCACTTGGGTAGTGAAGACAATTCATATTGTCTACCAAGTTCACTCAGGCGTTGAAGGAAAAATTGCAGAAAGAAAGTGTTAATTGAGCTCACTCAGGTAATGAAGGAAAGTTGAATGGAACTAGTGCTAATTGAGCTCACTCAGTTGCCAAAGGATATTTGTATTTTTTTAGTGCTAACCATGCTTCTATTAGTTAACAAAGGAAATCACTTCAGAGTTAGTTTCTACCAAGAAGGGTCGATTAGTGAAGGATTTTATTATTTTGTTGTATTAAGCTTGATTGACTTATCTATTGATTCTAGCTGACTAAGGTGATGAATATTGATTATTTTAAGTTGTATTTGAGCCAATTTGAAAAAGTGGGAAGTATAAGTATAAGTTCAAGTCATGATTTCAAAAGGTAAGCATGTGAAAAAGTGTGCAAGAAAAAGTTTGTAAGAGAATATGTGAACTATGATGTGATTGAAGATCTATTGATGAGTAGAGGAAGTGAATTTGAAGGATAAGAAGAATATCCTTATGGTGCAACAAAGTCATATTCGATCGAGAAGGATCAAGTACAAGTTAGAACAAAGATCTAAAATCAACAAATTAGTTGCAGTCAAATCAAGTCATTTCATTGTTACTCTCTAACCATTGTAGTAGTGATCTAAATCTCTTAACAAAGTTGGCTTAACAACTATTTGTAAATCCTCTAACAAGGTGGCAATTCCTTTGAATTGTTCTCAAGACCTCTAACTAGGCCACTTCTAATAGGGTGATTGAATCCTTTAATAGGTTCATGCCTAATAGTTTGTTTTGTAACCTTTAATAAGGTTGACTCCTAACAAGGCTCACTTCAGAGGAGTGAAAATTAGTAACTAGTTCCTATTGGTGGTTTTTCCCAAATTGCATTTCCTTGTTAAATCCTAGTGTCAAAAGTGTTTATGATATTTTCTTTATTTGTTTGAAACTAAGTTAAAGTAATGGTAATCATAGATAACATCTAATGGTTTATATGTTAATGTTTTACTAAGCTAATCTAGTTGTTATCGAGTTACAACATTCTCTGTGTTTATTGAGCTTCAATAGGTTTCAGTTATTTGTTTTCATTTTGTACTAACATCTAAAGGATCTAGGATTTATTTTTGTAGTAATTTATTCACCCCTCTTATCTTAGTTACTCCTCTTATATTTCCAACAATTGGTATAAGAGATTTTGGTGCTTACAGAGAAGGTTTCAAGGACTTAAGCATAAGATCAGGATGTCTTACACAAGAGAGATTCTCAAGCTGAATAAAGATAATTTTGCAGCATGGCAAGGACTTATGAGATTGCATCTAGATACCACTAGTGATTTAGATTGCAAGTATCTTGATGTTGGATATAAGACTCCGACTGGAACATTATCAATTGAAGATATTGCTAACAAGAAGAATCATAATATCATGATGATTGATATTGCATCTACTCTTAGTTATGCTAAATTTGATGAGGTAAAAGATTGAAAAACTATTTTTTCAATGTGGAACAAACTAAAATATATCTATGGAGGAGATGATAATGTAAGAAGATCCAAAGCAGAAAGCCTTAGAGGAAAATTTGATCAAGTGAAAATGAGAGAAGATGAAAACATTGAAAAATATGTGGAAAGAATCAAGGCTAATGAGAATGAAATCAAAGCATCTGGATGAGGCATCAAGGATGAAACTATTGAAAGTAAAGTTCTTATAACTCTTCTTCACATTTAAGGAATTAGAGTATCTACTATTCAAGAAATGAGATGTGATCCAACTAATAAGATAGGGTTGGATGCTCTAGTTGGAATATTAACAACTTTTGAGTTAGACAATTATGATAACTATATTCCTACTTCAAAGAATATTGAATCTACATTTAAAGATAAACTCTCATTCAAAGAAAAGGGTAAAAAGTCAAAATCTAGTCAATCAAGAAGTGAAGAAGATGGATCATCAGAAGAAAGTTTAGATAGTGATATTAAAGTTGTTGAAGCCCTACTTGCAAGGAAGTATTCCAAAGGAAGAGGAAAGTACAAAGGTAAAGTTCCTTTGATCTACTTTTCTTGTGAAGAAATTGGTCGCATTGTTGCTAGGTGTCCAGAAAAGGAAATAAAGAAAAGAAATAAGCATAAAGGCAAGAAGGACTCAAAGAACTACAAGAGCTTCAAGGAAAAAGGTAAGAAATCTTGTTTCATAGCTAAAGATTCTAATAACAGTAAAGATGAAAAGGTTTATATTGCTATGAAAGATGAATATAATGATGAAGGAGATAAGATGGAACTTATCTCTCATATTAGCAGATATGATATATGGATTATTAATAGTGGCTACTCACATCATATGACTGGTGAATAAAAAAAAATTGAGCATATGGAATATTATGATGGAGGTAATGTAAGATTTGGAAGCAATGAACCTTGTGACATAAAAGGAAATAGATATATCTTGTTGACTAAAGAACTTGTACATGACAATGCCTATTGGGTTGAAGGATTTAAGAATAATCTACCAAGTGTGGCGTAGCTAAATAAAATTAGATTCAAGGTAGAATTCATGAATGGATAGGCCAAACTATTGGATGGAAAAGGAAATTTTGTTGGTTCTGGATAGCAAACAAAAGGTAATCTATTTTATCTTTATCTTAGTGATTGTTCATGTTTTATTGCTCAAGTAGAAGAAATCTAGTTATGGCACAAAATGCTATGTCATTTAAATTTTGATAATTTGGTTAAAATAAGAAAACATAAGATTAAGAGTTATTCCTAGTTTGAAGAAGCTTGACATGGGTCTATGCAAGAATTGTCTAATTGGCAAGATGGGAAAGACAAGCTTCAAAAGAAAAGACTATCAGTTAGAAGAAGTCTTGGAAATTGTTCATATAGATTTACATGGACCTATTGGAATAGAGAGTTATAATGGAGAAAAGTTGTTCATTCTCTTTGTTGATGACTACTCTAGAATGATGACAGTAATGTACCTAAAAGAGAAATTAGAAGCCTTTTAAAAATTCAAGTGGTATTTGGTAAGAGTAGAAAAAGAATTTGGAAAGAATATGAAATGCTTAAGATTAGAAAGAGGTGGTGAATTCATCTCCCATGAATTGAATAATTTTTATATTGAAAGAGGAATCAAAAGACAATTATCTGCCCTTGATACACCACAATAAAATGGCATAACAGAAACAAGAAATAGATCTATCATGGATTGTGCAAGAATCCTGATGATTGAAAAGAATGTTGCTATCAAATACTTTAGAGAAGTTATCAGCACTATAGTTCATACCTTAAATAGATTTCAGTTGAAGAAAGATTCAAACAAGACACCTTATCAGCTATGGTATGGCTACAAACCTAATGTAAGTTACTTGAAGGTATTTGGTAGCGAATGTTACATATTGAAAGAATCTAGAAAAGGAAAATTTGATGTAAAAGCTAATGAAGGCCTATTTCTAGGACACTCCTACAAAAGTAAAGTTGTTTGAATTTATCTACTCACAAAATTATAAAAAGTGCACATATTAGAATTGATGAGTATGCAGAAAAGAGTGAAGAAGAAAGCAACAAGTAACCTAAAGACTACAAAAGATTCATTTACTATGAACTTGATACCCTTCTTAATCTATCTAAAAGAAAATATGCTTCAACTCCTGAGTCCCCAAAAACTCCAATAGCTACCAAGTTGTAGATAGTGCAACCCAAAGTACAAGGACTCGAGTCACAATCAGAGGCTACCGAGCTAGTTCAAACCGATCCTAATGGACTCGAGTCATAGATAGAAGGACTAGAGCTTGAAACTAAAATCGAAGAAGTAGATGGTGGAACTCATTCAAAGACCAAGGAGCCTATATTAGCAAGATATTTTAGAAGGCATCATGCACCTAATTAGATCATCGGAGACAAATTAGATGGAACAATGACAAGAAGAAAATTAAAAGGTACATATTTACTTGCTAAATTTGAACCTGGAAGTGTTAAAGGTGCTATAGAAAATGAAAGTTGCATTGAAGTGATGAATGTAGAGATAGAGCAGATAGAGAAGAACCAAACTTGGACTCTTGTTCCTAGACCCAAGGATAAGAATGTAATTGGTACAAAATGGGTATTTAGAAATAAGTTGAATGAAGATGGAAAGGTATCAAGAAACAAAGCAAGGCTAGTATGCAAAGGTTACTCTCAAGAAGAAGGTATTGACTATGGTGAGAATTTTGCTCCTGTAGCAAGACTTGGTGTTAGAATTTTACTAGCATACATAGGACATAGAGGATTTAAAGTATACCAAATGGATGTTAAATCTACATTCTTGAATGAAATTCTTTGTGAGGAAGTTTACATTGAACAACCAAAAGGTTTTGTAGATCCTAGCAAAGGAGACATGGTTTGCAAACTACACAAAGCATTATATGGTCTCTAGCAAGCTCCTAGAGCTTGGTATGAAAGAATCCATAATTACTTGGTATAAATTGGTTTTCAAAGAACTAATGATAACCATAGTATGTATATCAAGGAAGGACTAGATAAGAAGATTGTGTTAACAAAAATATTTGTTGATGACACTCTATTTATAGGAAATGAGGATTTATGCAAATCATTCTTATAAGAAATGTGTAAAGAATTTGAGATGTCTATGTTTGGTGAAATAAAATTCTTTGTTAGATTGTAAATACAACAGAACAAGAATGGTATCTACATCACTCAATCAAAGTATATCAAGGAGATACTAAAGAAATTTGGAATGGAAGATTCAAGACCAGTTGGAACACCCATATCTACTAGACATAAGCTTTCAAAAAATGATGATTCTAAAGAAGTAGATAAGACTACTTAGAGATCAATGATTGGGAAATTGTAGTATGGTGTGCACACAAGGCCTAATATTTCTCTAGTAGTTGTAATAGTTGTAAGATTCTTAGTATATTCCAAGGAAAATTACATGATGGCAATCAAGAGAATCATGAGGTATCTGAAAGGTACCAAAGACTATGGTTTATGGTACAAACTTGGAGGCAATTTGGACTTGATTCAAGTATTAACTGATGCTAAAGGAATTCTTAATGATAGAGAAAGTAGTAGTGGTGGAGTAATCTTTCTTGGTAAAAGACTAGTATCTTGGAAAATCAAGAAGCAAAATTATACTTCTCAATTGACAATAGAGGAAAAATATGTAGCAACAACATTTAATTGCTCTAACATTGTTTGGTTTAAACAACTATTGGAAGGAATGAAGATAGAAATCAAAGATCTAGTTGTCATATACTATGATAACACTAGTGCAATCAATGTATCAAAAAATCTAGTAATGCATTCCAAAAAAAACATGTTGCTATTAAGTATCACTTCTTAAGAGAATTGGTGCAAGATAAAAAAGCCTGATTGGAATACGTGAATACAAAGGAATAGATTGTAGATATATTCACCAAGCCATTACCTAAGGATGCATTTTTGTATCTGAGAGGTAAGCTAGGGATCATTCACCTATCTAAAATTCACTAAATGAATTTTAGTGTTTGTATCAACCAAAACCTATTGAATATCAATCAATTGATGCAGAATTGGCAAGTGTATATTGCAAATGAATCAGTACTTAAGGTACATTATAATTTATAGAGTTTTTGTCTTTGTCATGTATTGCCAAAGAGGGAGAAGTTTACTATCATATCTCTAAGAAATTTTTGGAACCAAAATACAAGTCAAAATCTAGAGAGGGAGAAGTCTTCTAAAAATGATGTATTTTGTAAGTGGGAGGATGTTTTGAATGAACTTGGTAACAACCATTGTAGATAGAATTCAGTGAAAGGAAGAGCTCATAGTAATAGAGAGAGTTCTCAAATCCAGAATTTCATTCTGCTATGACATGTTGGGTTGTCATCAATTCCAAAGAGGGAGATTGTTGGATACAACTGATTAATTATGTGTTGTCTTTGATGTTACAAAAATTTCATAATCATTATCAAACAATATATGTCAAGATCACTTGGGTAGTGAAGACAGTTCTTAGTGTCTACCAAGCATTCCTTTATTTTCCTAGTTTAGAAGGCAGTTTCTATCAAGTTCACTTTGGTGTTGAAGGAAAAGTTGTAAAAATCAAGTGTTAACCGAGCTCGCTCAGGTAACAAAGGAAAGTTGGATGGAACCTGTGCTAACCGAGATCATTTTGTTGCCAAAGGATTTTTGTAAGTTTGCAGTGTTAACCAAGTTGCTATTGGTTAACAAAGGAAATCACTTTAGAGTTAGTTTATGCTAAGTAGGGTTGGCTAGTGAAAGATTTTCTTATTTTGTTATAATAAACTGTTGACTTATCTATTGATTCTAGCCAACTAAGGTGATGAATATTGATTATTGTAAGTTTTATTTGAGCTGACTTGACAAAGTGGAATGTATAAGCATAAGGTCAAGTTGTGATTTCAAAAGGTAAGCATGTGAAAAAGTGTGCAAGTGAAAGTGTGCAAGAGAATATGAAAATTGTGATGTGATTGAAGATCTATTCATGAGCAGAGGAAGAAAATTTTAAGGATAAGCAAAATACCCTTATGGTGTAGTAAAGTCATATTGGATCAGGAAGGATTAAGTACAAGCTAGAACAGAGATCTAAAATCAGCAAATCAATTGTAGTCAATTCAGGTCATTTCATTGTTACTCTCTAACCATTATAGTAGTGATCTAAATCTCTTAATAGATTTGACTTAATAGTTATTTGTAAATCCTCTAACAAGTGGCAATTCCATTGAATTGTTCTCAAGACCTCTAAAAAAGCCCTCCTAATAGGGTGATTGAATCCTTTAACAGGGTTACACCTAACAGTGTGTTTTGTAACCTTTAATAGGGTTGGCTTCTAACAAGGCTCACTTTAGAATAGTGAAAATTAGTAACTAGCTGCTATTGGTGGTTTTTCCCAAATTGGGTTTTCATGTTACATCCTAGTGTCAAAAGTGTTCATGCTATTTTTTTTATGTGTTTGCAAATAATTTAAAGTAATGGTAATCATAGATAACATCTAATGGTTTATATGTTAATCTTTTATTGAGCTAATCTAGTTACTACCGCATTACAACATTCTCTGTTTACCAAGCTTCAGTAATATTCAATTATTTTTTTGCATTTTGTAATTACCTCTAAGAGATTTGGGATTTATTTTTATAGTAATTGATTCACCCCTCCCCTCTCAATTACTCCTCTTATATTTCCAACACTTTTCACTACTAGAATAAAGTTTCTCTAACTATTTCTTAGATTGTGTCAATTCTCCTTTCACAATAATTTTGTACTTCATTAACTTAGCATGTTTAATCTTGATAATATCTAGTTTAGATGTAACTTTATTTAATTGAGATCTAAGATCTACATTCTCAAATTTTAGTTCTAGATCATTCTTTCCATGCTTTTTCTTAAGACTCAACTTAAGTTCAATAATTTATAGTTCATGTTTCAAGATCTTGTTTTCCTTCTAAAGATCTCCTACTTCATCATTATCACTAGTCTATGTAATCTATTCCTTACCAAATTATAAATCATAAATCTTGTATTTTAACTTGCCAATGAAGACTTTTGCATCTTCATACCTATCTTTTAGGTTATCTCTTTCTTTAGATGTTATTTAAGGATATTGACCCCGTTATGAGTCTATTAAGTACATATAGTGTCACGAGTCCCTGTTAGGAGACTAGGCCTCATTAAGAGCCTCAACCATGTTAGGAGTTTCTTCAACCTTGTTAGGAGTTGGTAGAACAAATAAAATGTATGCAAGAAGAGCCCCTACCCTAACATGCAATTATACAATTCAGTTCTTCACAAGAATAGATATACATACACTACTTATTTTCTATTGTACTTCACACTTGTTCTAATCATACATTAGAATTCACATCACATAACACATTCTCATCTATCATAGATAGCACAGTTATCTAGATGGAAGATAAGATCTTTACTTATACCTTGTATAATTACAAAACTATGCTCATTCATCCTTCATGTGTTCACACACTTGACATAATATAAAATAAATTATGGATTAATATCCATGTAGTCAGCTCATCATAACTTATTTCATAACCAAAATAATTCCTAAGGTCATACAATCCAACTCTGTGTTATGCTTTGTTCTACACTGCTAAATACCCACATTACTATTTTAATCAAAACTCACTACGTAATGTTTGTACACATCTACAAGCTAGCACACATCATAATGATACTATCATGAAGCTTCCTTCAATTCCACATGAGCTAACTCTTAATGATTCATTTGTACACTTAACATTTTTTCTCCATGCTACTATAAATTGTCTAATACTTAGACAATTTTCTAACTCTAAATGGATAAATAAAATACTAAATATATGTTGCCATAAATGACAACCATCAAGAGATCTATCTGACTATATTTCTAACACTATTGGCATTGGAAGATACATAAGATATAATCACTTTATTATATTTGTTGATTATTATTCTAGAATGGTGGCTATTATGTTTTTAAAGGAAAAATAATAAGCTTGTCAAAAGTTCAAAGGGTATTTGGCTAGAGTTTTGAAAGAAATAGGAAAGGAACTGAAATGTTTAAGATTAGAGAGAGGAGTAAAAATCATTTTTAATGAATTCAATGAATTCTACAATGAGAGAAGAATCAAAAGACAAATGTTTGCATCTGGTGTAGGATTTGAGAAAATATGCCAATCAAATCCACGAAGCCCAAGAATACTTGCATGTACAAAACCTGTCACGAAGAAGAAAAAGACAAGAAGAGGTAAGGTTTTGATCTGAAAAACATGCAAATTGTATTTAGATGAAGAAAATATTATTCAATAGATTTTATTAATTACAAAGAGATCAATCCGTAGAAAAGGAAATTGAAACCTAAAAAGAGTAACCTAAAGCCTAAAAAAGCTAAGTTGCACATTATAATTAATATAAAATATTAATCATATGCAACTACGAGATAGCTTAAGAAAACTAGAGTAATCAAAAACTTATTTAATTAAATCAAAGTAATTTAATTAATAAGTGTAAAAAAATAATTACTCTAACACCCCCCCTTAAGTGAAGCTCAGGAACTAAGCTAACCTAGCACAACTATGAAAGCAAAAAAAATGGGTCCCAGCAACAACACTTGATGAGGTACCCAATCACAAAAAATTCTATGAAATGGAGAAATAGAGAAAGCCACATGGGAAAAACCCTACTCCAAAAAGAGATAGAAGAGAATGTTCCAGAAGATAGGAACAAAGAGAGATCATGAAGAGAACCACTAAAGAATGAAGAAGCTACAAACTCTGTCAAAAAGAAACTATTGATCTATAGAACCTCCTTAGAAATAGAAGGCACAAACTGAGAGTTTCTATATGGTAGATGATCCATCTCACCAAAATGCATAGGTAGCTAGCCACTACAATCACCTAGTATATAGGATCAAGTACTAAACACATAGCTCACATTAATGAACCATCAAACCAAGGAAGCATTAGAAACAATAGAATAACCACCCCTTAATGCAAACAGGGTGAGGTGATAGGAAACTAAAAAAGTGGGCCAAAATCCTCTATAGAAAGAACCAAGAATAGCAAGAGAGAGTAAGAGGTACAAACATCTATAAAGGCACGTGTCACCAACATTGCATGGGGCAAAAAAGGAAGAGGGCAAAAAAGCAGCAAACAACTATCCCCCATGACACTTTATCAAACAGTGCAAATACAACTATCTCAAAACAACATTCAAGAACTTGAAATGCAGGAGTGGCACTTTATCTCAGTGTGTTTGCATCAAGATTCTTACAAATGATATCAATAATGATTAGAAAGTGAAGAAAGATGATACAAAAGATAGTACAATCCAAAACCAAGCATCTAAAGCAAAAAAATTGATCCCTGGACTTGAGACAACCATGATATCCACCAGAATGCAAAAACATAGAAGACTAAATAGAATGTGCCTAGAATAGGATATGGAACAACAACCAGTATCACTAGAAAGAGTGTAGAAACAACTTTCCAATGATATAAAGAAGTCCAAAATTGGAGATCAGATGCTTAAGATATGCCTTCTAGAGTGCAAAATAGAGCATCTGAGTTTGACTACCAAAATAGGCAACTAAACTGCATCAAAATCCAAAAACACCTACACAAATGTCTTTATCTTGGAACTAGCTTTCTGGTGCATTTTTGGATCGAAAAAATACATCTGTATGCTCAAGTTACAAAGAAAAAACAACAGGGCCCTTGGAGATGTAAAAAAAAATATTTTTTTAAAATAAAAGAAAATAAAAAATAAAAATCTCCAAAAAAATTGTGTCACCACTGGGCAGAGGCAGAGCAGACAAGGGGCAGCTAAGCCACTACTGAATGAAGCTACAGTAGAGCCACTATGGGTCACTAGGCAATAACCACCAGCGATTTCACTGTGGTTAGTAAATCGTCGTAATTTTTAAAACTGCTTTCTTTGTTCACAATTTTTTAACAATTTTCTACCTCAAGCTATGTACTAGGGGCGATACAACCCTGTCGGGAAGAAAAAATTTGCCTCCCAGATCAACATTATCCAAATCGAACAAACTTTATATGAAAATGGGGGTTTGGCCATCTTTTAGATCCATTCGTGACATCTGTTTGGCCTCAAAAAGCTTTGAAAATTAGCAACTCTCATATTTTATCATAAATAACTCAAAAAAACACTAGATCTGATCCGCCAAACCCTCATTCTTTGTTTTCTCCAAATACCAAACAAGCTACAATAGATCTAGCTCTAATACCATGTAGGATTTAAGAAAATATGCCAATCAAATCCATGAAGCCTAAGGATACCTACATGTACAAAACTTGTCATAGAGAAGAAAAAGACAAGAAGAGGCAAGGGTTTGATCTGAAAAACATGCAAATTGTATTTAGATGAAGAAAATATTATTAAACAAATTTTATTAATTACAAAGAGATCAATCTTTATAAAAGGGGATCAAAGCTCATAAAGGGTAACCTAAAGCCTAGAAAAGCTAGGTTGCACATTATAATTAATTTAAAATATTATTTATATGCACCTATGAGATAGATTAAGAAAGCTAGAGTAATAGGAAACTTATTTAATTAAATCAAAGTGATTTAATTAATAAGTGTAAATAAATAATTACTCTAACACCTAGCACACCTCAATAGAACGACATCGCTGAAAGAAGGAATAGATCAATCATGGATTGTACAAGGACCCTTATGATAGAAAAGAATGTTGCTATCAAATATTAGAAAAAAGCAATCAACACTACACTTTAAACCCTAAATCAAGTTCAGTTGATGAAGGATTCAAATCAAACACCTTTTGACTTATGTTATGCCTATAATCTTTATTTATGTTACTTCAAAGTATTTGGAAGTAAATGATATATTCTGAAGGAGTTTAGAAAAGGAAAATTTGATGTAAAAAGTGATGAAGGAATATTTTTGGGATATTTAAATAAGAGAAAATCTTATAAATATATGAATCTATCTACTTATAAAGTTATGGAAAGTGCACATGTGATGATTGATGAGTTTGTAGAAAGCGGTGAAGAACAAAGTAGTAAAGTACCTAAAGACTATAGAATTTTTTTTTATGACCCACATATTGTACTTGAAACTAATGGGAATCAATAGCCTTCACCACTTGAGCACCAAAATCTCTAGTTCAACCTGAGTTGTAACAAGTGCAACCCATTAGAAGGACCTGAATCATTAGAAGGACCCAAGTTTTAGTAAAAGGAACTTGCATCATAGTCGGATGGACCTAAGTCATAGATAGTGGTACCCAAGCATCAAAGAAAAGATCATGTTTAACCTAGTGATTTCTAAAAGAAGGAGCCTAGACTTGTTGGATATATTAGAAGGCATCATGCACTTGGTAAAATCATTAGAGACCAGCCAATTGGTGCAATGACAAGGAACAAGTTAAAAGGTACATGTTTTCTACTAAATTTGAACCTAGATCTGTAAAAGATGCAATAGAGAATGAAAGTTGGATTGAAGCTATGAATGAATAAATTGATCAGATAGAAAGGAATAAGTCTTGGATTCTTATTTCTGGACCTAAGGATCATAATGTAATTAGCACAAAATGGGTATTCAAAAAAAAATTGAATGAGAATGGAGAAGCTTCAAGAAACAAGGCAAGGCTAGTTTGCAAGGGTTATGCTCAAGAGGAAGGTTTTGAATATGGAGAAATTTTTTCTCATGTTACTAGACTTGAAGGTGTATTCAAAGTGTATCAAATGGATGTGAAATCAATACTACTAAATAGAATCTTAGTAGAGGAAGTCTACATTGAGAAACTAGAAGGTTTTGTTGATCCTAGAAAAAGGGACATGGTTTGCAAACTACACAAAGCTTTGTCTGGTCTCAAACAAGCTCAATGAGAATGGTATGAGAGATTACACAAGTATCTCATAAATATTGGTTTTCAAAGAACTAATGATAATAACATCCTATACATCAAATAAGGACTAGATAAGAAGATTGTGTTGGAAAAATATATTTATGGATGATACATTGTTTACTTGAAATGATGATTTCTGTAGATATTTTTCTAAGGAAATGAGTAAGGAATTTGAGATGTCAATATTTAGAGAGATCAATTTTTTTGTTGGCTTGTAGATTCAACTAAACAAGGAAGGTATTTATATTACTCAACCAAAGTACATCAAGGAGATATTGAAGAAGTTTGGAATTGAGGATTCTAGACCATTGGAACACTTATGTCTATTGTACATAATCTTTCCAAAGATGATGATTCAAAAAAAGATGATTAGACTAAAAAAAAATTGATGATTGGAAAATTTCAATATGTGGTGCATATAAGACTTGATATAGCATTAGTAGTTAGAATGGTGGCAAGATTATTTGCTAATCCAAACAGAAAATCATATGACAGTAATCAAAAGAATCATGAGGTATCTAAAGGGTACTGAAGATTATAGTTTCTCGTATAAGAAAGGAGGAAAATTTTAGTTGAAAGCATTCAATGATGTTGATTGGACAAGAAACATTGATGATAGGAAGAGCATTAGTAGTGAAGCAATCTTTCTTAGAAAGAGGCTAGTATCTTGGACAAGCAAGAAGAAAAATTGTATCTTTTAGTCAACATCAAAAGTAGAGTATGTTGTTGTAGCAGTCAATTGTTCAAATATTGTTTGGCTCAAACAATTGTTGATAGGTATGAAGGAAGAGATCAAAGATCCAATTATTATCTTTTGTGATAACACCAGTGCAATTAACATTTCCAAGAATCTTGTGATGCATACTAGAACCAAGTACATTATAGTTAAGTATCATTTCTTAAGAGAAATAGTGCAAGATAAGGAGGTAAGATTGGAATATATGAATAGAAAAGAATAGATTGCAAACATATTCACAAAACCATTACCTAAGGATGCATTTTTGTATATAACAGGTAGGTTAGGGTTTATTCCTCTTTCTAAAGATCACTAATCAAACTTTAGTGATGTGTCCACAAGAATGTTGAACATTAGTCAAGTTCATGTATTATTCTAAAGGAAGATTCCATACAAATTAGTACATCAAGTGCATGGGATGCCAAAGAGGGAGAGTTTTATCATACATTAGAGAAATTTTATGTCTGATAAAGGGAGAGTTTTGCATATATTAGAGATATTTTTATATATGTCATAGATGTCAAAGAGGGAGAATGAACTTGAGTTTATATCAAAGAGGGAGAGTTTGATATTATAGTCACTATAATCAAATTAATTAGAAAATCATTAAAGAGGGAGATTAATATCAGATGGAGTTCACATTGATAGACAAAGTTCTCATGGATGAGAATCAGAATGAAACTAAGGATATTATCCTTACTTTTATTTTTCTCTAAAATTTCATTGTAATATGACATGTTGTGTTGACATGAATGCAAAAGAGGGAGATTGTTGAAAAAAATTGATCTATTGTATATTTTCTTTGATGTTAAAAAAAATGTCATATGTTTTCCAGTCAGTGCATATTGAGGTCACTTGGGTGATGAAGGAAGTTTCAAGTGTCTATCAATAATTCAAGAGAAAACTAATTTCATAAGATATTGTCTACCGAGTTCACTCAGGCACTAAAGAGAAGTTCACAAAAGTTCAGTGTTAACCGAGATCACTTGGTTAACGAAAGAAAGGTGGCATGGAACTAGTGTTAATTGAGATCACTTAGTTACAAAAGGATTTTTATGAAGTTTCAATGCTAACCAAGTTCACTTAGTTAACATAGGAAAATCATTTCAGAGTTAGTGTCTACCGAGCTTGGTCAGCTAACAAAGAATTTTCTTAAATCAACATATTTAGTTTAATAAATTTATTTGTTTAGTTCTTCCAACTTAAGGGATGAATATTGAATATTTGTAGGTTTGTTCAAGCTAACTTGAAAAGGGAAAAGATATAAATATAAGGTCAAGTTGAGGATATAATTTTGGAGAAGCATGAGATTGAAAATATAAGCCAAGGAAGCTATTTGGAAGGATAATAGAGTATCTTGAGTTGACTAAGTTGCAAAATTTTATCTGATCAAGGAGGATCAAGTATTCAAACCAAAAAAAAGATCAAAAATCTAGTCATATCATTGTTACTCTATAACAATTGTAGTAGTGTATCAAATTTCTTAACAGAGAGAGTTTAACAACTATTTGTCAAATACTCTAACAAGGTGGTATTTCTAGATTGAAGTGTCTGGAAACCTCTAACAAGGCCACTCCTAATAGGGTGATTTAATCCTTTAATATGGTCACAACTAACAATTTTTTTTTGTAACCTTTAATAGGGCTGGTTCCTACTAGGGCTCACTTCAGAAGAGTGAAAAATATTAACTAATTGCAATTGGTGGTTTTCCCTAAATTGGGTTTCCAACTTAAATCTTGTTGTCACTTATGTTTATGCTATTAATTTTATGTGTATACAACTAAGTTAATTAAGGTTAATGACAATTAATATCTTAAGATCTAAATGTTTAATATTTACCAAGTTATAATTGATCTTTTAGTACTTGTTGAGCGATATTAAATTTTTAGTGTTAACCAAGTGCCTTTATGTTAACTAAGTTTGAAAGGAAATTATATTTTGATTTGTATTGACATCTAAGAGATCTTAGATTTATTTTTGTGGTAAATGATTAACCCATGCTCTCTTTGTTACTCCTCTAATATTTCCAACACTTGGTATAAGAGTGTTTGGTGCTTTTAGAGAAGGTTTCAAGGACATAAGCTAAAGATCAAAATGTCTTACAAAAGGGAGATCCCTATGCTGAACAAAGATAATTTGAAGGTATGGCAGGAACTCAAGAGATTGCATTTGGCAACCATTGGAGACTCAAGCCTAAAATACCTAGATGAAAACTATGTGGAACCTACTGGAAGTTTTATTGTTGGAAAAATCACACAAAAGATGAATCATAACATTATGATGATTGATATTGCTTCAGCTCTTAGCTATGTTGAATTTGATGAGGTCAAAGACTATGATACTACTCATGAGACATGGATCAGATGAAGGACATACATGGAGGAGATGATAATGTAAGAAGAGACAAGGTAGAAAGTCTTAGTGGTCAATTTGATCAAATAAGGATGAGAGAAGATGAGAATATTGAAAAATAAAATGAAATTATAAAGTCTAGTGTATATGCAATTAGCGCTACAAGAGGAAAAATTGAAGATGAGACAATGGTAAGAAAGTTTCTTATAACACTTCTTCCTATATATGTAACTAGAGTGTGAGAAATTCATGAGATGAGAAGTAGTCTTAAGAATGATATAACATTGGATGCAATAGTGGGAAGATTGACAACATTTGAGCTAGATAACTATGATAATTATGTTCCTAACACTAGAAACCTTGAATCTACATTTCAAGCCAAGCTATCAATCAATAAGAAAGCTACAAAATCTAAAAGATAATCTAAAATTGAGAATGAAGATGGTTTTGATGAAGATCTTGAAGTTATTAGAGAATTACTTGCAAGAATATTTCATAAGGGCAAAGGGAAGTACAAAGGAAAAATTCCTTTGATCTTCTTTTCTTGTGAAGAGGTTTGTCACATTGTTGCAAGGTGTCCAAATAGAGAAGGTAAAGAAGAAAAGAAAAAATACAAGTACATGGGAATGAAGGACTTCAAAAGATACAAGGACTACAAGGATGAAGGTAAGAAATCTTGTTACTTTGCTAAAGATTCTGAAAGTAGTGAAGAAGATGATGAAATGGTCTACATTTCTATTAATGATGAATTTGATGACAAGAATGTTAAAATGGAATTTATCTCTCATATTATTAAAAATGATACATGGATTATTAATGTTGGTTTGTCTCACCATATGACTCATGCCAAATCTAAATTTGAGAACTTGGTACACTATGATGGTGGAAGTGTTAGATTTGGTAATGATGAACCATGTTATGTTAAAGGTAAAGGTTGTATTGCACTAACCAATGATCTTAGATATGAGATTGCTTATTGGGTTGAAGGAATCAAGAATAATCTACTTAGTGTGGCTCAATTTAATAAAATTGGATTTAATGTAGAATTCATGAGTGGGAAGGCCAATTTGCTGGATGGAAAAGGTAATATGGTTGGGACTGGAAAGAAAAAAAAAGGCAACCTATTCTTCCTGGATCTTAATGAAGGTTCATGTTTCAAAAGATTATGGCATAAGAGGTTATTTCATGTGAATTTGGATAACCTGATAAACATAAGCAAGAACAAAAGGTTAGATGCATTTTAAGCCTGAAGAAACTTGACATGGGCATGTGAAAGAATTGTCAAATTGGCAAGATGGGCAAGACAAGTTTTTAAAGTAAGAACAATAATTCTGAAGAAGTGCTTGAGCTGGTCCATAGAGACTTGTATGGACCTATTTACATTGAATGTTACACATGAGATGAGTAATTTATTTTATTTTTTGATGATTATTCTAGAATGATGACTATTATGTATTTGAAGGACAAATTAGAATCTTTTCAAAATTTCAAATGGTATTTGGCTAGAGTTGAGAAAGAAACATGAAAGAAAATTAAATATTTAAGATTAGATAGAGGAGAATAATTCATTTCTAATGAGCTCAATGAATTTTACAATGAGAGAGTTTATGAAACCAAAATTTGCCTTTATTTTATAATACTCAATTTTATCTTTGTCAAAATATTTGTAGACCTATGGGTAGAAACTATGCCATCTTTTGCTAATATTATATGTAGTATGTAGTATTTCATATAGTTATCAAAACGTGTGTTCTTATATTTGAAAAAATGTCTTTGTATTGAAACTAACCTACTAATGAAGATTGAAGATGATTGGAGGAATTCAAAAGTTAAGTGCCAACAACATTCAAGGAGAAGAGAACACTAAGGAGCAGCCATGGCAGATGAAAGTTGTGATGATTCTAGATGACATGGAAGTGAATAAGGAGGAACTATGAAGACTTATTACCTTATCTACATTAATTCTTTGGTGAGTAGATGTTCAGACTTTATTATTCCCACTTTAAGTTGTTATTCCCTCTTCCTACGTTCAATTTGTATCCTTCTATTTTCTCTCTTGTGGATTTAAAGCTAGGTCATTTACTTTTCTATTATGGAATAAGTCTTGATTTTCTATATATATAAGATTTGACCCAAGTGTGTTAAGTTTTTAACTAGTTAGAGGAAATAGTTTAAAAGAACAAACTATTAAATTTTATAGTTGTGCTTTTACAGTTCTATATTATGTAATGAATTTTTGAAATCCAATGAAATAGTTTTTGGCTTCTCTTTTGTTTTAGTAGTTTAGTGAAGCTGACCAAGGGGGCTCACTTGGAAGGTGGATTATATTAGGATAGAATAGCTTTATTTCCAAGCATTCTTAGTTTCATAATTAGAAGATGTAAATTCCTTCCTATAGCATCACACTTTGTGAATGTTCCTACAGCATATGTGCGAATAGTTATAGTGAATGAACCAAGTTGGAATATTTGTTATCATTTCATTATATTTCTAGTCTTTATAGAGTTAAGTGTGTTAGTCTCCTACAACAATAGTGTAAGTTCTTTTTCTTGCATTTTATTTTCTTGCATCATAATCTTAGTGACTCATTAAGAGACCTAGTGCACATACTGTGCCAACCATTTCAACTATATGTCACTAGGTTGACAAGATAAAATGAACCTTCTAGTGGGAAAAATAGTCCTTAGTTTGAATATATTATTCCTAAGCATGACCTAGAGCATGACTATAATACACCTATTGTGAGGCTGATCATTTTTGGCACCATTTTCAGGGATGGTGTCAAGCTAGGAGCATTTTTGAGTCATAGTTCTTAGATAAATTTTTTTTTAGAAATCTCTAGTTTGAAGTTTATTTCACTAGTGTGAAAAGTTTAATTTCATGCATCGAAGAGGAAGATGACAAGATGAATATGGAAAATTTCTTCCACAAGAGTCTATTAATTTGAACAAAGAAATTGAAGAAGAAGAAGTTGAGTTACATTTTGAAGATGCAAGCCTTGTTTTTCCCACAACATCATCATCAAGATTTGAACCAATAGATATAAGTGGTCTTCAACCCTTCACTAAAGTCTTAGCTTTTTTTCTTGATAACACTGATCTGAATCCACTAGTTCTTAATCATCTAGTACCCAATATCCCTTTTTAGTAGCAACCTCACAATCTAATACCTCCAATCTTGGCACAACCTACTTTTCCATTTCCTCTTCCAAGTCTTGTAACCAATGTTAATCTTAAGAACATACCTCTCACTGCTCTTCCAAAGTTCTATGGCCTTGCAACTAAAGACTCCAATACTTTCTTGTTTGAATCTGATAGCCTTTGTCATAGTTTTGACTAAAACACTGATGCCCATAAGCTTAAATTGTTTCTAGCAACATTGAAAGAATGAACTCTACGATGGTTCATGGGCTTAGGAGTCAATGCAATAGGAAGTTGGGATGAGATGAAAGCTTTATTTCTAGATAAGTATAAATAATATTGGAAAGCATCTAGTTCAAGAGGGGATGATATCTTTAGGATATCATAGAAAGAGGAAGAAAAATTTGAAGATTATGTTTCACATTTTTCATATACACTGTAGAAGAACCCTCAGGACACTTTGTTTGAAGATTCACAAAAGCTAGCTTTTCTAAGAGGTGTGAATGATGACTATTTAGAAGCATTGGACTTGATGGCTTGTGGTGACGTATATCAAGCTTCCTAGGATGACCTTAAGAAGATATGTAAGAACTATTCAAGGTCAACCATGAAGAAAGGCCAAGGACCTCATTCCACAATCACTAAAGGAATCAGTCAAGGCATTTCAAAGCTTGAGATATCTAACCTATTGTCAAATTTCAAACAAGATATTGTCAACAATGTCACTACACATCGAGACACAATGACTGCAAAGAAGAAGCAAGCTGAAGCTGAGTTACAATTAGCTAAATATTACCCTCATTTTTTAAAGTAGAAGAAGAATTGCCAATGTAAAATGGTCGCAAACATGGAGAACCAACATCTTCCAATTGAGTATGCCAAGATAGATGGAGATTATGAGCAAGTATTATTTGTTTCTCAATGTTGACCATGGGTCCAACATCAAGGTATGCATCAAGATCCCTTGAAAAATTCAAACTCATATGGTAATCATTGAAAAAATTGTAATCCCCAAGGTCCTCCACAAAATCAACCTAATTGGAACAATGTTGGGCAAAATAATCAGAAATAATCCCAATTGACCTCGGAATTCCCAACCACCTTGGCCTAACCAACAGAGTAACCAATGGCAGAACCAACAAAACTACTAACAAAACTAGTAGAGCCAATGGTAACCACCCCAAGGGAATTGGTAGCCTATAAACCAATGGAAGGGATCTCAACAATGGCCTAACCAAAATACTAGTGCTCCATAATTACCATCTCCAATCCAACAACCTACTCTAATGCCACCACCTACAAACCTTGGACATCAAAAGCAAACAAAATTACCTAAACAACCTCAACCAAACCCAAATAGCCAACAATTAGAGTAGCCCATATATCATGTTGATGCTCAGTAGTATCCAACTTACACCCTAAATGTTGCTGATATACATCTGAGATCTGGTACAACTTTACCAGTGCTTAAACTGTCTCTTATAACTGAAATACTAGACTCTCCTGCAGCACCAGAACCCGAAGCTATTGAAACTATTGACTTAACCAATGTTACTATGTCAACCCCAGCTCAACCAATAGTAGAACCTCCTTTTCCAGAAAAGCTAATACAAAAGAAACATGAACAAATAGAGGAACAACCTTTTAATATTGTTGATCAGTTGAAAAACATGCATGTCCAAATACCTCTATTTCAAACCATTAAAGATGTTCCAGTTTATGGAAAATCTATTATGGAAAATCTATTAGGGAAGCCTGCTTGAAGAAACTTGGAAGGAAGAAAAAAGACCCAACCATAGTCCATGTTGTGGGACAACTGGCTGACATCATGTTGGGGAAATTGATTACAGCAAAATATTCTAATCTAGGAAGTTCAGTAGTGAATGTTAGTATAAATGATCAATTTTTAAAAAATGATTTAATAGATCTTGGAGCTGCTATAAATGTTATGAACAAGGATACCATGAAGAAGTTGAAAATAGAAGGACTAAGGGCTACACCAACAATTCTACAACTTGTAGTTAGTTCTACTGTTACCCCTAATGGGATGATAGAAAACATAGTTGTAACCTTAGAGTCTTTGGAATATCCTACAAACTTGATGATTTTATCCCCCAAAGTTAATCTATCTAGTTAATGTGTCATCTTAGGTAGACCATTGTTAGCCATAGACGATGCAAACATAAGTTGTAGATTAGGGAATATGACCATATAAAATGGCCAAGAAACAAAGAACTTTGATTTATATCCTCTAGCCCAGCAATTACTAGATTTAAGTACATCTTTTTGGCCAGATTTAGAGGATGAAGAAGAAGAGTTAAAGTCTATAGTATAGCTCATCATGTTGCATAGACAATCTTTTCTAAAATTGCAATAGGAAGATTCAATACTTTAGAGTATCCTCACTAACAATTGTATGGTAGAAAAAGACATGTCTAAAAGTTTTGTGTTGGAATTAATAATATATGAGGAATGTGATGAGAATTGTACTTTTCTCAAAGAACCTAAAATTATTTATCCACTTTTACCTTGTGAATTATAAGAAAGTTCAATCTCTAAAGCTACTATGATAGAGTCCACCATTACTGTTGAACTAACTAAAGGTCATAATCTCCATGTTAATCCTAAGTTAACACCCACATAGATGGAACCCATAAAAGAATTGCTTCAAAGACATGAAAAGGCCTTTGCATGGGATTATAGTGATATGAAAGGGTTGAGTCCTAAATTATGCACTCATATGATATACATTAATGAATGCTATCTACCACTTTGTCAACCCCAGAAAAGGATAAATCCAAGCCTTAGAGAGATAGTTAAAATTGAATTGCAAAAATTACTTGATGCTAGTTTTATTTATCCTATATCTGATAGTAGATGGGTGTCACCCCTGGTCATAGTGGCTAAAAAGGGATAAAAATGGAGAATTTGTGTAGATTATAGAGAGTTGAACAAAGCTACCAAAAAGGATCACTTTCCTTTACCATTCATAGATCAAGTTTTGGACACACTAGCTGGAAAGAAGTATTTCTCTTTTCTAGATGCGTATAGTGGTTATGATCAGATCAATATTGCTCCTAAAGATCAAGACAAAACCATATTTACATGTCCATGGGGTACTTTTGCATACTCTATTTTACCATTTGGTCTATGTAATGCACCTGCAACATTCCAAAGGGCTGTTATTAGCATCTTCGTTGATATATCACATGATTGCATGCAAATCTACAAGGATGATTTCACAACATTTGGAGTCACTTTTGCAGAAGCAATGGTGAATCTTGAAAAGATTTTGGTCAAATGTCAAGAACATAATTTGGCACTTAATAGTGAAAAGTGTTTCATGCTTATGCAGGAAGGTGTAGTACTTGGTCATTTCATATCTGCTACAGGAATACAAGTTGATCTAGCTAAGATAGAGGTAATTCAAACATTTCCCATACCTACAAAGTCAAAAGATGTACAATCTTTTCTAGGTCATGTTGGATATTACAGATGTTTCATAAAATATTTCAGCAAAATAGCTAGTCCCTTATATAAGTTACTCACAAAAGAAGTTGAATTTAGTTGGACATCCGAATGTAATGAAGCTTTCCTGTAGCTTAAGAAACTTTTGACTACAACCCCAATTTTACAAGGCCCTGATTGGAATTTACCTTTTCATATATATATATATATATATGTATGTATGTATGCATGTATGTATGTATGTATGTATGTATGTATGTATGTATTTATATGCCTTTGATTATGCCATAGGTGTAGTCCTAGTACAATAATCCCAAAATCTTGAAAATGCAATCTATTATATTAGTAAGAGCCTTTATGGACTAGAGCTGAACTACACTGTAACTGAAAAAGAATTGCTAGTAGTAGTTTATGCCCTCAATAAATTTTGGTATTACATAACTAGCTATTCCATATTTGTTCATACTGATCATGCAATAATTAAATATCTCATGAACAAACCTACTATAACATGTAGGTTCAAAAGATGGTTACTATTGTTGATAAGCCTAGAAAAGTCAATGTTGTAACTGATTATTTATCAAGAATCCATCATGATGATACTAACACTACTTTGGTAGATGATGCATTTCTGGATGAGCATTTGTATGAAGAGATCTCTACTCGCTATGATATACCCAAGGAGCTAGTCATTGACCAAGGTGCACAATTCACCTCTAATCTAATCTTAGAGTTGATGAAACAATATAATATTAGGCACCAAAACTCCTGTCCTTATCACCCTCAAACTAATGGACAAGTAGAGGTCATAAACTATGAGCTGGAGAACATCTTAACAAAATAATCCATTTGCACCATAGGGATTGGACCAGCAGATTACAAGAAGTTTTTTGGGCTTACAAAACAACCTAGAAGACTACTACAAGATTCACACCATTTGAGCTCTTATATTGTAAGGTAGAAATGATTCCAATTGAATTTGAACATAAAACTCTAAGGATAGCATTGGCATTAGATATTGAACTTCCTATAGCACAAAGAGAACATCTTCTACATCTTAACTCTTTGGATGAGATCGCAAAGTTTCTTTGGAACATACTGAACTAATACATAAAAAAAGGAAACAATGGCATGATCCTCATATTATTAATAAACAATTTCAAGTTGGTGATTGGGCACTCCTATATAATTCTAGATTCAAAGATAGGCTAGGAAAGCTATAGACAAGATGGTTGGGACCATATGAAATTAGTCATGTCTTTGATAATGGAGCTATTCAACTCACTACCATTGATTTGATATGCTTCAAACTATTAGTCAATGGTCACAGATTGAAATTATATAAGTGGCCCCAAACAAAAGCAGACTTCCTGTAGTAGTTTCAACATCTAGATTAAAATACAAATCATGTAACTCTTCCTACAGGTAAAGGTGTCAACCTTCCATCTCTTGCTCTTCAACATTAGTCTTTTTGTTCATACTCATAATAAAGACTTTATGTTCACATAAAGTTCACTTTCTATTCACTTTTTCCTTCCATCTCATCTCATTTATTTATCTTCTATCCATCCACTTTCCACATCATCAATTTTTCATGCTTTCAATAAACCTTGTGAGATGCTGACAGATGCTACCAATGATGATATCACTTCTACCACCTTTTTGGTATGTGTAATTATCAAATCAATAGGTATAACATTTTTAAATTATTATTCACTTATAGTCCATATATTTCATTAATTATATTTAATATTGCATAATTTATATGATGGCAGTGTTATGCTAGTCCCTTACTTGTACTAGGTTTGACAAGTGAGGACGCTTGTCCAAATTTAGTAGGGGGCAAGGAAGGTCACTAGTATCTAATGACATTTCTATTTATTCGTAAAGATTTTCCAAATCTTTGTATTCCTTTCGTTAATGAAAATTAATTGCAAAAAGTACAGAAGTGAGGTGTCGTACTCCCTATTTTTTTTTGAATAATTTTCTATGTTAAGTTGTGATGTGACTTATGTTTAGATTTTATGTGATTTAAGCCCTATTTTCAGATGATTCTCATACATATTCATGATTTGTCTTCATTAAAAGATTTATTATTGCACATAACAATTTTTTATGACATTAATTGCATGTTAAAACAAAAGAAGTGTGAGTTGAGTCTGTAAAATAACAAAGCAATTTGAAGCTTGAAATCAAAAGGGAGAAAATAGAGTAAACAAAGGAAGTGTTAAGAGAATGGGTAGATAGTTGTAGAGGAGAGAACCAGTGGAACACATTGTGTTACTCTTGGATGTAGGAGTTGTGAGAAGGTTTAATGCATGCGGATGGCTAGGGTATTTTTTGAGTTTGGCAGCATTTGATGAGGAGATAGCCGCATAATTTACAAGAATATTCGACAAGGGTGAAGCTTCTATTTGGGGTTTAAAGGTGATTGTAATAGAGGAATGCATTGCTGAAGTGATTGTGTTGCCTACAGTTGGATAACATTACTCTAGCACACATGATGTGAGGTCAGCAAGAGCTTAATTTACCATACTTCCTAATCCGCAAATGGACATTACAAAGTAGGGTTGGAAGAGAATGTCATTGTCACCACCATAAAATGAATTAGCCATGCACATAATCAGGTATTTTACATCCGAAGGAAGATTCTCATACTTGCATGCACACCATTTCAAATTAATTAGTTGTGTAAGGAATAATCTTGTAGTAAATATTCCAAATTTCTTGTATAATATGCTTTGTATTAGTGTGAAAGAGACTCAGAAAGGAAAAGATAATTTTGTTAGTCATCATGCTTTAATCAAGTTATTGATAAATAGGTCACTTAGGGATGTATCTCCCATGACATGGGAAGAATTTGTGCAAGCCAAAACTCTTCAACCCTAAGCTGCCCCTAGTGAACAACCTGGTGAGGAAAATGTAGTTCCCACTAGTGAGCTTGCTAAACAAAATACCCAAAAGGCTGAAGTTGAAAAGATCTAAGAAAATGTGCAAGAAACTATCCCTTTCCAAGAAAATGTGCCTTCACCTATGCAAGAGACTCTGAAACCTACTACTTGTAGAGCTAAGAGGAAACAAAAACCACATGAAGAAATCTCTATTTAGGAAAAGGAAGAGTCAAACCCTACAATTGTAAGACAAAAGAGAACAAAGAAAAATCCTCCAGCAACCACTCCTATAGCAGAGACATCCAAAGGGAAAAGTAAGAAAAAGGCCATGATACAAGAGGAAACCCTTGTAAGGAGAAACCCTAGAATGAGAGGGCAAGTTTCTAAAAGATTCTATGTTGTCTAAAGCATCCACTAGGGAATCTTCTATGCAAATTGTTTCTAATCACTCTCCTCCCCATCTTGAGATTGCAAGTATTCCCAAAAATCCTACTGAGGAATGTAGGGATGAAATCAAAGAAAATCTAGATGATACCCTAGTAGACCTACTAGGCATTTCCAATTGTAGGGATAAAATAGTTCCTAAATATGTTGATCTAAACACTACCCTTGTTCCCTATAGATCAACATGGATTACTAGTTTTGTAGAAAATTTATGGATGTAATAGAGAAAAAAGAAAAGAGATCATGAAGAAGACAGTGGTTCTATCACATTGTAGAAACTCCTTTTTTAGTTGTATGGACATCATCTATTTGCTGAAGCCTTGTGGAAAGAAGAAAAAAAAAGATGAATAAGATTATAGTATCTCAAGGTGATGAAATTGCAGATTTAAAGAAATAGTTAGGAAGCCAACAACAATGAATGGACTATGCCCTCAAGCTAGCTAATCAGACCCTTGCTTGTAGACCACCACCAAGAGTTTATGCTCTTTGTTTGAAAGAACAATTTCTTTTGTTTAATTTAACATTAACTCTTAAGAATATTAATGCAGAGTTCAAATCAGCACAAGAATTTTATGGACTATATCAGACTCTACCACCTTCGCAGTAGAATTTACTTTGTGAATTATATGTTCATAATTTTATTATCCCTTTAGAGACTCAATGGAATCCCTTTCTTTACATAGGGGATATAGACCTAAGAGCTCTCATGTCTTTGATGTCCAATCAAGCAAATTATGATAGGCAACTAAATAATTATAGGGATGAGGAAAGGATAGAACCTTTGCCTTTAAGAGTAGAGAGTAGCAAGCTAGATGAACTGCTTAGCGATTGGTTCACATTAAGCTATGGAAAGAAGAATCCAAAAGTAAGGGATATGATCTTTGCTGCTAGAGTTAAATTTTATGTTGATTATGAAAATACGCCCTACTTTTCTTTTTAGAGAGCTATGATTGGTGCTAGGAGTAGATGGCCTAGACTACCTGAATCTCTTAAAAAGTTAGAACCACACAGTCGCATTAACTTGGAGGCAGCACTTCATAGGGTTCCAAAATATTTAGAGTTAGGGAAGTATGCCATACCAAAGTTGTGGTGTCCCCTAACCATGTAGCCTCCAATGCTCATGTGTCCTTTGTATGTCATCAATGCTAATACACTTAATAAGCTTCAAGAAGATCATAGAAGGGAAGTGTGGAAGAGAACTAGAGGATTTTAATACACTTTGAAGAGCAACAGAAAAGAAAAGACAAAGATTGGAGAGTTTAGGTCATTAACAAGCATTAGTTTAGCAGGGGCCAGATGATGAGACCAAAATTTTAATTTATTTTATGATAGTTTTAAGATGCTTTATTGATACTCTATTTTATCTTTGTCAAAACATTTGTGGACCTATGTTTACCAAACCTATAATAAACCTATGGGTAGAAACTTTTCCATCTTTTGCTAATATTATAAATGGTATGCAGTATTTCATATAGTTATCAAAATGTGTATTCTTATATTTGAATTTAATTTGATAAATGTTTATTTGCAAGCATTTCTTTGTATTGAAACTAACTTATTAATGAAGATTGAAAGATTATTGGAGGAATTCAAAATTTAAGTGCCAACAACATTCAAGGAGAAGAGAACACTAAGGAGTAGCCACAATGGATGAAAATTGCAATGGTTATAGAAGACACGACAACGAGTAAGGAGGAGCTATGAAGACTTACTACTTTCTCTACATCTATTCTTTGGTGAGTAGATGTTTAGACTTTATTATTCCCACCTTAAGCCATTATTCCCTCTTCCCACCTTCAGTTGTTATCCTCCTATTTTCTCTCTTGTGAATTTAAAGCTAGGTCATTTACTTTTCTGTTATGGAATAAGTGTTGATTTCCTATATATATAGGAATCAACCCAATTGTGTTAAGTTTTTAACCAGTTAGAACAAATAGTTTAAGAGAATAGATTGTTAACTTTTATAGTTGTGTTTTTACAGTTCTATATTATGTAATGAATTTCTAAAATCCATTGAAATAGTTATTGGCTTCTCTTTGGTGTTAGTAGTTTAGTGAAGCCAACCAAGGGGACCCACTTGGAAGTTAGATTAGATTAGGATAGAATAGATTTATTTCCAAGCATTATTAGTTTCATAATTAGAAGATGTAAGTTCCTTCCTATAGCATCACAATTTGTGAATGTTCTTGTAGCATATGTGAGAACACTTATAGTGGATGAACCAAGTTGGAATATTTGTTATCCTTTCATTATATTTCCAAGATTTGTAGAGTTAAGTGTGTTAGTGTTAGTCTCCTATAGCAATAGTGTAAGTTCTTTTCCTTGCATTTTATTTTCCTATAGCATAAGCTTAGTGACTCATTAAGAGACCTAGTGCACATATTTTACCAACCATTTCAAGTATGTGTCCCTAGATTGACAAGATTAAATGAAACTCATAGTGGGAAAAATAGTCCTTAGTTTGAATATATTATTCTTAATCATAGCCTAGAGCATGACTATGATACACCTATTGTGAGGTGGATCAAGAGGAATCAAAAGATAAGTGTTTCCACCAAGCAGACCTCATTAGAATGGTATTATTGAAAGAAATAGATCAGTCATGGATTGTGCAAGGACCCTTATGATAGAGAATCATATTAATATAAAATACTAGAAGGAAGAAATTAGAATTGTAGTTCATACCCTAAACTGAGTTTGTTTGATGAAGGATTCAAATCAAACACCTGTTGAGTTATGGTATAGCTATAACCACAATGTATGTTTCTTCAAAGCATTTGGAAGTAAATTTTATATTCTAAAGGAGTCTAGGAAAGGAAAATTTGATGAAGGAATATTTTTGGGATATTCCAATAAGGGAAAAGCTTACATATGTTTGAATCTATCTACTCATAAGTTATAGTAAGTGCATATGTGAAGATTGATGAATTTGTAGAAAAAAGACAAGAACAAAACAATAAAGAACTTGAAGACTACAAAACCTTTCTTTATTATGAGCCTTATACTATACCTAAAACAAATGGGAGTCAACAACCTTCACTACTTGAGTCCCCAAAATCTCCAGTTCAACTAGAGTTGTAGAAAGTACAACTCAAGTCATCAGAAAGACCTAAGTCATTAGAAGAACCTATGATTCAAAAAAAGGAAACCAAGTCATAGTTTGATGGACCTAAGACATAAATAGTGGGACTTGAGCATCAAATAAAAGATCATGTTGAACCTAGTGGTTTCAGAAAGGAGAGGAAACTTATTGGATATGTCAGAAGGCATCATGCACCCAAGAAAATAATTAGAAACCAATTAGTTGGTACAATGACAAGGAACAAGTTAAAAGGCACATGTTTACTTAATAAAATTGAACCTAGATTTATAAAAGATGCAATTAAAAATAAAATGTGTATTGATGCTATAAATGAAGAAATTGATTAGATAGGAAGGAATAAGACTTGGACTCTTGTTCCTAGATCGAAGGATGAGAATGTAATTAACAAAAAATGGGTATTCATGAAAAAACTCAATGAGAATAGATAAGTTTCAAGAAATAAGGCAAGGCTAGTTTGCAAGGGTTATGCTCAAGAGGAAGGTATTGACTATGGAGGAACTTATTCTCCTATTGCTAGAATTAAAGGTGTTAGAACACTCCTTGAATGTACAATACACAAAAGACTCACATTGTATCAAATGGATGTGAAATAAATATTCCTTAATGGAATCATAGAAGAGGAAGTCTACATTGAGCAACCAAAAGGTTTTGTTGATTCTAATGAAAGGGACATGGTTTGTAGACTACACAAAGCTTTGTATGGTCTTAAACAATCCCATAGATCATGGTATGAGAGATTTAAAAAGTATCTCATAAAGTTTTTTTTTCAAAGAACTAATGATAACAGCGGCCAATAGATAAAAGAAGAACCAAATAAGAAGATTGTGTTGGCATAATATTTGTACATGATACATTGTTTACTAGAAATGATGATCTGTCTAAATCTTTTTCTAAAGAAATGAGTAAGCAATTTGAGATGTCAATGTTTAGAGAGATCACTCATTTACCAATAGAATTTTATGAAGTTTTAGAAGTTAACAGAGTTCACTTGGTTAACACAGGAAATCCATTTTTAGAGTTAGTGTCTATCAAGTTGGGTCAACTAATAAAGGATTTTCTTAAATCAACATATTTAATTTCATGAATTCATTTATTAAGTCTAGTTGACTTAAAGGGATGAATATTGACCATTTGTAAGTGTATTCAAGCTTACTTGACAAGAGAAAAGACATAAATACAAGGTGAAGTTGAGGAATGAATTGTGGAGAAGCATGGGATTGAAAAGATAAAAAAAGGAAGTGAATTGGAAGGATAGCATATTATCCTGAGTTGACCAAGCTGCAAAGTTTAATCTAATCAAGGAGGATCATGTATTAAATCCACAATAGAGATCTAAAATCAACAATATGGTTGCATCAACAATCAGGTTGTATCATTGTTACTCTCTAATAATTGTAACAGTATATCAAATCTCTTAATAGAGTTAACAACTATTTTCCAAATCTTCTAACAAGGTGACATTTCTAGATTAAAGTATCTAAATACCTATAACAAGGCCACTCCTACCAAGGTGATTAAGTCCTTTAACAGGATCACACCTAAGAATTTGTTTTGTAAAATTTAACAAGGTTGGCTCTAACAGGGCTCACTTCAAAAGAGTGAAAAATAGTAACTAGTTAGTTATAATTGGTGGTTTTTCCCAAATTGGGTTTCCATGCTAAATCATGTTGCCACTTGTATTCATGCTATTTATTTTATGTGTATACAACTAAGTTAAATAAATTTAATCACACTTAATATCTTAAGATATGGATGTTCAGTATTTACCAAGTTATAATTGATATTTCAGTACTTACAGAGTGATAATAAATTGTTAGTGTTAACTGAGTGCCTTTGGGTTAACAAAGTTTTACTAGAAGTTATGTTTTGATTTTTGTTGATATCTAAGGGATCTAAGAATTGTTATTGTGGTAACTGATTCACCCCTCCTTTGTTAGTTACTCCTATTATATTTCCAATATCAAGTAGCTAAGTTGATTCTTGATAGAAGGAAAATAATTTTATGGTAAATATGCTCTATGACATGACTTTATCAAGGTCACTTTGGATGAGATGAAGTTTGAACTAGAAAGACCCTTGTAAATGAGCTATAAAGTCCTAATATACAAATTATTGATCTGGAAAGTAGAATTTGTAAACTTCTTGATGATATTGGGCTATTGGAGCTAAAAAGAGAAAGGATATTGAAAAGGTTTTCATTATTGAGAGAGCACCTTACCTTGAAGATAAACTATGTACAAAGATAATTAGATGGATTCTTTTTATCCAAGGCATCATATGAAAAAATTGTATACATAAATTTGAATACAATAGAGACTGCATCAAATAGATTATGTGAAGTAATAAGTGTATAATATGCATTCAAGGATAAATGGCATATGAAATTCTATATTTTGAAGAGAAACTTTGATGATTGCATCTCATAGATATCTAGTTAGCAACCGTAAAGGTAGAATTTCAAATTTTGACCTATATATAAGTTTTCACACTACCTTTATCATTGATGTCAAAGTGAGAGTGTAGTGAGGAAAACTGCATGTATATAATGGGGAGTAATACTATAATGAGGGGATGTAAGGAAGTAGGATGGTATAAATAGAAATGATCCACATTTGACATTTTGAAATTTTGTAATGGCCATGCAAATATTTTCACAAGTTTTGAAACTTTTTTTTCAATTACTTAGTCAATTTTCCCATATGTTGTCATTAATGCCAAAGGGAGAGATTGCCAACAATTTGGATAGGTAGATAAATTGGATTTTCATTTGTAGAAACATATAATTAGTGTTAAAATGAGAAAAGTATAGAGATGATTTTTTTGGCAATTTAACTTAGATTACATGTCATTATAGTTAGAGTTTTGATTGCTGAAGTTCATAAATGTATTATTAGCATGTGCACACTCAGGTATAGAAAGTAAAGACTATGAGGATACAAAAAGTAAGAGTGAAAGTCAGTATGAATAATACAAATTAACTTATTGTAGTGTTTCTAGTTGAAACAATGAGCCAATTAAATAGTACATAATTAAAAAAAATGAATATTTATTGTTAAGGAATATTTTTTTTTTTTTACAAAATTAATTACTTGAATAATTAGGGATAGAATTATAGATGTTAACCCAATGTGGGAAAGGTATAGTTTTGATTTTTGCAAAAGTATAAATGAAAGAAGGATGCTAGAATAGATTAACAATGTATAAAGGAAAGATTTTATAATGTGAAATTGTGTGGTTGTTATTGTGATAAACATGCAATTATTTTGTAATGTGAACTTTGATGGTAAATAATTAAAAGGAAAAGTATGTGAAGTTAATACATTGAGATACAATGATCATATCAAATATTGAAGATATACACAAATGTAAAGAGGTTTTTTATATCTACTATTTTTAATATTGTATATCATTGAATACTACATGTTTAGGTAGTAGACTCAACTTGCATACATTTTATAATTGTACCAAACATTACTAACAAGGGTGAGGCTTATAACAAGGCATGGTTGTCTAATAAGGATCGAGACACTATATTGATGTAATAAAATCCTAACAGGGTCAATATCATTCACAATATACTTTTGATTAGTGGATGATTTTGTGGGCACCATCTCCACCAAGGTTTTCCCTAGGCTTAGGTTTCCCTACTTAGGAAAATATGTTTTTATGTTCTTCATCACTTTATGGTTATCTTTATTATTCATCTTAGTTAGTGTATTCATTTATTTAAGTTCTAAGATTGTTAATGATATCCATATTTGAGAATTTTTTTGTGAAATAGTCATTCACCACCCTTGCCACCACTCTTAGTGTTTCCTATTTATAGAAAAATTTCCTCCTCTCCCCTTCACCCTACAATAGGCACAAAGATACACACACACACATATAAAGTTACATATATACATATATGTGTTGGAAATAATCAAGACTAGCTAGGTTATTGAGAGGGGAGGGGTGAATCAGTAACCTCAAAAACTTCAAATTAATTCAGTAGTTAATCCATTCATCATTCATTCAGCTAATCTACTGCATGCATGAGAATAGATAAACATTCATAACACATGAACATAGTATTTTGGTGATGTAGAAACCTTCCAAATAGAAAATTAAACTAGGGTGGGGATTATACCCACAAAACTTCACTACCACAATATAAAGTTGGCCTATTAGGGCTTACATTGACCACTTCTAATGATCTGCCTTGTTAAGAGCAATTTGGACTGCTAGATCCACCTTGTTAGAGGTTTTACAAACATATAATGAAGTATGCACACTCTGTTAAGAGATTTAAAGAAAGACTGTTAAGTCTACCCTATTAAAGGATTCAAAAAATTGATTCACCTATTAGGATGAAATAGTAGATCTAACTTACAACTTGATTGTTGATTAGATCCTTGAAGTACAAATCACCTCTTGTGATTGATATAACTTTACTGTTCCTTGTAGACCTTGTTGAATACTCTTCTCTTCTGCTAATTCACATCCACTCTTCAAAATATTACATATCCATTCCTTGATAAACTTGGGAATTTTCATACATTGTAAATGATACAATACATTAAATATATACCATTCCAATATTTACAATTACAAGGTCAGCTAAAACACAAGTAAACAAAATATTACTCAGTCAACCAAATAGTAGAAACTCAGGTTCTGTAAGTTAACTTGGTGACCTTCTGATACTTGGCATCCACTACATTACTTAGAATTGTTATGCACTTCATAGAAGTAGAAGCTTGATCCATACTAATCACACAACATAGCTTTGAACTTGATAACCATTGTAGACTTAGTAGATATAGTATCAATTGGTAGATACTAAATCCTTTTTTTACCTTGCTTTCACTAGGTAAACAATACACAACCATCACTCGGTAGACACTGGATTCACCTCATACAAATTGATGACTCATTATACACTAAGAAGCATGGTGACCACTACTACTTGGTGAACAATATAGGCTCAATAAACATTGTTGGACTACACACTCACTCAATAGCTTCAGGAATGCTTGGTGTGAACTGCTTAACTGAGTGATCTTACTTGGTAACCACTAAATACTTGATATAAGTTGTATACTAAGTGATGAGCTTGGTAATCATATAGAATTGAATGAGTGTTGTCACTAATGACATACAACATAATGCCAACAATCTCCCCCTTTAGTTTTAGTGACAAAAACACTTATGAGCCTTATGTACACTAACATATTGATTTTTTATTTTTCAAAATTGATCTTTGTAAAGCTGCTATATATAAATTTACATATCTCCCCCATACATATGACATAATATATACATAGTCTCTCTATACATATATCAATTTATTTTCTCCCTTATTGTCTCCACAAGTCACTTATGACTTCTTACTCCACCTTTTTAACAATAATGCTAAAGAGTTATGCAATATATTCAAATAGAGACATCAAAATGTGAGAGAAATTTAGAGTGTACCTTGAGAATAAGAGCTAAAGTCTTATCCTAGTTGTCTTAAAAAATTTTGCAAGTGGAGAGTGCCACTTGAACTTCTAATGAAAGTTCAATCATATGATCTGCTATAAAAAAATTGTTATCTTGGACCAATGTTTTTGAATATGCAACATGTTTTTGCATTGAGTCTATTATTGGAAGGATCATACTCTAGATTTCTATCAGTGTGGATCTAATCCTGGCTTCCTCTCTTAGCAATTTTGCCTACATTTCTAACAAGAATCTCACCTTGATGTGATGTGTTGAGCTTGAACTGGGGTCAAGCTACAATGTTTGAGCCCTAGCCTTTATATCTACATCAATCTTATTCAATTTCTCTTTAATCTCCTTGGTATACTCAGTAACATCACAAAAATTAGCAAAAAGTGATGTTACATTGGAAAATTAATGCTCAAGATTACTCAAAATTGAGGATAGTTCAACCCCATTTATAGCAATGTGCTCAAGCACCTTATGTCAAACTTTTTCTCTGCCGTCTCAATAAGCTTCTCTTGGCCAGATTTATCTTCATTGAACTTATTTACTACTTCTTCCAATTGTAGAAAAATTTATTGAGATGAATCCACATCAACACCTATAGCTTCTTTTATTATATTCCTAGCATTTTCAATTATTCTAAACTCTCTATCTCTTTTAACTTTGAGCTATTTGTACCTTGCCTTTTGCTCCAAAAGCTGACTGACCAGTCTCATTTCATCAACTGTAGCAATATCTAGATCCAACTTGGGAATTACAATTTCCTTGTCCAAATCATTGTCTTCATCAATTTCCTTACTAGTAAGTAGAAGTTTTAGGGGTGTCCTTGGTTCTACTTCTGACCTTACTACCTTGGACTTAGGAATAGAAACAATTGTAGAAATAACTAGACTTGTAGTAAAAACTTGAATGGGTCCAACTGAAAGAAGTGCTAGCTATATCCAAAACTAATGTGCTACCCAAAATTGAAGATACAATAGGTGGAGCACAAACTGGAGTACTTACAACTGAAGAAATAATTGGAACAAAAGGTGTTATCAAAGTTGTAGTAGAAAAAACTATAGAACATAAAGGTAAAATTATTGTACATGTTGTAGTTGAAGAAGTTGACAAAATTCTAGAACTACATGCAGTTGATGTTGACTCGTGAGCTAATGAAGAGAGTTGCAACTCAATAGATGAAGTAGTAAACACTTCCATTGCAAATACCTAGAGTTATGATGTAGCAAATAATGACTGAATAGATGATGTGTTTGTAGTAGTTGTGGTCATATTTTAAAAAATTGTCTCCAACCCTAATGATGTACCAGTTTAAGGTGGAGAATGAGGAAGGAAGGCTATGACTTGTTTTGCAATTCTCACTAGATCACACTCTTTATCTCCTTCCTTTTCTTCCTCTACAGATTCTTCCTCTTTCTCTTCATCATCATTCTTCAATGCTTGATAGTCTTCAACATCAAACATGACACATGGAGCGTTACATTCTTCTTCATTATCACCATCATCATCATCATCATCCTTGATCTCTATTGGATCTTCACTGGGCTTGTTCAGATGATAGATTTTTTCCCATATGGATGTGGCATCCTTAACCACATGTTCAATTTCCTTTACAAAAATTAGACAAGTATGAAATCTCATCATCATTTTCTCTTCACTCTTTTTCCTAGTTTCCTTGACTTCCGTGTTTGAAAGATTTGGTAGTAGTTTTCTCAAGGATTGCTCAAATATATCTCTATCTATCTACTCAGCTAATTTCTATCTAACCTTGGCTTTGTCTAATAAAATTACAAGTATTTGTGAAGCAAATTAATTAGGAGAGGACTTCCATCTTCCTAGTTTGTCCATGATCAAATCTTCAACTTCCTTTTGCTTAGCTGGAGTCTTGGATTCATACTTGAGTGCTTTGAAATTATTAATTCTAGCACCTAATCTCAATTGATTGAGTCTTTTTTGAAATGTGGGAGGAGGCTTAACAAGAACAATTTCACTTTCTCCTTTCTTTTTAGATCCTCTAGTAAACATAGCTATGGAGGCCTTGGGTCGCTTGGTAATGATTACCTTACCCTTCTTTTTCATTGGCTCTTCCTCCTTCTCAGATTCCTACTCTTCTTCTTCTTCTTTAGATTCCTCTACATCTTCACCTTTACCCTCGATAAGTATGAGAGGGGTTCTTGCAGTTTTCAGCTTGGCAACCTTCCTCTTGCATTTTCTAATAGCCTAGTGTAGCTTGATTTCAAGCTCAATTCTAGCTTTGGCCTCTTCGTAGGTTCCAAAAATAGGTTTCTTAGGGTCTACTGGCTCATTTACCAACACTTTAATGATATATTTTGTTTCATCAATATTAGCCTCATATGGAAAAGGTTTCAACCATGCAACTTTAGGCTTGACTACTTGGATATACACTCTATTACAATCAACCATAAAACATACATCATCTTTGTAGTCTTCAACAAGCTTGGGAGGAATTCTAAACCTGTTGTTCATCTTCTCCTTGAAATCTTCAAAGTAGCTATCCATAATGCTATCAAAATTTATACCCATTTTGACAATGAAGTCATTAATCTAATATAGAATTGGAGTATCTTTCTTCCATATGACTAAACCTTTTGATGGGAAAAACTTTTGAACATAAAAGAAAAGACATGTTAACAAAGAACCAAGTTTACAAGGATTGTTCTTTGATGTCCTGATACTATCCATGTTTTTGTTCAGTTATTTCAACAATAACTCTAATAGATCAAATTCTAGATCCTTCTTCACAACCTTAAATGCCAAAGCCATTGCCTCACATGACACACTATTCAAGTGACTAGAGCTATAAATCTTATGAGCAATGATGTGAATACCAAATCTTAATTCAATGTTAGAAACAATACTAATCTTTAGACCTCTACCATCCCACTTGGTTAGGGTTTTCTTTTGAAGTTCATCTTGACCTAGGGTTTTGGAAGTTTTGGCTTTGCTCAGCATGGGAAGACCTATGATCTTATGAATCATTTTCTTGTTGATCAATATAGGCTATTCTAACCATAGTTGACCATTATACACATGACTGAGAATGTACCTAATCCACTTAATTTGAAAATTCCTTGGCAGATGTAGGATATTGGTTAATCATTTGGTCTTGAGATGCTTATGCTTGGGTTTCAACAAACCATCAACACACATTTATTCTATGGCACTATCCATCTCTAGGTTTCCAATTTCTTAAATAGAACACTTAAAATGAGTACAAATGTCATTAATTAGAAGTATCTTGGGAGGAATTTGAGATTAAGCTCCATTAGGGTCTAGTGACTCCGCAACTATTGGTACTATCTTGAAGTGTGGCACTTTCCATTCCACACCTTTTACAAACATCTTAGATCCTCTTTTTGCCTTGCTACTCCTATTGCTTCTGGATGTCATCATTGTTCGGTAAATGAAAGATTTTTTTTGAACAAATTCTTTGCTACAAATTCACTTGAAATAGCTTGGATGCACCTAGAATTGCTCTGGTTTGTGGATTCTAAAATTGTGGTGAAAAATGAAGTCAAATTATGCCCTTTTTGATGAAAAATTCTCCATTAATTCTTGGTACCATGAAGGTGTAGTGTATGATAGACTGTCATCCACTCACTATGCTTAGTGAAGCTTGTGACTTGGTGACTGAACAAAAATCTTATTACACCCAACCTAGCTCAGTTGAGTCTATGACCAACCTTGCTCGGTATGACTTGATTTCATGTGATCCCTTTGTATCTAAAATATTTATTTGGATCTTCTATTTTCTTTCATGGAGCTGCTTGAGATTTGACTTGAAGATATAATTCCAGTCCTTCCTTTGAAAATCTAATTAGAAATGGTGGAGGAGTTACCTAATTCTTGAGTGACATGGCTATCATTTGAATTGTTTAGCTTAGTACATTTAGGAATCCACTACTATCTCATCTACTTCTTGATATTATCAACTTTAGCTTTTTTTTCATCTTCAACCTTCCCTATATTTATGCAATTCTTAGCTATATGACCAAGTTTAGTGCATGTATAACATCTTACTATTGTATCCTTCTTTCTCAAGTGATGCCTTGCATAGTTTATGCCAATGTGTCCATATTCTCCATAATAGTGACATGTACATTAGGTATTTTAGTCCCAACTAAATATTACTTTTACAAGTTGTTTAGCTCAATTGAATGGTTTAGATCTGTATTTAGATGCCTTGTGACCTTGTTTCTTAAATTTGTGACATTTGCCTTCAAATTTTGGTTTCTCCTTGCATTCATTAGCTTTATAACCATGCTATCTACAATTGTAACATTTTCCATTGAATTTTGTCTTTCCATTGCTCCAACATTTATTTGATGTATGACCTAAATTACCATAGTGATTGAAAGTAGGTCTTTGATTCCTTTGGGCACCTTGTTTGGAAGATTCACCTTCTTTTTTTTAATCCAAGTCCCACTTTACCTTTTTGCCTATAGATATTCTGCTCACTTTGCTGATTCAATTGATTCATATCTGCTTGGGATTTCATCATCCTTTCATTGAGTTGCTTTTCAAAAATTAGACCAGCTTTCAATCTTTCATTTATTTGTCTTTCAATGATTAAATCATTCCTTAAAATTTCATTTTTAGATCTTAGATTCATGATTTCCTCATTTGCATTGGAGAGCTGATTGATAAGACTTTCTTGTTGAAGGGATTGACTTTGATTTTCATTATTTCTTGTCTCCAAGTCTTCACTTACCTTATTCCTTTGTTCCAACATTTCACACATTCTTATTGACTGAATTTCTTATTCTCTTTTCAATTTTCTTACCTCTTCTTGTAGAGAGCCATTCTTTTCTAGGAGTTCTTTGATTGCCTCATTTGCTTCATCTGAACTGCTTGAAGGGAAAAAAATCTTCAATATTTTCTTCAATATACTAGTAGTCATTCATTTATTTTGCAAGTTCCTTTCTTCTTTTTAGGGATTGGGAAAGATGCTCTTTTGCTTCTTTGAGTTGAGCTATGGCCATCTCCAGATCTAGGTTCTCATTTTCAATGGCTTTGTTAAGTTTGAATATCTCCATTATCTTTTATCTTTGCTCAAGTTGCCAAACTTTATCCTTAGAACCAAAAAGCTCTAATACCAATTGTTGGAAATAATCAAGACTAGCTAGGTTACTGAGAGGGGAGGGGTGAATCTATAACCTCAAAAACTTTAAATTAATTCAACACTTAATCCATTCATTATTCATTCATCTAATCTACTGCATGTATGAGAAAAGATAAACAATCATAACACATGAACATAGTATTTTGGTGACCTAGAAACCTTCCAAATAGAAAGTAAAACTGGGGTGGGGATGATACCCATAAAACTTCACTATTATAGTATAAAGTTGGCTTGTTAGGGCTTACATTGACAAGTTTTGATGATCTACCTTGTTAAGAGCAATTTGGACTGCTAGATCCACCTTGTTAGAGGTTTTACAAACATAAAATAAAGTATGCACTATATTAAGAGATTTAAAGAAAGACTATTAAATCTACCCAGTTAAAGGATTTGGAAAACTGATTCACCTATTAGGATGAAATAGTAGATCTGACTTACAACTTGATTTCTGATTAGATCCTTGAAGTATAGATCACCTCTTATGATTGATATAACTTTACTACTCCTTGTAGACCTTGTTGAATACTCTTCTCTACTACTGATTTGCATCCACTCTTCAAAATATTACATATCCATTCCTTGATACACTTGTGCAATTTCATACATTGCAAATAATACATTACATATATACCATTCCAATAATTACAATTACAAGGTCGGCTAAAACACAAGTAAACAAAATATTACTGAATTAGCTAAATAGTAGAAACTTAGGTTCTGTAAGCTAACTTGGAGACCTTCTGATACTCAGCATCTAGTGCATTACTCAACATCCTCATGCACTCAGTAGAAGTAGAAGCTTGGTCCATACTAATGGCACAATGTAGCTTCAAACTTGGTAACCACTGGAGACTCGATAGACATAGTGTCACTCAGTAGATATTGAATCCTTTGTTTACCTTTCTTTCACTTAATAAACACTACACAACCATCACTTGGTAGACACTGGCTTCACATCATACAAATTGATGACTCAGTATACACTAAGAAGCATGGTGACCACTGCTACTAGGTGAACACTGTAGGCTTCGTAAACACTACTGGACTGCACACTCACTTAGTAGCTTCAGGAATGTTTAGTGTGAATTCCTTAACTAAGTGATCATAATTGGTAACCACTAAATGCTTGATATAAGCTATATATTGAGTGATGAGCTCGATAATCATACAAAATTCAATGAGTTTTTTCACTAATGATAGATACAACATAATGCCAAGAATATGTATATACAGATATGTACCTATATAATGTAACTAGAAGTTGAGAGAATAAAGAGATTATTATACTTATCATGTTCAATTCACAAATTATTGTCTTTAAATACCTATACAATGCTAAAAAAAATTCAAATTACAATCATCATGTCCATCACATGTGACTGTACACATGTCTAAATGAGTCAGTACAAATTTTAGATGAGTGATCTTAAATAAATTCTTCATTGATATGTGTACAGTTATAGGTGATATGTACACACACACATATTGTAACTGAAAGTTGAGAGAATAAAGATATTATAGTACTTATCATGTTCAATTTACAAATTATTATCTTCAAATGCCTATATAATGCTTTATTTATTTCTCAAATTGTAATCATCATGTCCATCACCTATGATTATAGAAATGTCTAAATAAGTAGATAAAAATGTTAGATGAGTGATCTTAAATAAATTCTTCATTGATATGCTATAAATATGAATCATTATTAAAATAAGTGAAAGTATTACACTTAAAAAATAAAGACAAACCATAAAAGATTGAACCTAAGCCTCAATGGTTCATCATTGATGGCCTTGTGTTTGATAGTTTGATATTGAGCCATATGAGACTAGTTATGAATTTCAAAGGTAGAAAGTACATCATAAGCATTATTATATGTGTTAAAAGAGTCAAAAGTGGCTATATGATGCTTTATAAGGTAAAGTTATAAAATAGTTGTACAGTTTTCTTCCACCCACTTAGGTGTAAAAAGCACAAAATAAAAATAACTTGGTTATAAAAGTAAACCATATGCACTCACTTCCAAGTACCAATTGACTACTTGGATTGGAGTTCATTTATCCATATTCTTAATGACTAAGAACATATATCATGGATGGAAATTAAGCTTTAAAATAACACAAGAACCTATATTGATAATAATGAAATATCTAGTAGCTAGTATATCTTAGAAGTTATGACCCAAACTAATATTACAAATTTTAACTCTAGATTGTTTTTATTCTTATACAAGAGTGAGTAATGAATATGATCTCAATTTTATATATTTTGTGTTCAACATGAAAATGATTTTTCCTTTGTTTTATTACCTTAGTTTAAATATTTTTAAAGATATATAACATTTCACAGCAACCCTTACTTCTGATTAACCTCTAGAATATATAAATAACAAGTGTCACAAGATTATATTATCAAGAAGTTAATTTTTTTTTAAAGTTGAGCTATGTGTATAGTTTTTATTTGTAAAATACTACTTGATACACCTAATATGAAAAATAATTAAACAAACATAATCCTTCACATGCATACAACTCAATGATCCCTTGTAAAATAAAAAAAATATGAATCTCTAAATTCGTTATGTGAATAACCTTGAGAAGTCATTTGCATATTATCTTATCTCAAAATTAGTTTTGGCACAATGAAAATGGATGAAATTATAAATAGTACTAACTCTATGCCTTATCACTTATTCCTATGTTAGGTTTAAACCAATGACAATACCTAGAATCTGAAAATTTTAACTTGTAACTTCTCTATTGCTATTAACAATACCTTACTATAATATGATGTTATGGTCTTTATGTTGTATTTCAATGTACATAGAAAATAACTTAAGAGTAAACATAAACCTTAAATCTTATGTATCAAACTATTATTTTAGGATATAAGAAAATATATTCATTGGAGAAAAATATAATTTAGAGATAATTTAAAATATACACTTCAAGAATAAAGACAATGTGATTCAGAGATAACTCCTTAAAATTAGAGTGAGAAAATAAAATTATAACTTAATGTGAGGGCTCGTCTAATATATCATAGCATAGATGACATATTTGTACTATGATAATTCTAATTTGATATTTTGGTAGACTTTTGAGACTATAGGGTTATATTATTTTAATATCTAAAATTTGATGATTTGCACTTATTTCTGCACACTAGGACCGAAATGTTATATTTAATGATTTGTTTCATGTTCTAATCTTTTTCAATTGCTTTGATGTAAATTAAATTGTACAAATGCTTGTAATGTGAAATTGTAATTAGAGTTAAAGAATAGATTGTGATATGCACTATGACCCAACTGACATGCTTAGGAAATCAATAGCCACAGATTCAATATTTCTTCACTATGATAGAAAATAGATTATGAAGTTATTTAGAATATTAATTTGATCATGTTAAGTATTTTCTAATGTTGATGAGTAGAATTTGACATTTTAATGTTTTGAACATTTTTTGTGAAAATGATCAGAAAATGTAAGTTAATTGGAAATGATGAAGTATGAAACCATAATGTTGAGTGTGATAATTTATTGCACCTATTTACATATTGCTTACATGATTTTCCTAGACTAATAATGCTCAAGATTAGTGTGCTGTATTTTATCCATGGGGCTCAATGGGGAACCAAGGATCAAACCCATGTGAACATGACATGGCCAAGGTTTGATTGGTGGAAGGATTCATACCTCTTTGTAATGTATTTTATTTTGTAATGTGAATGGTGTATGGGTGATAGTTAAATGCATGTATTATTGGAGACAAATCACTCTAAATGTAATATGTTGTGTTTGTGTCACTTGACACTTGTTTTGTCCACATGGAAATGACTTGGCATCTAGGATTTTGGGGAAGTAACCTAACCTAAACATAACCCCAGCATAGTATCTAAGTTAACCTCACATTGAAAGATGTTAGGATAAGTCCCTATCCATTTGAAGTTCGAATTCCAACTTTCCATTAAATTTTGGGGATCAAAAAGTGGTCCTAGGAGGTTACCTTGGTGAAAAATAAGTGCCCACATGATAGTACTATAGGTTGGGGGTCTAAATTTAACCTTTAGTAGGCCTAGATGACTTTTAGAACCCTTAAAACAAGTCACTTTTCAAAGCAATTCGAAATTATGAGTGTGACACGACTCCTTTCACAACCTTTTTACTTGTTCAAGGCTGATTTTTTTGAAAGAGACAATGGTGTAAGTAAAGGTAGCTTATGTTATGAATAATTTTAGATAGTGAGGGTTTTGGGGATCCTTCTTAGAGAACATGGGATCAAATTAGTGGGTGTCTACCCACTCTCTAACTTTATAGACTCTTAGGGTTTGAAAGCTTGGAGGGAGCTCTTCTACAACCTTTCATTTCCATTTTACAAAGGGATTCAAGGTTGGTGTTCTTTCTATGTAGTTAATTTCTTCCATTTTGAAGTTGGATCTTGGTATTGCATTCATGAGAATGTAGATAGTGAGAATGCCATTGTAAGAGAAATGTGTGACATCATCTTATATCATGTTGTGTTGTGTTTTGAAGAGCATGAAGTTTGGATTTCCATTATTTTCTTGCTTTTTATTTTCCATAATTTTGTACATGGGTGTTGTTATGGGTGTGAGGGCTTCACTCACCCTTTGGGAAGGGAAGAGAAATCTAGGGTGAAGAGATTAGTTGGGCTTGAAAATTTATTTGAGAACCTTAGAGTATGGGCTCCATTGTATTCCATAATCATTCATATCTTGTTGGGGGTGATAAGGAAAGTATGGCATAGAAAGGAATTTTATGGAGTATGGGCTCCAAGGAAGATACAACTAATGGTAGTGTGTTTGGAGGATGATGGTGAATGGTATAGTAAATAATTAATTAATTATTAATTATTTATTCTTTTACTTAAGCTTACTTAGGTTAATGCATTTAGTTAATAGTTGTAGTGATGAGTTGTTGACAACATGGGAGTTTGTTCCCTTCTAGCATGTTCCACCTTTTTGTGGACATATGCTTATTTGTGAACCTTATCTTCTACCACTTTTTAGCTTGTTCTACAAGCTTCCTTGAGGCCTTTATATTCGGTCTCTCTCTCATTTTAAATTCATTCATTCACATAGAAATTTCATTTTTCCTATTGTGAATTTTTTTTTCAAGAAGCTATTTTCATGCAGATGATCTTGGTGCACTACGAAGTTGGATTTTATCAACTCCTACATGGTATTAGAGCCTCCCTGCTACTTCTTGGTTGAAGGATTTTTGAAGCCATAATTTAGAGATACAAACCCTAGTTTGTTTGTGCATTTTTATTCAATCTAGGGATAGAGCAATATTTTGGAGCACTTTGGGCCGAAACAGATGCCAACATTAGATTTGGAAGGTCGGTTATAGTCAAGTTCATATAAAATTTGTTGATTTTTGCTTCAGGGCATTAGGGAAAATTATTTTGGGCCCTCTACAGGTAGCCGTATAGACTGTATGGACTCAGTAGTTTCTTTTTTTTTTTAAAGGGCTGCACCACCATAGCAACACTTGCACACCATCACGGGGCTACTCATGTGCTAGTTGCACCTTGCCAATGCTAGCCGCACTGCCCAAGTGACGCCCAACCCCTGCCACAGCTTGCGCAACACCCTTCCTTAGCCTGCATCAGTGGTGCAACTGCTATGCCACTAGGTTCTACTCCCAAGCACCACCATAGTTGGAGGACCACTACTTGTCACTGCTCTAGCTAGTGATGTCACTTTGTGGCCATCCTATGTTAGCAAACTATCAGCTGATATCATCTTCGTAGTGCAACATCACTTTTTCTGGCCACTGATGTCATCATTGAATTACCTTGTGCTGACATCATTTTCTAGCTAGGTGATGTCATTTTTTTGCTACTAATGTCACCAATTAGATGGCTAGAATTTTTTTCTAGTGATGGCCAATTGATAGTTGTATGGGCGTCAAATTTAATCTAGTGACTATATTTTTCCAGCAAGGTGGTTTTTGGAGTAGCTGTCAATTTTTTGGCCATAACTTGAGCATATAGAGGTATTTTTCTAATCCAAAAGAAGCCCCAAAAAGCTAACTTAGAGAGAAAGATAATGGTGTTGGTATCATTAGATTCCAAGTTCATTTAAGCTCCCATTTTTGGCATCAAACTAGAGGTTTTTATTTCCTCCTTCTTTGCATCCAAAATCCAGGTTCATTTTTAGTTTTTCTTGCTTTCTATAGTTGTTTTTTGTGGTATTTGAGGCATATCATTATCTATTGGAAGGGGGTATTTTCTTTTCTATAATTTAATTTAGAACAAGACCCTTCTACTTTTGTGTTCTTCTCTAAATGGCAGATCCATATGTGACCCATCTCATGCCACACAACTACCACACCTAGAAGACATAAATGACTTGGCTTCTCATGTCAAGGGGCTTATGGTCATCTTTGGATGATAATAGACCTATTCTTACATGCCCTTTTGAGGTTCTTCAACATAGGAATAAAATGGATGAGGCCATTGGACTGATTGCACTAAATATTTTAGATAGTTTGTTATTTCACTTGGATGGTTTGACCACTCCATGGGCTTATTGGCTCAGATTTTAGACTTTTTTTGGCATACTGAATAAGTTCCAAGCACTTTAGCTTGATGTAAAGTTGACTTCTATGTCACCAGCCAACTTTCCCACCATTGAAGACTTCTTGATGGAGTGCAAATCTCTATATGTAGTTTTATAGGGATGTGGGAAAATCAAAATAGATGATGAGTGCATTTTTTTGTTACTCTCAAAGTTGTGAGGATAGTATTAGATATTTTATTCTTCTTTCTACTCCACTATGGATGCCCTTGGTAATAGACATAGGATGCCTTCATTTGAGATATTTTTTGATTGGTTGACATAGGAATAGGCAAAGATATAATAGGTGAATGCCTCTGGCTCTTCTAGCCAAATATTGGTTGCTAACAAATCTAAGGGGAAGTCAAAGAAGAAAGGAAAATCAAAGAAAGATACATCAAAATCCAATCCTAAGCCTACAACTAACCCTCCAACAAACCCTCCAAAGGCTAAAGATTCTTCGAAGTCTACTAAGTCTACCTGCAAGAGAAATAAGAAATCTAGTAAGACCTATGGTTTTTTTGGCAAGGATGGACATCCCATTTCTAGGTGTTGGAAGTGTTTGGAGGCTTTAGAGGAAGCCATGAAGGAACTTCATATTTCAGAATATCATATTTTAGCCCCTTAGTGTTCATCCCTCCTATAGGGAGAGGTCATGCTATTTTTTCTCAAGCTACAACTTCAAGGCCTTAATGGATTCTTGATTCCAATGCCTCTCACCATATGATAGATACTCCTAAGTTGCTTACTTCACTTGCTCCTTGTGTTACCACATAGATTTTTATTGGGAACTCTTCAAAAAATTTAGTTATGGGTTCTAGTTCTATTGCACTAGTTGGAGGCTCTCTTCAAGATAATCTTTGTGTCCCTAATGTTTTGATGAACCTATTGTCTATCTATTAGATTTTCCACTTTGGCTCTAGTAAGACAGTTGAGTTCTCACCACATGATATGGTTATTCAGGACTTACATGATTCTAAGATGATTGTGGCTACTGGAAGTGTTGACTCTGCACCTCACCTCTATAGATTTGATGGATTTGAGTCTTCTGATGACACAGGTTCATGTTTAGTTGTACATGAAAATTTAGTAAGGAAACTTTGGCATGAACATTTTGGGCATGTCAATTACAAATATCTTTAGCAAATGAGTACATAGGCACTTTTTCTTGGGCTTTCCCAAATTTTCTATCTAGATGGTGTTTGTTAGGGTTGTGCACTCGGAAAGCACATGGGTGCTAGATATGTGCTTACATTCATTGATGAATTGTCTAGATGCACATGGGTGTACTTTCTCAAGTACAAGTCTAATGTCTTTGATTCATTTTGAGTCTTTAAGGAATTTGTAGAGAAGTAGTCTAGTAAAGATTTTTGTTCTAAACATGGTCTTCAACATTAGTTTTTAGTGCCTTATACTCCTCAACAAAATGGTATGGTCAAGAGAAAGAATAGAACACTTCAAGAGATGGCTAATTGTATGATTTAGTCCAGGTCCATGGATTCATGCTTTTGGGTAGAGGCAGTCAATTATGCCAACTATATTTAGAATTAGATGCCTCACAAGGAAGTTTAACATATGACTCCTAAGGAGGCTTGGTCTCATGTCAAGCTTGATGTATCATCATTCTGAGTTTTTGGGAGTACAACATGGACATTTGTACGTGATGCTCAAATGAAAAAAATGGAATAGAAGAGCCAAAAACTCATTTTTGTTGGCTAATGTGAGGATGTTAAGGCTTACAAGTTGTTTGATCCTAATTCTAAAGAGGTCCTATTTTGACAGGATTTTGAGTTTGATGAGAGCCCTCCTATAGTTCATTCCTTTCCTCCAACACCTACTTCACCTCCCACTACTCTTGTTCCTTTCATAGATAATGAGGATGATGATCATGGTGATCCCCATTTACCTCCACCATAGGATCCTCCCCAGATGCCTAAATGGGCTTGAGCTACAATTGATGCTACAGGATCTCTAGCTAGTGACCCTTCCAATTCTCGTCATTCATGTTCTCATAATGTAGGTTCCAATCTTCTCACTCATGCTATCAGTGATGATCCTCAAAATTTTTTAGAAGTGACAAGACATTCTGAATGGGATATTGTAATGGAGGAAGAATATTCTTCTTTGATGAAGAATCAAACATGGAATCTTTGTCCTCTTCCTAAGGGGAGAAAGCTAGTGTGATGCAAATGGATCTATCACACTAAGTATGCTACTAATGGTTTGATTGATAAGCACAAGGATCATCTTGTTGCAAATGGTTTTTCATAAGTTGAGGGTATTGACTACACCAAGACATTTGTCCTTGTCACCAAGATGAATTTATCTTGTTCCTCATAGCTTCACAAGGATAGCCTATTTATTAGATGGATGTGAAGAGTGCCTTCTTGCATGGTGATATCACTAAGGAGATTTATATGGAGCAGCCTCTAGGATTTGTGCAGGATTCCTCCTTGGTTTTTAGACTTTGACACTCATTGTATGGTCTCAAGCAAGCCCGTTAAGCTTGGTATGAGAGGATGGACTCCTTTATGCTTTCTATAGGCTTCACTCACTACCATTCTCATCCCATAGTGTACATTCAATGTCTTGAAGATGAGATTTTTATTCTTGTTCTATATATTGATGATCTTATTCTCATGGGTAGCTCCTCATCTATGCTTCAAGATGTTAAGCATACATTGATGGACCAGTTTGAAATGACTGATTTTGGTTTGCTGCACTATTTTCTTGGGCTCTAGATTGTCTAGTACTCTACTAGGATTTTTGTGTATTAGAAGAAGTATTCTCTTGACATGCTTCATCACTTTGACATGCTTGATTGTAATCTTGGTCCCACACCTTTTTAGTCAGGTTTCACTTTGTCTACCTCCTACTCCTCACCTCCCATAGATGATACTTTATATCAGTAGCTAGTTGGTAGCTTGTTGAACCTAACACAAACTTGTCCTATTCTCTCCTTTGTTGTTGGCCTTGTCTCTTAGTTTTCTTAGGACCCTCATGAGAGTCTTTGGCAAGCTACCAGACATATTTTTGACTACATTCAAGGTACATTCATGTATGGAATTCATAAGACCATGAGGACTCCACATATTTTTGGCTATACTGACTCCAATTGTGTTGGTCATGTCGCTGATTGAAAGTCTACTTATAGCTTTATGCTTTGTCTTGGCTCTTGTCCTATCACATGGTTGTGCAAGAAGTAGCATGCTCAAGAACTTTCATCTACAAAGGCTGAGTACCAAGCTGGAGTACTTTCTAGTCAGGAGGCTTTATGGTTTTAGTAGTTGATGACTGCATTTGGTTTTCCTTCTAATCATCCCACTAGTTTGTGGTGTAATAATTAGAGTACCATCCATATTTCTTGCAACTTGGTGGAGCATCAACATACTAAGCACATTGAGTTGCATATGCACTTCAATCATCAATTGATCTAGGATGGTGTTGTTGCATTGGAGTATATTCCCACTAATGTATAGGTTCCTAACATCTTCACTAAACCCTTTGCATCACCACACTATCTTCAGTTGAGGTCTATGCTTGGGGTTACAAAAGTTGTCCTTGGGGGGACTGGTTGAGGCCTTCCTTCATTCACTTCATGTTTCTTTCAACATGTTTTACACCTCTTTTTGAGGGAGTTTTTTTCCCATGAGGCTTTCCCTCTTTCCCCATTTTCAAAGGTTTTATTTCTTTGCATTGTTCATGGGTACCTAACATGGCCTTGTTGTCAGGAGCCATTTTGCATTACATCTTAGTTTTTGTGAGCTTAAGGCATTCCCCTAAGTTGCTCTTAAGGGTGGGTGTTAGAGTAAATAATTAATTATTTATTTAGTTATTCCTCTACTTAAGCTTACTTAGGTTTATGCATGTAGTTAATGGTTGTAGTGATGAGTTGTTGATAACACAAGAGTTTTCTCCCTTCTAGAATGTTCCAACTTTTTGTGGATGTATGCTTAGTTGTCAACCTTATCTTCTACCACTTTCCAACTTGTTCCACAAGCCTCCTTGAGGCCTTTATATTCAGTCTCTCTCTCATTTTAAATTCATCCATTCACATAACAATTTCATCTTTCCTATTGTGAAATTTTTTTCTCTTGTATTGTTCACTTCAAGCTCTTTATCCTTTGGTTTCTCTTTAACAAGCTATTTGAATGCAGGTGATCTTGGCACACTGCAAAGTTTGATTTTATCAACTCCTATAGTGAAAGCCCCAAAACCGCATGAAATTTATTGATTTATGATAGCCCTAAAAGGGGATGCAATATTTTTATTGCATATATTATTTGATATGACAAGTCTCTGTTTGAAAAGAAAATCTTCACCCTATGTTCAAGGTTTCATTGGTGAACCATTGTGAAATACCCTTGGGATGGAATTGTTCAAGTGTTGTAATGTGATGTATATGCATTTGTAATATTTGAATGAGACCTAATTGAGCCTTGTTCCCCTAGCTTGGGGGTGGTCTCTATGTAGGCCTATGGTTGGGAGAAGAGTACCCATGGTTTTGGTTGTTTTGTTGTGATGTATTTGCAAATTTTATGCTCAATGGAGTAATGGAAAAAGCTTGGAAATATCAACTTGTGGATGTTGCTAGAAGGAGAAAACTTGCCATTGTGCATTGTACATGCATTGGAGAATCTCTCTCCATCCTATTCATGCTGTTGCAACCAATGATTGAATTGATGTGATAGGGAAGGGATAAGTTTGTGTATTGCATTTGTATAGTTAAAACCTCCACCTATGTTATTGGGTATTACATTGTAAGATTGAAATATCCATTTTATATACATTATTGTAAAGAGTGATTTCATGAAAGAGATGAAGAACATGGGAGATGTTCATATGTATTTTCATTATAGTTTCAATAACATTCACTTAGATGTATTAAAATGGGAAGATTATTGCATCATAATAGTCATAGTTGGATGTAAAAATGGATTTATCATCAAGGATAAAATATTATTTTTGACACTCAAAGAATAAGCATACATATGTAGAATCATATTCATTTGAATCATAGACAAATTTAAGTGACTGCATTTCAAAGGGATTTTTATGAAAATAAGATTTCATAATGCATTACTTCAATGAGAAATGCCAATTAAAGTTCCATATTGATAGTAAAGGATAAATTTGGAAGTTGCATGCTTGATCATGTTTTAATTCCTTTCATGTGTTAAGTAATAGTTTAAGTTTGCTAATAGATCCATTAAATTTAGTAATTACATGGATGTATGGAAGTAACATCAAATCACTATCAACCCAAGATTTACGACATCATAGATGAAGTAAAAGATGAGTACTATCTATAGATCCCATAGTATTAAGTTCCATGAGTAAATGAGTTTGTACATATACTTTTAACTCTCTAGATATTGTATGAGAAGTGGAAAATATACGACTATTTATTATAGTCTAATATAATATTCAAATAGAATATACCCTAGCATCTCCTCACTTAGATATGTCAATACAAATAAAAATAGTCTTAAGATATAATATAATAGGCAATAACATCACCAAGTACAAAAGGGAGAGATGATGATAAATCATCTATATCTTGTGACGCATGTGGTTAAGTCACTTTCATTTAAAATAATAATAATTTATAACCTATAGTAACAACAACCACCCCCTCCTATACCTATCATTTCCATTGACCAGCTTTGAAAAGGGGGTGATCCTTTGTAAAAAGGGCGATATAATTACCAATGAGGTACATGCCCACTTCCCAAGGCCCATTACTCCCTCTATAAAATGGGAACCCACATTATTTTAATGCGATAAAATAAAATATTCATTACTTATACTTGACCCCACCTCATTCTCCATGTGGTCTTTCTCTCTCTCCTCACGTATACACCATGTTCCAATACACTCACCACTACCTAACAAGACTTATCTCACATGAAGGAAAGGGGACCACCCATTACTCTCCCCATGTTATTAAGAAACTCTCCACCATGGATGGGTAAGTAGGGAAGAATATAAGGTGGAGCACTCAAGGTGTAGTGTTTAGAAAACTCCACACGAGAGGACTTAGGTGTTATGGAAAAGTGAAACACATGAACCTATGTGTGTAGGCACTATTACCTAGGCATATGCCTTCAAAATCACTAGTAGTCGCTCACACCTACTCACCAAGAAACATGCATGGGCTTTCATTCAAGTTAGATTTGAAGACAAGATGGTAAACATGAGCGATAACCACTAGGTAAAAGATTAATTAAGAAACCCCAAAATTCAAATGTCAACTCACATGGTCAAAACCCATACTTTTAAAACCTCCCAAGAAGTAACCCTAACCATCAAAATTTGTCATGAGAAATCCTTAAGCCACCACCCTAGGCCTTGAGGAATGTGTATGAAGGATGAGAGAAGATAGAGAACTTAGAAAAATAAAGGAGGGGCATAGAATGAAGGGGAGGGAGAAAGGGAATTAGGCATGTGGGGAGATTGGATCCTTAAGAAGTGGGATATAAATATTTATATTATTGTTCATTTTTTTTAATGGCATACTAGTTATTATAAATAAATAGTATATTATAACATGTTATATATTTAGTAAATAAGGTAATATATCTCCTAGTATACTTAATGATGTGGAGTTAGATGTTAAATAGTATATGCTAAGTATATAGTATATATATGTTAGACATTATAATATTATATGTTTTTATATAGAATGAGTAATATTATATTTAAGTATATAGAAAATAACATTTATTGTACATCATTAGTAATAAGTATGTTTTAACACATGTATGTGTTATATGAAATAATGTTAATCATGACTGTAAAGTACATATATTAGGTCATTTGTGGTATGGTAGTTGATTTGACCTCTTATGAAAGTTTTAGATTATGCTAAAAATAGGTTTTGAAGGGACCCAAAACCCTTAACAAAAAAAAAGATAGGCAATTAGGGCATATGCATCGAGTTGTGGTGCCAAAAAGGTGACAAGGAATTTTTTTTTTCCTATTTTAAAAAGTGTGTACGTGCTATAGCGCGTACGCACTATAGCGTGCATGCACTATGGCTTGGGCAAGCCATAGCACGTGCGCTCTATAGCGCATACACACTTTTTAAAAATAAAAAGTATATATGATGGTCTGCAAACCCGCAGCCCATCATTTTCATCAACATTTTCTTCTGCTCCTACAGCAAGTAGCGCATACGCGAGTTGAAGACTCAACATTTGCACCACCATTTGCCAAAATGCCTCCTCGTCGACGAAATCCAAGACCACAAGTGCACCCACGACAACACCGTAAGTGATATAAACCTAACTTTACATTGTTTGATATATTTTTCATATTGTTTTGTAAGTTTTTTATATTCTTTTATAGGGTTTTTACAAATTTCATTTAGATTTGTTTATTTGTTTGAATTTCAATTGATTTTTTATCAAGAAATGTTCATAATCAACCAGAAAATCCACAAGAACATCAAAACCCTCAAGAACCCCAAAACCAAAACCCTCCTCAAGAAGAAGAACAAATTCCACAACCCGAACCAATTGGAAGACCTCCACCAGGCACACAAGAAAATATAAGAAATGAAATAGAGAGAGGCAAAACTGAATTAGAAGGAATCATTGCTCGGTTGAAAGAATTTGGACTAACCAATCCAATGAGGGATCAATTGGCATCATCCCTCGAATCCATTAACACTCAGATAGCCTCAGTTAGTGGTCAATTAGATATTTGGCAAGCTAAGAGGGATGAACAAAAAAGATTTTATGCAAATAAATTGTCATATGAAGATGTTAGAAAAAAGGAAATACCAAAAGGTAGTATATGTGCATTATTTAGAAAACTCGGTGAGCAAAATACTGTTAGAGAGGGTACTAAACGATTCCCCATCCATTGGTGCATACATGATGCTATTAGATATAATTTTTGGGATAGATGGTGGATGGTTTTTGATGCCCCTCCTTGCAATAATCATGAGGTCCCCATGTATTTTTTGAAGAAATTATATTGTGAGTTTGTCCTTGGGGAGATCCCCAATTATTTTGATATGTTAGACTCCTAGGGTAGAGGTGGGGGGTCATCATTTGAGAGGCCAAGAGCACGTTGTGACCCTAATGTAGTTAGGGCAGCTGTGGTCCATCCACAGCATGAGCATGTGATTATTCCTTCAGTTGTGAAGGAACATGTAGAGGCCAGCACTCTAGGGACCATTAATCCTTTGACGCAAACCCTCATCCATTCCACAAGCCCATTAGTTGAGGGGGGAGCCTTCTATACATCGTGGTCACATGTGCACTTCATGCGGATCCCTATGCACATTTGGCACTCATGTTGAAGATGGTGCAGATGATGGGCTTGTCACCAATCAGTTCTTGAATGAGACATTTGGCATTGACACACAGGTAAATTACTAATTTGATCACATTTCATACGTATAGTGAATGATTAATTAATTAGGATTTATTGACATTGTTCAAAATTTAGGGTCAAAGTGTTCCTAGGCCTAACAGTGATCCTCCAGGCCCATTTTTTGTCCCTTCGACGAGTCCTGAGGTATGTATCAATTTAATCATTTTAATTAATACATATATTTATTATGTAATCATATTAAGGATTGACCAAAAAAATATGCATGTGCATCAGTTCTCCATAGGACCCTCAACCTTTACCACAGACGTAGAGCAGAGACATCATATGAGCTTCACATAGGTACAGTTGTTTCATGTTAATTTAATTCATTTGATTATATTTATTCCATGTTTCATGTTAGATATAACGTGTATTATATGACATGCAGCTCATGATGTCGGACACACCTCCTCATTTGCGACAGTCTGTTGATAGTGGAGTGGCCGCAGCTGTGGCTAGCTCATAGCCACTAACGGAGGTATGAAAGAATTTTCTTCATTTTAGTTGTTGTTTATAATAGTTAATCTCAAAATTTCTAATGTTATTTATAAGTGATTATATTTATTGAATTTTTGTAGGGTCTTGTCATGCCTGATCATCCACAAGCATTTGAGGTGGACTTACAGAGTGACTATTTGTTGGCGGTAAGAAAATAATTGATTTTGTGAGTACATATATTTGATTTCAACGTATAATAAATATTGATTCATATCTACTTTCTTTGTATCAGTTGGACCTGGAGAAGAGCCTCAACAAGAGGTCAAGTGAGCATGTCAGGAGGGCCCCGTCATCTCCATTGTCTCCCTCCACACGACGGCAGAGGATGTTGAGAGACTTGTTTCCTTCCCCTTGTGGGAAGGAAAAGATGTAGTTGAGATATTTGATACATATATATAGAGACTTGTTTCCTTCCTCATGTATATATATAGGCATCTAAGAGACATATTCGATACATATTTGATGTACATATGACATTCTATATCTAATGTATGACATGTTTGATGTATGACATTATTGGTTAATATATGATATGTTTGTTCATATATGACATTATTGGTTATCATAATATATTATGTGTTTGTTAATGTATATGACATTATTGGTTATCATTTTATATTATATGTTTGTTTATGTATGATGTTAAATTAGATATGTTTGTGTATGACATTAAATTAGATATGTGCATGTATGAAATTAAATTCAATTGCTAGAGAGTTTCCATTATGTCTACCAACTAGTAGATGTTCTTTTTTGCTTTATTAGTATTTCTCAAAAACTGCAAAGAAGCTATTTCTGGTGAATAGTTGTAAAAAATTGTGATCATCAACTTCATGTACTCATGGCTTTGGCTGCAAACACTTGTAACTTTGGCTATAAGCATCCATGGCTTTGGCTATGTGCACTAGTGGCTTTGGCTGTGAGCATTTATGGCTTTGGTTGTAGGCACAATATAACCTTGGTTGTAGGTTGTCTTTCTTGCTGCATGTCGAAGTTACCTTCAAGAATATCATTAGTCTAATATCATTACAATTAAAATACTATGACATAATACCTTGGAAATAATAGTCTCTAACCCATTACTTTATTTGTTAAAACATCATGTAGTATCTACTGTAGTCCTTCTACTCAAATATGTTTTCAAAAATACTTAGTATGGCAAAGAAATGTCTATGGAAAGCTTGTCAAATGGATATTGAAGAACTAAATGTGGATAGTCATTAGTACCCATCAATAAGAACATGGACATGTTTCTCAAGAAAGCCATATGAAATTAGCAAGTAATTTATAAATTTCCTTTGCAAATAACTAGAAGATGCTATGAATCTTAATACAAAGTTAATCACAAACTCATTATTCCATCCAAGAAGCATATATCACCCTAAGCCAATTAACCGACAGGATAAAAATTAATTCAATTTCAACAAAATTTTGAGTATAACAAGCATCTTAGGGATTCTTACAAGAATTAACACGATGTTCACAAGAGCATTACAAGTTCACATATTGTAATCATATTCAGTTTTGAATGGCCATTTGTGTTACAAGCATAAATGTTCTTTAAGGTCTTTTAATTCTAGACATGAATTTTATTATGAAGCTTTTTTATGACAACCCACTCAATGCATGTATTGTTGTTCCACATTATGCTAATTTGACTTTCATTGGTTGATTTGGGTCTAGACATGACATTATTCACTACCTTTTTTATATATTATTTTTTTGTAGTGAGGTTCTAGCCTGAATGAATGTATTAATCATTGAAGTTGTGAACCTTGGTTGAGATCCTTACAAATATATTTTCAAATTGGACCTCAAATAGTTTTCTCAGTCACCCCCTATACATAGATACTAAAATTGTAGTTAATTACAAAATTAATACTGAATTAACACAAGTTTAATTGAGAAGTATTATGTTCCTCAATAGGCTAGATTATTATTGACCGGGAAGCTTTATCTTAGAGCAATTGGTTTCCTAAATCTTTAGTGCAATGACAATCTTATGGAAAGTGGAATTAGGTCTGCTAGCTAAGGAATGTTATTTAAAAGGTAGAGGAAACTCAAGACTCACGTGTTTCCAATCAATATGAATGTTTAAATTGCTTCTCTAAATTTTTCTATTTATGATCTTCTTAAAACTTAACTTTCTAAATGCATTGATGGGGAAATAAAGATCTTATAGGAACTAAAGGATAATCATGTTTAATACTTACAATTCTTTGTTTTTATCTAATAATTTAAAAAAGATTGTACAAGTGTTTTCAAAGAGAAACACTTGTCACTAACATCATAAGAAGGAATATCCAAGGAGACTTACCACTGATCCCCCACCACCAAATTCAAGAGAAAACAAAATTCCACTACTAAAGAGATAGTAACAATGATCATCCCTATTCTCTCCCTTATCACAAAATTATTACCATCAAAATTTGCATTTCCAATTGCGTCATGTGCGTTGAAGCGATAGTAACATTTTCACTCTCTTACCTAATGTCTCCCATTTTTGAAACTCCTGGGGAAGGGCAATGCCATCTTCTCAGTACTTCAAAATACAATGAGTTCCATTTTTTCACATATTGATAATCGTTGACTTAAAGTATAGTCGAAGTATTGACAACCCATAGATATGCCCCGTCAAAGATCGTAGCCCTGTGGCATTTAGTGACCCTTAGGGACATTCTGGTTCAGCGTGCCTGAGAACGTTCAAGCACTAAAGGGGATAGGAAGAGGTTGAGGATAGGGTTTACCTAGCCACTCGGAGCTAATGGAGTAGACATTTTGATCCCACGACGAAAGATGAGAGAGATTTGGTAGTTGGCAACTTTGTACTTGCCAACACTACAAGTTTCAGCATCACCCGAGATGGCATTGTAGAATGAAAATGAAATGTGATCTCCAAAAAGTGAGAGAATCTATTGTAGGTCTTTGCAACATAGTCCTATAGGAATTGGAATCTCATCCATATCTCACACGACCTCTAAGATATGCCCCGTCAAAGATCGTAGCCCTATGGCATTTAGTGTCCCTTAGGGACATTCTGGTTTGGCATGCCTGAGAACATTCAAGCACTGAAGGAGACAAGACAAGGTTGGGGATAGGGTTTACCTAGCCACCCGAAGCTAATGGAGCAGACAGTTTGATCCCATGACGAAAGATGAGAGAGATTTGGTAGTTGGCAACTTTGTACTGGCCAACACTACAAGTTTCAGCATCACCCGAGATGGCATTGTAAAATGAAAATGGAATGTGATCTCCAAAAAGTGAGAGAGGTTATTTTAGGTCTCTACAACACGGTCCTATAGGAACTAGAATCTCATACATACCTCACATAAGCTCTGAGATATGCCCCATCAAAGATCGCAACCCTATGGCATTTAGTGACCCTTAGGGACATTCTGGTTCAGTGTGCCTGAGAACGTTCAAGCACTAAAGGGTATAGGAAGAGGTTGGGGATAGGGTTTCCCCAGCCACTCAGAGCTAATGGAGCAGATAGTTTGATCCCACGACGAAAGATGAGAGAGATTTGGCAGTTGGCAACTTTGTACTAGCCAACACTACAAGTTTTAGCATCACCCGAGATGGCATTGTAGAATGAAAATGAAATGTCATCTCCAAAAAGAGAGAGAGGTTATTGTAGGTCTCTACAACATGGTCCTATAGGAATTAGAATCTCATCCATATCTTGCACGAGCTCCAAGATATGCCCCATCAAAGATCGTAGCCCTATGGCATTTAGTAACCCTTAGGGACATTCGGGTTCGGCTTACCTGAGAACGTTCAAGCACTGAAGGGGATAGGAAGAGGTTGGCGATAGGGTTTACCCAGCAACCCAAAGCTAATGGAGAAAATAGTTTGATCCCATGACGAAAGATGAGAGAGATTTGGCAGTTGGCAACTTTGTACTGGCCAACACTACAAGTTTCAGCATCACCCGAGATGGCATTGTAGAATGAAAACAGAATGTGATCTCCAAAAAGAGAGAGAGGTTATTGTAGGTCTCTACAACATGGTCCTATACAAATTGGAATCTCATCCATATCTCACACGAGCTCCGAGATATACCCCGTCAAAGATCGCAACCCTGTGGCATTTAGTGACCCTTAGGGACATTCGGGTTCGGCATGCCTGAGAACGTTCGAGCACTGAAGGGGACAAGAAGAGGTTGGGGATAGGGTTTACCCAACCAGTCAGAGCTAATGGAGCAGACAGTTTGATCCCACGACGAAAGATGAGAGAGATTTGGCAGTTGGCAACTTTGTACTAGCCAACACTACAAGTTTCAGCATCACCCAAGATGGCATTGTAGAATGAAAATAGAATGTGATCTCCAAAAAGTGAGAGAGGTTATTGTAGGTCTCTGTAACATGGTCTTGTAGGAATTGGAATCTCATCCATATCTCGCACGAGCTCCAAGATATGTCCCATCAAAGATCCCAGCCCTATGGCATTTAGTGACCCTTAGGGACATTTGGGTTCGGCATGCCTAAGAATGTTCAAGCATTGAAGGGGACAAGACAAGGTTGGGGATAGGGTTTACCCAGCCACTTGGAGCTAATGGAGTAGACAGTTTGATCCCACGATGAAAGATGAAAGAGATTTGGCAGTTGGCAACTTTGTACTGGCCAACACTACAAGTTTCAGCATTACCCAAGATGGTGTTGTAAAATGAAAATAGAATGTGATCTCCAAAAAGTAAGAGAGTTTATTGTAGTTCTTCACAACATGGTCCTATAGGAACTAGAATCACATCCATACCTTGCACGAGCTCCAAGATATGCCCCGTCAAAGATCGCAGCCCTATGGCATTTAGTGACCCTTGGGGACATTCCAGATTGGCGTGCCTGAGAATGTTTGAGCACTAAAGGGGATAGGACAAGGTTGGAGAGGGGGTTTACTCGGCCACCTGGAGCTAATGGAGCAAACATTTTGATCCCACGATGAAAGGTGAGAGAGATTTGGCAGTTGGCAACTTTGTACTGGCCCACACTGCAAGTTTCAGCATCACCCGAGATGGCGTTGTAAAACAAAAATGGAGTGTGATCTCCAAAAAGTGAGAGAGGTTATTGTAGGTCTCCACAACATGGTCCTATAGGAACTAGAATTGCATCCATACCTTGTACGAGCTCCGAGATATGCCCCGTCAAAGATCGCAACCCTATGGCATTTAGTGACCCTTGGGGACATTCTAGATTGGCATGCCTGAGAATGTTCGAGCACTGAAGGGGATAGGATGAGGTTGGGGATAGGGTTTACCTAGCCACGTGGAGCTAACAAAGCAGACAGTTTGATCCCATGAGGAAAGGTGAGAGAGATTTGGCAGTTGGCAACTTTGTACTAGCCAACATTGCAAGTTTCAACATCACTCAAGATGGCGTCGTAAAATGAAAATGGAGTGTGATCTCCAAAAAGTGAGAGATGTTATTGTAGGTCTCCAAAAAGAGTGTTTAAAATTGCAAAAATAGTGGGGGGTCCTTTGTATGGTTTGGGAGTTTGACTGTTAAAACTAGAAATTGTCCTAGTAGTAAGTGCTGGTAACAGTTTTGAAATTTGATTGTTGAGTGTTGAGAAACCTCAAGTTTGGGATTTTTCTTGTTGGTTTGAGTCTATAATAACTATTTCCATCTGAAAAGTTGAGTGTTGAAACCATTTAAGAAGTATTTGCATAGTTTTCCCTAAAATTTGAGTGCATAAAAAGGGGTATGTGATTGCTCCCAAGGTGGATTTAGTGTTTTCTCCAAAAAAGAGTTGCATTTTATGTTTGAAGTCATCTAATATAACCAAATTGAAGGTGTTTGAACCATTTTGAGGTTCTAGAGACGTTGCAAAGTAAGAGTTCTAGAAAGCCCTAGGGTAAAGGGGCTAGAAAGGAGGGTTTTGTAAAAACCATTGTAAAGTTGATCATGAGACCAAAAAAATAGAAGAATCCTTGCATTTGAGTCGTGTCTTAAGACTTTTTTGGGTCATGGGAGTTCCAAAAGTCAAGGGATTGTGAGTTTCTTTGTAAATGGCCTCAAACTAGGCCTAGTTGGCAGACTGAAATAGCCAGTTTTGAGTGATATTTTATAAAACAAGTGTAGTTGGTTTTGGAGTATATTTTAGAGTGAGGAAAAGGGTATTTTAATCACCCAATAGTTTAGGAAGTTCTATGGAAATTTTGGAGAAAAAAACAAATTAGTGACTGGCAAGGGCTAGTTGGAACAAGCCTAGAAGAGGCAAAATTGAGAAAGTGTAAGAGATGAGTTGCTAAGAGTGTGCAAGGAGTTGGAACATGTTAGATGAGATGTTTTGAGATGATCCAAGGTGTTGAGGCCATGATATGATGCCAAGGATGAGTTTTGGTACTTGCATAGGGTGTTCCAACCAAGCTACAAATGCATAGGATAGGAGCTTGTAAGGTACTTGCAAATTATGGTTCTAATGCTGACAAAATAGAACTCCCACAAAACTTGGAAATTTACCTTATCTTTAATGTCAAGGACTAAGCTCAATATAAAGGGCCCACATTCATAGAAGGACAAACAAAATCAAAGGTTGAAGAAGTCACTATCCCATTATAATCTCAGCCAAAAGCTGAGAAGGTTATGGATTCAAGAATCAAGAAGAAGATTTGTCATGGCACCTGTATGGAGCATCTTATCAAATAAAAGGATCAACCAGAATCTGAAGTAACATGGATAGATGAGAGTGATTTTGGAAAGAAAGGTATTCCTATGAAATTCCTTCAGATTTATCCACCATGATTTCTTTGTCACATGGGGAGAATGGTGCAAGAGCACCTAGTGAGTTTGAAAATTTTGGCCTAATTGGGGCTCTAGACCTAGTAGGTCAAGTAAGAAAGAAAAGGACATCTATGATTTGGGTTAGTGAGTGGAGTCTTGTGATGATTAGGAGAATTTGGAAATATCAAGTTGAGGACCATATAATAACCCTAGATATTGCATTGGGGTTCATGCCCAATTTTTCCTAGTAGAGAGAAAATGCCTTCATTTGAATATTGGGGTGATTGAAGTTAACATAGTCAATTGGTGTGCATAGATCCCAGGGAAGGGGATAGTTGGGAGATATCCTCTTGGGAATAGGGTCAAGAAGAAACCCTATAGGATCAGAAGAAGTCATTGGTTAGTTTGGGCATAGTGGCCTAAACTAGCAAGGTGGGTCTCCTTACATTACTATTGGTTAGAGAATTCCAATTTTTATTTGTTCAAGGCTAAGAGACATATAAAAAACTACATTTTCAATTATGATCTCAAGGCATGCATGGCAGTCCAAGTACATGGATGGATGATGAAATAATTATTCTTGAATTGGCTAGACCACTTTGTAAGAACAATTCCATGTGGGGTGTTTCTCTCAAAAAGGTGTCTTCTAGTATTTGATGATCATGGAATCCATATGACATGGAAAATAATTGATAAAGCAAAGAAGTTGGGCATAGATTGTGTGTCACTTGTAGTGTATACCATCTATAGGTGTCAATCATTGGATGTTAGTTTTTTCTCACCATTAAAATTTTACTTAAAACATATTTGGAATGTGTGGTTGGCTAGGAACCCTCAAATCAATATTGGTCATGAGGAGTTAGGAATGTTATCCAGCAAAGCCTCCAATTTGGCACTTACACCCAATAATATAATGAGTGGTTTCCATAGGATAGGGATATGGTCTTTGAATAGGGAGGTTTTAGTGAATGATATAGGCCCAAGAAAGTGCTTCATTGTTGATGAGGATGGAAAATAGGGATCTAAACCACAACCCACAAGTAGTGGATCGGAAGAAACAACTACTGTAGATGATGCAAACATTGATGAGTTGTAAAGAGAGGGGGAGGAAATAACTATTGAATCCTTCCTAAAAATCAATGGCTTATTAGATGAACCAATTAACACTTTGTTGAGGAGTTAAGGACAAAATATGAAGGGACTAGGTACAATTGCACCTAAAAATACCCAACCAGAAAACCTGAACCAGCCAGTGGACTATTATAGGAGATAAAACCTTGAGCATACAACAAACATTGATATTAGATTAAGCTTGCTAATGCAAGATTCACAACCAGATTGGTTGTAGGAGGTTGTCACAAACCTTGGGTAACCAAATACTTGTGGGGATGAAAATGTTTCCCTTTTAATTCCATCCCCACCACATGTTGACCCCAAGGACATCATCTAATGCTTTGCAAATGGTGGCAACCATGATGAAATAAATAGTTAACAATTTTTTGATACCCAGGCCCAAAATGACTATGATGGAGATGTTGATTTTATACGTTACATGCCACTAAATAGAAAACAACATAGTGGTTTACCCAGTAGATTCCTATAGCTACCAAAGAAAAGGATACAAAATTCTAAAGAACAAGAGAGACTAAGAAGTTATTTGAGGCTAATGCACTTTACATGAAGGAAATATTCTGATATACCTCTTCTCCCATAGCATAAATCACATTCTGATATGTTCAATGCTCTAATCCCTAGATTAGGAAATATTCTTACTTAATAAGTGTAACCCCAAGCATTGTCACCATAGTTGGCAACAAATGGTGAGAGTTCCAATCAACTAGTGAAAAAAATGACTAAGTTGATGGAGTTGAATCCTACATTACACACATCTCCTAGTAGTGGATAGGAGGATGTTGGGATTGGGAGCATAGCACCTATTCCCTTTCCCAATTTTATGGACAATTGATGGGAACTCAAGTAGATGGGAGAAATTCCAATTTTTTTGAAGCGATAAAGTTTTGTGATGTATTTAGAATATCTAAGATAGACTTATTTTTTATGTGAACTAAACCATTCTTACATTACTATTTAAATGTATTTGTATTGTTATAATAGTTTGATTGTTGGTCATGGTGTACTACTAGCATACCTAAAATTTTAATTAATTTTTTTGGTAAATTAAGTCGAGAGATATCTAATTTAAAATATGTAAAGTTTAGAAATATACATAGTTCATCATAGAGATATTATAGAATTAATTTATTTTAAATAATAGAAATAATCATAACAAATAGATAGAAATAAATAATAATAATTTTATACAAAAAGTTTTAATTTATTTTAAATAATTAAATAATAGAAACATCATAGAATTAATAATTCAGTATAATCATAAAAAATAGACACTAAACAATCCCAAATTCAAACATACAAAGGTCCAACTAGAATAATGACTTTAAATAACCAAATACCAAAGCCAAACAAAGGAAATGGGACTTTTACCTTAAATGAATAAATTACATGAAGAAGGGTGGCTGGCTATTTGGAAATCTACTTATTTTTCTTCTCTCCCTCCTATCATGCAAGAGAACATGCAATGAAAGAAAAATATCATCACAATAAGAAAATATGAAAAATATTGTTCTAGCTTTAAAAAAATTAGAGACATCAAAACATAAAATCTAGATTCTAAACAAATCAAAACATAAAATCTATGATTTAAACTAAATCTCATCACTTATGCATCATAACAATACGGTCCACCTTAGTCATGTGGACATTCTTGGGGAATAGGTTGCAACAATGTATTTGGATCCAGTTGATCACTCTTTCTCTCTCTCCCTCTCTCTGTATTCAATCTAATGAGCCAATTGGATCAGCTCGACATTTTAATGTCTCAAGTATTGCCTCGTGGTCTGACTCACGAACTTTCCAAAGATTCTTATTATGTGGTTTTCCACCATATTTTATCAAGTGGACATTTGATGCGACAACAAGATTTGAATAATGAAGAATCTTCCTCTCTATTTGCCAATCCTCAAATAACCACAAGTTAGGGTTCTTCATAGAATATCGTCTAAGCCATGTGCCAGTTACAACCACCACACCAACATGGTACTCTAAACCTTCACCATCTATAACCGAGTGATCCAATTTTTGTTTGGCTTGAACATAACGACACAAATAATAATCTGTCCCTTCTTCATTGTCTTCAGGTGCGATAATAGCAAAAACATGGCCTGCAGTGACAAATGTACAAAATGCGGTCATTAATTTAGAAAATACTTGCGTAAAAGTTATAAAGTTACATATTGAAATTACAAAGATATATATATATATTACCAGGTTGCACTAGATCAGACAAGCGATCAAAGTCAATAGACGATTCTATCTGTATCATTTCCAGTGCTTGTGGGGGAAGATAGGTGTCAATTGGGTCCAAAACTCGTATATCCCATTTGTCCACCCATTCAGTCGACTCACAATCATCCCAATTTTCCTCTGCACATGATGGACAATAGCATGCCATTTTTCATGTGTGGATACTCCATGAACCTGCATCAGAGCTTCTAAAGAGTGCAACTCACTGGATCCTATTAGTGTGCAACAATCCTGATATGGTGCAATGTTAGTATTATCTATCAACCAAAAAAATCTATGAACCATAGACTCACCTTCCTTACTTGGACCCATTGTAGCATTACACCACTGGACGATGGATTTTTCATTTTTCAATATTGCTCCATCTTTGTACTTTAGTTCTTCATGAGCTAAGGCTCTTTTGATGCATGCGCTTGCACCATCGTGCTCTCCCTTTCCATGACCAACCTCTATAAAATTCCACATGTATTGAATTCTACACAACTTGTGCATCCTACTCAACCAATAGAACATCCATGCATTCTTGAATTGAGATGCACAATTGTCTGACCAAATAATGTGCTGACAATATGTGATGCCCCTATTAGCCAAATCTCCATAAAATAGTTGAAAACAACCATGTACGAACTTTTTAGAATGTGATCGATCATCGCTAATGTAAAAATGGTACTCCCTCAAAATCTTTCTGTCATCCTCTATACTTGTAGGTGAATGCATGAATGTTATGTGAACAAATATGGAAACCTATTGAGAAGTATAATACTTTGCTTGCACCTCATTTTGTAGTTGTAGTGTGTAGTTCTCTACGAAATCTACAACCGAAACAATGGTATCCAGTGGAAATGTATCCTTGCACAACTTGAATTGCAAATTCAGCCATCGAGCTCTATGGGTATGCCTTGCATACTTGTAAATAATGTTTTCACAAAAAATATTCATGAACTCATACACTGGAATCTTTTCAATGACTAAATCACATCTTTTACCATGTTTTCCATCTTTTAGAGCATATGTCACTGTCTTAAATTTTTCGTAATCTACTATTTCATTTCTAATTGCATGTGTACTATCCATATGTTGAAAAGTTGATAAAAGTTGCAAAGAACCACAAAATAAGCACGTACCATCCAAACATGACGTCTTGTAAAATTGTTGGCCGTCCCTTATTTCACATAAAATGTTGGATATGAATTCCCTTGAAGATCTTGGTGGCTCATTTATGTCACAATCTTGCAAAACAAACTAAGAATGCAAAATTACGCATATATGCCTAAAAACATCAAAATGGTTAGAAAATTCAATATGTATCCTACAACAACAAGTTGTGCATGTGTGATTTATCTTCACATAAAAAGGTTTACCCATCTCAATAAATCTTTGACTTATTCAAATTTGAGGATACATACCAATAAATTTTGCAAAAAATTGTGTCCAAAAAATGTTTCGCATGTGCCTCGCGATTTTGGCTACCAATCCTCCTTCTTACAACATCTCTTTGATTAGGGGAAACATGTGCGTTATTTTTCAAAAAATCTTCAATCAATGATTTCAAGGCTTCACTAATTTCTTTATCCTTTCGTGGTAGTCTACCGCTAAATGTCCATAACTCATTTTTTGTTGGATCTTCCAATCTCTCATGCCTTAGCATGGCTCTCCTTAGAGTACCTCTACCAATTTTTAATATTTTGCTTGTCTTTCTCATGAGTTGAGCTTTCTTCATTTGGCTACTTACTATTGTCGATGTAAGTACTCATCTTGCGATATTACTATCTTTGGTGCGTGATTTAGAACCCACTTTGTCATAAGCATTCATTAGATTCTTTACAATATTTTTTTCATTTGAATCATCCATCGTTCTTAGCCCAAGAATCTTCATGATAGGCCTAAATTTTAAATTCCTCATCATTTCAACAAATAATTGGCATTGACCTATAAAATTTAATTCATAAAAAAATAATCTCCACATACGATTAACTTTTCTTTGACAAGTACGCTTGCTAATCTTGTCAGGCATTGATTTCAAAATGTTACTATCAATATCAATCAAATATTTTGGTCTTCTAAAATGAATTCTAGAAGGTGTTATAATCTCTTCAATTCTCTCAACATTTTGAACATCAACATAAGGTTGAGTGTATTGTGTACTTTGAACCAAAGATGATGTTGTTGAGATAATGGGTGTTGCACACATTGCATAATATTGTTATTTTATTATTTTATATTTATTATGTAATGTTGTACCTAGATGGATGTGCAACATGTAAATATTCCCATGAAATATTTTTGATGAGTTGTATTGTAACATTGTGAAAATATTTTATGTAATTATTTAATATTGGGGAAAAGAATTAAATGCCCAATATTAAATGTGGGGTCAGTGGGTTAGGTAGCACATGGTTTTAGCACATAGTTTATGTAATACCACTTGGTGGTTTTGTGGGACTTGCTACTATATAAGCAGCCACAAGGGTAGTTGTTGAAGAGAGAAAGAGAGTGACAAGGAGAAGACAAAAGGCAAGAGTCGAGTACGACAAGGCTTGACAAGTTAGCCAAGGGAGCATTTGTGAAGGTTGAAAGCATGGCATGGGATGTGTGGATTCATGCTTGTTCACATAGTTTGCTCAGTTGTGGCTATGGCCATGAAGGCTTCCATGGTTGTATGGCAATGGTATTTTTTGTTGAATAATACATGGTGATGGATGCTTTTGGAGGCTGGGTTTTTCCCTCAATGAGGGTTTCCCAGGGTATATCTTGTGTCACAATTTTTTGTGGTATGTTGTCTATTCTCTTGCATGTGGATTTTAATTCCGTATTTATTTAAGATCTATTATGGGTTATGTGGAAACGGTTATATTCTTTGTTGCCAAGTTTCCTTACAGATGTGCCTTGGCAATAAGATGCAAAAGATGGAATATCACCTACTTGATGTGTTGATGTTGTGCCTTCAACATGACATGATGGAGTGTGTATATCGTCGGATCTACAAATCGGTGTCTCTTCAACATGAGAGGATGATATGACTTCAACATTGCAAGATGGTGTAGCAGACGATATGACTCCAACATTAGAAGATGAATTCAATTGTCTTCTTGAGTGCAACAGTCTCATTCATTCTCTTTGTCTTTCCAATTCTTCTTCTTTGTTTCTTGGTATCGGTGGTTCTTGATCCTCTTCAAAAGTCAATTCTTCATTATTGCTTTGCAATTTTCTTTGCTCATGTAGTAATTTCATTTTATCTCTTTTAATTGCCAAATGTCTCTCCCTATCTTCATTTGTTTGATTTTTTTGTTTCTTCCTTGGCATGATGATGATTTCTACATGTCAAATTATTCAAACATTTGAATTACTTAAAATGTGCAAATTAAAAATTATTCAAATACTTATAAAAATTATAATTATTTGAATGAATACACAATATGTATATAAAATGAATTGTCAAATTTCTAACCATTTCGAAATAACATTTCATTGAAACATACAAATTTCAATGAATTCACTATATATTAAACAACATGTCAAATTATAATCAAATTTGTATCTATATATCAACAAACAATATTTAAAATAGATTGCACTAACCTTTTCTAAACAAGGAATATTCAAAAAGTCTTCAAATCGTGTATCCAATGATTGAATTTGGTGCTTGCTAGCTTCCAAAAGTGTTTGCCACCTTGAAAGAGTGTTTGTTGTGTTGAAACCTGCAATTTCTGTCGGGATAACAGAGTGCAGAACAGAACAAAAGCAGAGAATGAATGAAACGGGCCCCAAAGTTGTTTTTTGACCATTTTTAGGTGATTTCACATAGCGCATATGCGCTATAGCGCATACACACTATGTGAGAACACATCACTCTCCATCCTCCCTACTCTCTCTCTCTCCCTACTCTCTCTCTTCCCACTCTCTCTCCCCTCTCCCATCCCCTACACTCTCTCTCTCCTCTCTCTCATCCTTTACTCTCTCTTGCTCTCCCTCTCCCATAGCCTACTCTCTCTATCTCTCTCACCCTCTCTCCTCTCCCATCCCCTACTCTTTAGATCTCTCACACAAACTCCCATCCTCCCTCTCCCACTTCTTACTCTCTCTCTCTCTCCCCCATCTCCCTACTCTCTCTCACACTCTCACATCTGCTACTCTCTCTCTCTCCCATCCCCTAAACTCTCTCTTTTATAGATACACAGTCCCATCCCCCTCTCTCTCTCCTCTCCCATCCCCTACTCTCTACTCTCTCTCTCCCATCCCCTACTGTCTCTCACACACTCTCTCCCATCCCCTACTCTCACTCTCTCTCTCCCATCACATTCTCTCTCTCTGCCACCTCCTACTCTCTCTCACACTCTCTCCCATCCCCTACTCTCTCTTACACACACTCCCATCCGCTACTCTCTCTCTCTTGGGCTTCTCTCTCTCTCTCTCTCCCATCTCCCATCACCTACTATCTCTCTCCCTCTCCCTCTCTACTCTCTCTCTCCCATCCCCTACTCTTACTCTCTCTCTCTCCAATCCCCAACTCTCTCTCACACTCTCTCCCATCCCCAAATCTCTCTCACACTCTCTCTCATCCTTTCACTCTGTCTCTCTCATCTCATACTCTCTCTCTCTGTGCCACCTACTACTCTCTCTCACACTCTTTCCCATCCTTTCACTCTGTCTTTCCCATCTCGTACTCTCTCTTTGCCACCCCCTACTCTCTCTCACACTCTCTCCCATCCCCTACTCTCTCTCTCTTTCATAGACACACACACACACACACTCCCATCCCCCCTCTCTCTTCTCTCCCATCCCCTACTCTCTAGATTTGTTACATGCAATCCTATCCCCCTCTCTCTATCTCCCTCTCCCTACTCTATCTCACTCTCTCCCATCCCCTAATCTCTCTCTCACACTCTCTCCCATCCCTTACTCTCACTCTCTCTCTCTCTCTCCCCCATCCCATTCTCTCTCTCTGCCACCTCCTACTCTCTCTCACACTCTCTCCCATCCCCTACTCTCTCTTACACACACTCTCATCTACCCCTCTCTCCCATCCGCTACTCTCTCTCTCTCTCTCTCTCTCCCCTCTCCCATCCCCTAAACTCTCTCTTTTGTAGATACACACTCCCATCCCCCTCTCTCTCTCCCCTCTCCCATCCCTTACTCTCTAGATTTCTCACACGCACTCCCATCCCTCTCTCCTCCTCTCCCTCTCCCTCTCCCACCACCTACTATCTCTCTCTCTCTCAAGTTCTCTCTCCCTCTCTACTCTCTCTCTCTCTCCCATCTCCTACTCTTACTCTCTCTCTCTCCAATCCCCAACTCTCTCACATTCTCTCCCATCCCCTACTCTCTTTGACACTCTCTCTCATCCTTTCACTCTGTCTCTCTCATCTCATACTCTCTCTCTCTGTGCCACCTCCTACTCTCTCTCACACTCTTTCCCATCCTTTCACTCTGTCTCTCCCATCTTGTACTCTCTCTTTGCCACCCCCTACTCTCTCTCACACTCTCACACTCTCTCCTATCCCCTACTCTCTCTCTTTCACAGACACACACACACACACACACACACACACACACACACACACACACACACACACACATACACACACACACACACACACACACACACACACACACACACACACACACACACACACACACACACACACTCCCATTCCCCCTCTCTCTTCTCTCCCATCCCCTACTCTCTATATTTGTCACACGCACTCCCATCCCTCTCTCTCCTCCTCTCCCACTCCCTCTCCTAGGTCACCTACTATTCCTCTCTCTCTCTCAAGTTCTCTCTCCCTCTCTACTCTCTCTCTCCCATCCCCTACTCTTACTCTCTCTCTCTCCCATTCCTAACTCTCTCTCACACTCTCTCCCATCCCCTACTCTCTCTCTCACTCTCTCCAATCCTTTCACTCTATCTCTCCCATCCCATACTCTCTCTCTCTGCCGCCCCCTACTCTCTCTCTCACTCTCTCCCATCCTTTCACTCTATCTCTCCCATCCTTTCACTCTATCTCTCCCATCTCGTACTTTATCTTTGCCACCCCTTACTCTCTCTCACACTCTCACACTCTCTCCCATCCCCTACTCTCTCTCTTTCACAGACACACACACTCTTATCCCCCCACTCTCTACTCTCCCATCCCCTACTCTCTACATCTGTCACGCACACTCCCATCCTCCCTATCTCTCTCCCTCTCCCTCTCCTACCACCTACTAGATCTCTCTCTCAAGTTCTCTCTCTCCCTCTTTACTCTCTCTCTCTCTCCCATCCCATCCCTTACTCTCACTCTCTCTCTCCCATCCCCTACTCTCTCTCACACTCCCATCCCCTAATATCACTCTCTCTCTCCCATCCTGTATGAGCTCTCTCCGCCACCACCTACTCTCTCTCTCTCTCACTCTTCCCATCCCCTACTCTGTCTCTCTTACACACATTCCCATTCCCCCTCTCTCTCTCCCTCTTCCACTTCCTCTCCCACTGCCTACTTTCTCTCCCCCATCCCCTACTCTCTCTCTTTCATAGACACACACTCCCATCCCCAACTCTCTCTATCCTCTCCCATCCCTTACTCTCTAGATTTGTCACACACACTCCCATCCCCCCTCTCTCTCCCTCTCCCACTCCCTCTTGCACCACCTACTATCTCTCTCTCTCTCTCAAGTACTCTCTTTCCCTCTTTACTTTCTCTCTCCCATACCCTACTCTCACTCTCTCTCACACTCTCTCCCATCCCCTACTCTCTCTCTCTCTCTCTCTCTCTCTCTCTCACCCCCATCCTTTACAAGCTCTCTCTACCACCCCCTACTCTCTCTCAAACTCTCACACTCTCTCCCATCCCCTACTCTATCTCTCTTATACACATTCCCATTCCCCCCCCCCTCTCTCTCTCACACACTCCCTCTCCCATTTCCTACTCTCTCCCATCCCCAACTCTATCTCTCTTACACACTTCCATTCCCCCTCTCTCTCTCTCCCTCCCACTCCCTCTCCCATCGCCTACTATCTCTCTCTCTCACACTCTCTCCCTCTCTCTCCCATCCCCTACTCTCACTCTCTCTCTTTGCCACCCCTACTCTCTCTCACACTCTCACACTCTCTCCCATCCCCTACTTTCGCTCTTACACACACTTCCATCCCCCCTCTCTCTCCCTCTCCCACTCCCTCTACCATTGCCTAATCTCTTTCTCTTCCATCCACCCTCTCTCTCCCTCTCCCACTCCCTCTACCATTGCCTACTCTCTTTCTATCCCATCCCCTACTCTCTCCCCTCTCTCATTCCCTACTCTCTCTCTTTCACACACACCCATCCCCCCTCTCTCCTCTCCCATCCTCTACTTTTTCTCTCACTCAATCTCCCTCTCCCACTACCTACTCTCACTCTCTCTCACTCTCTCTCTCTCTCTCACTCTCACTCTCTCCCTCTCTACTCTCTCTCTGCTACCCCCTACCCTCTCTCACATTTTCACACTTTCTCTCTTTCTCTCTTACACACATTTCCATCCCCCCTCTCTCTCTCCCTCTCCCACTCCCTCTCCCATCGCCTACTCTCTCTTCCATCCCCTACTCTCTCTCAAGCTACTCTATCTTCTCCCTCTCCCATTCCCTACTCTCTCTCTTTCACACACATGCACTCCCATCCTCCTCTCTCTCGCTCTTCCTCTCCCACTCTGTCTCCCACCACCTACTCTCTCTCCCCCCATCCCCTACTCTCAATCTCTCTCTCCCAACTTGTACTCTCTCTCAAACTTCCTCTCTCTCACATCCCCTACTTTCAATCTCTCTCCCCCATCCCGTACTCTCTCTTTTCCACCTCTACTCTCTCTCTCACACTTCCTCTCTCTTGCATCTTGTACTCTCTTTGCCACCCCTACTCTTTCACATTTCCTCTATCTCCCATCATATACTCTCTCTGCCACCCCTACTCTCTCTCACTTCCTCTCTCCCCTCTCCCATCCCCTACTTTCTCTCTATCTCTCTCACACACACAAATAGCCATTCCCTCACCCCAACCCCCTAGCTCTCTTTTGGTTTTGGTTTGCAATTTAGGTCTCAATAGTGTGTGTGCACTATAGCAGGTGCACACTATAGCACGTGTACACTACCTCGAATTCAATAGCATTTTAATAGGGCACACATGCTATAGGGTGCACGCGCTATTCAAAGCTTTGCATTAAAACCAAGCCTAAGGCTTGGTTTTGCCTTGGAGATCGAACCCAAAGGTTTGGAGTTTATAAACAGGTCTGAGACATGTTTTCCAACAAACATACAAAAAATGATTGATTTTTCTTGTGTGCTCCCCTTCAATATTCCTTGTGGTTGGGTATTGATAAGATTAGGTTACATAACATTATAGGTCTCTATGTTAGCTATCTAACCATATAATTCATTTTTAATTTGAACTATTTTAAGTCTTTCATCTATAATTTCTTTTGAATGTATGTTCATTTTTTGTCAAAAACCACCAGGTACTAATTGGGTTGTAGATTTTAGCTCATTCATCGAATTTTGTAACAACTTAGTTTTTTAGAAACTAGACTCCATTCTACACACTTTGAAGAAAAGAAGTTTTGATTTTAGATTAGTTTTCAATCATTTCTTGGGGGAGCACACAGATATTTCATGTTTTTGGGATGGGTCTAATTAAAAATTCATTAAAAAAAAAAATACACATTATAAAATTACCCAAAAAATCTGGGATAAACTACATAGTGTTAGGTAACTTTTGACTGGAGCGATTAAAGAATTTCAAAAAAAAAGTTAAAATTTTAGGGGGGGCACACTTTGTACTATGTTATGTTTTTTTAGAATAAATAGTACCACTTTCTGTGGACCCCTTTTTTGAGGACTTGAAACAAAACCATTTTGGAAAAAAAATAGTAGTTTAGAAACTAGATTCAAAGGACTACGACTTTTGTTTTTGTCATATCTTAAAATTTTGAGCATAACTATCTTCAAATTCTTGTTGAAGTCCAAAATTTGCTGATTTCAAGAAAAAGGTGTCCACTTATACCCCCCTTTTGGTACCACAACTTTGTGCACTTACACATTAAGCACAACAAGGTTTTACAAGGACCTAAAATGTGTAGTATGAAAGTATCAAATCCAATTTTAATAGGGACTTGAAACCACAAGATAAGACCCAAAAAAAAACTAGGTTTTACAAGGACCTGGAACATAGATTTTGAAATAAATGGTTAAAAAAACCAACTAAAAAACCAAAAATAGAGACCACATCCACCACTAGCAGCTATTGCATTCCTTAATCATTTTCACCACCTCCTTACTAGCCTCTATAGTATTTTGAATCATGTCAGTAGAATAAAGCCTAATACCTATTGGAGCCTCAACTACCTTCTTCCTCAAACTCTATCTTGTTATTTTTCTTAGCCTACCAAGTGATATGATTTCCTCATTATTTTCTTTTTGAAGCTAGCAACTACCACACAGAGGCTTGAAGCATCTTGTTACCACTCTCTTTGATTATGAGACAGAGCTCATGTTCATATTCATTTAGCTTCTCTAGGATATTGCCAACCTGAACTTCCATCTAGAGGATCTTGGGTCTATTAATATCCTGGTCCTACTACATTTTTCCAATTCCATTTTTTAGAGTCATTAACTCATTGTCAATCCAAGAATCACCTTAGAGAGAGGAATCTTCCTTGAGTTTAGTAGTATGAAGGAAAGAAAGTGTGACACCCATGGCAGTAGGGTCATCCTTATCCTTCCCCATATCTACCTCCATGTTATCCTTCTCCTTTCCTCTATCTTCCTCCATCTTTTCCTCTCTAGCTTCCTAGGAATGTTCACTTGGTTTTTATCCTCTTCTCCAGCATTATCTGACTCTAAATATTTGTCATGACTTTCCTCTACCTTGGACCTTCTAGATTCACCTTTTCTTCTAGAGTAAGCATTCAGATTAGAACTGAAGTTCCCTACATTCATATTCTCCTCATTCTCAATATTCATTTCCTCATTTTTCACTAAATTTTTAGATTTCATTATTTCCTTAGCATATTTCTAAGGGGTATCCTACTTCTGACTCTTCTTTTTCACATTTACCCCTTCATCTCCCTTACTCTTCCTTGAATAGGTCTCACTAACAAACCCTTTCTTTTTCTTAGAGGTTGAGGAATAAATAATAGGCTTACTCTTGTAGTAATTTTCAATTAAAAGTATTACCCCTTCATGTAAGATTGGGAAAGAATCTTTTTTCCTATGGGCTTGAAGGCTTTGAAGTAAGGAAAACCTCAGATAAAATAGAAAATAAATCCTATCCTTATTCTGGAAATGATTTAGGAACACAAAATCTAATAAATAGTTAATAAGCTTATTATCTCATAATGTAACCAAAAGGAAATATTAAGTGGAATTATGTAGTATATAAAGCTAGTAGCTAGTTGGTTAGTAGTATGATGTTATATAATTATTAAAATGATAGTCTTATAGATTAGATTATATGTCAACTAATATAATGATTTATGTGGGATAAGGTTGAGGTATGTTGTATAGTTACTAGAATTCTTTAGATGATAAGTATATTTTATCCTTTGATATTTAGTCAAATTTTATTAGCTAAGATACTAATCAAGAACTCAAATTAGATACACATTTATGATATTATATTGAGTGATCAATACCTAAAGTTATATATTAAACTAGTAGTGGTGTTAGAAGGTAGTTGTTAGTGGGAAGGTCAAATGTTAGTAGTAAGAGTAGGTGTGATCATTATATAGCGGTCAATTACTAGGGAGTAATAACATATTGTGATGCTTAGGTAATGTTATTTTGTTTCAGCATAAAAATGATACTGGTGTAATTTCAATAAAATAAAATAATATTTTTATTCATATTGTATGGATATGGTTTAACAATGTTAGTGAATAGATCGCTTTCCAAGAAAATACATACAAATTAACTCTAAATGCCCAGATAAGAAGACTAAATCAGCACTAATAGTTGGATAGGTTATCATTGGATTGATAACTTTCCTCTAAATTCTATTGGGTACAACCCCTCATGTAGGATATATAATGAATCAACTACACTAAAATTGATAATGCTTTTAACCTAAAAGCAAGAAAGGTTTACAAACATCTATCTATAAACACAACTTAGATGTAGGAAGACTAAGTGACTGAAAAAGAAAATGAACAGTGAATGACACACAGTTTATTTACCTAAATGTTGTATTACAAAGAGAATGAAAATCTAAGAAAGTGAAGGATCAAAGCTTTAATGATAGCTTGAAATCAAATATATTCAAAAAATAGTGACACTACATGTGTTTAGAGAAAACTAGAAGTTACACAAAGATAATAATCAATGGATAGAAAACTGCCCAAACTCAAAGTTTTGGTGTGCAATTATCTCCCAAGTCTCTCTTCTCTAAAATGCACAAGATAATGCAGAGCTCATTACATGTTGCATCAGAAACACTGTCTAGAAGAAAACAAAATCCCCCCCTTTTCTTTAAATTTAAAATCAAAATTTCCCCACTCGTACTAACACAAAGTTTAGAAAGATAAAAGATTTGGTCTTCCTATAGTCTCAAAGTCTGCTCTCCCTAAAAAAATCTTGAAAACAAAGAAAAATTGGAACCCCCTTGTCTTTCTTTTTCTTGCATATTTAACTCTTTGGGTGAATCAGTTTCTTTTTAGTTACTAAAACTAACTCCTAAAAGTAGTCATTTTTCCCATCTCCTTATATTTCTATCATTTCCATGTCTAATGTTTAATTCATAATTAAATATCCTATCAGGATTCATCTTTGTGTTGCATTTTCTTTTAATACAAAATGAAAAAATGTTCACACTTAAAGTAAAGGCTTATCCTTCCTTTACCACATCCTTTAGGCTGAGGTAGTAAGAGAGATATCCACAATCCCTTAGCAATACATTTATCATGAACCAAGATGTTCATTGTCAAATCTTCAAACTTTTTCAATTTTCCAACTAATAAAATAATTGCTCTATTTACGCATCCATTCTTTCCACACAAGAATGGGGACTCATATGGCTCTAGCAATGATGACATTGCCTCCTCTCATGGTCTTTGATAATATAGTTACTTAGGCTAGCTAGACTCGAAAACCTTGAATTCTCCCCTGTATTTATGGAAACATGATTCAATATTTTGTCCAAGTTGATGCTCTAAGAACATCTCTATCATCAGACCTTTTAATTTTGAACTTTTAGCTTTAAAGTGCTAAATCTATTTGTGGACCTCTCTATTGGGCATATCCTGACTCATTATCTTCATTTTTGAACTGCTACAAGCATTATATTAAATAGTTTGCATGCTTTTCAAGTTGAAGATGTTGGCTAGTACTAATATCCAAGATCACTATTCCCATTCTCATTGCAACCTGAACCATGCATAAACTCCCACCTTTGGCTAGTTAGACACTTGTGATGCTCTAGCATGATTCTTGGTGGTTGGTTTTCATAATAGAAAGTCTTGATTTTTTATTTATCCCCCTTAAGCTGATACTTGGCATCATCTTCCACATGGGAAACCACATGTATCCTTTTGTCATTTGAATGTGTCTTGTGGCATTTTATGGCCCAAGTCTGGAAGGTATCCTTGTCTTAATCTAACTATGACAATTCTTCATTATATGTAGATGAATCATGTTGCCTTTTTTCAAACTTTAGTTCCATAGAGGAAAGTATGGAATTAGTGAGCCACCTAGCATGCACTTGTGCATTTCTTATTTGTACACATGACTGCTGACTTCCCATTTTGAGTTGAGGCTCCACATAGGGTATGATGAGTGAGACCTTTACATCTAAATGTTGTTGGCTTTGACTCCATGATTGGGAGATGGAGAATCATGTAGCATTGAGCAAGAGACATTAATTGCATTGAAACTCTATAATCTTACATCCATCTATGGTCTACTATCAATGTGATCCTTTTTTAACCTTTTTGTGGGCTAGGTAATTGATGTCAATCCCATGCTTTTGCATCCATTTTTGTGCATATAACTTAGAGTCTTCTAGTTGATTGATCATATTTCAGAGCCATAAGCTTTCCACCATTTAAGCCAATGATCCCAAATAATTACTAGTGCATGGTTACTTTTATTAAAATAATGACTTCTTTTTGTATATGTACAACCTATGATCTCACTTTTTAAACATATTTTGGAATTCCCAAGTTGTTGCATATCTGATTTCTTTGAATTTGAGATTTAAACATGCAATTGATTATTTGTTCCTTTGAACCAAAACAATGGTAATCTGAACTTGAATCCAAACTTATTACATCCTTTCACTAATTTTTTAGAGTCATGACCCCAAGTCTCACTAAAATTCTTCTATCATGCATAAGATTTTGCAAGGATCTATAGCTTCAAACTTCATGTCTAAATGGGCATTACCAAATTCATGAACTATGCTTTTGAATGGGGTTGTATTCTGAAACATACCTTTAAACTCATAGTTGTGTAAGTGGTGTTGAATTTATATATGAATATGAGCATTTGAATTATTACATTTCAACACTCTAAACTATTCTAAGTTTGCAGGCTCAATTTCAAACATTAAGCCTTATAATGCCAATTAAATTATAAGTTTTCTTCTTGATTGGATGACTTTGAACTCTGACCTGGAAGAGTGATTAGTTCTTTCTAAATTGGGAGCATGTAATCATATGATCTTCAATCTCAAGGTTCAAATATGCTTTTAATCTTAACCTGCAAGATGAACTATTTCAAACCACCTCGAACCATTGAATTGGGACTGAGCTCAAAAAGTGAACATGAATTTTGAACTTCTCTAAATCAAATGAATTTGCACCTTAAATCATGAATATAAATGGAAATGAAATCACTAGAGATCTCACAATATGAACTTCTACATTTAACCTTGCAAGATGAACCATCTTGAACCCAAAGAAACACTAAACCTATTTCAATCAATATTGAATTGCTTTGAACCTTAGTTCAAAGTAGTTTGAAATTCCACACTAAAATTTTTAAAACTATGTCCATATTGGGTACCAATAGGGGTTCTAACTATGGGACTAATTTTGATATAGAATTAGAGAACTCCACCAATCTTTGGTGAAAGACAAGTTCCTTATCCATTGGGAAAATAGAGTTTCCAAGAAGAGAAAATTGGGAGTTTCTTATAGAGAGGGTGGAGGGCAGCAAGGCAAACCCAACCAAAACTCCTAAACTACGACCAAGCATGAAGCTTGTACATTATTAAAGCTAACACTATGTACACTGAAAGCATATTTACAAGGTATATACAAAGGTAGGAAGAAATCCTACCACAAGAAATAGAAGAAACAAAAAGAATCACATGAATCCATTTATTGGCTAGGAGAAGTAGGAGCCTTTCCACATTAGCAAACCATGTTTGAATAGTGCAGCTCCAAACCATTTCTTAATGACAACTCCTTCAATGCAAAAATTAAAACTAAAAGCACACATGAATATGTTGACCCAACACTTCTTCCCAAACAACCATAACTCATCATAGCACTCTTTTTCACTCAAGAATTGATCTTCCACATTCATCAGGTCAGATTTTAATTCAAACTAAAAAAACTAAAAAGAAGAAACTTCATAAAGAAATGGTGTACAAGGTCTAAAAATGATGTCCTCAAGAGTCACCTTTTGCATATGGCTTTTAGTATCATGATCAATTTCTAGACAAAGAGATGCCTCATCCAACATAGGATTGAATCTTGAGTATGTGATTTCTTCCTCTCTTTCAAGAAACAAGTTTTCATCAGATGTGCAATACATTCCATATTTTTCCATTCCCAAGGTGCCATGAAATTTTCTAGCACTACTTCCATAATTCAAATCAGAAAAATAAGAAACAAAGGAAAGAAAAGAAGACTCACTTATCGATGTTTCATTTTCAACATGATTTGAATGAATACCTAAGCCACCATCAAAGAGATGATCAAGTTTGAGTGACGATAGAAATTTGTCTATAATTTCGTCTTCCTCATTAAGAAGGGCATTCTTCAACACAATAGCCGAGTCACCATTAGGTTTGAAGTTAGCTTCATACCTCTTTCTCTCAAGAAGAAATTCAGTACTAGGAGTTTCATTCAAATGCATCTTTATCTCATCTCTACAAAGAATTAGATTATCATCAAATGGGATAATTTGAGAGAGGTATTCTAGTTGAAGTTGTTGGTGTTTGAAAATGTTGTAGGTTTCCAATTAACCTGACTAGAATATGGTACATCTAGGGGTAGCTAACTCCCATCTTCAAAATACTATTCTAGATATTGGGCCAACTATAAGGTTAGACCCTTCTTCTACTTTAGGCTCTGCAAAACCTAGGCAAGTAGACCTCATATTCAATCAATATGGTACTAGTACAAAAAACATATTCCTAAAACTATTATAGCAAATTTAACCCTTATATATCCTAATGACCAATGCAGTAACAAAGAAGTGCAATAGCAACTTACAACTCTATGAAATGCAAAAGTTGAGTGAGGGTTAGACTGTTCTAGTTCTTCAACATAAAATTTAAAGATGATTTGAATTTGATTTGATTTTATGTGGGTGGGGAAAATGGATGAAAACTAGGTATGAACAACAAACTTATGATCCTGTAAGAGATGAGTGCCTCATCCATTGGGCAATTCATGAATCTCCCTAATGCATTTGGGATATCTAGAACATATATTGTATGCCAAGACTCCAGATCTATCCATTTACCTTGTAAACTAGATATCAATGTTCAATCTAAATCTCATTCTTACTTGATATCCTCCTCAATAAACCTATAACCCTGTTGATTTCCTTGAAGCATTTACATAATTCCTTGAAATACAAGCAACAATGAAGCAACATACAACCTTAAGGGAATGCAACTGTGATCTAGGCTCTTTGTTCAAAGATCATAAAACATCACAACTCATTGAGAAAGGAGACAAGATTCAAACTAAAACTCAACATTTGTTGTTCTTTGTATTGATTTCTTTGAAATAATACATAAAAATGCATGAAATTAACTCATAAAGAACCTAATAAACTAGACTATACAATGAACAAATGTTGTCATACAAGAGAGAAAATGGTAGGAATGAGAAACTGAAGGGATGGGAAGGAGGTGTCACAGCCAAAGAAAAAGCTTCATGGTCTAGAACTAGCACATCCCAAATCTTCCATTCAGTCTTCATCAATTTCAAGGCCAATTCTACAAAATGTCTTCATTCTAGAGAAACTTTTCAATATTTTCCAATGCCCATAATGAATGAAAGAAAGAAAGATATAGTAAGAAGTGAGTTCCTAGATTTGTTATGCCACTGACATGTGTCCACTTGGAAAACCTTCTCAACTAGTTAAAAGCATCTTTCTAATCTCTTCCCTCAATTTCAAAATCAAATCCTTGATCCTTTTTTCCTCTCGAACAATAAAGTATCTTAGATATTTTGATGGAAATAATAGCTAATTGATAAAGATTTTTTTTTTGAGAAGTTCCATCAAAAAGAAAGAAAAACACATCATTATGCATCAAATTTCAAACAAACTAAGCAAACAAAGCATATTAAATGCATCCCAACTAAATTCTATAATTGCATTGATGAAACCATTGTCTAAAATTGAGGATTTGATTCAAAACAAAAAACTCCCTGTAGCACTCACTAGTGATATCCTTTGTTTCATGATTGGCATGGATGTTTCTCAACCTTTGACTGGTAGTGTTCATCTTCATGTGAGTGTCCTTTTAATATGCGTGAGATTTCTCCTTTCAACATCCTCTACCTTGTCGACTTCAAATGGCTTCTCCTCTATTCTTTCACATATTTGTTTTAGCTTGCGACTTCTTTCATTTCTTAACATTTTGAACTATTTCGAATAGCATATGGGCTTGTTGGTTTGCTGGCTGACCATTGTCATTTACCAAGGCTAAAATTTTTTGCCACATTTCATAGTGTGGACTTTACAATTACAATATATACCTATCAATCAATTAGTTTGAACATACATGAGATTGTGTAGAAAGAAGAAGTGTTGAAATTTATGCACTCGGTGGACCACTTGGATGGAACACAAATGGGAATGGTACTAATTTTTAATTATATGTTGAATTTGAATGCTCATGAGGAGGCAAAACAATCTTGTTGGGGCTTAAAAGGAGTTTTGAAATGGTTTTTCAAGGTTATGTTGAATACTTTTTGATTTATTTGCTTCAACTTTACAATATGGGCACAAAGTTTTTTGTCCAAGACCTAGAAGATCTAATTGACATATATTACATGTTGTGCAACCACTATAACCAGTTATCCTCTGGACAGTAGAATGTACATATGTTGGGGCTCCAATGGGGCTTCTACTAATAATGCCTTTGGTATTACACTACTCAAGATAATTAGAGGAATCATGAACTCATTTTCACTTCCAATTGTGAAACTTTTCCCCATTAATCTCATAACTGGTTTGGCAATAGATTGTTTCCAATTCAAGATATCTATTTGAAGTTGAAAATTTTGCAACAATGAAGCTTTCTCATTCTAATCTCGTAGGTATCCAGACTGCACATTTGATTGCATGAACCTTTGTAACAATCCCCATTTGGATATCTTTTCTTCCCCAATTCATTTTTGACATTCAAACTCCTATTGTAAAAACTATAATAGGCACATTGTGTACAAAGTCACACTCTAGATTTGATTTATTTGGAAACATGCCATTCTTTAGAGTTACCTCATACACAATATCCATAAATTGAAAGTTTATAGCAATCAAAATCATTATGATCACTACTCTCAAAACATCTTGAATCCTTAACATAAGTCCCAACTCTGATGAATTTAGTCGGGCCCCAAGGTGGGTTTAGCTAAAAAAAAAATTCATTTTCAAACACCTAATCATTTAAACTATTCCATTCATCATCAGAAATTGATCAAAATAAAATTGGATCTTTGAACCATCATTTATGAGTCATTTTATCACTCTTAAAACTTGTGATTTTTTGCTAACAGGGCCTATTGGTTGGCTTGAAAAACTGACCTAAACAACTAACCAGGCTTTAAAAACTGGCACACTAAGTTTTTTTTTTACATACTTCTACCCTATCGAATCTTATCTCATGAAAAATTTGGGGTAAAAAGATATTGACCATCAAAGTTGACCTTTCAAAGTTACCTGCACAAACATGTCAAAAAACACTAGAATGCGTTTGAATTTGGATTCAAAAACTAGGCAAACTGACACTCGGGGAAACAAAAATTGGAATGTTGGTTCATTGTCATGAGGAGAGTATAAATCTGTGATTTGGGATCATGAAGAATAATAGGATGCATTTGGAAAAGGTTTGAAGTTGGCTACTTGGATTTGCAGGACTGGAAATACTGACAGAAAAATGGTTTTTGCAAATGGAATTGATTTGGAAAAGCATGCAAATGGATTCATCAAGACTTGAAAATTGGCACACTTGAAGTATTTTCAGAGTACTACACAATGGTATAATCCATTCAATCTCACCTATCACAGATTTCAAGATATGACATCACAAATAGGGGTACTAACAAATATGCACTTCTTGACACCTGTAAATGTTAGAAATTGCATTTTGAATTGCATTTGAAAACTAATCAAACAAATTTTTCATAATCTCAAAATTAAAACATATCAAGTCTCTGACCACTAAAATGTAATGAAAAAGGAATTTTAGTATTTTGATCAACTAGGTCAAAATTATAGCAATTCAAACAAGGCTTCCCAAAATTCAGAATAATTCATATCATCATGACATCAATAAATGACCAACTTTGAGGGATTCAAAACCTAGTCATATGAATTTGAAATGACTTAAAATCTGAAACATAAGCTCTTTTGTATGGACACTAAATACTCCCAAAGTAGAAAGTCATGAAACATTACTTGGTTAGAGATATTCAGTTGCAAACATGGCCTCCTGTCGTTGTTTGGTACTTAGGTGAAAATGCAGATTTCACAAATGCTCAAAACGCGACTTCACGAAATGGCTTGAAATCTCAATTTAGATTCATGAAATGAGTGGACATACTGGATGGAAGGTGTTAGAAACATTAAACACCTCTTAGGCCTCAAATGGATAGCTGGGTACATATGCATTTAAAAGCACTTAGAGGGCTCAATTTTGCAATGGTACTCAAAATTGGGGCTTCAATTTTGACTCCCAATAGTGGCTCTATCTAGAGATACATGTCCCTTGTGATCATGGAAAGGATTTAGATATTTTGAATAAGCATACCATTCTCAAAACTTCTCTCAAACAGCTTTATTGAAAACAAAGACAACTACCTCTACTATGTACAACAATGGTCCCAAGCCACCAAACTTTCTCACAAACTTTTACCTCGATCAAATACCTGATTTTAATTTACATCTTCTTGAGGTAAACTAAAATTTTCTTTCTCCTTTTTTTCACCCAATACATCAGCACTTTCAATCACTTCGTTGGGCAAAACAAAACTATCAACATCATCTTCATAACACATGTACAAATCTGCATCAATTTCTTCATCTTGCTCACTATAAGATAATGAATCAACATGATCATAACTACTTATATCTAACTAAAACTGATCATCACTAACTTACTCATGAACTCCTTCAATTGGGAACACAAAAGTTTGGTATTCTACTTCATTCAACGAGTTACATGAATCAGATGGTAACTCACCTTGTGCATCTAGATATGAAGAAAATGTAAAATCTGATTTAGTACTCCATAAATCAAATTGAACATACGCTGCATTTTCTTAACATTCCAACAAATGATTAGATACCAAATCACAAGAATCATCACAAAATTGCATGTTCACAATATGTTGATCCGTATCAATTTCTTCCTCAAATAACTCACTAGAATGAACTAATTCATTACTATCTCTTTCTTCATCGCATGAGCAATTTGAATGTATCTCAGCCTCATGAAACCAAGAAAATCATGAGCCAGCAATAGAATTTATCTCTACATTTTCATTCTCAACATAGAAGTCATCATGTGCATTGATATACAGATTACCATCACATACACCTCCCAAACTTGACATAGCATATTCTAAAACTATATCCTCTTTAGCATCAAATTTAGGGGAAATGACTCCACTATAGGAAATTGCAAAATGTAGCAAAGCACAAGCATTCTTAGATAGCTTAGCATACCTTTCAAAATCATGAGCCAACAAATTGGAAATCTCATCAACACTTAACAAGGCTTCATTACTAGTTTCTTTTCCTTGGCTATGATTATTATCTAGATAGCTTGTGACATTTATAATAGTAGGTTCATTAATAATACATTGTGAAAAATTAGAATTCTGATCATCCCATAGATCTTCTTCTTTAGTCAATACCTCAACAACTAGTATCATAAAAAATTTGCATTCATTACTAGAAGAAATACTATTACTACTGTTACACTTTTCCTCTTCTTTATACTCATCATAACAAGATAAATCCACATTATGCATGTCATCAAATTGCTGATCTTTGTCCTTTGATTCATAAGCCTGAGACTCCTCATATTCAATATCACTTTCAATAGAATCATTTCATTCACTATCATTTGCAACATATTAATTTCTACTATCATTAGATTCATTAGCATTCAAAGCACTTTCAATTTCTATGATAAAATCTTGGAATTCAATAATCTTTTCTGATCTTGATAATGCTAACCAATCAACTAAATGTAGCATAAAAACTTCTAAGAGTACCATTGGCCATGAAGACTTCTCAAGTTTGAAGGATTCATCATGATTCATAACTACTGATTTAAACTTCATGTAAGTTTGAAATCCATTAAGACCCTTACTATTACAAATTGTATTTCTTATGCCAATGATGGTCTTATATGAGTTTCTCTTTTCAGCCAAGCAATATTTGCATGAATACTTTCAAGAGTTGGTACATCAATTTTAGACCTAGACTCTTAATCCATCTCTTGAAATTTTAAACTTCTACCTCTATTTTCTTAGTGTTGAAACACTGATGGAGGCAACTATTTTGTTCATTCAATTTTCATGAAAAACATATACATGAAAATTGTAAATACCTTTATGTGTTGTTGTCTGAAACCTCAGATCTACTGATTGACATAGGAGCAAATATGAAATCCTTCACACCACTAATAGGATCCTTATAGAGTCACCACCTCCTTGAAGAGGAAAATGGAATCACAACAATGATTCACCTTTTGAAATCAATTACTTCAACAAATATAAACAACCACATAAACTATCAATCAAGAAACTTATAATTTCTCTTTCCCAACAAACTAGATTTAACCACAAATATTGAGAGCCTCTGATATTAAAACAAACCATGCACTATTACAAATATTTAGATTAGAGTCACCACTCACACTTAGTGAGAAACGATTTTGAAACAATTTATCACTTATAAATTCTGGACCAGACTTTCAATATGGAAAAACTTGCAGATCACTAACACCTTGAAAAGAGAATACACTTAATAAATCAATTCTTGACTTTGATACTTTCTCAATAGCACTTGCAAAGACTAGACTGATTGAAGATAGACTTATAATAGTCATAGAACATCATTTACATCCAATCTTACAACATACTATTGTCCATGAACAAAGCTTAACTGGGGAACAAACAATTCAACAATGATATGAAAAGAACATAAGAATTCCTTACTACTATAGCAAATTCATAGGACTAAAATATTCAATTAACACCAAAGATTCATGTCCTTTTAACAAAATGTATTGCCATCTTAGTCCCCAACAAAGTCACCATTTTTTTGGTTTTTGAAAACATTGTAGGTTTCTAATTACCCTGATGAGAATATGGTATATGTAGGGGTAGCTAACTCCCATCTTCAACATACTATTTCAGACATTGGGCCAACTATAAGGCTAGACTCTTCTTCTACTTTAGGCTTTGCAAAACCTAGGTGGGTGGACCTTAGATTCAATCAATATGGTACTAGTACAAAAAAACATATTCTTGAATCTATTATAGTATATTTAACCACTATATCTCCTAATGACCTATGCAGTAACAAAGAAGTGCAGTAGCAACTTACAACTCTATGAAATGCACAAGCTGAGTGAGGGTTAGACTATTGTAGTTCTTCAACATAAAATGTAAAGATGATTTGAATTTGATTTGATTTTATGTGGGTGGGGAAAGTGGATGAAAACTAATTATGAACAACAAAATTATGATCCTCTAAGATATTAGTGCCTCATCCATTGGGAAATTCACAAATCTCCCTCGTGCATTTTGAATATCTAGAACATATATCTTATGCCAAGACTCTAGATCTATCCATTTACCTTGTAAATTGGATATCAATGTTTGATCTAAATCTCATTCTTACCTGATATCCTCCTCAATAAACTTGTAACCCTATTGATTTTGCTTAAGCATTTACATAATTCCTTGAATTACAAGCAACAATGAAGAAACATACAACCTTAAGGGACTGCAACTATGATCTAGCCTCTTTGTTCAAAGATCATAAAACATCACAGATCACTGAGAAAGGAGATAAGATTCAAAATAAAACTCAACATTTTCTATTCTTTGTATTTATTTCCTTGAAATAATAAATAAAAATTCATGAAATTAACTCATAAAGAACCTAATAAACTAGACTATACAATGAACAAATGCTATCATACAAGAGAGAAAATTGCGAGAATGAGAAACTGATGGGATGGGAAGGGGGTGTCACAGCCAAAGCAAAAGCTTCATGGTCTAGAACCAGCAAATCCGAAATCTTCCATTCAAACTTCATCAATTCTAGGGCCAATTCTACTAAATGTCTTCATTCTAGAGAAACTTTCCAATATTTTCCAACCCCCATAATGAATGAAAGAAAGAAAGATATTGTAAGAAGTGAGTTCCCAAATTTGTTATGCCACTAACATGTGTCCACCTAGAAAACCTTCTCAATTAGTTAAAATCATCTTTCTAATCTCTTCCCTCAACTACAAAATCAAATCCTTGATCCTTTTTGCCTCTTTAACAATAAAGTATCTCGAATATTTTGATGGAGATCATAGCTAATTGATAAAGACAAAAATTCTAAGAAGTTTCATCAAAAAGAAAGCAAAACACATCACTATGCATCAAATTTTGAATAAACTAAGCCAAAAGACCATATCAAATGCATCCCAACTGAATTCTGTAACTACATTGATGAAATCATAGTTTGGAACTAAGGATATGATTGAAAATACAAAACTCCTTGTAGCATGCACCAATGATATCCTGTGTAAACATGAACTTCATAAATAGATACCTCATCTTCTCCTAGTACTGACAGTATATTAGAGTGCTCATTTTGGATAAAAATTTCCCCAATTATGCCCCTCTGAAATTTAGGCCTTTTAATAGTCAAAACTATAGAATAATCTCCAGTTTTATTTAAAATCTAGCCTACACATTCTAAGGGAAAATTATTTAAATATTAAAATTTCAAAATTTCAAAATTCCCCACCATTCTCATCCAAGTCAAACCTATTGAGTAGCCCTAGTGACACATGTCATGCTATGATTGGTTCCTTTTTTTGCATAGCTATCAAACTTCTCCAACTAGGTGCCACATGTCATTGTCATATTCATCCATCTCACTACCATGTCACTACCACATGTCAACTTTCTATTGTGTCACTATGTCGCTATGTTATCTATCAAGCAATTTTGCCTTTGTGACATAACAACATTTGTCAGATCTGCCATGTGGCATGATCTGGTGCATTTGCTATATTTGCTCACCATACCATAGCTTTCCTTTAAGTCTATGCCACATGGAACCTTGTAGTTGGTCTAGAATTCCATTTTATTGTGGGTCATTACACACCTTATTTTTGGTTGCCACTTGTCCTTCTACAAGTTGTTATTGGGTAGCCACTTTAGCTGAGTCACTACCATTCCATTGCTGCCAGGTCTCAGATTTTTTGAGTTGGATTTTGAGAATTTTTGGTAGGTCACCATGTTACATGCTAGAAAATCTCACCATTTTCTAGTGGTGACATAAGGACCATAAAAAATCTACACCTTTTTGGCACTCCATTTCCTAGCTTTTTAGGTGATGATGTCAGTGCATTTGTTCAAAATTATACCTTATTCACCTCTAGTTGTCCAGGTTGGACTCATATGAAAGCTTGCCTTCCAAAATAGGCCATGTCTTTAAGACATTATGCATGTTGTAAAGAGCATTATTTAAATATTTAAAACTCCCATTCTCCAACCAATGTGGGATAATGGTTTAGCCTTCTTCCCAATGCTCGTGATCCTTCCTCATATCTAGTGCTTTCTCTTTGCTTGGCATGTGTTGCCTCTAAAATCAACAATGAATACAAGGGTATTGTTATCTTTGATCTTCTTCATTGTGGTTTTAGTTTCCAAGGGATATTTCAAAACCTCATATTGATCAAGTTTGTCCCTACGAGGTGCACTTAGTCTAGAGTACCTAGGATTTTGAGGTGTTTTTAGTGTCTTTGGTCTATGAAATGTCATAGAAGTTCTAATCTTCCTAGTCCTCTTTTTTATGGTGATTGCACCTTCCTTGACCACTTTCATTGACCTTTGTGCCTATTTATGGCATCTCTTCATGTGGAGCTCCTTTCTATTTGCCTAACATGGGTAGTTTTCTTATTTTATAAGCTCTGCCCATATGGCTTCACATTATTTTATCTTGTAAATTCAAATACTAAACCCTTGTCTTGTGCCCTCTCCTAGAATCAATCCCCTCTTATTCTAGTTTTCTTCTATTCAATGTGTAAATTCCTCTTGTCTTAGCCATGGACTAAGGCTTCATTCCTGATCTACATTTAATGGCTTCCATCATTGATGCTCTATCATGGGGCTTCTTTCCAAATACTGCGTGTTCCTTCTTAGACTGTGGATTTTTTTTTCGTAGCTGCTCCCCTATTCTTCTAAAAGCGTGGGTTCTTTCCTCTTTTTTCTCTTATTCATTGGCTTTCCTTTTGTTCATGTGTTTTCCTTTCTAAATTAGCATGAGGCTTTGTTTCATGATTGGTGTGGATGATGCTCGACCTTTGACTACCAGTGTTCATCTTCATGTGAGTGTCCTTTTAACATGTGTGAGATTTCCCCTTTCAACATCCTCTACCTTGCGGACTTCAAATGGCTTCTCCTCTGTTCTTGCACATATTTGTTTTAGCCTACAACTTCTTTCATTTCTTAACACTTTGGACTATTTCCAGTAGCATATGGGTTTGTTGGTTTTCTAGCTAGCCATTTTCATTTACCAAGGCTAAAAAAAATTATCGTATTTCATGGTGTGGACTTTACAATTACAATATATACCTATCAATCAATCAATTTGAACACAAATTAGATTGTGTAGAAAGAAGAAGTGTTGAAATGTATGCACTTGGCGGACCCCTTGGATGGAACACAAATGGGATTAATACCAATTTTTATTTATATGTTGAATTTGAATGGTCACAAGGAGGCAAAACAATCTTGTGGGGGCTTAAAAAGAATTTTGAAATGGTTTTTCAAGGTTATGTTCAATACTTTGATTTATTTTCTTCAACTTTACAATGTGGGCACAAAGTATTTCCTCCAAGACCTAGAAGATCTAATTAATATGTATTACATGCTATGTAGCCACTATAGCTAGTCATCCTCTGGACGATAGAAGGTACATTCATTGGGGCTCCAATGGGGCTTCTACTAATAGAGTCTTTAGTATTACACTACTCAGGATACTTAGAGGAACCTGTGAACTCATTTTCACTTCCAATTGTGAAACTTTTCCCCATTAATCTCATAACTGGTTGGGCAATAGATTGTTTCCACTTTGAGATATCTATCCAAGGATGAAAATTCTCCTACAATGAAGCTTTCTCATTCTGATCTCCCAGGTATCTAGACTGCACATTTGATTGCATGAACCTTTCTAACAATCCCCATTTGGATATCTTTTCTTCCCAAATTCATTTTTGACATTCAAACTCCAGTTGTGAAAACTATAACAAGAACATTAAGTATAGAGTCACACTCTAGATTTGACTTATTTGGAAACATGCCATTCTTTAGAGTTACCTCATACACAATATCCATAAATTGAAAGTTTATAACAATCAAAATCATTATGATCACTACTCTCAAAACATCTTGAATCCTTAATGACCATCCCATCTCTAATGAATTTAGCTGGGGCCCAAAGTAGGTCTAGCTAAAAAAAAATCATTTTCAAACACCTGATCATTTAAATTGATCCATTCATCATCTAAAATTAATCAAAACCAAATTCAATCATCAAACTATCATATCATTTACAAGTCATTTTATCACTCTCTTATAATTTATGATTTTCTGCTAACAGAGCCTATTAGTTGGCTTTAAAAACTAACCTAAAAAACTAACTAGGCTCTAAAAACTTGTACACTAATTCTTTATTTTACATACTTCTACCATGTAAAATCTTGTATCATGATGAATTTGGGGTCAAAAGATATTGACCATCAAAGTTTACCTTTTAGAATCACCTGCACATAAACATGTCAAAAAACACTAGATTGCTCAGATTTGGCTTCAAAAGCTAGGCAAACTGATACTTGGGGAAATGAGGAGAGTATAAATCTATGATTTGGGCTCATGAAAAATAACACAACACATTTGGAAAAGGTCTAAAGTTGGCTACCTAGAATTGCAGGATTGGAAATACTGACAAAAAAAATGGTTTTTGCAAATGAAATTGACCAAGTAAAGCGTGCAAATGGATTCATAAAGACTTGAAAATTGGAACACTTGAATTATTATTAGGGTACTACATAATAGTTCAATCCATTCAATTAACCTATCATAGATTTCAAGATATGACATCATGAATAGGAGTACTGACAAATCTCCACTTCTTAACACCAGTAAAAGTTAGAAATTGCATTTGGAATCGCATTTGAAAACTAATCAAATAGATTCATCATAAGCTCAAACTTGAAACATAAAAAGTATCTAACCACTAAAATGCAATGAAAAAGGAATTTTAGTATTTTGATCAACTAGGTAAAATTTATAGCAAGTCAAATAGGGCTTCCCAGAATTCAGAACAATTCATATCAGCACGACATCAATAAATGACCAACTTTGAGGGATTCAAAACCTAGTCAAATCGATTAAAAATGACTCAAAATCTAAAAAATAATATCTTTAGTATGGACACTAAATACTCCCAAAGCAGTGAGTCATGAAACATTACTGGATGCAAGATATTTAGTTACAAACATGGCCTTCTATTGTTGTTTGACACTTAGGTGAAAATGTAGATTTGACAAATGCTCAAAATGGGACTTCACAAGATGGCTCAGAATCTCAATTTAGATTCATGAAGTGAGTGGACATACTGAATGGATGGCATTAGAAACATTAAACACCTATTAGGCCTCAAATGAATAGCTGGGTACATATGCATTTAAAAGTTCTTATAGGGCTCAATTTTGCAATGGTACTCAAAATCGAGGCTTCAGTTTTGAGTCCCAATAGAAGTGACAATAGGAACATGCTTATGATTTCTTTCTCTTGAGAAAGGAATTTTCCTTTCCATGTACTAGCAAGGTAATCTATGGGTTGAGTGTCAACTTTAGCACCTCTTTCCTCAATCAGAGCTTCAACATGAGAAGGAAGCTTTTCCACATGGACTTTCACCTTGTCATTATTAAAACTTCATCCTCAAACCAACCAGATCTTTCCATGGGCTGATCAAAAATTTTAAAACATGAAATTTCATCTTTATTTTCCATGAAAGTACAAGATTTAGTCTCAGACTACTGGTTATTTTGAATCTTTTTACAAATGAAACTCTCCAAAGAAAGATGACTAATATCACTTTCATCCATTAAAAGTAAAAGATTGATACTCCAGTAGCATATTTTTGTCAAATTTTTCACAAATAGGAACTTCTAAAATGAGATGACCATCATCACTTTCAAATCTAAAACTTTTAGAACATGGAGAGGAAAAGGATTCAAGAGCACCTTTATCCATGCTTCTCTGAGTGCCAACATGATTAGCAAGAATGAAAGGGTTTTGAAGAGTGAAGTACGAAGATGTTACTAGAGATTCTAACCCCTTAAAAGACAACTTGTATTTAGCTTCATTATCATTTTTGCCATGGTTTTCACTTTTAACTTGAGAGTCTTTATCTACCCCTATCTAATCTTCTTGTGGTTGTAGAAATTCTTGAAGTAAGAAGGCCTTTTGCTCTAATTTTTTTTACAGATTCATCCCTTTGGCCAAATATTTAGTCACAACAGAATCCTTTTCAAGACAAATTTCATCATCATTTTAAAAATCAATATTAACAATACTATCCACTATTGCATTCTTTTTAAAGTGAAAGGATTCCAAAATGGTGCCTTTTTTCAAATTTTTCATACAAAGATTTACTATTCTCACAATTTTTCATGACTTTTAAAGATTCATCTTCTGATAAGGCATGGCTAGAATATAAGGCACTGCTAGAAAGCATTTCAATAGAATCTTTAAGAAAAAGATGATCATCACAATCCTCAGCTATGAAACTTTCTACAAGAGGTGAAAAAGGAACTTGAGGCAAGATTTCATTATTAGTGCTTACCATTTCTCCATTGCTTTCCCAAATATTCTCATCTTTTAAAACTTGACCAACATGAGACTATAGTAACTCTAGCTAGACTTCTTGGTCATTCATGACAAAGTGATTGAAGTAGAAGTATGAGACTGAGAAAACCAAAGCTTCTTCTTCACCCACTTCCAAATGCTTCTTCAACTGAGACAATTTCTCCTCAAGTTCTTGCAAGTCTTTCAACTTGTGAAATCTCACATAAAGACTTTTCCATAGCAACAAAAAAGTAGAATCATCTTCCAAACTTATATTGTTATGGATAGCCTAGGAAATTCTTTTTTTAAAGTTGTCCACAAATTTATGTAACACTTCATCATCAATTTGATAAAATTCTAGAAGAGAAATGTTTGGCCTTGACATTCTCATTGCTTTTATATCTGGCATGCTCTTTGTTGAGTCATCAATCTCCTGCACATGGAGATAATTAGAACACTCAGGAAACAATTAGTAGGCACTAGATCTTTATTTCTAGTTTTCCCTAATAGAGACACCAAAAATCTATTAGTGAATAGATTATCTTCCAAGAAAATACATACAAATTAACTCTAAATGCCTAGATAAGAATACTAAATCAGCACTAATAGTTGGATAGGTTATCATTGGATTGATAACTTTCCTCTAAATTATATTGTGTATAGTTCCCCATGTAGGATATACAATGAATCAACTACACTACAATTGATAATGTTTTGCACCTAAAAGAAAGAAACATTTACAAACATCTATCTATAAACATAGTGTAGATGTGGGAAGACTAAGTGACTAAAAAGAAAATGAATAACAAAGGACACATAATTCATTTACTTGAATGTTGTATTACAAAGAGAAAAAAACTTTGAGAAAGCAAAGAACCAGAGCTTTAAAGACATATTGAAATCAAATATATTCAAAAAATAGTGACACTAAATGTATTTAGAGAAAATTGAAAGTTACACAAAGATAACAATCAATGGAAAGAAAATTGCCCAAACTCAAAGTTTTGGTGTACAATTATCTCCCAAGTCTCCCTTCTCTAAAATGCACAAGATAACATAGACCTCATTACATATTACATCAGAATCACTATCAAGAAGAAAACAAAATCACCCCCCCACCCCCCCTTTTCTTTACATTTAAAACCAAAATTTTCCTACTCTTACTAAAAAAAATTTTAGGAAGATAAAAGCTCTGATCTTCCTATAGTCTCAAAGTCTACTCTCCCTAAAAATATTCCCAAAAAATTGAGAAAGACTGCAACCCCCTTGTCTTTCATTTTCTCACATATTTAACTCTTTGGGTGAATCAATTTCTTTATAGTTACTGAAATTGATTCTTGAAAGTAGTCATTTTCCTATCTCCTTATGTTTGTATCATTTCCATGTGTAATCTTTAATTCATAATTAAACATCAATCGGGATTCACATTTGCATTGCATTTTATTTTAATACAAAATGAATGAATGTTCACACTTAAAGTAAGGGTTTATCCTTTCCTTTACCATATCCTTCGAGCTCAGGTAGGAGGAGAGCTATCTACAATCCCTTAGTAATACATTTATCATGAACCAAGATGTTCATTATAAGATCTTCAAACTTTGTCAATTTTCCAATTAATATGGTAATTGCTCCATTTATGCATGGATTCTTTCCACACAAGAATGGGGACTCATATGGCTCTAGCAATGATGGTTGGCTACACTCAAAAGCCTTGAATTCTCCTCTATATTTATGGAAACATGATTCAATATTATTTCCAATTCAATGCCCTAGGAACTTCATCTCTATCACCATATGTCTAAATTTTGTGCTTTTAGCTTTAAAGTGTTGAATGTGTTTGTGTGCCTCTCTTTTGGGCATACCCTAACTTATTATCTTCATTTTTGAATTGGTGCAAGCATTATGTCAAATAGTTCACATGCTTTTTGAGTGGGAGATGTTGGCTAGTATCAATATCCAAGATCACTATTCCCATTCTCATTACAACCCAAACCATGCATAAACTCCCCCCTTCAGGCCAATCAGACACTTGTGATTCTCTATCATGATTCTTAGTGGTTGGTTTTCATGATAGAAAGCCTTGATTTCTTATTCATCCCCCTTAGGCTGATACTTGGCATCATCTTCCATGAGTGTAATCATATGCATTCTTTTTTCATTTGAATGTGGCTTGTCAAATTTTAGGGCTTGGGTCTTGTAGATATTCTTGTCTCAATCTAACTATGACAATACTTCATTATATGCAGATGAATCATGTCATCTTTTTTCAAACTTTACTTCCTTAGAGGAACACATGGAATCAATTAGCCACCTAACATGCACCTAGATGCATTTCTTATTCATAAACATGACTGCTAACTTCCCATGTTGAGTCAAGGCTCCATATAAGGTATGATGAGTCAAACCTTTACATCTAAATGTTGTCAGCTTTGATTCCATGGATTGGGAGATGAAGAATCATTGGGGATCGAGCAAGAGGCATTACTTGCATTAAAAATTTATAATCTTACATCCATCTATGGTCTACTATCAATGCAACCCATTTTTACCTTTTTGTAGGCTAGGCAATTGATGTCAATCTCATTCTTTTGCATCTATTTGTGTGTATACAGCTTAGAGTCTCTGAGTTTACTGATCATAGTTCAGAGCCATGAGCCTTCCACCATTTAAGCCAATGATCCCAAATAATTACTAGTGTAGGGTTACCTTTATTAAAATAATGACTTCTTCTTTGTATATGTAGAGCCTATGATCTCAAATTTTAAACATATCAAGGAATTCCCAAGTTGGTGCATATCTAATTTCTTTAAATTTGAGATTTAAACATGCAATTAATTATTCATGACTTTGAACCAACACTATGGTAATTTGAACTTGAATATGGACTTATTTCATCCTTTCAGTAATTTCTTAGAGTCATGACCACAAGTTTCACTCAGATTCTTCTATCATGCACAATATTTTGCATGGAGTTGTAGCTTCAAACTTCATGTCTAAATGGGCATTACCAAATTCATGAATTGTGCTTTTGAATGGGGTTGTATTCTAAAACATACCTTCAATCTCATAGCTATTTGAGTGGTGTTTAATTTATATATGAGCATGAGCATTTTAGTTATTACATTTCAACACTTTAAATGGTTTTTCATTTGCAAGCTCAATTTCAAACTTTAAACCTTATAATGCCAACTGAATTATATATTTTCTTCTTGATTGGATGACTTTGAACTCTGACCTAGAAGAGTGATTAGTTCTTTCTGAATTGGGAGCATGTAATCATATGGTCTACAATCTCGAGGTTTGAATAGGCTTTTAATTTGAACTATTTTCAACCACCTTGAACCATTGAATCAGGACTGAGTTCAAAAACTAAACATGAATTCTAAACTTCTCTAAATCAAATGAATTTGCACCTCAAATTGTGAATCTAAAAGGGGAATGAAATCACCAAAAATCTAACAATATGAACTTCTGCATTGAACCTTACAAAATGAATCATCTCAAGCCCAAATAAACACTAAACCTATTTCAATCAATATTGAACCACTTTGAACTACTTTGAACCTTAGTTCAAAGTAGTTCTAAACTCTGGACACTAAAAGTTTTAAAATTGTCTCTATATTAGGTACCAACAAACAAGTAGTATTGGTAGTCTATATATTAGTAGATACACATTTAATAGAATTGAAATCAAAATTTATGAAGTTTTATATATATAATCTATCAGACTGTAATAAATGCCAGTATTGAGGACTTTCTAGAAATAGGGTTTCTGTCAATAAATTATAGATGTTTTACCTTTGGATTGACTCTTCTGATTCACTATGCTAACTCTAATTAATATTGCATCCAAATTTATCAAATTATTATGTTGCAACCTTATGAAAATAGCAATACAAATCTTGAACTCCTAACCAAATGATAACCTTATTGACAAGATGTAGTTTGTTATATGACTTCATACATTTAACTTTCAAAAAAAAATTGTAGTTGTGTTTTTGCCTTGTAAATTTTGGGCATGACACTTAATTTAAATTCACTGAAATGTATTTGCATCTCCATAATGTATTTTCTTAAGATACTTAATGTATTTGCATCTCCATACAAAAACAACTTAAAATACACCTATGCAATTGATGTGGGATAAAGGCCTTAACCATCTCCATATGAAATTGAACACATGTTCATATAGAGGCCACCAAGTCTGACATGCTTACATATTATGGAATCATTGAAACATTCTTGCCTCCTCATCAAATGCCTTTGGTCACTCAAGAAATATGTAAACACCCTATGCTCAATAGAAATGGTTGATCCATATTTTTGTGTATATGTATTTATAAAGAAAAATAATGCAAAGCATCCACAACCCATCAAAACATTTTCTAACTAGTATAAAATGGGTACCCATACTAAGTCTTTTGTCATATGCTCCAAACTATGACACATCAGCATTGAACAACACCCACACTAAAAACTACTCCCTATCTATGTTTATCATTTTTCTTATTGAGGGTAATGTTCTTTTCATGTGCATACACCCTAGGCTAAGGAAATTCATTTTTTACTAGCACAAGGATTCTATGTATTCATCTTTAAATATTTATATCTTTTATACACACTAAAAATGCAAGCAACCAATTTGAAATGAGATAAACCTCCAATGGGACCATAGATTTCCCTTTTAAAATTGGTGTCATATGCAAGAACCTCAGTTTGGGCTCCTTTACACAATATTGCCTCTCTAGTATACCTCAATTTTTTTTATCTCCTTGCACATAACAAATTTTTAAGCATGTCCATGTGAATGTGGATGGGCATAGGTTCAATATCATTACCCTATGCATGAATGGCTATAAGAATTTGGCTTAGGCCAGAATTCACCCAAGACTAAGGAACTCAAATAAAAGCACAACAATAGACCAATAGATAGAGTATGACCAAAATGATGATATTCATTCAATATGCCAACTTGAAAGTACACTAGGAGTGCCTGTATATAAAGGCCTCAAGAGAGCTTCTAGAATGTATAGAAGTCAACAACATGATAAGTCATACAACCAAGAACAAGTCCACTAGATATGGGTTATCCTCCATTAAGCATGGAATTAATTGTGATGATGTGAGGATAAGCCTACAATGGTGTAGCACACAAATTAGTGGTGTAGACAACATGTTCTAAATAAGGAGTGCAAATAATTGTGTTGTCAACATGACAACTCAGTGAATGATGAAAACTCCTATGTTGTAGACACCATGTGCACAATTAGAGTTGTGTAACTCATGGGAGTACCCAAAATCCTAAGTGTCTCACCTAAATAAATAATAAAATAATGCAAAATAATTAAATAATACATTAACCTAGGTAAACATAAGTAAGTGTAATAAATAAATACTTATTTACACCAAAAATGGCCTTCTATGAATAATGACTTGCATCTTAATTGCACCTATAGAATGCCCTACCTAATTTACATGATACTACATCACACAAACAGGATCTTCTACTATAGCATTTGAAGGGTTGAGCAAGCATAATAAATTGGAAATCCTTCTCCCTCCAAATAGAAACTCCAAGCATCAAAAAAGGATCTCCAACCTTTCTTCTTTTTTAGTATACTCATTTGGTTGAATCAGACTATCTCTCATAAATTGGGAATGGTTAGTTGAAATAATCTATTTTTTAATTTGTATTTTGTTTGTAGATAAGGGAGAAATTGATAATGGAGACACCTAAATTTTGTTACAATCATGAATAAATTAAGGCACAACTTGTTAGAAATGTTTAGAATAAATGAGGGGTGAATGATTTATTCAAGGTCCATAAGTACCATTTGAACAATTAAACATCACAATATTCATTGTTCTACTTATCATGTTGATGCTTGGTCTCAAATGTATTGATAAACAAAATTATTGTCCTAAACATAACACACTTTGCTGAATGCAAAATTCATCAAATTTAAAATGTAAAAAAAATTCAATACAAGTTTGAGACTAGGATTTTCACATGGAAACCTCATTTAGGAAAAACCACCAGCAACATCTCACCACTTTTTCACCCTTTCAAAGTGAGCTCTATTATGATGCAACCCTGTTAAAGTTTACAATACACACTGTTACATGTGACCTAGTTAGAGGATTTAACCATCCTATTTGGAGTGGCCTTGTCAAAGGAAATTTATCATTCCATTTAGAATGTCACCTTTCTAAAGAATGCACATAGTTTTTTAAGTACTTCAAATGACTATTATGTCAGCCTCTATCAAAAGGATTTCAATACAAACTATTTACAATGACTAGAAAGAAAACAGTAGGATTTTGATCTATATGATTACAACTCACTTTTGCATGTTTAGATCACTATTTTTTTCATGTTTTGATTCACTAATAAGTTACCTCTTGTCATGTTTTTCCTTAATTTTCTTGGAAACTCTTTAAGAAATCAATATTATCTTCACAACAATCTTAAGCCTTCTACTCATATTCACTTATCAACTTTAGTATCTATGCAAGCATTTCTTTCTCTTGTTTCACTCTCACAATTACACACTTGTGTGTCTCTATTCCACATTTCTATATGAGAATGCTTTAAATTTTGCCTCTCTATATCCTTAAATAGGTAAATCTTTCTTTGTCATTTTTTATGATCACCATAGATCTTACAATTTAAGATCTGGTTTATCAGATTCATTGTATTCATCATCCATCAAATTTGATAATAGGTATTCTACCTAATCCTCTCCTTGAATTAAATCATCCAACTCGAAAATCTTATCTTCAACTTAGTTTTCATATCTTGAGAAATCGGCAGAGTCGCCTAGAAATCACAATTCCTCAAACATATTCAAAATACTATCACTCAGAAATCACTAAGTTACGACAATCATTCATCACTTAATCACTCAGTTGTTATTGAGATCCCTAAGATGGAATCATTTAACTTTCTTGGATGATAATAAATCTTGGTGAATACTAATACTTTTCATCTTATACTATGACTTGGTTGACACTAGCATCACTCAACATTCCTTTATCTTTTAATCTATTGCTCAACTAAGCTTTGCATTCTTGATATAAAAAATTACCTTGTCCTATTATAGTCTAACTAATAAAATCTCCATTGTAGCTTCCTTTTCATAACTAAACCTTTCCTTTGGGTTCTATTATTATGAGCAATCTCTCAAGTCCTGTTCATCATTCAAATAGATATGACATTTACAACCGATAGAAATATATCTCACCAATATATTTGACATAAATGAAAAAACAACAATTGTTCCAATTATAATTTGCCAACAATCTCCCTCTTTGGCATTGATGGAAACACCTCAATATCTTAAAACCTCAATGCATCTTAAAATTCTTTTTTTGTTCAACAATCTCCCTCTTTATTACCATGAAATAAAAAAATGTTTCACTGTCATGAGTGAGCAATATCCTTAGTTTCATTCTCATTCTCATCTTTGTAAGTTCAAAAACTTTTTCTATCATATATCCCTCTTTGATATATCTCTTGTTCTATTTTTCTTAGTTTATCTCTCCCTCTTGGGTATATCTCTACCTCTTTGACAATAATTCCAAAGGTGCTTAGCATACTTAGCTTCAATCACTACATACATCTAAATCATGTAGATATTTGCATGTCTGGCTGATTTTTATCATCTATCTATGACTTATCTATTATGTTGTCCTTGAATATCTACCTTAGGCATCTCCCAAAGTAGAGTTGTTATGCATCAATGTGTAGGATATTTTGATTAGCACATTTGATGTAGTGCACATTTTCTCCTTAAGTAGCTTTATTTAAGGGAATCTCCTCTAATTTACCTCCAAGATATTTGTGAGCATCTTTAGGTAAGGCTTTTGTGAATATGTCAGCAATTTGTTCTTTGGTGTGCAACATTAGATTCTTTGAAATGTTAATAGCACTTATGTTATCATAATCAATAACCATTGCATTTATAATCTCTTCTTTCATTACATTTAGTAATTACTTAATCAACATAATTTTTGAACAATTTACTATGTTTTCCACATACACAACTTCAACTATTGATTCAGAAATACAATTTTTCTTATTCTTGTCCATGAGACCAATCTCTTTCCAAGAAAGAATGCACCTCAACTAGTTATTTTTCTATCATCAATATTTCCTACCCAATCATAGTCAATGAATACCTTAAGTTCAAATTTATAACTTCTCTTTTAATATAATCTATAATCTTCTATAACTTTCATATATCTTAATATCATTTTCACTGCCATCATGTGATTTTCCTTAGAATTTTTTAAATAATTAGCAACTATCCTAGCTACTAATGCAACATTGGGTCTACTATGAACAACATATTGCAATTTTCCAATGATGAATCATTATAATGTTTGGTTTACATCACCAGATTCATCATTCTTAGATAACTTATATCATATAGACATTGGTGTACTCACTGGTCTTGAATCCTCCATTCTTAAAGTCTTTAGTATCTAGATATATTTGGACTGAGTAATGAAAATACCCAAATTCATTTGATATACTTGCAATCCAACATAGAATTTGATTTTACCATACATAGGCATTTTATATTCCTTCTTCATGATGTGATAACCAATTTTGGTAAGAGACCCTAAGCTCTCTAGGGTCTTCTTAGGTCTTCCACCTAATCAAATAGGGATCCTTCCACACCCTATGCCTCTAAGGATTCTATCAAAGAGATCCCACTTCTCCAAATGGTGCACATCAACAGGTTAGTTTAAGATTTCTTAAACTTCCACAAACACACAAATAACTCCAATGCTACTCAAATCTTTCCATGTGGTCAAATGAATACTTAGGAATACCCTAGGTTACTCATAAATATGCTATACATCAAAAAGGGAAAAACCCTATTTGAATCACAATCCAAAGGTAAATTTGTACTCAGATGCTTGGAAAAAGACTACAAGAATTAGCCCTTCAAATGCACTAAAACTGAGCTATTTTGAAAAATCCCTTAAAAATAGAAAAAAAATCACCTTTATGGGTACCCTTTTCATATAACTTGAATGTTTTTAAAACTCTTAAGCCCCCAACTTGTCAATATAGTCCAAGCATAATTTTAGGCTTAATTTGAGGGTTTCAAGGATTTTGGTGTTGATTGGGTTTTAAAACTCCTAAAAGTTCTTATTAAGACTCCTCCTATGTATTGGAGTTATCCCTCGGCATATGCTTACTCACCAAATTCTTGGATTGAAGAATCAGACCTTTCAATCCACTCCAAATGCTCTTTTTCAGATTTTTGATCTATAACCAAACATGGTTTGCTTGCCTAGGGTATCACACTAAAAATGCTTGATGTGCTTCCCATGGGCTCTTCTTTTTTATGTAAATAATGTAAAAGGAGTGTAGTTCCAAATCTCATGAGGTTGTAAATTTCATATGGTGGGAAATGGCCCTAAGACTCCATTTTGTGCTAGCTTTCAAGTTTAGAACAGCAACTTGCTAACTTACAAAATAATTTATTTGAACAGACAATATTCTCTGAAAAAACACAAAAAGTAAAAATATAAATGAAATAAAACCTCCACTAACACTACTATCTCATAAAACCCTAAGTCTGATTTGTACAAAGCCTAAGAAAATACTCAAAGAAAGAAACAACAATAATTATAAAGAAAGTGTTGATTAAAATCTGTACACTATCATTTCTCCTTCCAACCTCTTGAAAAGGTTGAGTTAGACCATATATAGGCTTGGAATTTACATTTCCAACTATTTTAAGTGGTTGAAGATCTCTCACAAAGAATTTTTTCTTTTTGCATAAAAGTTGCAAAAGTTGTTAATGACAACTTTGCAAGAAATTAGCAATTTTTTCAATTTTGCAAATTATCAACCCAAATTTTCTCTACTTGCTACCAAAGATGATAAAAGTCTTGAGATAGATCTAAAACACCTAATAATTACCATAAAACAATTTCTTTACCTTATTTTCCCTCAAAACCCAAAAATGCCCTATTGAGCCAAATGAGAACTTTTTGAGCAATTAGGAGCACTAGTGCATTGTGGGACTCTTCAAACCTATTTAAACTCACCTTAGGAACAAGTTGATCCTATTATTAATCTATTGATGTGCATAGAATCACTAAAATTGAAAAACACAAAATAAGTCCTAGGTTTTCCCTTAGCCTACCTAGGTGCTCCTACACCATACTCCATTAGAAAAACTAAGTCCCACCTGATGGCAACATGTCTATGGATATTCAAACCTTCTTGAAATCTATTTAAGAAACCCAAGTATCCTCTTAAGTTTTCTTTCCCTTCCATTGAATGAGATGTTCCATATACAACTTGTGCCTTGTAGACTTCTTCACCATTGAGTCTAACACTTTGTCTACTTCCAACTTGTTGATTTTAGGTGTTGTAGTAGGTTCAAGGTTAGCATGAACATCTAGACTGATCTAAGGTAGGCTACCTTTTTATGCCACCAAGTCTTGCACATTGAAAATAGGGAATATGCCTAAATCTAAAGGTAAGTCTACCTTATAGGAATTTTCTCCATACATTTACAAGATTTTGCAAGGCCCTACCCTCTTAATTTGTAGATTGGTAGGTACACCATTTTGAAGCCTTGTTTTATTCAAATGGATCAATATATAGTCACCAAAAGAAAATTGAATTTTTTTTCTCATTTAATCCACTTTGGCCTTGAGTTTTTTAGTGTTGACTTGGATGGTCTTCTTGAATTTCTCTTGAATCTCCTTCATAGTTTGAACAAAATCTTCTTGTCCACTTCTCTAATCCATATCACTAAGATATCTCATTTCATATACACCCCTTGGATGCATTCCATAAAATATCTCAAAAGGACTTTTTCCAATGGTCCTATTCTTGATATTGTTAGAGGCATACTCTTCTTGTGAAATGATAACATCCCAACTTTGACCATATTCCTTGGTTAGGCACCTTAGAAGGCTCCCTAAGGCCCTATTAACCACTTCAATTTGACCATCAGTTTGAGGATGGTAAGCTGAACCAAATGACATGTTTGTACCAATATTTTTCCACAAGGTTTTCCAAATATGGCTCATAAATTTAACAATCCTATTTGACAAAATGCTTAATGGGATTTCATGAAAACATACAACCTCCTTGAAAAATAAATGGTCAATGTGACTTTCATCATTAGTTGTATTACATGGAATAAAATACCCCATTTTCCTGAATCTATCAACAACAACATAAATGCTATCATACCCTTACTTGGTTTTTGGTAAACGTACAATAAATTCCATACTTACACAATCCCATGGCCTATTTGGAATTGGTAAAGGCTGATATATAAACCTACATTATTGATTCCTCCCTTGGCTTTCATGCAAACCATGCATTGCTCCACATACTTGGTTATATCCCTTGCTAACTTTGGCTAAGAATAGAACCTTTTAACTAGTTCCATGGTTTTGTTGATACCAAAATGGCCACTTAGGCTGCCATTATGCTTCTCCTATATTAGGTTGTCTCTCATGTAACCCCTTGGTACTCAAAATTGGTTACCCTTTAATAACAATCCATTTTGCAAGGTATATTCTAAAAAAATTGCTATGAAAAAGATTCTCAAAATCCATACATACCTTCTAGGCTTTAACAAAGTCCTCATATTCTTTATCAAAATTCTGAAAACTCTCTATTCCAATACTTTGGAGTTGAATCTCTTAGACTTCCATAATCCTCCTACTTAGTGCATCGGCCACTTTTTCAACTGTCCCTTCTTATTCTTAATTTTGAAGGCAAAAGACTGCAAATACTTCATCCACTTTAATTTTTTGTTGCTTAGCTTCTCTTGAGTGTTGATGTAGCTAAGAAAATGAACTAAGACATTTTCTCCACTTCCTAAGACATTGAAATAAGGCATAGAGCTCTAGATCATAGGATGAATAATTCTTTTTGGCTTTATTAAGCTTCTCACTATAAAAATCCATTGGTCTACCTTCTTAACTCAAAACACCACCTACTACTAAGCCACTTGCATCACATTCTACGATGAACAATTTCTCAAAACTAGGAAATTGTAGGATAGGTTGAGTAGCTACTTGTTTCTTCAAAATTTCAAATGAATTTTCAGCTTCTGAGGTCCACTTAAACTTATACTTGACTCCACCCTTTATGGTATCCAAAAAAGGTGGACAAATACTGCTAAAATTCCTAATGGATTTCCTCTATAATTGAGAAAAATCATGGAAACTTCTTACCTCAATAGATGTGGTAGGTGTTGGCCAATTTCATATAGCAACAACCTTCTCCTTGTCCATATTTTATTTTCCTTTAGACACCACAAAGCCCAGGTACACAAGTTCTTCTTTGAAAAAGTCACACTTCTCAAAATCTATTGCTAGCTTCTCCTCATGAAGCCTCTTCAAAATTTCCTCAACATGCTTGATATGCTCTTCTCTAGTCTTGCCGAAAATAAGTATATCATCTAGATATAAAACTAAAAATCTACCTATGAAATCATTGAGCACTTCATTAATGAGCCTCATAATGTGCTAGGAGCATTTGAAAGACCATCAATTGTCTTAAAAGTTTTTTTTTTCCATTAATCATCCTCTTTTATCCTTATTTTGTGAAACCACTCTTCAAGTCTAGCTTAATGAAGTATTTAGTCCCTCCAAGAAAATTCATAAGATCTTCAATCCTAGGTATGCGGAGCTTATACCTGATTGTAATCCTATTCATGGCTCTTGAATCCATACATAATCTCCATTTACCTCCTTTTTAAGATGCCAACACAATAGGAACTACATATCTACTTATGCAAGCCTTGATCCATCAACTCTCGAACTTGTCTTGCCACTTCTAAGTTCTGAGCTTGATTCAACTTGTATGTTGCTTTATTAGGAAAGGAAGCACTAGGATCAAAGTCAATTTTATGACTTACAACTCTCCCACAAGCTAGAATAGCTAGAATACCATAACTCACTATGTCCTTGTACTTTTTAAGAAAATTTTGGACTTCAGTTGGTAAGGGTTTCTTGGCTGAATTTTCCTTTTCTTTAGACTTTAGAATTACTACAAAACTTTGACATTCCTCATCCTTGAGGATTTTAACAAACTCTTTCCCACTATAAAATAGCACACTAGGAACTCTTTCTTGTGTTTCCTCCCCTTCCAATAAGGACTGAATTTTGAAGTTCTTTCCTCCCTTCTTAAAAATTATGGCCTATTTTTCTATCATCATATACAACTTCCCTATAAAATTTCCAAGGCCTACCTAGTAAAATATGACAAGAATCCATATTCAAAACATTACACAATAGTTTGTCCTTATATCCTGCTATGGACAATTCCACCCAAGCTTGCTCATTCACTAAGATGCTTTTTCCCTTTTTAAAACAAGTAAACTTGTAAGGGTTTTCATGGTGTATCTTCTACAATTTCAACTTAGTAATAGCTTCCTCTAATATTACTTTATTAGTAGAACTAGAATCAACCACTACTTTGCATACTTTTCCTAGGATTTTTCATTTTATCCTAAACATGAGGCTCTCACATTTTTTAGACTCAATGTGATCTACATTAGATTCTTTTCTGCAATCCTCTTGTACATATGTTATTCTTTTGTCTTGATTTGAGGAAGAAGACTTCTCTAGGAATTTTTAGGATGGATGACCCAAGTGACCATAATTGTAACATTTTATACTTGAAAAGTATGCATTGGATCTACCTGATCCACTCCCTCTACTTGATACTTTTTGGTTTCATGTCCCTCTATTATAACCACCTTTAAGGAGTTATTACTAGCTCTAGCTTGCTCTATGAACTTCCTTTCACCTTGATTCTTCTGATCACTACCTCTACCCTGGTAGCCTCCCCTCTATCCTCTTTGGTTTCTACCCTTGCCTCTATCCTTGAAGTTAGAATCTCCTTTCCTTCTTTTCTTTTCATCTACCTTTATAGCTAGTTGATGGCATCTTTGAACTATGGTAGGTGCCCACAAACTGAGCTCCACTTGGATATTCCATTTAAAGCCACCTAGATATCTTGCCACTTTGATTGGCTCATCTTCTTGCTTCTTGGATTTCATACATAACCTATGAAATTCCTTAGTATAAGAGGTCACATCTAGGATTTTTTTCTTCAATCCTTTCCTTCTCTTATAGAGCTAAATTTCAAAGTCTTCAAGTAGGAATTTCTCCTTCACTTTAGTGACCATAGCCTTCCAATTAACTATAGGAGTCTTATCCATGCTGATTCTTTCATCTTGTACATATTTCCACCATGCTAGAGTTGAGCCTTTAAGCCTTTACTTAGAAAATTTAACCTTTTGTGCCTCTTATGTACCCCCTAACATTCAAAATGATTCCTCATGCTAGCTATCTAGTCAATGATTGCATCTATGTCCATCTTTCCACTAAAAAGTGGTACAAATTTTAAATATTTTCCCCATAGGTGTTTGATAGCCCTCAAGAAGGGATATTAATTCAAGACTAGGTCAAGTTTATGGACTACATCCTCATTTGCTACCTCTCTACCCCTTTCAAATTCTTCTTCTTCCTTTCTCCTAGCTACTTCACCTTTGCTAAGGATTCTTCAAGAATTTTATTCTTCTCCATTTGTTCATCAACTTCCTTAGCTAGTTCTACATTTGTCACCATGATGGTTTCATCTACTGACTCTTTAGTAGCTACAAACATCCACAAACTTTGTCCAAATCTTTAACTTTCTCTATTACCACTCTAATTTGACACCTAGACTTTCTCATAGACCCTAATCTCTTTAGGGTCTTCTTGGGTCTTCAACCTAATCAAATAGGGCTTCTTTCACACCCTATTCCTTTGAGGATTCTATCAAAGAAATTCTACTTCTTCAAATGGTGCACATCAATAAGTTACTACAAGATTGCTCAAACTTCCACAAAAACACAAATAACCCTAATGCTCCTCAAACCTTTCCTTATGGTCAAATGAATACCTAGGAATGTCTTGGGTTACTCACTAACATACTACACCCAAAACAAGTGCAAAACCATATTTGAATTACAACCCATTGGTCAATTTGTACTCAGTTGCTTGGAAAAATCCAACAAGAATTAACCCTCCAAACACATTAAGAATGAGATAATTTGAAAAATCCCTTAGCAATAGCCAAATCAAATCATATTTTTTTAAATCCTTTTTATATTACTTGAAGATTTTATAACTCTTAAGCCCTCAACTTGTTTGTTCAACTCAAGCACAATTTTAGGCTTAATTTAAGGGTTTCATGGATTTTGGTATTGTTTAGGATTTACATCTCTTAAAAGTACTTATCAAGAATCCTCCTATAGATTAGAGTTATCCCTCACCATCTACTTACTCACCACATTCTTGGATTCAAGAATCATATGTTTCCACTCACTCCAAATGCTCTTTTTCATATTTGTGATCTCTAACCAAACATGTTTTGCTTGCCTAGGGCATCACACTAAAAATTCTTGTTCTTCTTCCCATGGGATCTCCTTTTTTGTACATAATTTACAAGGAATCTAGTTCCAAATACCAAGAGGTCATACTTTTCATATGATGGGAAATGACCCTAAGACTCCATTTTGTGTTGGCTGCCTAATTCAGAATAACAACCTGCTAACTTATAAAATAATTCATTTGAACACACAAAAATATTTGAAAAAACATAAAAAATAAAAGTATGAGTCAAGAAAAAAATTCAATAACACTTCCAAATCATAAAAACCTAAGCATGATCTATAGAAAGCATGAAAAAATACTCAAAGCAAGAAACTTTTGTAATAAAGAAAATGTTGATTACAATCTATACACTATCATTTCTCCTTCTTCCAACCTCTTGAAAAGGTTGAGTTTTATATTATATAGGATTGTATTTTATGTTTCCAACTAATTTAATGGGTTGAATGGCTCCTAGGAAGAAGTTTTTCTTTTTGCATAAAAGTTGCAAAAGTTGTCAATGACAACTTTGCAAGAAATGAACAATTTTTGCAATTTTACAAATTATATACCCAAACTTGCTCTACTTGCTACCAAACTTTTTAAAAGTCCTAAGATGGATCCAAAACACCTAATAAGGACCCTCAAAATATTTCTTTCCCTATTTCCCCCTCAAAACCCAAAAATTCCCTATTGAGCCAAATGAGCACTTTTTGAGAGATAAGGAACAAAAATGCATTGTGGGACTCTTCAAACCTATTTAACCTCACCTTAGGACCAATTTGATCCTATTATTAGTCTAGTGATATTGCTAGAATAACTTCAAGCCAAAAATACCAAAGAATCCCTAGGTCTACCCTTGGCCTACCTAGGTGTTCCTGCACCACTTCATTTCATCAGTAAATGTTTTGCATAATACTTCTTTTCCTCCAAATATAAAGTCATCAAAATGGATTTTAGGTATTAATAATTCATTATTTCTACCAATTTTCAAATATATATTGTTGTTGTCATTTTTCCTTTCAAAAATGATCTTCACCTGATAATTATGCAATCTTTCATACTATGCTCTTGGGGCTTGTTTCAATCCATATAGAGCTTTGTTTAGTTTACATAACATATTCTTCTTGTGTGGATCCTCAAATCCTTCAAGTTACTAAATTTACACTTCTTCCTCAAGTATACTATTCTTATATGTAGATTTGATATCCATCTGATATGCCTTAAAATTCTTGTAAGATAAATATGCAAGCAAGGTTCTGTCTCCTTCAAGTCTTGCCACAAAAGAAAAGGTTTCTCAATAATCAACTCTTTCTTCTTTAGAATATCCCTTGCATACTATTCTTGCCTTATTTATTCTAACTTCACCATTTTGATTGATTTTATTCTTGAAAACACACTTTGTTCCAATAACATTTTTGTCTTTGGGTCTTGGTACTAAGGTCCAAGTATTGTTCTTCTCAATCTATTCAATTTTCTCATTCATTGCTTGAATCCAATCTTCATTGCCTAAATATTCCTTTACTAATTTGGACTCAAATTCACAAAGTAAGCATGTATCATCTTTAGTCTTTTCCCTATCATAACACTTGATTCAACATCACCAATGATTTTTTCTAGTTTTTGATGCCTTCTTAAAAACTTGGCTAGCACAAGTGGTTTCCTTCTCTATTCTTCAATAGATTCATCTTGAAAAATAATTTCAAGATAATTTCATCTTTCTTCTTTAGTTCTAGTCCAGATTTTGTATGATCATTATTTTTTCTCTTATGGTTGACATTGATTGTTTGTGACTTGGCATCCTCAGTCTTTTCCTTGGAATGCACTATCTATAGCTTGACAAATTTTTTTTATCCTTCATTATTTCATGTCTGATGGGAAATTGTAGCTATTAGCATGAATTTTGATGGTATTCCTTTGGGGGAGTATCCTAAGAAATGGAGAGTACTAACATGTTGCATTCATGACTATTTTTGTCATTGATGTCAACATAGAAGTAAGTTTGTGAAGATTGGTAGAGTATCAGACATGGGTCATAGTCAAGTATAGATAAGGTTTTTATTTTTTGGTGATGTATAGTCAAGGAAATGTTGTACCTTATTTCTTGATGACAAGGTTAAATGTACAGAGTCCAAGTCAAAGATGTACAAAAGCTATAAGTGATTTACAAAGATAAGTATAGAGATAAAGTGAATGGAAAGTAGTATTTTTTATCCTATTGTATCTTCTAGTAGAGATATAATTTTGTGATGTGTAGTGAGCTAGTGATAGAAAATAGTTTGATGGTGACATAAGCAAGTGTGCAAGTCTTGAAGTCACACATGTAAAGTTTTGTATAAATTGTGAGCTGATAGTGCTATTGTAATTATGAATTAATTAATTATCTTATTATAATCAATTGGGAAAGCCTCAAGAGTAACTCAATGATTTATTTTGAAGGTAGGGTCATTATCATCTTCAACATAGATGAATGACCTCTAATCTTCAGGTTCTTCATTGCATGCAATGCCACTTCTTTCTATAAATTCATCAACTTTCACATTTATAGTTTCCACAACTTTGTTAGTGTTAGAATACAAACACTTGTAATGTTGACTCTTGGTGGAATAACCTAGGAATATACCTTCATCATTGTTTGCACCAAGTTTTACATTCTTATTATCTTTGAGTATATAGCATTTACTTCCAAATATTTTGAGATATTTCATATTAAGATCACATCCATACCATAGTTTAATCGGTGTTGCATTCGTACCTTTCTTGACTTCTACTCTATTTAGGGTATAGAAAATAGTACTTACAAATTCTCTCCACTACTACTTTGACACATTCTTCTCCATCATAAATGTTCTTGCATAGTCCATTATTGATCTATTTCTCCTTTCAACTATCCCATTCTAAGGAGGGGTCCTTGGTCCTAACATCTTCCTTTTGATTCCTTTGTCATTGTAGAATGTATTGAACTAGCTATAAATGAATTCACCACCTCTCTCAGATCTCAAACACTTCAAACTATTCCCTATTTCTTTTTCAATTCTAGTTAAATACCACTTGAGTAATTAAAAGGATAAGATTTAGCTTTAAGGAATGTCATAGTCATCATCCTAAAATAGTCGTCAACAAATAGAATGAAATACTTATCTTCACAATAGCTTTGAACATTAATAGGTCCACATAGATCAATATGAACCAATTCCAGAGTATCAATAGAAGTGTATGTTTTTCTCTTGAAATTAGACTTGGTTAGTTTTCCAAATTGACATTGTTTACAAATAGTATTGTCAAGCTTATTTTCTTTATGAAACCCTCTTACATTCTTCAATTTACTAATGTTTATCACATTTTCAAAATTTACATGGAAAACCTCTTGTGTCATAACCAAACATCTTCTTGTTGTGCAAACAAACATGTCTAATTAGATGAGTCTAGATTGAAAAGGTTACCTCTTGTATAATCACCACTTCCAATTATCTTACCATGAACATCATATATCTTGGCCTATGTGAGATGGAATTCAACCCTATAACCATATTTTTTTAGTCGTGAAACAATAAATAGATTATAATAAAGTCTATCAACCCAATAACATTGTCACATTTGATCTTGTGAGTGGATCCACCTTTCTATGGACCAATATCCTCAAATTTATCTTTATCACTAGTCATGTGATTGAAGCATCCACTATCAATTATTCATCTATAAATTTTGTTTGCATATGAGATTAATGCATTTTTCTCATCTTCATCATAATCATCTTTGATAGAGATATAGGAAACTTCATCACCATTACTTTCAAATCCATTGGCAATTTCTTCTTCAACAACATAACAAGATTTCTTACCTTTGGCATCATTCTCTCTCTTGTAATCTTTGTCATCTCTTATTCCTTTATACTTTCTTTCCTTTCATTCGTCCTTTTCTTCTCTATTAGGACACATAGAAATAATATGACCAACCTTGTTAAATGAAAAATAAATAATAGGTAGTTTACCTTTGTATTTACCTCTGCCTCTTCTAAATATTTCTGCAATAGGGGCTTCATGTTCACTAAGATCATCATCAAAATATGACTGCCACTCTTCGCATGTTTACCTTTACTTTTGCTAAGAACTAGTTGTGACATAAAAGAAGACTCAATAGTAGCAGGTGTATATTTATCAAAGTTAAACATCTAAAAAGTAGCAATTCTACTAGTTAAACCTTCCAAAGTCAAAGTGTTACCTAGATTTCATCTTAGTTATTCAATTGTAGAAACTCTAATAACATAAATAGAGAGTAGAGTCTTCAATACCTTGCCTATTAACTCTTTCATCTTTGATTTCTTCATTTATAGGCCATGGATAACATTGACAACCTATTTGACTCTTATTTATTATTGCACTATGTTCTCACCTTCCATCATTCTCATCTCATCAAACTTATGTCTAAGACTCTCTAGTATAGCTCTTAAAAAAAATTCATCAACTCCATATATGGTCTTCAGCTTATCCCACATCTTCTTTTCACTATCACTCTTTTAAATAGTCAAACTCAACATAGCTTAGGGCTAAGAAAATCTAGACAACATTTATTTATTGTGTTCTTTCTTCTTCTCTAGTTGTTCAGTTGTTAGAGGAGTAGTCATTACTTTCACTTACTCATTATCCACATAAGTGATAGCAACATCACCTATAGTGGATAAATGCAATCTCACTAAGGTTTTCCATGTAGGAAATTTCTCCTTATTTAACTATGGTAAATTTATTTTGTTAGTCATGATCTTTAGATTTAAGTACCTTCAAACTTCTCTCTTTTATAACTTAGCTCTAACACCAATTTTTATAAATTTTTATAATAATTGAGGGGGGATGAATCAATTACTCAAGGTCCATGAGTACCTTTTGAACAATTAAACATCAAAACATTCACTATTCTACTTATCTTGTTGTTTCCTAGTCTCTAATATATTGATTAAAATAATCACTATTCTAAACATAACACACTTATCTAAATGTAAACTTCATCCAATGTAAAACTTATAAAAAATTCAATACAAGTTTGACACTAGGGTCTTTACATGGAAACCTAGTTTGGGAAAAACCAACAACAACATGTCACCACTTTTTCACTCTTTTGAAGTGAGCTCTACTAGGAGCCAACTCTATTAAAGGTTACAATACACACTATTAAATGTGACCTAGTTAGAGGATTTAATCACCCTTTTAGGAGTGGCCTTGTCAAAGGAATTTGATCATTCTATTTAGAATGTCACCTTGCTAAAGGATCTTCATAAATTGTTAAGCCCTTCAAATGATAGTTAGGTCAACATATGTAAACGGATTTCCATATAAATTTTTTCCAAAGATTAGAAATAAAAACTAGTAGGATTTTTATTTGTATGATAAAAACTCACTTTTACAGGTTTAGATCACTATCCCATTCATGTGTTATTTCACTGATAAGTTCCCCCTTGTAATCTTTGTCATTAACTCACTTGAAAACTCTTCAAGAAGTCAATCTTCTCTTCACAAAAAACATAAGCCTTATTCTTAGATTCACTTATCAACTCCAACATCTATAAAAGCACTCCTTTCTCTTGCTTCACTCTAACTCTTACATACTTGTGCATCACTATTCAATCTTTCTTTATTCACATTCTTTAAAGTTTGTCTCTATAGCTCCTTAAATAGCTTATTCTTTCTTTGTCATTTTCCATGATCACCATATATCTTAGGGTTTACAATCTGGTTCATCAAATTCAATGTATATATGCACCTTCTTAATCATCCTCTAGAAACTTCTCATCCATCAAATTTATTTCAAGAATTTTTTTCCCAAGTTTTAGTTCATATCTTTTTTTTGCTTTAAAGTTTTGAGTCAAGTATCAGTGTCTTAAGTCTGAGTCTAGATTACCCATAGGATGGCATTTCTTCTCATCATTCCTTTGAGCTAACCTAATGTAGGGAATCATATGAAAAATGCATTAGTCCAAAGCTAGGTGATTAGGGTTTGGAAGGTTTTCATGTCTCATCTCAATGAGAAGAAGGTCTAGATCTTCTATTGATTTTTCCCTAACTATGATGAAGACAAATATTGAATTTTACATTGTGGTTTCCATGGAAGACATTCAAGATGAGAAAGGTTAGTAAGCTGAAGAAGTACCTCATGTAGAAGAAAAAATTCAAAACCTTTCTAAAATCAAAATATGAAGATAAGAAAATATGCGTCATCAATTCAGTACATGAAGGGTTCAAAACTGATCATAATAAGCTATGCGGTGGAGAAAATTCAAATTAAAGAAAGAATGCACACCATTGGCCAATTAACAAGTCAAATGGTTTAGAAGACCAAATCTAGCTCATCGATAAAGATCAGATCAATAGATAATATCTTAATGATAGAAGTATAAGTATTTGATGATGCATCTAAATGGCCATCAGATCAAAAGTAGATCTAGATTTGTCACTATTTCATAACAAAAAGTTTCACAAAGAATAATCTTGGCAACATAATGATAGAATGACATGTGCCATGTGGGCCATTACATTTCATAAGATATAGTTAGAACCTAGTCACAAAGTGCCATGAAGAAAAGAAGATCAATGTTAGGATCTCCAAGAAATGGAATGGTGCCATCTATCTACCATGCCATGCATAGTTAGAAAGTGGAAAAAAATTGAAAAGTAAAAGGGTAAACATCGTATTATCACCACAATTAGATCAGTAAAATAGATCTACCTTCATCTCTATGTCATTATGTAAAGTTTCTCAATTGTTATTCATAGTGATGTAACAAATATTCAACACATATACATGGAGGTGGCCACAAAGGAAGTTATAAAGGAAGGGTTTTAATTTTTTAATCATGATTATTACTTTAAGATCAATGGCATGAATTCAAAACTGCAATGATCATTGGAATATGAATAATATAGACTTAGTGTGAAACAAAAAAATCTGAAGAAAATAATGATTTTCAATAGGATTCCTAAGATTGCATGAAGCTGAATAGTCATTGGGTTTTTTTAGAAGTACCATGGATTCATAAGCATCGATGGAAAAGATGCCATATGTTCATAATTTCATATTTTATTCTCCTTTCTATTTTTTGATTGTTTCTCTACTAAATTAAAGGATAAAAATAAACTATAAATGTAATCTCATTTAACAATGCAAAGGTCAAAAAACTTGATGATTGAATGGTCTGCAATTCCATTTACCCTATTTTCTTGTCATGTTTTGTTGCCAATGCGTAAATTAGATCTATACTAAGAGTAAAAATAAAATCACATGCGATTCTATGATAATCATATGGATTCTATTTCATTTTGATAATTACATTGAAGGTGATTCCATTTACTTTCTTTATATATGGTTTTGTTTCTTCTCTTGTTAATTTCATGTCATGTTAGATAGTTTCATTGGGAAATGAAAGATAAATGTGTATGAATCTATTAGTTATTTGTTGGATTCCATTTCATTCAAGCCTAATAGTGAAAGTAATTCCATTTTTGATCATGTGCATATCTCTTCATTATCTTTTACATTTAGATGGTTAATCAAGATTCAGAATAGAAGTAAGGGTTAGAGATCTCAAGATAATCTACTATAGTCATTCCATTGGGTGTGATAGGTTATTCAAATCCATATTTTCTAAAACATTTATGGCTACAAACAATTTGGTTATCCTTTACTACTCTTAGGTTAAGAGAGTTGTACCTAATAATTTAGAGGGAAGTGATAGAATACATACATTGGCCCATTTGTTAGAAAACATCATTTTGTCTCTCAAAAACATTGGGTATCAAAGAGTCAGGTTATAAAATCTAATAGGTGGACAAAATTTTAACCAATAATTTTTGGTGACTCTACTGGAGAAAATTTAGATGAAATCTCAAAAGAATTTTCCTTCATATTAGTTTGAAATCTTATTCCATATATTTGGGTTGCAAGAAAGGACGTGTGGTAGTCAGGTGTTTGCCATAATAACTTGATACTAGTTTTATAGCCTCAATCTGCTAAAGAAAAGAAGAAAAATAAAAGTTGAAGATTGGTAAGGTAAATTCAAAACACTATTTTATTTTATTTTATTTAATACACCCTGGATTCAAAATATACTAGGAGTGCCAAGGAGAAAGAAAATATTGACCCAATATATGAAGATCTCAAGAAGACCAATTTTCCTATCCTAGACAACCTTTGCAGAAGAAGAAGAACATGTGCAAGGGAATCTATAGCCAAGAAAATCCAAGATACTCTCTTGTCTATAATTTTTCCTCCAAATAGAAGACAGAGAAATCAATCTTCTTCTCCTCCTTTTTCTAGGACTTCTAGTCCTACTTCTTTTGATGCTTTTTTGTTGATTGGTACAAAACTTCCACTTTTTGTTACATTTTAGACAAACCAAAATATTATACCAATAGTTATGGAAAAACCATGGGAAATGCTATTGGTCCTCTTACCCTTGTATGCTAATAATGTTTTTCCAAGAGAATCAAGGAAGAACTTCACAAAATTTAATGTTGATGGTACCACCTCTATAGAAAAACACTTAAGTGCTTTCCATAAGGCTTGTGGTGTAGTAAATCCTCAACATGAAGATATGGCTATTAGAATGTTTCTAGATATAATGGTGGAATCTGTTGCTGATTGGCTTCAAGACCTACCTATAAGATGCATCAACAATTTGGATACTATGAATCAAAGGTTTGAGGAACCTTATAAAATTATAAAAGATGCATAAGTATTGTTGTTGTAATTAGCATAGATAAAAAAAGAACCATCAGTTTCAATGACATATTTTAATACAAAGTTCAATAAACTCAAAAAAAAAAAACTTGTTGCAAGTACACCTATAAATGATAATAATAAGACTTTCTAGATTAGTTCCATGCCTCCTAATTTGGGATATCAAATTAGAAGAGAAAATGTAGCAAAATTGCAAGCTGCCCAAATACTAGTTGTGGAGATGGAGGATGATATCATAGCCTTTGCTAAGTGGAAAAGAGAATCCCAATCTAGAACCATGGATAATATAGTTAGTACTTCTAATAAAACAAAGGCTATGCTTCAAAAAATTTCTAATGAGCTCATTTCATTGAAGAAACAATTCAATAGGCTTTCTCAATCTTTTCATCAACCTCATCAAGAAGGTTATACAAATCCAAATGGAGGTAAAGTATTGCAAATACCACCTATTCAATAGATATTATAAATTGAAGGTGCCCTAAAAAGACAAAATATGTGTGTTTTTTACTTAAGGTAAGATCATGATTGAGATACATGTGTTCATATGATTAGATAGAACCAGATGGTGGATAACAAAGAAAAAACAATTGAATATCCTGAAAGTGAGGATGATCATACTCCTTATGGTGACTCTAAAAAATATTTCTTGGAGTATGAATAAGATTTAGAAGTAGGAGGTGACTATTTTGCTACTCTTGAAAGACCTTAGTTAATAGTAATTATCAGAGGTTAAAGGAATAAAAATTAGACCAACAATATAGTTCTTGTCAAAAATAATGCACCATCAAACAAAACTGATAAAAATAGAGGCATAGTAACTTCATCTTCACAAAAGGAGCACAAAGATAAAAATAATTAATTCCTTTGACATCATACAATACTATGAAGAGGTAAGAATCCAAATATCTCCATTGGATTACATCAAGTATAATCCTAATAAATTTTAAAAATTAGTCGAGCATTGTAATAGCAAAGATGTAGGTCATGTTAATATTAATGCTTGTAAGAATTTTTCTTAGGCCAGAATTCACCCAAGACCAAGGAACTCAAACACAAGCACACAGTAGACCAATAAGAGAGAGTATGATCAAAATGATGATATTCATTCAATATGCTAGCTTGAGAGTACACTAGGAGTGCCTGTATATAAAGGCCTCATGAGAGCTTATATAATACATAAAATTTAGCATCATGATAAGTCACACAACTAGGCACATGTCCACTAGATATGGGTTATCCTCCATTGAACATGAAAGAAAGTGTGATGATGTGAGGATAAACCTACAATGGTGTAGCATGCAATTCAGTGGTGTAGACAACATGTGCTAAATGACGAGTGCAAATAACTATGTTTTCAACATGACAACTCAATGAATGATGTGAAATCCTATGTTGTAGACACCATGTGAATAATTAGAGTTGCGCACATCAATAAGAGTACACAAATTCCTAAGTGTCTCACCTAAATAAATAATAAAATAATGTAAAATAATTAAATAATACATTAACCTAAGTAAACTTACGTAAGTGTAATAAGTAAATATTTATTTACACCAATACTCGCCCTTAAGTGCAACTTAGGGGAATGCCCTTAAGCTTACAAAATATAGGATTCAATGCAAGATGGGTCTCGGCTACTAGGCCATGTTAGGTACCCATGTACATAAAGATATGCAATCTCTCATAAAGTTGAGAAAGAGGGAAAACCTCATGGGAAAAACCCTCCCCCAAAAAGAGAGACAAATAAGGATGCATGGATGGATGGAGTAATCAAGACCCCCCCAATATGACATAAATCTAGTATATACATAAGAGAATGATGAGAAGAAGAAGAGAGATAGGATAGGCTCCCCCCCAAAGAAGAATGTTGAACAATGATTGCTTTGATCAAGAAGTTGATCCAAGACTGCAAAATGGTGTTCCTCCCCTTAGGAAGAAATAATGGCAAGGGTACAAATGAGATTCTTCTACTATGTGTGAAAAGGATCTCATGAATAAGTGATGTCTCTAAAACTTGCTCAATTGGCTGAAGAACTTGTCTCAAATAACTATCTATCTTTGTAACTGATAAATAACCCTACTACAACTACTGATCATAAGTATCCACGATCACTTCAACCTGTGATGATTTATCATATAGAGAATGAACAAGAGAGTTAGATGGAGCCCTCATGACAACTAAACAAGGTACTTTTGCATCAAGAAGAAGAGGTAGATCATCAATATTGTCCTCCAAATCTATGACTAAACCTGTACCTAGAAGATTGGATGTACCCTGTTGTTATGGAGCTATCACAATGGCTATTTATGCATGTGGAATGAACAGATGAAGTGACCTTTCATTGTATTTTTTGATAGAACCCCACATGTCTAAATTTTTTGAAGCACTATCGCTAGTGTCACTATCAATTTCCACACTATATGATGTGTGGAGAGGAGTGGAGGACAAGCTTGGTGAACTTTCCTCAAAGTACACATCCTTCTCCACAAAAATCTGATATGTCTCTAGATCCAATAGTCTATATGCCTTCACACTATCTTCATAATCAATGAAGCTACAAGGCTAAGATGATTGTGCCTTGAATCCCCTGGAAGATATCTTTTCCCATGTAGGGAAACCTAAGACTCTAAAGTGTGTCACAATAGGTTTTCTACTAACCATGCCTCAAAAGGAGTCTTGCCATCTAAGGCTGGATCAGGAGAATGATTAAGAATGTGAGTGACACTAGAGATTGCTTCAACTTCTAATGATGGATTGAGAGACTTGGCATGGATCATGCAACTTGACAGAGATTTAAGAGTTTGGATCCTCAAAGCTGCAACATCTATCTTATGTGGACTGAATGCTGGCAAAGTCTAAAGATCAATGTCCTTGAGTCTGAGTCTACAAAAGTCCATAACTCTTCTGTTCACACACATGCTTTCATTGTCCATTCAGAGTACTTTGATAGCCTTTCTAGATTTCCATTCTACATGAGTCTTGAAGTCTAGAAACTTTTCCAACACTTCATCCTTACGATGAAGAAAGTAGACCCAAGTGAACCTTGAAAATTCATCAACAAAGGTAAGTATATAGCGACCCTGGCTGAATGCAAAAGGAATTGCTACTACCATGTGAACCATCTGTAGAACACCTGGTGCTCTTGAAGACTTCCCTCTCTATAACTTCCCTTCTAGATGCATATCAACTGAATCTATTGAACATTCACCCTTAGAAAAGTTAATTTGAGGTAGACCTTTGACCATTCTATATGTGTAAAGTTGTTGAAGATAGTGAAAGTCAAGATGACCATACCACTCATGCCATAATTGCATGTTTGAATTTTTGTGTGTTAACAAGGCCTTTAAAGGAGACTTGGGCACAAAATGGGAGAAATAATATAACTTTTTGTTATGATTTACTTTCCCCACTACAACCAATGAGTCATCTTTAAGGCTGTACACTTTTACTAAGTCTAGAAAGAACTCAACTCTATGTCCTTCTCCAAGGTGAGTGATTTGGTAGATTAATAGGAGATTTGAACTTAGGTTTGGAACATAGAGAACATTTTGAAACTCTTCATTTTCCATTTCCACATTTCATTTTCCTTAAACTTCCATTTTTTTATCATCTCCCATGAAGATGTGTGGTACCTTTTATTGCTTCATTGAAGAAAAATTCTCCTTTGAAGAATGCATATGATATGAGGCACCTGAGTTGAATATCCATTCCTTTGAAGAGTTTGAATTAGCTATGAGTGCTTGCCCTTTGCCCTTGGAATCTAAGGAAGACCCTTTATCCTTAAAAGCATTAGGAAATGGAGCGTTGTGTTTATTCATGATGTTGGTCAACTCATCAATCTTTTTGAGATAACACTCATGCTCTTCATGACCCAATTTCTTGTAATAAGCGCACTTCTTCTTCTCCTTATTGTTGTCCCCTTTCTTTTTGGAATTTGAGGACTTGCATTTTTTATTGGATTGTTGTGTTGTCTTTTCTGCATCCTCTGATTTGTTCTTCCATTTGTTCTTACCCTTTCCTTTATTTGAAGACTATCCAATTGAATTTTGAGAATGCTCATTGTTGGCCACCAATGCTTTAGACTGAGGTGATTTGAGAATCCCCATTAATTTCAACTTCTTTTCTTCATCATCCAATAGTTTAGCATATTCATGAAAAGTGATTTTATTGTTAGCAAACCCTAAGGTAGTCTTAGATGTGTTAAAAGAAGATAAAAATTTGGAGTATTCTTATGGTAGCTTGTTATATATGAGATAGATCAATCTATCATCTTTGATAGAACTCCCACAATCAGTAAGCTTTGTCCTTAGTTCATTCACCTTGATGATGAAATCTTGTATGGAGTCATATGACTTAGGATCTAAAGAGATAAGCTCATCTTCAATTTTGAACACATCCTCTTTAGACACTTTCCCATAAAGGTTTTTGAGGGTATCCCAAGCTTCCTTGGATGTAGAACACTTCTTAATTTGATACATGATCTTATCATCAACCACCAAACATATATCACCTAGGGCTTTCCTATCCATTGCTACCCAAGCTGAAATATCACTGTCTGAAACTTTATCACTTGCTAGTTTAGGAAGATTACCATCTACATATTGTGAAACTCCATTATGCATTAAGTGATATCACATTTTGATTGATCATGTACCATAGTTATGAGGAGTTAATTTAGGAAACTTAAATTTGTCCATAATGCAAAGAATAAAAGAAAGAAAAATCAATCTAGAGAGGGGTTACATCAGCAAATGACAGGGATACATTTGATAGTCATACAACCATCATAGAATTTCTACTTTTTCCTGGTATGATGGTTAGATGGCCGTTAATTTTAAGGTCGTGAAAAAATGATGTCAACAATGTGCAAGCCTATGGTGAAATTAGCATGCCATCATGCTGACATCATCAACATATGTGGCATATAGATTATATAAGAAAAGTTGCATGGGTGGTATATGTGGTAAATGATTGGATGCCTATGTGGCACTTGCATGGAAGCTGACTTGGTGATGACATGTTAACAATTGGCAAGTTTGTTAGAGCCAAGCTAGATACAAACGTGGTGTGACCCAATGAAAGGTTGTTGCATGGTGCAGGAGATTTATGTGCTATTGTATATGCAAAATTGGGGGCCTCTGATACTCACATATACTTCAACATGGTCATTACCTGTGAGATCATCCAAAAATAAACATTGTATTGTTTATTCAAAAAGTCTAACAGAGTGACTTGTTGCCTTCTAACTAGAAGGATTATGCCTTTGCTCTTAGAATGAGAAGTAGGTAACCAGACCTCTAGAATGAAGGATTTATACAACTAAACAAAAGTGCAATTAATCTAGATAAGAGATGCAATTATTAATCTAAGAAATGAAGAAACATAGTATGCTAAATGGATGCATATTTAAAATCTAAATGATATTATAATGAAAGAAATAAAGCTATGCAAATATGAGAAAAGTGAAAAAGAATTTCAGCATAAATTTGATGCAAATTCCAAAATTCATCCTCTTTAATGAGGAATGGAGAGCTTCTTTTATAGAATCCAAGAGTTGATTGACAATCAAGATTAACCAAAATGGATGGTCAAGATTCAAGAGGAGAGCAAGTCATAAAGGTAACTTCCTCATGAAAAGGGAGTTATCTAGTTGCCTTTGAGTGATAAAAGGAGTTAATTGAGTCCTTTTTGAGTGATAAAAGGAGTTAATTAAGTCCTTTTTGAGTGATAAAAGGAGTTAACTGAGACCTTTTTGAGTGATAAAGGGAGCTAACTAACTGCCTTTTGAGTGATAAAAGGAGCTAACTGGTCCTTTTTTTTTTTAGTGAATATTTAATTTAATAAAATAGAATATGCCATCATAAATGGATAACTTTAACTAATTGAATAATTAAATTCAATAATTAAAAAGAGGAGATATCTTATTAAATTAAATGTATTTAATTCCTTTGTATATTAACTAAAGAGGTAATTTTAATTTAATCAAAGTAGAACACTTATAATTAAATTAAATCTATAGGTTTGTGTAGCTAATTTGAGTCAATATTTAGGAATTAAATAAATAATATGATTAATGCAAATAATAGTTTTCTACATTTGATAGCCAGGTCAAGTAGCAATTATTAGAATCAGAATTGCCTAGTAAAATAGGATTTTGGAATAGTTGAATAAACCAAAGTTGATTAATATGAAAATGTGCCAATTTTGGGGTATTACATTTTGCCCCTCTTTAAATGAATGTGTGAGTAGCATGTTCAATTCAAAGAAAATTAGAAAGCATGATGCAAAGATCAAGCAATGAGATTGGTTTCGAAATTGATGACACAGAGACCAATTGATAAGATTTTTAAAATGATCTCCAAAACAAAGCTTAACCTTAAGGAATCCAAGCAAAATAGTTAGATACTTGAATTGATAAGCATTTTAAAGGTTTTCTCCATAATGAAGCTTAATGTTTAGGGATCTAGATAGAACACCTAGATACCAAGATGAATAAGCTTTTAAAGATTATCTCTAGAATGGAGCTTAACCCTAAGGAATCCAGATAGAACACCTAGATACCAAGATGAATATGATTTTAAAGATTATCTCTAGAATGGAGCTTAACCCTAAGGAATCTAGATAGAACACCTAGATACCTAAATTGACAAGATTTTAAAGATTATCTCCAAAATGGAGCTTAATCTAAAGGGATCGAGATAGATCACCTAGATACCTAAGTTGAAAAGATTTTAAAGATTATCTCTAAAATAGAGCTTAATCTTAAGGGATCCAAATAGAACACCTAGATACCTAAGTTGAAAATATTTTAAAGATTATCTCTAGAATAGAGCTGAATCTTAAGGGATCTAGATAGAACACCTAGATGCCTAAGTTGAATAAGCATTTTAAAGGTTTCCTCTAGAATAAAGCTTAACCTTTAAGGATCTAGATAGAACACCTAGATACCTAAGCATAAAAGAAAACATGATCCAATCATGAGTCATAGAATCATCCTCAAAATGAGGCTTGATCCTCAAGAGTCAAGGTTTAGACTATCCTGATACCTATCTATCAAACTTTGACTAGAAATGTTATAAGATGTGATCAGCCGATGAAAAGATGAGATAGATGATAAATGATGCCAGATAGAGGGGAAAAAGATTCCCCTAGTGGTGAAAACATAATATTGAGACAAGATGCCCCGAGCAATGAAGATGCCCCAAGCAATGAAGACATAAGATTCAGATTGAGTTGAATTTCAGATTTAATAATGTAATCATCCTGCCCCCTTGGGAGTGAAATCAAAAGATGACACACCAAAAATGTGATGTAGCATAGTATGTTAAAAGATACTAAAGAAATCTAATATTCAAAAGAATGTAAAAGAGATGAAAATGATCCAAAGAAATATAGAAGAGATTAGAATGATTAGAAGAATTTAGAAGAAATCAAAATGATTAGAAGAATTTATAAGAGATCAAAATGATTAGAAGAAATATAGAAGCCAATTTGAAGAAATCTTGGAAAGTTTGAAGAAAGTGTGATTTGAAAAGATGTGAAGATTCACAAAGTATTAGAAAAAAAATTGGACTACACAAGCATTCAATCATGCTAGTCCCAAAATTTAAAAATGTGATTTTGAGCTATTTAAGTGTGTCAAATTTTGAATTCGATCCAAAAAATAGATTCAAAGCAATCAAAGTAGCCAAGAGGGTGATGAACCAATAATTTGTGTAGTCATGAAGAAACATGATACTTTGAATAAGCCAACAATTCCTCATTGCAAATGATGTAAGTAGATCTACAATTGAGCCATGTGCTTATGCAATGTAATCTAATGTTAGATACAATCTTAAACTAGATGGTTTGGTTACCAAGCTTTGATAATTATCATCACTGAGCGTATAGTGGATCCTAGATGTCATAAAATCCCCACTGGCATTGCAATCATAGGAATATGAATGGGACATCTATTCTAGTTTTGTCAGGATTAAACATAAGCATTTGAGGCACAAGAAGCCAGAATGACCAGAACATTTGTACCTTTTAATATAGCAAGTGAACATAAGAACTAAAGCATAAATGCTAGGATGACCATTATGTTTCTTGCATATAGACACACCAGACACATGGGAGATCCCTCTTATGCTAAGTAATCAATAAGTATTCTATCTGCAATGACCCTTGTGTCTGTAACTTGAGACAAAAGTTTCCATATACACTCGTAGTGACACGTGCATTCACTTAGTAGGATGAGTATCAGTATTTATTGTAGCATAAAGAGTTCACTCCAACAAGCAAGGAAAAGAACCATCCTCATTGATTTATCCATTAAAAAGGAGTCGAGGTACACACGACCATCCAATACAAGATGGAGGCTCTTATAGTGGACACCCCATTTATATGTATGCCTTAGATCATTGGAACTAAACCAAAAATAGAAAGCAAAGAAAAGTTCATGCCCCTAGTCCTTGCGTCTCTAGTCAAAAATGACATCATCGAGTTGTTGAAGGAGACATGATGAAGCAAAAATGAGACAAACAAAGAAAATTCTCAGTATATCTAAAAAAGTATGTCACTTTGAGTTGATGTTTTTAGGATTGATGTCAAATGTCAATGTCCAGAACATAGATGAAAGAAATCTCTTCAATATGGTGATAATAGTAGACAAACGTAGCCAGAATGATTGGTTACTAAGGTCAAAGAGGAATCTTCAATGTGAAGAACCTAAAGAGGAGTGAGAAATAGTAGACAAACATAGCTAGAATGGCTGGTGACTGATGCAAGAGAGATCTACCATTAAGGAATCTTGAAAAGTGATACAAGTGATAGTAGGCAGACACAGCTGAAACAAGTGATGACTATATCGAAAGAGATTCTATGAGGAGAATCTCAATAAAGAGTGACACTAGAGATAGTAGGAAGACATAGCTAAAATAATTGGTGACTATCATGAAAGAGATTCTATGAGGAGAATCTCAACAAAGCGTGACACTAGTGATAGTAGGAAAGAGGATCCAGTACTTGAACACCCTAACTTCACACTTATAAAAATCCTACTTAAAATTTTCAAATCGCTCCCAATTTTTCACAGTAGCTTACTTGACAAGTCACCTACTTATAACTAAGGTTTCAAGTCCACATCACCTGTTATGATGCCACATCAGCATGCTTTTTGCCAAGTTGTCCAGAATAGGCCAAAAAAAAAGTGAGACCAATAGTAGTGCATAAAGGGTGCCCATAGTTGAACAGTTGATGTGGCATCACATCATTAGTTACTTTTTTAAAAAAAAGGTAAATTTTCATTCAATTTTGGGTAATCATCATTGTATTAACAACTTTGAAGTCACACGTATTGGTGCAATTTTGTCAAAAAAATTAGACATTAAGTGAGTAAATATAGGTATAAAGTAAACAATTTCTATCACAACCATTGGAACTTGTTCAACTACTAGGTCCTCTCCCCTAGGTAGAAATAGCTGAAACAACTAGTGACTATCATGAAAGAGATTCTATGAGGAGAATCTTGACAAAGTGTGACATTGGTGACAATAGGCAGATGTAGTGAGGACCACTAGTGACTATCGCATAAGAGATTATGTGAGGAGAATCTTTAACAAGAGTGACACTAAAGGGGAATGCCCTCAAGTTGTGACAAGACTCAATCCATGGATACATGAGCAAAAAGCAGTAAACTAAAGTAGGAAAGCAACTATATAGGGAACCAGAAGATGCACTGCAAGATGGGGCATTGGGAACAAGAGGTGTCTATTTGCCAAGTTTTCACCTTCTTGGCAGGGCTTTCATTTTATTTTTTGGCTACCATGATGCCTGTTTCCAAGTTTTCACTAATGGTATTTTCTTGTTTTTCAAAACAAAAATTTGTATTTTTCCTTTTTTTGGATTTTTTTGTATTTTTGAAAATTTTCAATTTTTTTGGTATTACTAAGGCACCTATTGCTAGGTTTTCACTAGGGTAATGATTTTTTTCAAGACTTTTTGAAAATTTTAGGTTTTTTTCAAGACATTTAGATATGTACAAAGAGATTCTAAGATTGGATTAGTTGTAGAACTGCTTCAAGTGGAGAGTGTTGATAGGCTCCTTGAGCACTTCTCCCCCGATTGTTGAAAGTTGGTAAGCACCAAATCCATACACTACAGTGACTATGTAAGGACTAAGCTAGTTTGGTTTGAACTTCCCTTTTTGGACCCATTGTTTTTTATTCTTAACATTTTCTCTCAGGATGAGATCACCTAGGTGGAAGTCATGTGGCTTAACTTTCCTATTGTAGCTTCTTGACATTCGTTGTTGATAATCTCACAGGTGATCATACACACTTGTCGACATTTATCTAGTAAGACTAGCTCTTAAAGTTGAGCTATTCTATAATCTTCATAAGTAATAAGGCCTTTCATAGAGATTCTTAAGGTAGGAATCTCAACCTCTATTGGAAGTACAACATCTGCTCCATAAACCAAAGCAAAGGGCATCATACCCATTGGAGTCTTGATGCTTGTCCTATATGCCCATAAAGTTGGATTAATCTCGAGGTGCTAATCCCTCCCAGATTTGATGACTGTGTGATGGAGGATCTTGAGGATCGCCTTGTTGGATGCCTCTACCTGACCATTATCCTAGGGGTAATAATAGAAGACTAATGTTGTGTGATTTTGAATCTTTTGCATAGTTCCTTGAGGTCTTTGTTTTTGAACTATCCTCCATTATCAATAATGATGGAGGATTGTACACCATAGCTACATATGATGTAGTTTTTGATAAAAAGAGCTACAATTTTGCCATTTACTATTGTGAGGGATACTACCTTACCCATTTTGTGAAGTAGTCTGTAGCTATAATAATGAACTTATGTCCATTAGAAGAAGATGGGTGAATCTAACCCACTAAGTTGAAGGCCCATTGTTGAAATGGCCACATTGTGGTAGATGGAATTAGCTCCCTAGTGGGAGCATGAATTAGATTCCCATGGAGCTGGCACTGCTTGTAGGACTTTGCATACTTGATTGCTTCTTGCTCCATTTTAGGCCAATAGTAACCAATTCTAATGAGTTTGCAAGCTAGTGTCAAGCCATTTGAGTGGGATTCATAAATAGCCTCATGAACATCAATTAATGCACATTTTCAATCTTTAGGTTGTAAAAACCTAAGGAGTGTTCTATCAAGACCTCTCCTAAATAAATCGTCAGCAATAATGACATACTGTGAAGCATTACAAATAAGGTAACAATTTTCATTCTGGGTTGGACCATCTAAATGGTTTGGTTATAGAGATAGGAGTAAATGTGATGGTAGCGAGATGAGTCTTGTCCTACAATTGAATAGATCATCCTAGAATTAGGGGTATCATAGGACAAGTATTGTAATGCTTCCACCAAGAACTCATGTCGGAGATCATTGTCGGGCATCTGTAGCAAGGAGGCCAAAGTAGCCATTGCATCAGCTACTTTTTTATTTGCTTGAGGAATTTTCTAGAAGGTGATGTGCACAAAATACTTCTATAGGTCATCAACCATGTGTTTGTAAGGGACCAATTTCTCATCCTTTGTTTGATACACATCATTAACCTAGTTGATTATGAGCTAAGAGTCCCCAAAGATATCTAATTGATCAACTCTCCATTTAGCCACAATCTTCATGCCATTAATCAAAGCCTCAGATTCAGCAATGTTGTTTGTGCAAGGAAACAAAATCTTGTATGCTTTGGGTAATGAATATCTATGTGGCATTATGAAGAGTAATCCAACTCTAGATCCTATTGTGTGAAGGACCCATCAAAGAACATCACCCACATTTAGTGTGTGCGTGTTAGAATTGACTCATCAGGGAAATCAATGTTGATCAAGAGAAAACTTTGCATAGATGCATCTACTAGCTGATCTACAATTGCTTGTCCCTTGATAGCTTTTTGTTCAACATACTGAATGTCAAACTCGCTAAGTATCATGACCCACTTAGCCAATCATCTTGTGAGAGTTGCTTTACTAAGCAAGTACTTTAGTGGATCTATTTTAGCCACCAGCCACATAGTGTGGGTAAGCATGCAGTGTCTCAACTTTTGGGAAGCAAATACAACTGCCAAGCAAGTTTTCTCAATGATGTTGTAATTCTTCTCATAAGAGATTAGCATGCGACTCAAATAATAAATAGATCTCTCCTTGTTATCATTGTCCTCTTGAGCTAATAAGATTCCTAGAGATGTTTCAGTTGATGAAATATTCAAAATCAAAGGCTTCCCATAGATAGGAGGCATCAAGATTGGTGGATTAGCAAGATATTATTTTAGCTGTGTTAAGCTTTTCTCAAAATCCTAAATCTAGTTTTATTTGACATGCTTGTGTAAAGTCTTTGTAAAAGGTTGTGATCTATCTACCAACTGTGAGATGAACCTATGGATAGATTGGAGTCTTACTTGTAGGCCTCTCATCTTGCTAATGTTACGGGGTGGAGGAATATCCATAATTTCTTGAACCTTCTCTAGATCCACCTTGATTCCTTTTGTAGACACAATGTATCCTAGTAGTTTCCCTGATGTGATGTGAATGCACATTTCTTAGGATTGAGCCTAAGACTAAACTTTTCCATGTGATCTAGGATGGGTCCCAAATCTTGTAGATGAGTATTGCATTTAGCACTTTTGACCAAGGTATCATCCACATACTCCTCCATGGTCTTATGCATCATGTCATGGAAAATTGTGGTTACTACTCTTTGATAAGTTGCACCAGTATTTTTCAAACCAATTGGCATTACATTCCAGCAAAAGATTCCCAATGCACATGTGAAAGCAGTTTTCTCCTAGTCTTCTGGCACAATTTTTATCTGATTGTAACTAGAAAATCCATCCATTAGTGTGTACATCTCATAGCCCACCATCATGTCCACTATCATATCAATGTTGGGATTTGGAAAATCATCCTTAGGACATGCCAAGTTGAGATCATGGAAGTCAGTAAAAACTCTGATAGATTTATCATTCTTGGAGATTGGAACAATATTGGATATCCATTCAGCATAATCAATTGTGCAGATGAAACTAGCTTTCAGAAGTTTCTCTAGTTCTGCTTTGACAAGCAACGCAACATGAGGATACATTTTCCAAAGTTTCTGTTTAACTAGTTTGATGCCTAGTGCAATGGACAAGTGATGCATGATAAGATCAAGATCCAGTCCTAGCATGTTAGAATATGTCCAAGAAAAATTTATCTTCTTCTCTCGAAAAAAGGCAATAAACTCTTCTTTTTCTTCAGGTGACAATGACTGTGCCAGATGTATCATATGAGGATGTTCTTCTATACCCAAGTTAATTGGTTTTTTTAAGCTCTATCAACACTGATGATCTCTCTTGAAAATGACTTGGAAGTGCATCAAATATCTCATCCACAGGCACCCCAAAGAGGTTTTCACCTTTGGATATGTCTTTTTTTTTTTACTTTTTAAGGTTCCAACAATACCACAATGTGTTTCTCACCATTAGACCTTTTGCATTTTTTATTTTTTATTTTATGAATGAGATATTTGATGTTATCTTTAGTCATGTTTATGCTCTATTCATTGGTGGAAGACATTGCAAGTTTGACAACATTTAGGTAGTAGGCAAGAGTATAGTCACTCTAGAATGTGGCGACTTTGCTAGATGCATTAGGGTTCTAGTCTATAAGCTCAGGATGTGTGAGTGAAAGAGTAGTGATGGGTTTGATTATATTCACAATATAGGCATTAAGTGCTTGGATCAAAAATTTGAGGCCTATGATAACTTTGTCCACAGGTGTGTTCAAATGCCTCTGAGTACTAACATCAGTAATTGATGACTCTAGGACACTAGTTGGATCAGACCCATCTAACCTAACCCTAGATGTTTCAGCCGCTTCGATTTCATTTTCATAGACATGAACTTGGTCAATGTCTTTATCTGTAGTTTCTTCTGAAAGAGAGTCAAACTCATATTCCTTAGAATCAGTGCTACATGGTGAGAGACTGTAGAACTTCCCAATAGTGATAGGGACATACTCTCCTTCATCTTCTAGATTTTTTCATAGGTACTCAATATGTAACACTTGACTAGACTTGCCTTGTTCTGAATGGGAACGGTGTGGATCAATATTGTCCTTAGAAGAATCACTAGTACCATCCATAGTGCTGATATGTAACACAAAGTCATTTGGTTGGGCAAAGAATTTAGCAAGATCATGAGGAATAGGATAAGGATAGGGATCCTCATCATCAAATTGTTCCTCTTGAGTATCTGACTTGGCTTGTGACTTGTTTCTAGATGAACTCTCAGGTGCAGGTATGAATTTATTAGGTCCCAAATGGAAAGGAACCTTCTTAAATCCTAGACTAGTTGTATCATTGTTGCTTCAAGTTTTTTCCTTGATAGGATCAATTAGGCCATTTTTATTGCACCCAATAGGGCCAGTTCCCTTGTAGCCAAAATATTTCATGAGACTAAGACCAGGCCCATTATTTTCAAGAGTGATTTCTTGAGCTTGCTTTGTTAAGTCTACTGGAGTCTCTTCTCTGTAAAGCCATGTAGTAATGGCTCTATTTTCACTTTCATCCTCTAGCGGAATTGTAGCTTTAACAAAAGTGCCATTATACTTGGTTTGAGGTGTTAGCACAAATGGCTTCTTTTCCTCTAAGGGTCTCCCATAACGATGAGGAGACTTTGGAAGAGATGTTAATGATAGCATTGGTTCAATATGATACTCTCCCATGCTAGTTTCTTTTAGTTTGAATGACTGCTCCATTTGTTTCAGCTTATTGTAATGATAATAAGTGGATTCATGGTTAGTAGGGATGAAATTTTTAGCAGCTTTGAGCATATTGTAGGTATAGCTAGTAGAGGTAGGAATAGTAACTTCAAGGCCATGAAATTGGAATTTGATGCATTGGTGAAATTTGGATGGCATAGTGTGCATCTCATGTATCCATGGCTATCCTAAAAAAATGTTATAAGCCAAGGGAATGTCGGGCACTTGACAGGTGACATCACTTTCTACAGGACTGACATGAATAGGTAAGAACACAAAACCTAGAGACTTTCGTTCAACTTTTTCATATGCTTTGATGGTGATCTTACATCGAGGATCAATAAAGTCCTTAGAATAATTCAATTGTCTAAGCAAAGTAGCAGAGACAATATTTAAGCTAGCACCATTATTGATGAGTACATGATGAACACATGTCTAATGTATCATAACTTCGATGTATAGAGGTTGATTGTATGGGTGACTCAGTGAGTTATCATCTTCCTTAGAGAAAGTCATAAGATAAGGTGAGGTCAAGTGACCTACCGTGGATTGAAATTGCTCAAGATCAAGATCTTGAGGAACATTTGCCTCAATCAAGGCTTTTCCTAGAACATGCTTATGAGCAGGCAAGATTTTAAGTAACTCAAAGATAAATATTTGAGCATTAGTTTGTTTCAATTGATCGAGAACACTATAGCTGGTTGCTATTGAATTTTTTGTGAGTTTTGCACCTTTTCCAAATGGACTAGCAAGGGCTTTGTCTTTATGTTGTTCAGGATCATAAGTAGAGGGCACAAGGCCTTTGAGCACCAACTTGGCATGAGAGCGGGTAACAACATTAGTATAGTGTTGCAAAGGTGTGTTATCCATTGTGTTGGAAATAGGGCCCCTCAAGACAAATGGTGTCTTGGGTTTATCATTAGCTTGTTTTACCTTAATGGTAATGAAATTACAGTATTTAGAATCCATAGGTTCAACCATGTTGATCACATTGTCATCATTGGAGTATGCATAGTTGACTTTGTTGTTGTGTTTTGGTTTTGAAGTATCTCCTTTTTCATAGGCTAAGAAAGGCTCTTTGAATGCCTTGTGATCTGAGTTCTTGTTATGTCCATCTACAACAAGTTTACTAGTTGCTAGTTTTGTGTCTCTTATTTTGGTGATACTCACAGAATGAGGTTTCATTCCACCATGGTGGGCATGGTTGTGGATCATAGGGATGAGGGTTGTCCAGTTGTGAAATAAGCTTGTGTTGGAGCAATGTTTTGTAAACCACATCCAAAGATTCACCCAAAGGTATATAATCTCATTTAGGGCATGTAGCCTATGAGTTTCTAAGTTTGTTCCTAGATGTCTTATTGTCAAGAGGATGCTTCTTAGTATTCTTGGCCGCATTGAGACTATCCATGAGATTAAAGGCTCCCTTAGCAGGCTTAGGAGTGACATTGTCAACAACCCCATCATGTACAATTTCTTGGTTCTTGTTGATGTACTTGGGTTTGTCCTTGTTAGAGGTGGAGCCTTGTTTTGTGTCCTTTTGAAAAGTAAGTTCACTCTTCTTGACCATGAATTCTTCTTTGTGGATAGCTTGTGTGACCATGTCTTCAAAGGTATGTGGACCTTGAAGTTAGACTCTATACCCAAAATTAGGTAGAAGGTTATCCATAAAGATGTCAAGTTTCTCTTTTTCTAGGATTTTGTGTGAGTATTTAGTATAAAGTTGTCTCCACCTTTGAAGGAATGTGAGGAAAGGTTCCCCAATATTCTGCTTAAGATTACATAAATCTCAGATGTTAATAGGGTGTTAAATGTTATAAAAATATTTTTGGACAAACAAGTTGGAAATTTCATCAAATGTTTTGATACCAAGAGGCAAGTGTGAAAACCACTGCATAGCCTGACCACCTAGAATTCTTGGGAACAAATACATGAGATACATTTGATTATGCATAAATTCCATAGACAAGGCACTAAATTCCCACCAATGATCTTGGGTATCGGTAGTCCCAAAGTATTTATCATAATTAGGTAACTCTACTCCTCTTGGAAAAGGAGGCATGTCTATGCTCTTGTCAAATGGAAATGGACAAAGAGCATCTAAGGTGTATGTTTTCATGGGTTTGTCTTTCTCATGCATCATCTGAGCCAATCAGTCTTGCATAATTTTTAGTTGTTTTTGGAGTTTGGAAGTCTCAGTTTCCTATTCAGGCATGATGATAGTTTCCACATTGAAATGATGGGGTAACTTAGCTCCCTCTTGGGCAAGTTTGAGAAAGTATTTTTCTTTCTCTTTTTTGAGAAAAAATTCCATGACCTTTTGAAAGCTTTTGTCTTTATGACACTTTTCTATGTGTTCAAGAACTATTTCCACCTCTTCCTGCTCCCTATCAAGGTTATGGTCTTTTTCTTTGTCATTCCTAGTTTGGTCTTGGTTTTTGCTATGTTCATTGTGTTCAGGTTCATAATCAACCATTGTTGGAACATGTTCAGTTTTAGTATGTTGTGATTGGAAAGGTCCTTTGAAAAAGAATTCAGATATGTTGTTTGGAGATGTGGGACCTTTCCTAGTTTCAGGATCCTCTTCATAAAAGGGATTCCTAGTTTGTTGGAAGTTTATAGAGAATGTTCTATGGACCCAAAATGATCTAATTGGTGAGGGGGATCGTGAAGATTCCTCACTAGATGAACTAAATATAGACCATGTAATGACTGAAGAGCAACCTCTACCATGATTATGACCCCTAGCTCTACCTCATCTAGGTCTTTGGGGATAAAACACTTTGCCACTTCTTGTTGCCATAGTCATAGACAAGGACAAAAATCAAAGGCTTAAACAAGGACCACACTATAACATAGTCTCAAAAAAGAAGAAGATAAGGGTACTATATACTAAGGTACGAGGCATCCAAGTAATGGCTAGAATAGCCAAAGATGATGACTATCATGGCATAGAGTATGAGAAGCACCAAAAACCAAAGACAAAGTGAATAAGAGACAAGACTACTTTATGTGTAGGTCACAATTCATTAGCTAAGAAAGAAGCCATTGTTTGACATTGTTTGTAGATAGAAAAGAGGTAAAATGCTATAAATAATAGACCAGATTTAGAGCACAAGTAGGTACTAAATTTTGAAGCAATTGTTCTGGACAAATTATTGGTTGTTTTGATAGATTTCAAATAGGTAGTAAGACTATTTTCAAGTTTTGGACATCATTTTGGTTGTTTTGAACAAGACAATTGATTTTTAGATAAACGCAGGAAGCAAGTAGTAGTTTCAAACAACCCAACTGAGGAAAAAGCAACTCAGAGGGGTGGGGGAGTCTTGAAATTTAGTTTGTTTGACAAGTTTGGACAATGTTTAAAGACTCAATACCAAACACTCTTTTATCGCTAAAATATAAAATTGGTAGAGAAGGAAAAACCTTTGTCCCACAACTTATGTGCATGCGCACACCTCACATAGCCATGTCACCCACTAGAGGGCACCCATGTTTTTGGTGCATTCAAAGGGCTCAATAACATATACACTAAATGAACGCCCTTGTGGTAGGGTTCAAGCATGTATACCACCTTCAAATGCCCAGTTGCATGCGTATGGTGAGTTCTACATGAGAGATTCTTCCCACTCCTTGCACAAAGATTATGCCTCCTTTTGGAGGTGAATTGGATAGCAACTAACTAAGAGGTTTTTACTTGGCTTCCATTCATACTAATCCCTAGTGGCTTCACAAGTGAAGTTGAGGCCAGCAACCTACACTAGTATCTATAAGCACACACTCTTGACTAGCAAAACTGGGGCCGACATAGACTAGTGTAGTTTATAGAGCTTCTTCTTGATATGTGATATTAGAATGAAGAAGAGGAAATTAATATGGCTTTGTAGTCTTTTGCTCAAAAAATCTTCTTTATTATAGTGAGGTGGAATCTCCGATGAAAGGAGTGTGCTCACTTGAGTCATTCCCAGAGGTTGGATCACTCTGGCAGGCTCTCTAAAGGATTGACTCAAATTGGTGGTTCAAATCTAAGGGTTAAAGTTTCTGATTTCCCTCAAGGGGAAAGAGCATACTCCTCTACCTTGTTTCCTCACCCAAACACACAAGACATGTTAATCACTGGGTTAGCTTAATTGATCCCACCTTGTCCTATTCCAATACTTTGATCCCCTAAAAGGAAATCATCATCTCTTTATTAAAAGGTTCATTTGGGAGAACCACTAACTTGCTTGCCTCCCTCAGATGTCATCTTTCAGAGGCTTCTAGGTTTTTAATTTACACTTGGTCATGACCTCCAAGTGGTAAAGAGCATACTCCCCTATTCCCCTGTCTTGCACCCTACGAAGTTCATAAGCCCTATTTATACTATCTATGAAAAGAAATAAAAGAAGACACAACGTTTATGTGGGTTTGAAAAAAATCTTCATCATGCATATCTTTGACAAGCGTCCTGCATTCATAGAGTCAGTATATGTTCCAAGTATTTTGATAAAAGGTATCTTCATCAAGTGTCCTGCAAACCATTATTAAGCTGTTGAAAACCAAAAATTAAAAATAAAATGCTTCAGAAAACACCATTAGTCAAATGGACGCTTAACTATGGGAAAATGAAATTTAATGTTTTTTGTTCTTTTTGATACCCATAAAACAACTTTAAAAAAAATGAAAACCTATGAAAAAGTCAAAAGTCAAAATTCAAAAAAAACTCTCTTTTTTTTTTCAAAAATATAATTATAGATTTTCCAAAACGTCTTACAAACCATTGTTAAGCTACTGAAAAAAATAAAAATCCAAAAAAAAATTGCTTCAATAACTAACTTGATAAACTGAAATTTGAAAAATTGTATTTTGCATTACTATTGCAAAATTTCACGTGAAATCATGCACAAACCCATGCGAAGAAATGATGTGTACCACACAAGAATCTAAATGATTATGCTCTTTTTTGTTCAAGAAACTATAGAGGAAGACATGAAATCTTCAAGTCTTCATGCAAAGAAATAGCTTTCTCACACGAAAATCTGAAAACCTGTACAGGTATAACAATAAAAATGCAAAAAATATAAAAAATGAGGCTAAAAAAATTGATTTTTCGAGCCCTACAGTGGGTGCAAGAAATGTATATACAAAATTGGGGGCCTCTGATCCTCACATACACTTCAACATGGTCATTACCTGTGAGATCATCCCGAAATAAATGTTGTATTATTTATTCAAAAAGTCTAACAAAATGACTTGTTGCCTTCTAACTAGAAGGATTATGCCTTTGCTCTTAGAATGAGAAGTAGGCAACTAGACCTCTAGAATGAAGGATTTATGTAGCTAAAAGAAAGTGCAATTAATCTAGATGAGACATGCAATTATTAATCTAAGAAATGAAGAAACATAGTAGGCTAAATGGATGCATTTTTAAAATCTAAATGTATTACACTGAAAGAAATAAAGCTATGCAAATGTGAGCAAAGTGAGTAAGAATTTTAGCATAAATTTGATGCAAATTCCAAAATTCATCCTCTATAATGAGGAATGGAGAGCTTCTTTTATATAATCCAAGAGGTGATCGACAATCAAGATTAACCAAAATGGATGGTCAAGATTCAAGAGGAGAGCTAGTCATAAAGGTAACTTCCTCATGAAAAGGGAGTTAACTGGTTTCCTTTGAGTGATAAAAGGAGTTAAGTGAGTCCTTTTTGAGTGATAAAAGGAGCTAACTAACTGCCTTTTGAGTGATAAAAGGAGTTGTCTGGTTCTTTTTTTTTTTGAGTGAATATTTAATTTAATAAAACAGAATATGCCCTCATAAATGGATAACTTTAACTAATTGAATAATTAAATTCAATAATTAAAAGAGGAGATATCTAATAAAATTAAATGTATTTAATTCCTTTGTATATTAGCTAAAGAGGTCATTTTAATTTAATTAAAGTAGAACACTTATAATTAAATTAAATTAAATTGATAGATTTGTGTAGCTAATTTGAGTCAATATTTAGGAATTATATAAATAATATGATTAATGTAAATTATGGTTTTCTGCATTTGACACCTAGGTCAAGTAGCGATTATCAGAATTAGAATTGCCTAGTAAAATAGGACTTAGGAATAGTTGAATAAACCAAAGTTTGTTAATATGGAAATGTGCCAATTTCAGGGTATTATAGCTATCACCACCAAGAAAAGCAAAATCACGCTAAAAAAGTTAATGCCATTGTTAGAATAGTGGTAGTAGCATTGACAAAATCTCCTAACGTGATGCTGGAATCAATATTCATGCCAGAATATTGAACTTCTTGATGTCGAATTCTTTCGCTATGGTGGTGGTTGTCACCAGAGATGAAGGCCAAAATATACTATCCACGATTACTGGAATCAATATTCTCTAGGTTATTAAAATGCAATTGTCAGAGGAAGTAGATCACGGTGGCCAGTGGGTTTCACTTTGTTTTGTCCCACGTCCATGGGTTAACAATAGTATATGTTGTTTTTAAATAGAAGTCCTCACTTTGTTAAATAAAGTGATTATGTGGGTGTGTCATGTAATGGCTAGTCCAAGAGGTTTTTCTGGTCTTTCTCACCTACCAAAATGTTATGTGGCTAGTGAAGCCACTAAATTAATGGTACGACACTGTGGAAGTCTTTGATGGCCAATTTTGATAAGGTAATGAAGCCCATAGATAATACTTTTGAATTTAAAATAATAATACCTGCTGAATTAATAATTGATTCCCTGCAAAATTAATAATAATATCCAAAATTGCAAAGTTGAGAGTTTGTTGAGATAATGGGTGTTGCACACATTGCATAATATTGTTATTTTATTATTTTATTTTATTATGTAATGTTGTACCTAGATGGACGTGCAACATGTAAAGATTCCCATGGAATATTCTTGATTAGTTGTATTGTAACATTGTGAAAATATTTTATGTAATTATTTAATATTGGGAAAAAAGAATTAAATGTCCAATATTAAATGTGGGGTCAGTGGGTTAGGTAGCACATGGTTTTAGCACATGGTTTATGTAATACCACTTGGTGGTTTTGTGGGACTTGCTACTATATAAGCAACCACAAGGGTAGTTGTTGTAGAGAGAGAGAGTGACAAGGAGAAGACAAAAGGCAAGAGTCAAGCGGGACAAGGCTTGAGAGGTTAGCCAAGGGAGCATTTGTGAAGGTTGAAAGTATGGCATAGGATGTGTGGATTCATGCTTGTTCACATAGTTTGCTCGGTTGTGGCTATGGCCATGAAGGCTTCCATGGTTGTATGGAAATGGTATTTTTTGCTGAATAATACATGATGATGGATGCTTTTGGAGGCTGGGTTATTTCCCTCAATGAGGGTTTCCCAGGGTATATCTTGTGTCACAATTTTGTGGGTATGTTTTCTATTCTCTTGCATATGGATTTTAATTCTGTGTTTATTTCAGATGTATTATGGGTTATGTGGAAATGGTTATATTCTTGATTGCCAAGTTTCCTTACAGATTTGACAGCCTAGTTTTGCAAAAAAAATTCTTTGACTGGTAAAAATAGCAATCAAAAAATGTAGAGAATGAAAATAATTAGATCCAAAAATCAAATAATCAGATCAATAAAATGATCATACCTGAACTGTAAATCGAGGTCTTCAAGTTTTGATTTGCAAATTTTTTTTTCCTTATGATCAACTTTCACCCAGCATAGAAAAATTTATAGTGGATCTTCAACGAATTGACACTCCAGATGCAATGACAAGGTTAGATCTAGCTCTAGACACTCTCAATTTTTGTGGATGCTCTAGATTCAGGTTGAGGTGTTGAAGCATGAATGATCTCAAATGGCTATGTGTAGAGAATCTTCCTTAGAGCTCTAATACCATGTAAGAATTTGGCTTAGGCTAGAATTCACCCAAGGCCAAGGAACTCAAATACAAGCACACAGTAGACCAATAAGAGAGAGTATGATCAAAATGGTGATATTCATTCAATATGCCAACTTGAGAATACACTAGGAGTGCCTATATATAAAGGCCTCAGGAGAGCTTCAAGAATGCATAGAAGTCAACATCATGATAAGTCATACAACTAGGCACATGTCCACCAGATATGGGTTATCCTCCATTAAGCACGAAATTAAGTACGATGATGTGAAGATAAGCCTACAATGGTGTAGCACAAAATTCAATGGTGTAGACAACATGTGCTAAATGAGAAGTGTAGATAACTATGTTGTCAACATGACAACTCAGTAAATGATGCAAACTCTTGTGTTGTAGACACCATGTGCATAATTAGAGTTTCATACATCAATGAGAGTACACACAATCCTAAGTGTCTCACCTACATAAATAATAAAATAATACAAAATAATTAAATAATGCATTAACCTAAGTAAACTTAAGTAAAAGTAATAAGTAAATACTTATTTACACCAACAATGATAATGTTGATCACCACAATGAAACTAGCACTAGTGGAACTTCTTTGACTGATGAAGATTTTGCACTCCCTAAGTTGTTTAAAAAAGAAGAACCTCTTGTTTTAGCCACATGCCTAAATGAAAACTAGATCACTTCTATATTTCCTTGTTCATCAATGAAAATATATTGATTAATTACATCATATATTTAGGAGCCTTTGATAATGTAATTCTTTCTTCTGTAGAAAAAACTTTAGGAATTCCATTGACTAAAACTTTTGGTAGACGTTATTCAATGGATGAAAAACAAGTGTCTTTTCTTGGATAGATAAAAGATGCTCAAGTTTCCCTTGTTTCCTGACCTTCCAAAAGATTAAAACTCACTATTCTAGTGGAAGACATCCATGCAAGCTATGGCATGCTCCTAAGTGGAAGTTTATACAAAGACATGGGCAGGAAGATAAAATTAGATTGGTCTTGTACCACTATCCAAGTTGGAGATAAAAAGCTAAAGCTAGAACTAGAAGAGAAGACAAAATTTACTATCTTGAAATCAGATGACCCTAGATCTCAGAGCTTGTATCATGAAATGTAGTTTGGTAATTGCATGCTTTTCTCTAACAGCCCTCATATTTCAAAAGAATCAAAGAAAAATAAAGGTGATAAGTTGTGGACTCTGGAATTTAATGGCAGTTGTGCTAATATTGGTTCAGGTGTAGGGGTAGTGTTGACATCACCTAGTTAGGAAATGATTTTCTTGTCTTATAACTTGGATTTCAAAAATATGAACAATACTATAGAATATGAAGCTCTTCTACTTGGAATAATGGAAGCAAAACAAAAATTTGTCAAGATACTTAAACTTAAAAGAGATGCAAAGTTGGTGGTAAGACAAGTCAAAAACCAATATGTAGTAAAAAAATCAAGATTAAGAAACTACCATAATAAGGTGTGAGATAAAATTGAGGGCTTTGATGCCTTTTAAATTGCACCAACACTTAGAGAATTCAATTCAAGAGTTGATTCTTTGGCAATCTCTACACTGTTGCTCTTACCACATCCTAACTTTTAAGATCAAGTTTATAAAGTAGAATTTCTATTTAGGCCCAATGTCCCTAATAATGAAGATTGATGGTAGGTGTTTGAAGATGATAAATGCATACTATAATTCATTGAAGGGGAAGATACTTTTGAATGCTTGTATTTTGAAGGAAGCACTAATGCAAATGATGATGATTCAATGATAGGAGATAAAAGGAAAACAAAGTCTGATATGATTTAACTAAAAAGTAATAAGATTCCACCCCATCTAATCTCTTTAGAAAAACCTTTTGATAGGCATGACACATACATAAAGAGGGAAAGAGATAAGAAAGGAAAAACCTATGGTGAATATGATGGAATCAATATAGGGAGAAAAGTCAGCGCAAATATGATAAACATAGGAAAGTGTTGCATACAATAGGAGAGGGTAGAGTTTAGGAAATTACTTATTGAATTTCAAGATGTATTTTTTTGGAGGTATGAAGACCTTGAAAATTTCATGGGAGAAAATTTCAAACATGAAATCTCTCTTAAATCATAAGGAACACCATTCATGCAGAAACAAAGAAACTATAATCCTATAGTTGGAGGAACAATCTTTAAGGAGAATGAAAAAATGTCATAGGTTGGGATTATATATCCTATTCGTCACTCTACTTGGGTTTATAATATTGTGCCATTGAGGAAGAAGAATGGATATGTAAGGATTTTTGTTGATTTTAGAAATATAAATCAAGCCTCACTCAAAGATAATTTTGCTCTCCCTAATATGGATCATCATTTACAAGCTATTGCAGGATCAAAAATGTTGTCCATGTTAGATGAATTTTCAAGATATAATCAAATTTAGGTAAATTAAGAAGATTGATTCAAAACTACATTTACCACACCATGGGGTATTTTTTCTTACAATAGGATGCTTTTTGGAATAATTAATGCAGGTGTAACTTTTTAGCATGGTATGAATTTGGCCTTCGGTGATTTGAAAGATAGAATCATTGTCATATATCTTGATGATTTGACAGTCTTTTCTAAGAAGAGAAAATATCATATTAGAGATCTAGAAAGGGTGATGCAAAGATGTAAAGATCATGGTATCTCACTAAATCTAAAGAAGTTAGTATTTTGTGTGACAGAAGGCACATTGCTTGGTCATATTGTATCTCAAGGAGTGAAGATTGATCTAGATAGAGTTAAAGCTATTCAACAATTAAATCTACCATTGAGTAAAATTGGAGTGAAGTCCTTCTTTGGCTAGGTATATTTCTTGAGGAGATTTGTTCCTAACTTCTTTGAAATAGTTAAATGTATAGTTGATATGATGAAACACAATAAAACTTTCATATGGAGTGATGTTGGGAAAAAGGCTTTTGAAGATATCAAGGGTGCCATTTCCAAAACCCCTGTGCTTGTCCATCCTAACTACACTAAAGAGTTCATCATTTACACTAAAGAAATATAAGCTCCAATTTTTTTCATGAGTATGCTGGCTCTTGAATTAATAGCTTTTCAATAAGCCAATGATATGAACAAATACATCTAGGGGTAATAGATTCTCATTCGTAACATACCTATACAAACATTGGTGCCAACTATAAGGCTATACTTCTTCTTTTTCTTCTTCTTCAGGCTCTACAAAACATAGGTGGGTGAACATATAAATTCTTCATATTTTACTTGTGTCAAAAGCATACAATTGAATATGGAAAAAGTAGATAAGATCCTTATTTCTCATATACTTATGCAATAATAAAGATATGTATTAGAGAATTGAAAATCCTATGAAATCCACAAGCTAGGTGAGGGTGTCCTTTCAACTTTTAAACATAAAGGTAAATGGGTGATTATAAATTTGACTTCAAGAGATCCCAAATATGTAGCAATAAGAAACATGTTGATCTTATAGCTGATTAGTGCCTTATCTATTGAGTAGTACCATAAATCACACACATAGATCTATGATACCAATGGCATATTCCATTCATCAATATATCAGTTATATATTATAACTTTTTGAATCAAAAATCATTATTCATAAGACCTATAATCATGCAATATCCTTCTCAAATAACTAGCAACCCTATCAAATATATCAAACATTTACTTGGCTCTTTGTTCTAACAATGAAAGATACAAGAGATATATAACCTTAAGGGGATGCAAAAGGGTCTAAGTTCTTTGTCCCTAAACTACAAAACATTGCAAATTACAGAGATAAGAGACAAGAATCATAATTAAACTAAGAAGTTTGTTGCTCATTGTATTTATTTCTTTGAAATCTAGATTCGAGATGCATAAAAATAACTCCTATAACCACTAAATAGACTAGAACTATCTATAATAGATTCATTATTAATGTTCATATAAGAGAGAAAGCTAAAGAATGGTGGAATCACAACTTTGAGTCCAACCATATGGTATCATAGACAAACTAGAACCAACCCCTATAATGAGAGAGAAAGATAAAGATATAGAAGAGGAAGAAGAAGCTAGATCTGATCTAGAAGAGATTCATGTCCACTTCAATCTTCATTCCCTACTTCTACAAAGCATCTTTCATCTGTCTTCTCTCTATAAATAAAATCTGAAAGGAATCTCATCATTGTGCTTCAACAAACCCAAAATATCTTCTCTAATTGATGAGAAATATTGGTTCTAATGAAATCATCAGATATGCATCTAAATCCCCAATAAAACCTTCACTAAACTAACTTAGAGATGAAATACCATCAGTAACTTCATCCCTAACTACCTTGGCACACACCCAATTCGTCATTTTGCATAAAATCAAATCTAAACTACCTTATCTGAATGTGGTTGAAAATGAATACATGGGACAAAACCCTCAATAACTCAAACATATTGCCTCCTATGCAAAAACTACTAGAAAACCTAGAAAGTTTTCTTTGAGACCTTTCCAATAGTATATGATAATCATATATTTTCTTATCAAAGGTGTCCAAAACATCCATTTGAAAATCAGGCCGTTGGCATGGCTCTTAGGTTTGTATCTCTTTTCAAAACATTATCCCTCTCTAAAGTCAAAACTAAATATAATCTCTATTTATTTAAAAATTCTACACATTCAAACCAATGAAGAAATAATTATTAATTATTAATTTTTGAATCTTGATTTTTCCCTCTAGAATTTCATTTAGATCAAATTGCTTTGACCACATGTGACATTTTTCACAACATGATTTGTCAGTTGGTACACTGTTGTCTTCTACCTAGGTGCCATGTGGCAACCTTTGATTAGGTCTTCAAATTTCCACTTGTCATATGAGGTTTCCATGTGTCAACTTCCCATTAGATCTTCTGTTGTACGGTCACTGCCACATCAGTTGCTTGCTAGGTGCCCTGCCATGTCACCACCGCGTAGCACTTCCTGATTGGCCAATTGAACTGATAAATGATCTTGACATAGTTCCATGTGTCACAATCTATTATGTCCTTGCATTTTTTCATTTCTTAACATTTGAGCATCTTCATCTTGCAAGAATGTAATGTTTGTTTGATCTACTGCATGTTGAAATTTGGTGAATTTGATTTGCTCGATACCATGTCTCCACCTAGTGCCATGTGTCATGATGTCAATCTATCACTTCCTAGTTATCAAACCACCACATCACCTATGAGAATATGATAGTTAGCTTGAGTTGTCCATGTTTCATCCTTGCCACATTAGTACCTTAGAAAGTGTGCCAAGCTTAGAAGTATCTACCACATGTCACTCTATGAATCACCTAGCTAGCACCATGTGTCATCTTCCAGTTTGTCTCAATCATCCAAGTCACTACCATGTTTGCATCTCATTTGGAAAATTTTGGTCAAAATATCCTTAGACTTTCTCTAGCCTAGCTGGGTGGGCCCCTCATACACAAGATCGAATTGTGCATAAGCAAAATTCTTGAGAGAAATAATGTTCAAGTGTTTCTCTATTTAAAAACAAAAAAAAAGTCATCCCACAACCAATGTGGGACAAAAATCTAGTTTTTTCCTTTTGAATTAGCATCTCTAGCACCTTGACAAACTTTCTAAAACAATTCAGAAGCTTTATAATTATGAAAATTGATGATGAGCATAATCATGCCCAAGGCCCTATCTTCTTGTTGATTCTTTTTGAGTTAGATCAACTCAATAACATCTATGGTGGATATGCATGATGCTGAGGACAATCATATGTGATCAATGTCAAATAGCATTATTTTGAAGTCCATAGTTTTGATGAGAAACTTCACAGAATCACCTAATTTGACTACAAGTATAGATGTTTGGATGGACTATGATGGTGGAGAATAAACTTACCTTCTATTTGTCCTATCTACTTCCCACCATGCTAGAGGCATTCATTTTTGTCAAGGCTCTATATTTATCTATAATCACTACTTATGCTCTCTCCCTTTTACCATGCCTACTCCTTGATCTTTTGTCTTGACTTCAAATCCTTCTTGTACCATCCTTGATTTGATATTCTTCCCTTTCTACATGAAAGAAAATGACCTCCCTTTGGCACAAGACGTTGAGCCATATCTTGGGTTAATTTGGTTGCAATTTATAGAAATAATGCAGATGCTTTGGCACCTCTCCATTTAGGGTTAATTATTCATAGCCACTGAAAAACATTTAATATTCCTCCATACCATTGCAACACCCCAAAACTAGCAAATTTATCTCAAACATTTTTTAACACTAATACACACCTCAAAAACAATGTAATGGACACCTTTGATTAAATAGGATCCCAAGCTTTCATACATGATCATATACACTAAAAAGTTTTTTGATGAATTATTGGGTTTCTATTGGTGTAAATAAGCACTTTACTATTTACACTTACTTAAGTTTATTTATGTTAATGCATTATTTAATTATTTTTCATTATTTTATTATTTTATTTGTGAGACACTTAGGATTTTTCACACCTTTTGAGTTTTCATGTTGAAAACATATGAGTATGCAACTCTATTTGAGCACATGGTGTCTACAACATTGTTTTGCATGTCCCACCCTTGTAGGCTTATCCTCACATCACCGCACTTACTTTCGTGCTTAATGGAGGATAACCCATATCTGGTGGACATGTGCTTGGTTGTATGGCACATCATGATGCTAAATTCTATGCATTCTAGAAGCTCTCCTAAGGCCTTTATATTCAAGCACTCCTAGTGTACTATGAGGAACTAGTTATTGAATACATTGTTATTCTGATCATACTCTCTCTCTCTCTTTGGTCTACTATGTGCTTGTGTTTGAGTTCTTAGTTCCTAGGTGAATTTTTTCCTTAGGAAAATTCTTATAGTTTCACTTTTCTTATCCATACTCAAGGTGTGTAGCAGTGCCTCATAGGAAGATCCTTAATGGTAGCTAGCAACTCCACTTTGGTGGTCATTTGTAAATTTGGGTAGTATGGCCTCCATCTTGATTCTTCCTTTTCAAAGTTTTCCTAATTTTCTCAAAGAAGAAAATTTTGCAAATGATCCCCTACATTGTTTAGGTTATATAAAGATATTGATAGTCAAAGAACCTCCTCCATGAGCTCATGATATGAGGTGCTTACTCTCTACATGGCCTTCGATGGTGAAGACATTTTTTTGTTTAATTTGAGTTTGCTATCAACTTAGGGTTTCTATTTATACCATTTTGGTGCATGCATCACAATCTTTTTGTTTCTCAAAATTTCTTGCCCTTGATTGTCATTTTAGAGGGATATGACTCATTTTGACTTAGGCTACTCCCCATAGAGCTACAACTTCCTCTATTTTCAATGTCTTCAGATCCATCACCTTGGTGAGCCTCCTTCAAGGATAACTTTAAGAAACCCCCGTTTAGAAAAAATAAGTATAAATTTTTTGTGAATAGAACATTAGTTCAAGGGGAAAATTTAATTTCTATTGTCAAATTTTTACTTTTAAGTAGGAATTTTTATAAAATTTTATTGGCAATTATTTTTTAATCATATGAAAATTCTATAAAATCCTAGTGAATTTTCAATTATTGATGAAAATTGTGGAAATAAGTAGAAGTAATGATTTTATTATTATTATTGTAATATGGATCCTAATTAATTATTAGACTTTAAGCTTAAATTTAGTCCACTTTTATCATTATAGTTTCCCTCCAAATTATTGAATGGTGCTTTGGGGGAAGTAGTCCTATTATTTTAACCATTGGATGATCCTAGATCAATGGCCTAAATCCTATTTCAAGACAAAATTTTAAACATATACCAAGTTTTACAAAAAGTTCCTCAATCAAATCTATTTTCCAAAAAAGTGAGTAACTACAATTCATGAAAAGTCTTTAGAATAGAGACACATGTCAAATCTACATACTTAATCTATAGTGTAACTTAAATTTTTACCACGTATTGGTGAATATGACCATGAATTAAGACAAGCCTTCAAAATTATAGGCAAATATATTTAAATTACTATGTAGAAAAATTAGATTGCATTGGCAAAGTCATCAATAAAAGATAAATAGTTATGTATTATTATTGGCAATTAGCCTAAGCATGGGACCCAATTTTGGCAACATGCCAGGGGCATGGACACCCCAAAAGTGCAAAATAAAATATCCCAAGTCTTGGGTCCTCGATGAATGAGATTAGCCAATTGGAAAATATTGGCCACTAAAGCTATCCTTGGCCTCCTTGGCACACTAAGGTCTATCCTTCATACTTCAAGGTGTGTATGAAAAGTACACCTATTTAATCCTCAAATGGTGATAAGAATATAGTGAAAAATTGCAATGGTTAGAATCATATAATTCTTGTTCAAAAACCTTCAATTTATATCTATGAGATTTCTACAATCCATGAATATGAGTTTTAGTTTCTAGATTTGATTGTGTGTAGTTTTTTACAATCAATATTTCAAATCATAATATATGATCCATCATCAGAATGCTAGAGAACAAGAAGAACAAAAAATGATAAGTTGTAGATCTAGCAGACCCCTAAAAAGGAACAAGAGAGGGAGGAGAGTTTGGGTGAGAAGAGAGAACAAAGTACAAGGGTGACAAGACATGACCCTAATCTACTAATTGAAAACCACTCCTACAAAAAAGGGGAGGACTAATAAGTCAAAACAAATATAATAAAATAATAAATAAAAATTTAGAAAGAATAAGAATTGATAACTTAATGAATCAATGAATAAAATTATAATCATGATAATAATAAACAAAAATAATAGCAATAATAATAATAGGAATTAAACTTAGATTAAACCAAAACAATTGAAAAATTAATAAATGGCAACAAATAAATAATAGGACTACACAAAAAATATAATAATTAAAGGCCTACCCTATTAAAGGCTTTACTTTCTATCAATAGTGACCTAGTAAGAGGATTTACAAACACTTTACAAGAAGTGTCACCCTGTTAAATGATTTACAATAGGTTGCTAAACCCATAGGATTTTCATTACCTTCTCCAAAGGTTTTCCCACCTAGCTATTAAGCTAACCTATCAACATAGGATTTTCATCATTTAATACAATGGTAAGAAAGTATTAGAATATTTGACCTAATAGAGTGCAATCTTCAATTACTGGGTTCAGGTACTAGATCTACTCTTCTTGTTATAATAATTGCTTCATCTGATCTCTGTATGTGTCCCATGTTCTATTCTGATCAACTACATCTATAATTGTTGCTGCTTTCACTAATTCTTTCCTTCTTCACATTGGAATTTTACTATAGTCTCTTCATACACTATTCTCTCTCACACATGCAATGGAGCTTTCAACTTCCTTTTAAAGATCATGAAGAATTAGGGTTAGGTATGGATCTACGATCCATATTGAATCTCAAATTCCTACTCATACCTTGCATTTTTCTCATTGGTTGCATGCCTTCTCCATTTTTCTAATTGGTTGCATGTTGATATCATAGGTAAATGTAAAGGCTTGATCTTATCTTCTTATCCCTTCATGAATCATGCAAAAATGGTTTTACATCTTAGTTTGTGAAGGCACAAACTATTATGTTGATTCTATGTTACTCGACACATATTATATTACTAGTGCTCAGCACATGGATGTTCCTATATTGCTCAACACATGTTACATTTCTAGATTTCTTGACACCTATTACATTTCTTGATTTCTCCACACATGAATATTCCTAAATCACTTAGCACATACTATGCTCTATCTTGCTCAACATCTATCACTTGCTTGGCACCTTAAGTCACTTGGCATACATAGTGTGCTCATCATATATGGTAGAATTGGTTAAGTGTGTTGACACTCAAATGTCAAGACCATTCTAAGACCAACAATCTCCCCCTGTGACATGAGTGTCAAAAGCACTTAACTATGCATTAATGAACTGATCTGGTTGAGTACATTCTTTATTCTTGCTTGGCATACATGCAAAATTTCAAAAATTTGTTCAATTTTTTTGTGAACAACCTTATGACTCCCCCTATTTTAATTATGCCTAGTCCATTCTTGAAACTGAAATTTTGTGTTAATGTGATTGATTCTCTTTGTTCTTTTTCATATTCCTATTCCTTGTGCCTATGTGCTATATCTAATCTATTTTGCACATGCTTCTCAAAATTTTTCATGTCTCCCTCACTTTGTGTTATTTCTTGTCTCCCCCTTCCGGCTATCTACAAACTTTCCACTTTATTCTCAAAATGAATGAAAGAATGTAATCAAAATTATCAAAATTTGGTATTCTCCATAAAAATTCATATATCTCCATATATAAATATCTCCCTCTAATGTATATATCTCTCCCTTTTTGACACTGATGTTAAAGGGTTCTAAGGAGTAATGCCATACTTAGCCAAAAATGTACTATTTACCTCAAGGAGCATCTTCAAAATTGCATCCCAATTTTCCAATGCAATGTTCAATGACTTATGCTAGATAGTAGTCTCTGTAGCAAGGTGTACAAGTCCATCTAGGGTAGAAAGATTTGGATCTTTCTTTAGGACTATTTCTACATATGCTTGCTTCTTATGGAGGACCTCTAAGTGTGGGGTTATGGAGGACTAGATCTGCATCAATTTTTCATTTATGTTTGCCTCCTCTACTGTTAATATGGCTAATTCCCTTTGTGTGTGAAGTGTCTGTGCAAAATGCTTCTCACTCTAAGCTAGATTTGTTGGAAGTTGCATGCTAGAAATCTTGAGATTTCTCTCCAAGATCATTATTCTTTGGCTAGTCTCTTGTGTGAAGTTGAAAAAATCACACAATTTTTAGTACAATGAGAAAGTGTTCCCAAGTACAATTTTCATTCTTTCTAGTTTCTTAGCCAATTCAACTTGTGCTAATGCTATATTATTTGATATTTCCTCATTTACTTTTCCATGGAATTTTATTTCTAACCATTCTATTAATTTTACATTTGTATCATGGTCAGGATTAGTCACCTTGTCAACTATATCTGATAGTTGTTCTATTATAGGCATTGTTTCATCTAGTGACTACAAGCTAAAGGCATCCATGAAGATGTCCTTTACCTCATTTAATGCTTTCCTATACTTGTATTCTCTTCTCAATACTTCTTGTCTCTTTCTCTTATCCAGTGCACCTTGTATTTCATTTATCTTTTCTATGGTGAGGGTGTTGGATTCATAGGAGGGAATGATGATCTCTTCATCAAGTTCAGGATCTCCATAGTGAAGTATCCTGGCTACCATTGTAGATCTCAAGCTTGGTATTTGAACTTGTATTGATATCATATCAGTGCTCAGCTTCTAAAGAGTCTGAGTGGGAGTACTATTTTTTGGCAATTCAACCAATGCATGTATTGTAGCTTGCTCCTCATCTCTTATTTCTTCCTTCTTTTCTTATGATTTCCCTTTATCACTAACAATTGCTAGGGGTGAACCTATTGACTGTTCTTGTTTTATTATATCTTCCCTTATTGTTGCACTCAACATCTGAATAGTTTCACTTGTTCCACTAAGTGCAACATCAAAAACTTAGTTCTAGTAGTTGTGTATGTGAAAGGTGTATCCTTTGGCTTCACCTTTTCCTTTTGTGGGGTTGCTACTGCTCTTTGCAATTCATCTATGCTCACTAATATAGGACTTGTACACAACTGTGCATGTAGAGTGGATTGGTGAAGGATTTTTGAGAGATCCTCTATAGTAAGTGCATTGATGTTTTGAAATGAAGTGTCAAAAACATCCTATATTTTTATGGTCTTTGTAGGTGTGATGGTGGCATGAGGAGGGCTAGGAGGTGGCATTTGTATGTCTTGCACACTTTTTTCTTCCTATTCATCTAATGCCTTTTCCTCTCCTTTAGTTGTATTCTCTTCGTCTTCCTCCTTATTTACTTCCTCTTCTACTCTTCCTTCCTCAATTTTCTTTTCCTCTTCACTTTTCTTCTCCTCTTCACTTTTCTTCTCCTCTACTTTCTTTGTTGTCTCTTTTGCTTCTTTTTTCTTGGCACTGGCTTTTGCCTTATATTCCTCATCAAATACATCATCAATTTTCTTGTGTATTGACTTCCACAGTTTTTTGGATTTACTTACAACATCCTGTATTTTATTTTGGAGGATGCAAAATGCTCTATATTTAGGAGAAAATTTTCTATTATGCCTTTTGTTTTCCTTAGCTATTTGACCTTTAGTTAGATCTAGCAGTACTCTAGCTAGGGTTGATTCTCTTATCTCCTTTTCCATTTGTAAACAAAAATTCCACTTACCTTCAATTATCTTGTATAGCTCCTTGGGAATTATACTATCTAACTCTAGAGGTGTGTGTTTGTATTCAGCTATCATAGCATACATTGATTCCTCTATTTTATTTTTCTCTTCTTTATTGAGCTTATTAAAGTCTATAGTCTTTAAACCATTCAAGTTTTATTTTCTAATATTTACACATAACTTGTCAATGGTAGACTTGGAGGGATGACTTACCACTCTAAACTGGCTATTGTCATCTAACTCTATTCTTTCTTCTTCTAAATGTACCTGGGAAACATATTTCCTTCTCTTCCTTGGTTGTTAACTAGTCTAATTTGTGGCTTTCTTCTTCTCTTTGGCTTCATCTTTTGCCTTTCGAGTTGCAGCCTTGGTGGTAGCCCTTGTATTAGGCTTCTTTGTTTCCACTGTAATGGGCTTTGTTCCCTTCTTTGCCTTGGGCTAGGATGCATGCTGAGTTTTGGCTTTTCATTTGGTTGCTTTGGCTTTAGTTGGTGCTTCCTCAGCTTCTTCTTCCTCAACACCTTCTTATTTGTCCTCTCCTAGGCCCTATGTCAATTCCAATGTCCCTTGCCTTGGTTTTTCTTCTTCTTGTTCACTCTCTTCTTGATCTTCATCAGCTTCTTTTTCTGGTGCAATACCTACTACTTCTATATCAGCTCCAAATGTCTTCTTCAACTTTCTTATCATTTTGTCCTTCTTCTTCACTATAGAGGCTATCTTCAAATCTATTACCACAATAGATTTGACAATATCATAAGTCCCAAAGTGAGGAGCATTCTTGTCTATTTCCTCTGCAAGTAAAGTAGTGATTGGAGCTAAAGCTTTGTCTACATCAAGCTCATATCCAAGTGGCCTAAGCAATCTTACTCTAGATACCACAACTTGGATGTAGGTGTAATCTATGTCAACCAAGAAACAAATGTCATTTACATGTTGCTCAACTAGTAATACTGGTATCCTCATTCTTTGTTTCATGGACTTCTTGAAGTCCTCAAAGTAGCTTGTCATCTAAGCATCAAAATTGTCTCCCATTTTCTCAATAGGCTCATTGAGTTGTGTGACAATTGTCTTTTTAGGATCCCAATTTACTTTTTGAGCTGATGGAAATTCTTCCATGACATAGAAGAATATGCAAACGGATACTGATCCAAATTTGCATTGAGCTCCTTTAGATTTCCTTATGGATCCCAAATTTTCATTGATTTTTTGTAGCATGAGCTCTGCTAGATCATTAGTGTGGTCCTTCTTCACAAGTTTTTATGCAACATATTCTGCTATACATGGAATGCTATTCAATCTACTTGATTGATAAAATTTTTGATATATGACTCTGATGAAGAAATCAAGTAGGGGTTTAGTGATGGTGTCAATGGTCATTCCCTTGTTGTTCCATTTGGCACCAATGTTTTTCTCTATGGCCTCCTTTTTGTCACTTCTTAAGGTCTTAAGCTGATCTATGGTTGGGAATCCAGTAACCCTATGAACAATTTTCTTTATGATCTTCACTGGCCCTATTTATAACTAAAATGATCCATCATAAATTTGACTCAAAACTATATGAATCCATTTAGTCTTAAATACAATGGGGAAAACTAGGGTTTTAGTTAGACCCTTCTTCTCAACTACTAAGAACTCATCCTTTAGTATACCTTGTCACACAACTTTTCAAAGGCATTGAAAATTTCTAGGTCACCTATGGCTCCAATCTTATAGTTATAAAATTTTCTAACATCTTAGACCATTACTACATTTTCTAAAATGACTGAAAAAGGACTAGCTAGGTCATTTTTATACGTGACCTCAGGAACGGGTTTAAATTTTGGTTGCTTAACCTCATTATTGACAAGTTGGACTTCATGACTATCCTTTCCCTTTGTGGTTTTAGACCCAGATTCCATCTTGATTGAACTAGGGTTTAATATTTAAATAAACTTTCAAATACTAATTAGCTTAACACTTGATGAAATACCTTTCAATCGAAGAGTTTGGGTTGAAATTCTATTGAGATTAGTGCAAATCACTACTAAATTTGTTGTTTGATTGCCTCTTCACTCTTCTCATTTTCGCTCTGTATTTGAATGACTTGAAAATAAGTGATTTTCAACTTGATTAGGCTCTAAACCTAGCATTTATTACATAGTGCTTACAGTTGTGCACTTGACATCCACTATTTTTTGTTTACTCAGTAGCCACGAACATATCTTATTCAACATCAACTAGACTTTCCAGCTCAACATATACTAGAGTTTCACTCGACGTCTTCTACAAAATTTTCAATTTTTTTAACTTGACATCTTTTCTCATGTAGATTTCTTCTTGGAAGCACTTCTTTGTTCTTTTGAGCTGATGTATGATACATCTTTATATATATCAGCCCCATGTACCTATCTTGAGCTTAATTGGATGAAGTGTGATCACTTGACCTTTTGGGTGAAGTGGTCTCTCCATTGGATGTTCTTGGTCCATCTCTTCTTTGCCATGTCTTTTCATATCTACCCTAATGTATTCCACATCAACTTTTTCTTTACCCTTGTTGACTTCTAACCTAGGTGCCTTGGCCTTTGTTGGCCAATGTCTACTAACATGTCCTATTTTCAAGAAACTAAAAAATGTGGTTTGGCTTAACCACCTATTGTAATTACCCTTGAAGTGTGTTCTTATGTAGTTCTGAGGAGCATGATCATATTCTTGATAGTAGTGACAACTTTTTCTAGTATTGTAATCCTAGTTGTAGTGGTGTGCATAGTTGTTTCTCCTTGCAAGCTGATTAGGTGTCCACATAGGCTTTGATCTACACTCAAAAGCTTTATGTCCATACTTTTTGTAGTTATAGAAATGACCATCAAATATTGGTGTCCTCATGGTCTTGGTTCTGTAGTCTTGTGTTAAGTGTCCTTGCATGTTACACTTGTGACAATAACCTTTGTTTTTGGATGTGTCCTCCTAATTAGTCTTTCTACTCCTATAAACATTAGTAGTGTGCCCCCTTTTATTATAGAAATGACAAGTGGGTTTAGTGTTCTTACCTTTCTTGGTCCTTTCTACTACAGTCTTGGATGATTCCCTTGTTCAATACTGGTGTAGCCAAGTCTCGAAGTATCATTACTAGCCCTTGGTGATTTCAGTAATTGTTCAAAGTGCTTGATAGCCTCATTGGGTTTTTTGTAGCTTTCTACTATCTCCTTTTCTCTCTTCAATTCATTCTACAATTGTTCATTATGCATCTTCAAGGTGGAGATCTCAATCTCCTTCATGTTTAGCTCATGATGAGCATTCATCATCTGGCTTAAAGTGTCTAGCTACATGTTTGAGATCTTTTCAAACTCAATTATCTTTTCCTCCAGTCTATTGGTGAGATTTCTCTTGTCATCTTCTATCATGGCCTTGTCTTCAATAGCTCTTTTCTTTAGTTCATTCACTTCACAAAGAATTATAGCTTGTGATTCTTGTTCAAGTTTGAGTAACCTAATTTCTTCAACTTGTGTTTTATTTTTCTCCATTAGTTCTGCTATTGCTACATCAAATTCTTTGGAATCTCCATTGGCAAACACTTGTGTGGTGTCAATGTCCTTGTAGTGTGTGTCATTCTTAGCTATGGCTATCTCATTTCTTCTTTTCAAGGATTTTCTCAGTTCCTCTTTGGTTTCCTTTACCTTGTGTAAAGTGAGGTGCATGTTAATCACTTGATTGTCAATAATCTTCCCAAATTTGAAGACTTCTATCATCAGACCTTTTCTCTAAGTTTTTAAGCTTCTTCCTTGTGAGAACCAATAGCTCTGATACCAATTGTTGGAATCTTCAAATGGTAAGAGTACTTCTGGTGGGGGGGGGGGTGTGAATCAAAAGTAACTAGTTTTTAACCTTTATAACCCTCATTAACACATAACTAAAAGTAAATTACATGCATGTAAACATATAAGAAAACATGAAATTAGAACATGCATCAACACGACACAAGAGATTTTGTAACCTACAAACCCTCTAGGAATAAGAAGGTAAAACTGGGGTGGGGATGAAACCCAAAAAAAATTACTACAGCAATATGTTCAACCACTTCTAATGGTCTGCCCTATTAAAGGCCTGCCTTGTTAAAGGCTTTACTTTCTGTCAATAGTGACCTATTTAGAGGATTTAAAAACACTTTACAAGAAGTGTCATCCTGTTAAAGGATTTATAATAGGTTGTTAAATCCACCTAGTTCAATAGGATTTTCATCACCTTCTCCAAAGGTTTTCCTACCTAGCTATTAAGCTAACCTATCAACATAGGATTTTCATCATTTAATACAATGGTGAGAAAGTATTAGAACATTTTACCTAATAGAGTCCAATCTTTAATTGTTGGGGTTAAGTACTAGATTTGCTCTTCTTGTTTTGATCCTTGCTTGATCTAATCTTTATATGTGTCCCCTATTCTATTCTGATCAACTAGATCTGTAATTGCTACTTCTTTCACTAAGTCCTTCCTTCTTCACACTGAAATTTTTCTATAGTCTCCCCATACACTATTCTCTCTCACACATGTAATGGATCTTTTGACCTCCTTTTAAAGATCATGAAGACTTAGGGTTAGGTATGGATCTACAATCCATATTGAATCTCAAATTCCCACTCATACCTTTCATTTTTCTCATTGGTTGCATGCCTTCTCCATTTTTCTAATTGGCTTTATGTTGATATCATAGTTAAATGTAAAGGCTTTATCTTATCTTCTTATCCCTTCATGAGTTATGCAAATATGGTTTTACATCTTAGTTTGTGAAGGCACAAACTATTATGTTGATTTTATGTTACTTGGCACCAGTAATATGAATGTTCCTATATTGCTCAGCACATGTTACATTTTTGGATTGTTCGGCACCTATTATATTTTTGGATTTCTTGGCACATGAATATTCCTGAATCACTTGGCACATACTATGCTTTGTCTTGCTCGACACCTAAATTCACTCGGTATACATAGTGTGCTCGACATATATGGTAGAATTGGTTAAGTGTGTTGACACTCAAATGTCAAGACAATTAGAACTAAGACCAACATTATTATCATGATTATACTTTTATTCATTCATTCATTAAGTTATCAATTCTTATTCTTTCTAAATCTTTATTTATTATTTTTATTATATTTATTTTGACTTATTAGTCCTCCCCTTTTTTTGTATGAGTGGTTTTTAATTAGTAGATTAGGGTCATGTCTTGTCACCCTTGTACTTTTTTCTCTCTCCTCACCCAAACTCTCCCCCCCTCTCTTGTTTCTTTTTAGGGGTTTGCTAGATTTACAACTTATCATTTTTTGTTCTTCTTTTTCCCTGGCATCTTGATGATGGATCATGTAGTATGATCTAAAATGTTGATGGTAAAAAACTACACACAATCAAATCTAGAAACTAAAACTCACCTTCAATTTAGACAAACCTTCATCAATCTAATATTACATTCAGTTAGGCTCCAGAGAGGGTCTAGCAAAAAAAAAATCAAACTAAAACACTTGACATCTCAATCTAACCTTCCTAAGCTCATCATACTGATTAAAATCAAAATTGACTATTGAAGAATCGATTTTTAACTCAATTTTCAACCTTTTGCAAACTATGAATTTTGTGCCAAGAGGTCTTCTAACTAGCCTAAAAAACTAATTGAAAAACCTTATTGATACATGTAATCTAACATGATAATTCTTTATTCCACATTCTTGCACCCTATCAAATTTTGTCTCATAATGATAGCTAGGTCAAAAGATATTGACCATCAAAGTTGCCTTCTTGAAATTGCTTGCAAGTAAACATGTTAGAAAACCATAAATTGCATTTGGTTTTGGCTTTGAAAACTTGCCAAAATGACACTTTCTTAGGCACAAAAATTGAGAGTATAAATCTAGGATTTGGGCTTATGATGAATAATAGAGCATAATTAGTGAATGGTCAAAGTGGGGTACTTGGATTTGTAAGACTGGAAACAATGGTAGAACTGTGATTTTCACAAATGGAATCGACCTGGAAAAGTGTGTAGACGGATTTGTCAAGACTTGTAATCTGGCACACTTAAAGAATTTTTAGAGTAGAAAATATTGGTACAATCAATTTGGTTGAAACAGTCACAAATTTAAAGTTATTACATCCTCAACAGGGGTACTAATAAATCTATATTTCTTGACCCCAGTTAAACTTCACAAATTGCATTTGGAATTGTATTTGAAAATTGATCAAATGTATTTGTGATAGGCTAAAATTTGAAACGTGGCAAGTCTTTGAGATCTAGAATGTAATGCAAAAGGGATTTCCTCATTTATTTCAGTTGGGTCAAAGTTATAACTGCTCAAACAAGGCCTCCCAAAATTTTGAACAATTTACATCAACATGACAGCAATAAACAAGTGACTTTGAGGGATTCATAACCTAATCAAAACATATCAAAATGAATTGAAAATTGAAACATAGATTCTTTGATGTGTTTAATACACACTCCCAAAGAAGTGAGTTATGAAACATTACTAAGTGTGAAAGATTCAAAGGCAAACTAGGCTTCGTGTCACTATTTGACATAGGCAAAAATGCAGAATTGAACATTACTCAAAATGAAACTCCACAAAAAGAATCAGAATGACAATTTATCATCAAGGAATGCATGGATACACTAAATGCAATGTTTTGGAAACATAAAATACCTCTTAGGCCTCAAAAAGAGAGTTAGGTACATGTGCATTAAATGCACTTATAAGGGTTCAAATTGACTCAAAACTTGAAATGATACTCAAATCAGGAAAGCAAATTTGAGTCCCAATAGAGTATACCATTGGAGAATCAAGAATTGAGATACTCATAGATGGAAAACATGCATGTGTAGTGGTGAGAGTCCTTAGAAAATTTAGGTTTTATGTGTTGTATTCTCATTCAGTCATATATGTGCCAAACCTTCTAGTAAAAAGTATTCTAACACAACAAGAGGTTTATTGTAATAAGAGAGGTGTTCAGATAGAAAATGTCCAACAATATGATATAGAAGTTAAGCCAACCAGACTTGTAAGAGGTAGTCCACTCTATAAATCCTTAGCAGAGGATCAAAAATGCAAAGAAGAAGGTACCCTAAAAGTTCTTACGGTAAGTCTTCAAGATCCTTGGTTCTCAAAGATTGCTTATTTTCTAATATATGGTGAATGTACTGATGGAATGAATACTAAGTAAACAAGGGATCTATAAAAAAAAGCCTTAAAGTATGTAATTCATGATGACGTCTTGCACAAGTGAGAAATTGATGGAACATTTTAAAGAAGTGTGGATAGGATCAGTAGATAAAGTTATTGACATCTTTTCATAATGAGGCATGTGGAGGACATTATTCTTCTACTGTCACTACTTTAAAAATTTTGATACAATGTTATTATTGGCCTGGTATGTTTAAAGATGCATATAAGTGGGTTGCTAGTTGTGAGAAATGCATGATGTTTATTGGTAAATGTCAGCTTGCTTCTTTATCTCTTAGACTAGTGGTGATTGAAGCTCCCTTCCATCAATGGGGTTTAGATTTTATTACCCAATCAATCTACCTTCTAGTCAACAACATTAATATGTATTCATTGCCACAAACTATTTCAGTAAATGGGTTGAAGCAAAGACAATGTAGAAGACTTCATTATAAATTTCTCAAAGAGCATGTATTGATCAGGTTTGGAGTTCCTCTAAAGTTGATAATGGATAATGCATCTTATTTTTTTCTTCAAAAATTATTGAATGTTTCTATGATAATGGTATTCAAGTTGGACATTACTCTAATTATTTCCCTCAAGGAAATGGGTAGGCTAAGTCTAGTAATAAGAATCTAATTAATATTTTGAAGAAATTGGTCTTAAATAATGAAAAAAGTTGGCATAAGAAGATTCATGATACTTTATGGGCTAACATAAGTTAGAACCAAACCTAAAAGAGCTATTGGTATTTCAACTTTTGAATTGATCTATGGAGTAGAAGCTAATTTTCCATTGCCTTTGGAGTTGGATAAATGTAAATTAAAGACTGTGATTGAAGAGGATGTTTTCAAAGATGGATTAGAAAAGAGGATCTTGTATCTCACCAAACTACAAGAAGAAAGGGAAGAGATGGTTGATAAAATCACTGAACATCAATGAAGGATAATGAAGTTGTTTGACAAAAGAGCAAGGCCTAGGAAAATCATTCAAAAAAATAAAAATAATTCCTTCAAATTGGCATATCCTACTAAAGAAACTCTACCATGTTCTTATAATGGGAAAGATTTAAAGTTGTATCAAATGCAAAATTGAAAGGAAGTAACCCCTGCATAGTAGTTAGATAGGTAGGTTTTCCTTTCCTATATTTTGCTTTAGTTTAGTTTCTTTCTTTCTTAGGTAGTTTTATGATGTTTTCCTAGTTTATTCTATTCTTTTTGTTTCCAAGTTGTCACCTTTTGTGTGAAACGAGATATTACTAGAGTTCTTTCAAGCATTATAATGCTTAAATCCACAGATAGAGTTAGTTTTTGCCCAAGTTTTAGTTCATATCTTTTTTTTTCTTTAGTATTTTGAGTCAAGTACCAAAGTCTTAAGTGTGAGTCTATATTTCTCATAGGACGACCTTTCTTCTCATCAATCTTTTGACCTAACCTAATTCAAGGAATCATATGAACAATGCATCAATCCAAAGCTAGGTGATTAGGGTTTGGGAGGTTTTTATGTGTCATCTCAATGAGAATAAGGTTTGGATCTACTATTAATTTGTTCCTAACCATAATGAAGACAAAGATTCAATGTTACATTGTGGTTTCCATGGAAGACATTGCAGATGAGCAAGTTTAGTGATAAGAAGAAAAAGTTCATGTAGAAGAAAACATTCAAAATGTTCCTAAAGTCAAAATATGAAGATAAGCAAATATAAATTGTTGATTTAGTACATGAATAGTTCTAATGTGATCATAATAAGCTATATGGTGGAGAAAAGTTAAACAAATGAAAGAATGCACACCATTGGCTAATTGAAAGGTCAGATGGTTTAGAAGACCAAATCCAAATTGTCAATAAAGATTAGATCAATGGATAATGTTTTGATGATGGAAATATAAGTATTTGATGATGCATCTTGTTAGTCATCAGATCCAAAATAGATCTATGCTTGTCACTATGTCATTATAAAAAGTTGCACGAAGAATAATCCTGACAACATAATGAAAGAACAACATGTTTCCTATGGGCCATCACATTTTATGAGATACAAACAAAACCTAGTCACAAAGTGCCATGAATAAAAGAAGGTCAACATCAAGTTCTCAATCAATGGAATGTTGCCACCTATCTGCCACAAAATGTATAGCTAGAAAGTAGAATCGTATTACAAAGTAAAGGGGTTAATGTCATATTATTGTCATGGTCAGATTAGAAAAAGATCTACATTCATTACTATGTCACTATGTAGAGTTGCTCAACTTTTATTGATAGCAACATAACAATAGTTCAACACGTGTACACAAAGGGGCCCATAGAGGAAGTTATAAAGGAAGGATTATAATGTTTTAATTATGATTTTCATTTAAGATTGACAACTTGAATTCAAAATTTTAGTGACCATTGGAATATGAATAATACAAACTTGGCATAAAACAATAGAAAATGAAGAAAATAACAATTTTCTATAGGATTTCTGAGATTGCATGAAGTTGAATAGTTGTTGGGTATTTTTAGAAGTACCATGGATTCATAAGAATTGATGGAAATGATGCCATGTGTTCATAATTTCATATTTTATTCTCTTTTATATTTTGTGACTATTGCTCTACTAAATTGAAGGGTAACAACAAACTATAATTGTAACCTCATTTGGCAACAAAAAGTTTGACAAACTTAATGGTGAATTGGTCTATAATTCCATTTACCCTATTTTCTTGTCATGTTTTGTTTCCCATGCATAGATTAGTTATACACTAAGAGTGGAAAGACAATCATATGTGATTTTGTGATAATCATATAGATTCTATTTCATTTTGATAATTATAGTGAAAGTGATTTCATTTACTTCCCTAATATATGGTTTTGTTTCTTCTCTTGTTAATTTTATATCATGGTAGATAGTTTCATTGAGAAATCAAAGATAAATGTGTATGAATCTATTAGTTATTAGTTGGATTCTATTTCAATCAAGGCTGATAGTGAAAGAAATTCCATTTCCCCTCATATGCATATCTCTTCATTCCTCTTCTACATTTAGATGGTTAATCTCCATTTATAATAAAAGTAAGGGTTAGAAATCTCAAGACAATATATTATAGTTATTTCATTGGGTGTGATAGGTTATTCAAATCCATCTTGCCTAAATTGTGTGTGCCTACAAAAAAAATTGTTATCCTTTACTGCTCTCAAGTTAAGAGCTTATAATGTCAAAACTTCTAATCTCATAAAAACATATTCATTATATATCATTGCAAATCATATGGAGTCATACCTAATAATTTAGAGGGCAATGATAGAATACATACACTAACCCATTTGTTGGTAAACATCCTTTTGTCTCTCCAGAACATTGGGTACCAAAGAGTCAAGTTATAAAATCTAATAGAAAGACAAACTGTTAACCAATAACATTCTACCTATTGGCTTGTATTTTCACCGTGATAAATATGCTAACAACCTATTGTGAAAATCTAGTTTCAAAATTGTGCACTTAGGGTTTCTATGTTTTTCTGGTTGCAGAGTTTTTCCTAGAAAAACTAATTATGACCCTTAGGTAGAAGAGGTAAACCCTCGTTAGATTTTTTCCTATGTCTCTTCTATTTCTTTATTACCTTTTACCTAGCTGAGTGAGTCCCTTTTCAATTTTATGTTGTGTCACAAAGTTTAGGTTTAATTAGTTCAATCTTTGACCCCGTGTCTTATTTTATTTAATTAATTGCTGATTGTTCCCTTCTTTTTCCTAAGTTTATAATTTTCCCATTGGGCCCCTTTGTATGTGATAAAGGTTAAAAGATCCAATGGCTTGTGCTATGTCTCATTTCTAAAAACTCCTCACAGAGAACACATGGGATATAGACACATAGAAGAAGGTGGCACTAGTACATCAAAACATTAAGACAAAATCTATGGTTGACATGCATTCGCTGCTCTAATACAACTACATAGCAAAGAAGTGGGATTGAGATGCATGCCATCAAGGGTCGCATCTTTTGAAATAAGTATGAAGGAAATCAATGGTGCATATTTAGTCATGGTTCACACTTTTCCTATGACAATTAAACATGATGATGATACATAGAATCTTATATACTCTATAAAGAAGTGGGACCTGGGTATCATTAGTAGGAACTTGGGATCTCATTGGGTCACAAAGTTGCTAACAATTTGTGGTGACATGTCTCTATTTACAAGGAAAAATCTTAAAGGGATTGGATGGCTCACATGCTCTCATAGAAGTCTTTCATTTCATTGTGAATAAATGAGGTTGTGCTACATGTTTCATCTCTAGTAAATCACTTTTACTTTGTTTTAAGTAGGTATTGAGCATGAGTCTTAAGTCAATGAACCTTGTTTAATTGTACAATTTTTTTGAACCATTGATGGTATTTTATTTTAATAAGAGGATCTATGACATGCATTGCTTCACTTGACTGACGTAGGAAGCTCGATATTGAGGAGGATGATGACATGTTGCATCCTTTGAATAGCGACATTGGTAGTGGGACCTAACAAATCAGGGAGACCTGACTGATAATTTTTCCACATTTGCAAGGTGTCAGAATGGGTCCATCAGTGAGAGGAAAGTGGAATATCATGGGTAAATGTACAAAGTTGTGTCACCTTTTAGGATGACTGATTAGAATGATTGAATTTAAGTATTTCTATCTAAAAATTATTTTTTTTCAAACATGTCATCTTGATAAATTCATTGAAACTAAGCTATATATGGTCTCACACTCTTCCAATTAGAAATGTCTTTTAAATGCATGTTTTATACTAGTTTGTATCCAATTACTAAAGAAATGTAATTATTTCACAAAATAGATATTTCAATAAATCTTACTATTTTTTATGCTATCTTGTTAATAACATACCAACACCATTTTGTAGAGCTCAAAGTCAAGAATATTCTCATATACAGTTTATAGTGTTTTAATTAGAAATAGTATATTATAATTAAAAAGTTCTACAAGAATATATTTTAAACTTGCAAAGATGTCAATTTTGAGAAAAAAAATACTAAATCATATAAAAAAAATAAAAATGTACATGACATTCTAGAGAGATTCATCTTCCAGCATGTATAATTTTTGTTTAGGTTAAAATAGATTTATTTTGAAAATTGTGGTCGGAGATGAAAACTATCAATTTTAGGTGAGTTTAAATTTGAATCATTATAAAAGAGAAAATATAGATCTAAAGTCAATTTTTATTTTTTATTATTCTAGCTATATATGCTATCTATAACATAATATGAGATTAAAGGGAAATAATTTTATTTCCATATAGTTTTGTTGTGGCAACTAGACCCCTAATTTATCACCTTTTTTTAGCAACTAAAAATTATCTACAAAAATTATGAAAACGTATCAATTCTTACTCCAAATAATTATTAAAAATTATAATCCTAAACTTCATCCATATCTACACATTTCACTAGTTTACCTAATTTTAAAATTCTATTTATAATACAAATTTTAAGTTATTGAAGGTGAAAAATTATACTTTCGTTAGCCTTTTCCTTTACAAAAGGGTGACATAGGTTTGTGCTTTTATCCTAACATAAGAAAGATCTATGGGTCACATTATCTCACAAGTCTATGAATTTTTCTTTGAGATAAAGCATGATGACACCACATGTCCCACCCAATTTTGGGAATTATGACTCTCATGGTGTGCACGAGGAAATTTCTCATGGTCAAGATTTGATTTTAAATGCATCATAGTCATCCATTTCCTCAACAAGAAATTAGAAGATCAATGATCCACATATCATCTCAAGGAAAGGGTATTGGTTTGGTGATCAAGTGAAATAATGACACATGTCTGGATCATCCCCAATTCTAAGAGTTTTCAATAGTTGCTCATGTGCCTAATTCTAAAATTTATATTAGTTGAAAACTAGGCCCAAGGTGATACATGGAGCATCAAGAAATTTCAAAGGGAGGAGGCTTACTAACAAGGTGGATAGATTTCTGATCAAGGCTTCATCACAATAATTGGGTGGCACAACCTAGTTGGATGCTGACAGAGCAATGGATAGGGATTAGGTGAACAAATCAGTAGATGCCATATGCTATGCTAGTCAAACCTAAGTTTGACCCAAATTCAAGGCATACTCACCATTTTCAACCATAATATTCAAATGCACACAAGAGGCTTGATTTTTCGCAAATATATAAGTATTATATTCATTGGAAAGGGGAGAGAATGAGGAAACCATTTTTTTCTAGTCAAAACATGTGTAGGTAACAATGTGTAGTAGATATATTTAGGTTTGTCCATGGTGATTTAATTTATCTACATTCTTGTATAGGTAGTTCAAATTCAATTTGTGGCCAAATGATAAAGTAGGTATTTGTCAAACTTGGAGAGGATCTTTTTATTGATTTTATTTTGCCTCCAAATCAGTTTGGTGGAACTTTTAGAAAAAAATTTCACAACGGATTAGATATTTATCAAGAAGGGTATTCTCATCATTTACAAAAATATTTTTATGGTTGGTTATGCATAATGATAAGATCTGATCTAATTTTCACTTATGAGAAGAAAAATGAGAGATGCTTTGCAAAAATAATAGGATGAGATTTCAAGTGGACACTTGTTATGTATAGATCAAATCAAGGATTCTTCATTCTTCTATATCTATCTCTTCTCTCTCATGTAGTGGGGTTTTATAATTTTGGACAAGTTTTCATAGCTATGATACCACCAGGGTTGGATGTTGGTCGTTCTAGACTGTTGAGCAAAGCTCTAGCTATTTTTCTACCATTCTCCTTAGTATTTTCTATGTATAAACAATATTAATGGAATTTTAGTGTATAGTTTTGGTCTATTGTGTGTTTTATTCAAGTCTTTTCATACATCTTGAATGTACATATTTCAAAGGAATGAATACAAAGAACAAAAAGTTGTTGTAAATGCAAATGGGAAATGTATACTTCTGGGGGGGTGAATCAGAAGTACTAATCTCTAACCAATAAAACTTTTAGCCTTAAAAAATTGTGTGCATTAATCTATTGAAATAACAAGTAAAGTAAATGCATCAATATAAACACTTGAAACTAGATATGATTATCAAGAAACCCTCTAATGAGAAGGTAAAATTGGGGTGGGGATAACACCCAAAATTCTTCACTACTATAGTAATTGTTAGAAGTTGTAATCTTTCCTTGGTGTGTTTATAAACCAAGGTTAGACCTCCTTTCTTTATTGTTATAATATATTAGGATATAAGCCAAGGTATCCTAATATATTTATTTTTTGTACTTTTTCCACTACATCTTATTTTGTCATCTAGTGGAATATGTGAGGACAAATATTTATTATAATTTGTAATTTAGATTATTCCTTCTTAAGAGGAATCTCACACTTGGCCTCACACACTTATGAATGGTGGCATTCATAGACATGGGAGTTGCATTCTAACTCCTTTCTCTCATCTCTATTTAAGAGATGACCCTCCTCTCTCATTTCTAATGAGGTTTCTTCCTCTTCTCAATTATTGTATGAGCGATTACTCTCTCTCTCTCTCTCTCTCTCTCTCTCTTTCTCTCTCTTCTTAGACTTTTCATGCCTCATTCATAATGTCACAAGGGGTTTTCTTTGCTTTCCCCTTTCCAAATATCTTGTCCCATGGTATTGGATCTTGAAGCTTTCTCTCTCCTATCTTATGGTAATATATTTTCATGCATTAACTCTCTTAGATTCTTTCCTGATATTTCTTATTTACATATTTCTTTTTCCATTTCTAACATGGTATCAGAGCAGGTTAATCTTTGTTTTGAGTGTTTGCATGAAGGTACGATTCGAAGGAGACTATTGAAAGAGATTTCACTAATTTCTTTTTTAATCTTCTTAAGTTGGAAGAAATTGAATTTTTTTTCTTTTTGGGTTTGGCTGGTTTACCGCCAAACTCGATTAACTTCTGTTTCCTCTAATTTGTGCAGGTTACTTCTTATTTTCTATTAGTTTTCATCTAACCCCCTTTGGAAGGCTTGCCACCAAAGGGTTTTCCTATCTATATATCAATTTTTTTACTCTTGTTTTGTCTAATCTATTTTGTTTATGGTTATAACATTTACTTACGAGGGCAGAAATTCACAGTCAAAGTGAGAGAAAGCATTCACAGTTTGTTTTCTAAAACTTTTTGCTTAAGAAATGACACTGTGACTATAAATCATGCTTTTAGGTAAGGAATCTGTTTACTAAATGTAGGAGAGAGTTTGACTAAAGTATATTAGATATATGGTGCAATCAAAATGCTTTTATTCCTATTAAACCCAAAAATTTACAGGATTTTGTCTTTTTCCCATGAACTACTCAATTGGATGCTGGTTTTATCTATTTGGTGGAGGCACTAAACTTTCTTGTGCATTATTTTGTGGAGGCCTCGCGGCTATGTTAGTCGGTGCTTTAAGCTCATCGCTAGGCTTCTCTTGCACTTGGAGCAACAACAATGGCAGGAGGATCAGCGATTAGTTTGTGGTGTTTAGGGGGAAATCGAAAGATTTGAGAGGATTATTTGGCAGCCTTCATAGTTTGAGGGTTCAATCCATCTATTATTCTAAAATATACCAAGTTTGAGAGGATTAGCCTAATTGTTTCGAAAAAAAAAAAATTGGTTGTAAAGCATTTGATCTATATCTTTGTAAAGTTTAGGTTTTAAAATCATTAGTCTCCATTTTTCCTGATCGGCCATGGTTTGAAAGGATTTTCCCCTAAAATCTATGGATTCAAAGGATTTTTTATTAAAAATATCTTGAAGGTTGAAAAATCTAGGCACAGGAGCCTCCTCCTTGAGGTTTCGGGCATCAATCATGGCTCTGCTTTGAGTCATTTCGTGGGTCATAAAATCTGTTGTGTTTTTTCCTTGGGTAACCTAATATAATAATCCAGCCACAACCCCCATTTAAACCTAGTCCTCAAAGCCAAAGATCCTCCAAAAAACTCTTCTCAATCTCGTTCTGTGTGTAAGTGAGCCAATTTCATCCGCATAAACCTTCTGATAGGCCATTATCCAAACTTCAAACGTCTCGAGATAAGCTGACAGACTATTAACAACTTTATGATTGTCTCAGAAGCTATTAATCCACAAGCTGGTGCAGACATTAACGCCATCTTCCTTTACCAAGGAACGAGGTTCTTCATAATCAAGAGCAATATTCATGTTCCTGTTCCTAGTCTCGTAGGGATGAACCTTGGGATGATTATCCCTTCCTTCAAATGTTTTTTGAATTTTTCAAATCATATAAGTTTTCCCCTCTCTCTATATTTAGATTCAGTTGTAACATTTTCTTGTCTTTTCTTGCAATATTCTTTCTTCTTTTTTTAGCTCTTGACAGAGGCATCATTTTTTTTTCATTGCCTTTTGTCAACTTATTTTTTGACAGCTCATATGTAATTGCAAACACAAGTTCAATAGTTTACTTCAAATCTCTCTTACTCCTTTGTTGTGATTTTTTTTCAATATAAGTTTAAACTAATTAAATCTCTTTCTTTTAATATAAGATTTTACTTCTGTTTTATTTAAAATTGTGTGGTTTTAAGTAAAAAAAAGGGAGAAGTTTTCAGATTATTTTTAAAAAAAAAAAGTTTTCTTAGTATTAAATATTTAAAGCTAATTAAAGTTTTATTATTATTTATTTTACATAAAAAGTTAAGAGTTTTTATGTTTTTTTTTTTTTTTAAATAAATAAATATCCTCTTTTATAATTCCTCTTTTGCCATAATCTAGGAGGATTATTGTCTTTGATGGTGAGCCCATCCTTAATATCTTCTCACTTATGTTCACCTTGCATGGAGATTTTAACTGATAACTTATGCTTATTGCTCTTCCAAATACTTCTTATTTATCTCAAATTATTCAGGTTTATGAGTATCTTACACTATTGCCTTCATTATTTAATGATTTGAGTTAATTGATTTATCTGCACATGGTTGTAGTTTTCTACTTTTATAGCATCGTTCCATGCCCATGTTGGCACTTTTTGGTTTTATACCATTGATTTATATGATATTTTTTTGTAAGTTGCATCGGGAGCCAATTTATCAAGGTTAACTATGGTGGACCCAACACTTTTAAACTGACTCGTAGTTGCCTTATCTGGCCCGTGAAGTATCCCTCCAACCTATAATTGGTGTGCACTTACTTCAATGGAGTTTCCCTCCATTTTTTCCACTTTGTTCCTCAATGCGAGGATGATATTTTTATGGAGATTTCCCATTTCAATCTCTTTGTCTTCTTGTTGTATGCTCCTAGTTTTGATTTAGTCATGGTATGACTTCCTACACTTTGCTAATCTTTTAGTGTATAGGTGACGAGGCTACCATATCTTGGAGCACTCCAATATTGGAGACTTTATTTGAGAAAGTTGTTTTGACCCATGTTGATCTTTTTCATCATGGCAATGATGTTGCTTGTCCATGATGGATTTCTTATTTGAAGACAATATGTTGTTACTCCTCATAAACCCTTCCATTGGTCCACTTCAGCTATAATTCTCGGCAAAACTGTAACTTGAATTATTTGGTTCTTGAGACACATGTTCTACTTATTTATTATTGTCTCTCTTATATTTCTTTGATAAATATACTATGTGATAATGTTTTGCATACTTTATTGCCTTGATCGTGAGTCATGTAGGTGATGGAGTCACGACCCAGTCACTTGTAGTGGGATGACTCATTAGTGGACTATCTATATCCATGTGATTGACGCAATATTGATGCAAGTTTCATTTGTTGGACTTGTCTATGGTCATTTGTGCATTCATATGAGAGATTTATTGCATCTATTATGATCATTTTGAGCTTATGACTTATTTTTAGATATCATGTTAACTCCATTACATGTTGGTGAACACATTCATTTATTCTCATCTCTCTTAGTTCCTCCTTGATTAAATTATTATAACTTCATTTTTTTTACTAACTTCTCCATTCAATGTAATTCTACTTATGGATAGTTGTCTTGTTTTTTGTTCTTTGTTTTTTTTTCAGGTGATCCATCAAGGAACCTTCTCAGTTTTTCACATATGAAGATGTGTCTATGCTTCCACTTGATCACATTCAAAAGACTCATGTACTTCTCTTGGATCTACAAATGTACCATATGGCTTGAAGACAATAAAATTACTTCATATTGAAGATTAAGTTTCTGATTTTTGTAAATTATGGGTTTAATACCCCTTGATATAATTACCCCAAGTAAAGATTAAAGGGGGGTGTTAGAAGTTGTAATCTTTCCTTGGTGTGTTTATAAACCAAGATTAGACCTCCTTTCTTTATTGTTATAATATATTAGGATATAAGCCAAGGTATCCTAATATATTTATTTTTTGTACTTTTTCCACTACATCTTATTTTGTCATCTAGTGGAATATGTGAGGACAAATATTTATTATAATTTGTAATTTAGATTATTCCTCCTTAAGAGGAATCTCACACTTGGCCTCACACACTTATGAATGGTGGCATTCATAGACATGGGAGTTACATTCTAACTCCTTTCTCTCATCTCTATTTAAGAGATGACCCTCCTCTCTCATTTCTAATGAGGTTTCTTCCTCTTCTCAATTATTGTATGAGAGATTTCTCTCTCTCTCTCTCTCTCTCTCTCTCTCTCTCTCTCTCTTCTTAGGCTTTTCATGCCTCATTCATAATGTCACAAGGGGTTTTCTTTGCTTTCCCCTTTCCAAATATCTTGTCTCATGGTGTTGGATCTTGAAGCTTTCTCTCTCCTATCTTACGGTAATATCTTTTCATGCATTAACTCTCTTAGATTCTTTCCTGATATTACTTATTTACATATTTCTTTTTCCATTTCTAATAGTAATAAAGTTCACTTGTTAAGGTTACATAATTTGACCATTCTCATGATCTTCTCTATGAAAGGCTTACCTTGTTAAAGGTTTACAAAGGATTGTTAGATCCCACCCTATTAAAAGTGTGCTTGGCTAAAGCACTTTAGAACACTCACTTGGAATGTCACCCTATTAAAGATTTCACTAGGACTATTAAGTCAACCTTAATTCTAAGGATTTCTTCCCATTGATAAAGTTGTTAGAAAGTAGAGTAGAATGTTTGATTTGATACACTTACAATCTAGTATTGCTAATTTTAGATCTCAACTCAGTCCATCTTGATCCTTTATGATTTGATATGAAATTGATGTATCCTTGATCCTCTATTCTGCTAACTAATTATGCAGTTATGTCCTTCTTCTAAGTCACCTTGAATGTATACTGATCAATTGACCCCTTTCATTTCCTTCAAATATTTGTTAGCATCATCTCCTCACATACACTTTCACTTATCCTCACTCTCTCATACTAAATTATGGGGCTTCCTCTCCCTTTAAAAAGACATTGGTGGCTTAGGGTTAGGTATTAATCTATGATTGAGATTCATTCATTTTTCTTGCTCAATTCCTTCCATTTTTTTAATTGGTTGCATGTTTATTACATAGGAAATCCAAATAGATTTGATCTTATCTTTAAAGCTTCGAGATCTATCCATAAGTCGGCTCAAAAATAGTTTACATAGTTGTTAGTGTCATCACAACAACTAGGTCAATTATGTGTTACTTGACACTTTGATAATACTGATGGTTGATACTTACTATAATTATGTCTTGCTCGACACTTGAACCTACTCGGCATCAATTTTTCACTTGGAACTTGAACTACTTGGCATATGAGTGACTCAAAACTCATTGCAACTCAACATCCATACATATTATACTTGGCATATGTTACTAGCTAGACATGAACTTAGAAAAGAGCTTAAGTGTTTTGACACTCAATTGTCAAAACCAATTTGAGATCAACAATCTCCCCCTTTGATATGAGTGGAAAAAACACTTAACTATACGTGATGAATCTAATCTCCTTGAGTATAATGTACATATAGTTTGGCATATATACAAAACTTCAAAATTATCAAAATTTTATAATGGACTATATACCTCAAAATTTGGCTCAAAATATGTGTAACTCCCCTTAAGTTAATGTTTCTTTTCTGTATCTAAAATCTCTCTAAGTATATTTTCCTCTTATTGATACTCTTTGTCTTCAATCATTTCAATACTCTTTATCTAATATGAGCCCTATTTCTACTTTTCTACTGTTTACTCCCCTTTTGTTTGCTCTTCTCTCTATTTTCTTTATCTCTCCTTTCACATGTCCTTGCATATTTGTCTCCTCCTAACTTTGGTCTCCACCTTATGGTTATCTCCCCCTTTTTGACACTTATGTCAAAGGGTCTATACACTGAGTGTGTATTTATCTAGAAAATTCTTATTGACCTCCATTAAAATCTTTAGAGAAACTTCCCAGTTGTCTATTGCAACATCTAATTATTTGATTTGTATGGTTGTCTCTATGACAAGGTGAACTAATTTATCCAAAGTTGAAAGATTAGGATCTTTCTTTGGCACTACTTCTACATAGGCTAGTTCCCACTATAGTATTTCCAGAACTAGCTTGGTTCTTGTGTTAGCCTCTTATACTATTAATACAACTAGTATCTTTTGTGTGTGAAGCACTAAATGAAAGTGCTTCTCACTCTAAGTTGGGCTTTTGGTAATTGCACACTAGATATTTTCAAATTTCTTTCCAAACTTAGAATCCTATAGCTCATTTCTTGTGTAAAGATTATGAGGTCACACAATTTTGTGTATAGAGAGAATATATTCTCAAGTACCTTCTTCACTTTTTCAATTTTTGTAGCCAACTCTACTTGTGATAATGATATTCCACTAGATATCTTCTCATTTACTTTTCTTTGAAACTTCTTTTCATACCATTCCATGATTTTTGCATTGGTTTCCTAGTCTTCATTTGTCACCTGCTCAATAATTTTTGACACTTGTTCCAATATAGGCTTGGTTTCATTAGGTGTTTGCAAGTTGAAGGAATCTAAAAGGATGTCTTTGATCTCATGTAGTTCTTTCCTTTGCTTATACTGCTTCTTAAGTATCTCTTGGTTCTTCTTTCTTTCCAATGCTTCATACATGATATTGATCTATTCCAAGTTCATGGTTGCATAGTCATATTTTGGTATAACTATTTGTTCATCTAACGTTGGGTCTCCATAGTGAAGTACCCTTGCAACCTTTTTTGAGCTTGATCTTGGGGTTAAAATTTGAAATGGCATTGCATCAGTGCTCAGCTTCTAAAGGACTTTAGTAGGAGTGCCAAATGTTGGTAAATTATCCAATGTTTGAATGACTTTGTGCTCCTTTTCCTTTGAAATGTCCTTGTCTTCTTCTAATCTTCCTTGATCAATCACAATTTTTTTTTCAACACCTTGAGTTTGTGTTTCAGGTACAGATAACTTTGTCTATCCTATTTGATCATTTGTGGGCTCCTCTATAGTCTGAGTCTATTGTTCAATCATAACAACTTTTATTGTGGTGTCAAGCTTTGCTAATGTATCCTCTAATATTTGAACTAGAGGTTGACCACTAGTAGGTGTAGGGATGGTAAAAGGTAGTTCTTGTATATTCACCTTGTCCCTAGTTATGTTAGCTACTACTTTCTATAGCTCATCCACACTGAGCAACACTAGATTATTGCACAATTTAGCCTATAGTGTGGATTGTTTAAGGATCTTCTTTAGATCCTCTATAGTTAGTGGATTGATGTTTTGAGCTGAACAATCAGGAACACCTTTCACTTTTATTATGACTTTAGGTTTTTTTGTATCATGTGGAGGGCTTAATGGTGGCAATTGTGTGTCTTGCACATTTTGATCTATTTTCTGCTCCTTGGCTTTTGCCATTGCATCTTCCTTTTGTTGTGCCTCCTCCATTGTGTTATCTTTCTTTTCTTCCTATATTTCTCCTTCTTTATCATTATCCTCATCTTCTCCATTATTCCTTCCCTTAAAGGGATCCTCTTCTCCTTCCTTGATAGTAGTTAAGCCATATATCAACTTCCATATTTGAGTGAATTTATTTACAACACCTTCAATCTTATTTTGAAGTATGTTGAAGGCTCTATACTTGGGTGCAAATTTTCTACCATGTTTCTTATTTTCCTTGGTTACTTTCCCTTTTGACAATTCTAGCATCACTTGTGGCAATGTAGATTCTCTTATTTCCTTCTCCATATTTAGGCAATAGTGCCATTTATTCTCAAAAATTGAATATAATTCATTGGGCATTGTATTATCAAATTCAAGTGGGGTATTCTTGAATTTTTCCATCATGGAATAAACTAATTCTTCAACCTTATTTTGATCTTCTCTACTCAATTTATTGAATTCAATGTTTTTCAAGCCAGTTAAGTCTACATTATCACAAATATTTTCAATATCAAACTTGGGAGCATGACTTACCACTCTAAACTAGCTTGTGTATTCTGACTTGGTCCTTTCATCATCAGACTTAGGTTGAGAAATATATTTTCTCCTTAATTTCTTCTACAGATGACATTTTTGTTTAGTAGTCTTCTTCTTTTCCTTTACTTGCTCCTTGGCCTTTTGAGTGGTGGCCCTTGTGCTGGCTCTTGTAGCTAGAGTAGTAGGCTTTGTAGGGCTTGGTTTTGTAATTTACTTTCCCTTTGGCTGAGCTACAAGCTGTTTCTTATTCTTCCTTTTCTTTGGTTCTTGTTTTGTTGATACTTCCTTGGCTTGTTCCTCCTTGGCACCTTCTTCTTCATCTTCACCCATCCCTTGGGTTAGGGCAAGAGGTTATTGGCCTTTCTCTTATTCTTCCTCTTCATCATCATCATCATCATCTTCATCATTTCCTTCAACTCCTTCACCAAATTTAGCTTTAAGCTTCTTCATCATTTTATCCTTCTTTTTTAGAGTTGAGGAAGTTTTCAACTCCATCTCAACTTTAGATTTCACAACATCATAGTTACCAAATATTTTTTCTAACTTATCAACTTCTTCTACAAGCAATGTAGTGATGGCAGTTGATACTTCATCAATGTTAATTTCATAACCCAAAGGCCTTAGCCATCTCACTCTAGGTATTACAGCCTGGATAAAGATGTAATCAATATGTACCAAGAAAAAAATATTATTGTAGAATTTCTCTACTAGGGAAACAGTAATTCTCAGCCTCTATTTCATTGACTACTTGAAATCTCAAAGTAACTAGTCATCATAGACTCAAGATTGTCTCCCATATGTTCAATGTATTCATTTATTTTGACAACCATAGACCTATAAGTCTTCCATCCAACTCTACCAAAAGATGGAAATTCATTTTGAACATAGACAAGTATGCATATTAGTATGGAACCAAACTTACATTGAGTACTTTTAGATCTCCTTATTGCTCATAGGCTTTCCATTATTTTTTGCAACTATAGCTTTGTGAGATCATAAGTATGATCTTTCTTTACAATTTTATATCCTACATCAACTAATATACAAGGAACACTATTTAGTTAGCTTGACTGATAGAATTTATGTGATATGACCCTCACTACAAACTCAAGAAGTGGATCTTTAATAGTGTCAATGGTCATTCCTCTCTTGTTCCACCTTGTGACTATATTTTGCTCAATCACCTCTTTAGAGTCACTCCATAGGGTCTTGGTCCAATCTAGGGTTGGGTATCTTGTAATCCTATGTATGATTCTATTTGAAATTTTGATAGGTCCTCCTTCTAGCCATAGGTATCCATCATAGATTCTACTTAAGACAATTTTGATCCATTCAATTTTGAAAACAATGGGGAAATCTAGGGCATGGTTTACTCCCTTTCTCTCAACAATCTTGAATTCTTCCTTTAACACTTTATTTTCACATAATTTATCATATGCTTGACATATTTCCATGTCTCCAATTCCTCTGACCTTGTAATTATAACACTTCCTTAGGTCTTGTACCATTATGACTTTGGGTGGAATAACAAATAATGCTCCTGCTAGGTCATTCTTGTATGCAACCTCTAGAATAGTTTACCTAAAATCTGGTTGCTTTACCTCATTACTAACTAGTTGAACTTCAAATGGTTCCTTATCATTTGGATTCTTATAGCTAGAGGCCATTTTGAAAACTAGGGTTTAAACAAATAGGAAACTACATAACTTAACACGTGAAGAATACCTTTAGATTGATGAAATGATACTTAATCATTGGTAGAATCTATGAAAATTCTTTAATCCTACTTGAAAATTTCTTCTTCACTCTACTTACTCTTTTTTTTTGTTCAAAATGATGAAAAAATGAGTGAAAAATTGCCTTATACCCTTTGAAAATATAGCATTTAATGCATGGTGCATGTACAACTGTAGACTCAGCTCTAATGCAATTTTTTTTTTACTCGGCATCCATTAGTTTTCCCATCATTCAGCAACTATAAGAATTACCCTTACTCAACTGCTATAGAAATATCCTTCACTTGGAAGCTACTACTAACTCAACTTCAATTGGCTTTGGTTGTTAGCTTGAAAAACACTAGAATTTTATCACCAATTGAAGAGAACTTTTCACACCCAACATTAAGATGAAAATATAAAGATTTAACCATGGTTTTTCCTTGTTGACTTGTATTTTAATACATGCTAGTTTATCCTTTTTAGTACTAACTTATCTTGGAACTGATGTATGATGAAGTATTTAAATATCAATCCAACATACCTCCTTTTTCTTATTTTGATGAAATGTGATCACTTGACCTATCAGGTGAAGTGATCTATTCATTTGATGTGTTTCATCTATTCTTCTTCTTCCATGTTTTGTTCATCCCACCTCTAATGTGTTCAAAATATACCTTGTTGTTTCCCTTGTTGAACTCTAAGTTAGGAGGCTTTTTTCTTGTTGGGAAATGCTTACTGATATGACCAATCTTCAAGCAGCTAAAGCATGTATTTTGACTCAACCATCTATTGTAGCTACCACTAAAGTGTGTTCTTATGCAATTCTTAGGGATATGTACATACGGTTGACAATAATGATAGCTATGTCTTGTATTTCAATCCTAGTTATAGGAACTTTCATAGCTTCTTCCATTTGTTGACTTGTTTGATAACCATCTGGACTTGGATCTACATTCAAAGGCTCTATGTCCAAACTTCTGACAAATGTAGCAGTGTCCTTCAAATTTTGGTACATGCATGGTCCTAGATCTGCATTCATGTTCCTAATGACCTTTCTTATTACACTTATTACAATGAGTCATGTTCTTAGGCTTAACATTTTGATTATCATTCTTGCTCCTACAAACATTAGCTATATGTCCTTTCTTTCCATAGTGATGACAAGTAGGTTTAGAATTCTTACCTTTATTGTTTCTTTCCTCAATAGCTTTAGATGATTCTCCTTCTTCAATGCTTGTGTATCCCAATCCTATTATGTCTTTACTAGATCTAGGGGATTTTAAAAGTTTCTCAAAGTACTTGATATCTTGATTTAGCTTATTGAAACTTTTAGAAAATTCCTTTTTCTCTTTTCAAGTCATTTTTTAGTTGTTCATTCTACAACTTCAATGTAGTTATCTCAATGTCCTTGACATTCAACTCATGATGGGCATTCATCATTTGGCTTAGTGTGTCCAATTGCATGTTTGAGATCCTATATAGCTCTGCTAATTTTTCTTCCAATCTATTTGCCAAAATTCTTTTGTCTTCTTCAATCATGGCCTTGTTTTCTATAAATTTCTTCTTTTGTTCAGTTACTTCACAAAGCATCATGGCTTATGATTCATGTTCCATCTTGAGGCTTCTAATCTCCTTAGCTTTTTCTCTGCTCTTGTCCATGAGATCTACAATTGCTACATCAAATTCATAGGAGTTACCATCTACAAATAACTTTGAGGTGTCATTCTCTCTATATTGTGTATCATTTTTTGCTATAGCAATCTCTTTCCTTCTCTTTAGTGAACTTCTCAAGGCATCTCCAGCTTCATTCAGTAGTTCTAGTAAGAGATGCATCTCAATCTCCTAATTTTCAATGGTCTTTCCCAACTTGTAAACCTCCATCTCAAGATTTTTCTTCCAAGCTTTAAGGCTTCTCTTGATGAGAACTATGTTGTGATACCAATTTTTGGAAATACAAATGGGAAATGTATACTTCTGAGAGGAGGGAGGGTGAATAATAAGTACTAAGCTCTAACCAATAAATTTTTTAACCTTAAAACATTGCATGCATTAATATATTGAAATAACAAGTAAAGTAAATTCATGCATATAAATACTTGACACTAGATATGATTACCTAGAAACCCTCCAATGAGAAGGTAAAACTAGGGTGGGGATGACACCCATAATTATTCACTACTGCAGCAATAAATTTCACCTATTAAGGTTACATAATTTGACCATTCTCATTATCTACTCTGTAAAAGGTTTTCCCTATTAAATGATTACAAAGGATTGTTAGATCCCACCCTGTTAAAGGATTTCAATACCCTATAAAAAGTATGCCTAGCTAAAGGACTTTAGAACACTCACTTGGAATGTCACCCTATTAAAGGATTTGACTATGACTATTAAGTCAACCTTAATTCTAAGGATTTCATCTTGTTGATACAATTGTTATAAAGTATAGTAGAATGTTTGATCTGATACACTTACAATCTAGAATTGTTGATTTTAGATCTCAACTTAGTCCATCTTGATCCTTTTTGATCTGATATGAAATTATTGTATCCTCGATCCTTTGTTCTACTAACTAATTTTGCAATTATTTCCTTCTAAGTCACCTTGAATGTATATTGATCAAGTCACCCCTTTCATTTCCTTCAAATCTTCATTAGTATCTCTCTCTCTCTCTCTCTCTCTCTCTCTCTCTCTCTCATACTAAATTATCGAGCTTTGTCTCCCTTTAAAAAGACTTTGGTGGCTGAGGGTTAGGTATGAATCTACAATTGAGATTCATCCATTTTCCCACTCAATTCCCTCCATATTTCTGATTGGTTGCATATTTATGACATAGGGAATCCAAATAGATTCAATTTTATCTTTAAAGTTTCAGAATATATCCATAAGTTAGCTCAAAAAAGGTTTATGGTCAATTTTGTGATACTCATAACTTTGATAATATTGATGCTTGACACTTGAACTTGCTCGGCATCAACTGTTCAATTAGCACTTGAACTACTCAACACATGAGTGACTCAAAATTCATTGAAACTTTACATCTATACATATTATATTTGGCATATGTTACTAGCTTGACATAAACTTAGCAAAGAGTTTAGGTGTGTTGACACTCAATTGTCAAAACCAATATGAGATCAACACAAGTTAGTTTGATTCTTATTCTTATCTCTTATATCTAATTTTTATAATTTATTATAGCTTATGGAAAAATCACTTAGACCTAGTTTCATATCATTTTGAGTTGTATGTCTTGTTCTATTTTTCCTTTGATTCAAAGAATCATGTAAATTCTTGATATATCTTGGCAGGTTTTCATATTTCATGAGAAGGATAGTATGAACATGGGGTTAAATTTTTAACCTATATTTTTTATTCACAAACTAAAGGGATAGATCTAATATTTAATGTATGTTGTGATTTGTGGAATACTCAATGGATAAGGCACAAATATGTCATAGGATCTGCATCTTTCTTTTTATTGCATATGTAGGTTTTGTTGATATCAATCAATTAATCTAAATCATTTTTCTTTTCATGTTATAGAGATGATAAGTATGCACATAGTTATCTTGTCAATCTCATAGGTCATGTTATTAGTTATTTCATACTTGTGTCATTTGCAGAAGCATAGAAGATTTTTTGTTTCATCTTCTTTTTTCAGATTCAGATGTATGTTTTGGCAACTAGTACCATATAAATGAATCTAAGGTCTACCCACCCAAGTTTTGTAGGGAATATAGTAGAAGGAGTTTAACCTTATAGTTATCCCAAGTTCTAGGAAAATTGTGTTCTTCATAGGAGATAACTACCCTTAGATGCAATCTTATCTTGGCTACATGGTAGTTGAATTCATTGTTAAACTAGGAGCCAACACTAGGTAATCGTCTCCTTGAATTAAATGATACAACTCATCAATCTTATCTTCAACATGGTTTACATATCCCAAGAAATAAACTAAGCCAACTAGAAATCATGATTCCTCAAACATATTGAAAATACTGTCACTCAACAATCACTAAGTTTTAACACTCAGTCATCGATTAATCACTCGATCATTGTTAAACTCCTTGGCTTGACATCATTTAACTTGATTGGTCAATATTGAAGCTTTCTCAACACTAATATTGCTCAGCTTGTACTATGACTCGGTTGATTCAAGCATCACTTGACATTACTTAATTTTTTATTCTATTTCTTATCATCGCTTTACATTCTTGATAAAAATAATTATTGTCTAGTCAAAGTCTAACTAATCGATATCATCCTTTCCAGAACTCAACCTTTCCTCTAGGTGCTATTTTTGTGAGAAATCTCTCAAATCCTCTTCATCAATAAAATAGATATGACATTTAGATTATATAGAAATATTTCTCACTAGTAGATTTGATATCTATGACAAAAAAGAAATTGTTACAATTGTAAGTTTCAACACAACATCCTATTAAATTCAAATTTAATCTCACTGGTGTAGATTTCATTGCACACTATCTATGAGAAAGATTTCAAATACTCATCTTATAGAATGAGCTCATGTTGATGTGGATTATCCATTATGTCTAATTATGCACACCCATTTGAAATAAAATGATGATATGTGCAAACAAAATACAAGATTGATTGTCATTATAGGTTAATCAATTTAAAATGTAATATCTAGATGAGGCAAGTTGGGTAGCAAGATGGCCTATCCAAAAAAACAAATCAAACTTAAATATATTACCCTCTAATATAATCAATTTTATCTCAAGAATACCTCCATATTTTATTTGATCGACCATTGAACACCATTTCATCATGTAAATTGAGATTTTCAACATCTTTATAAATTAACATTGTATAGAAAATTGTCCCTTTGATGGCACTAAAAAATGATAAGATTATGTAACCATAGTCTAACACATGGAAATATATATTCTTTGATCTATATAGTTCCACCCTACATGATTTCATCCCATGATGACACCGCCATAAGAAGATCTTAACTTCCAAAGTTTCTCTTTTGAAATTGATCTACATTCAAATATATTAGAAATAGAAAGTTGCATTTGGATTTAGCTTTAAAAAAATAAAATGGAACATAAAACCTTGGACATTGGTATACTTTGATATGGATATTATGAATCTATAATTAAGGCTCATAAATATTAACAAGGTGCATATAGAAATTGTGTGAATCCGGCTTTCAAAACTTGCAAAACTAAGTGCATTGATAAATTAAATATTTTTGCATATGAAATACATTTAGAAATGTGCTCAAATGGATTTATAAATATTTTAAAACTATCTTGATAGAAGTATTTTTAGTGTTAAATACATATGTATGATTTATTTAAACTCATATATCATGGGTTCCTAGATATGGCCTCACAAACATGCCTCCACATTGTTCTATGAAATTGATCTCCATCAACATGTTAGATATTGTATTCAAAATCACTTTTAAAAATTGATCAAATGGATTCATCAAATTCCTAAAATTGAAACATAAAATGTATGTGACCTATAAAATGTAATGGAGGAATAATTTTGTGAATATGACCAACTAGGTCAATGTTAGATTCAGTCAAACTTAGATTCCAGATTTTTTGAACAAGGTAAATGATCTAGGAGCATCCTAGGTGTAAGATAATCTTGCATCACCCAAAATATTTCCTTTTTGTTTCTCAAATAAGATATATCTTAGTAAAAAGTTGTTTTTAATGAATCTTGCTAAGTAGTAAGTCAGTCATACAAGCTTAGAATATCCTAATTTAAGAGATGGATGTTCATCATGGATATATCATCCTAATAGTTGAGACTCAGTGCCATATCATTAGTATTCATGGAGTTATATTGCATATTTTTGGTATGAAATTTTGGTGTAAAAACTTCAAGCTCATCATTGAAGACCTTAGAGGCCTTAGATGGGCTCCAAACAAGGTCAACTAGAGCTTGCATGAGTTAAGACCTGTAGATCAGAAGGTGAGGATTAAAAAATGTTGTTATAATAGTCAATTAGAGAAATCATTCAAATACTACGGCCTTCCAAATTTGGGCCAACCAAAATTTCCAAAATCAAAGTTGTATCATGCCAACTCTATATGTACTTTAGAGTTAGTTAGTCTCAAGTGTAATGCCCCACCTAGAGATCCTTAGAACAAGGATAAATAAAAGCCAATTTATTTTTTTTTTTAAGTATGAATGTACATGAAAATCAACATAAAAGGACCATAAAGATCACAATGGAAGTCCAAAAAAATATCCAAACACCAATAGATCTCTAAGTATCACTATTTACTGAAAATGACAAAGCTACAAAGGTCACAAATGCATTCAAATCTGAAACTTCTCAAATTCAAAAGGTCAAACACTAGGTTTCAAGAACTCCATAGAGGGTATCCCAATCACCTCTTGAAACCTTTTGATCAATTTGAAATGTTCCCACTGGTCACTTGAATAGGTTTTCTCACAAACCCAAGTGACATTTCCAAATAGCCCAGGCAATACTTTACCAGTATCATATGACATTTATCCCTTTTTCATGAGATATTTTCAAGGCATATGCAATAGAGTTACTATGGTCCTACGATACTGTTCCAGTATCATGCGATAGTTCTCCAATGGGTGTGTGATACTTTCTAGTATTGTACAATAAAAATCCATTGCGCTTGTGATACTTTCCATAATTGTACAACATATTTCCTTTAGGTGTTTGATACTTTCTAGTGTTATATAAAATATTTCCTTTGGTTATCTGATAGTTTATAGTATCACTCACTATTGAACCATTGTCACATAGGAATACAAGAAACATTACATCGAACATTTAGAAGGAAGAATAAAAGATAGAACCTCCACCTTGAGGAGTACTAGATCTACAAATCAAGCCTTGGACACTTGAATGCAAGAGTAGTAGGACGGAAACACAACTAACCATCTAAACCATAAAAGTAAATGAAAACATGCGCAAAGTAACATCACAATGTACAAAAATAACTAATCTCTTGAATGGTTCCACCCAACCATAATAGAAATGAGATCTTGAAGGCCCTAGCCATCCCCCACATGTAACATCCCAAACTACCAACTAGATAGTCAGAGTTGTCATATGAGTGTGTCACTACTACAATGTAATAACATCATAAGAAGAAGAAGATCTAACATGCTAATCAAATAAAGTAATAGATACTCCAACTAATGTTGGATCACATCATCTAACAATATACTAATAATCAAATAAAGGAATGCATCAAATAAACTAACATCATCTAAATGTGATATCCAAGCATTCCAATTAAAACATAAATCACAAGGAAACATATTGTGAAAACCCAAAATACCAAGTTAAACATCAAGCATCGGTCACACTAGAAATAGACCGTCTCTATACATAAGTCCCCAACAATGGAGGTAGCTATTACTCCCAACCATGTGGAACCTATAGGCACACTCCTATCATGGTGATGGAGAAAATGATCCAACCACAAACATACATAAAACACATGTCCATGGCTATCAATCATGCTAGGCAATAAATAGGATAGAATCTAGGATCATAAGACAATAAAAATAAAGTAGGGTATGGTCAAACACTCAATGGGTCAACTATGTAGGGACTTGATGGAGGGTGAGTTGCTTGTCATCAAGTAGACCAAGCTATAATAATTTTTGGAATGAATCCCTTAGGAAACCATCACACCTATGTGAAATGAATCCCTCAGGAAACCATCACACTCATGTAGAATGAATTTCTCAAGAAATCATCACAACGTACCTTCAAAGACATCATACAGTGATTTGCTTATCTAAATTAAATTTTTTTATGAATTTATTAATAAAGTTATCACTTTTTTAGAACTTCTTCACACCAACCTAGGAAATACTCACCAAGGTTGTGAGAGAAGCCCCTCCATAGTCTACCCTACATACCCACGCTCATTACATGATGAGTACATATAGGTAATGCATATTCCCAACCCAACCCCAATGAACATAATTCCACTAAATACAACCAAGAGTTTGGGCCTCACAAGAACCCAAAAAATGCACTTGTGCATGCTCATCTATGGTGCACCAACAACACAAAGATCATAAAATAAGGGTTGGATGAGAACATAAGAAAAAAAACACTTAATTGAATACAAGCTTGGTAGTACAGATGTGACATGCATCCCATGACAACATAAATGTACAATAGTGATTAGATTGACATCATATGGACAATCCAAGTCCATGACCAACATCATGCTAAGAAAACTAAGGAAAATTGGTTAGCATGCAAGTAAAAACCTCAAAAAAACAACATTGTCAAAAATCAACAAAAAAAAAACTCATTCACCCCAAGGATGAATAAGCTAGAAAAATCTCATGGAAATCCAAGGGATCCAATGAGACCAATCTTGCGAAGATCCCATGCCCATAGCTCCTACAAAAACCATAAACCTAATCCTACAAAAGAGGATTTGGAAAAATCTCTCAATTTTCTTATTTCAAAAAGTGAGAAGTGAGGTATAAATTTCATTTTTGAATACTTATTCACTTTTCAAGTGAACAATAGATTAGGGAAAATAACTTGGTCACCTAGTTAAACCCTAATTCAACCAAACAAAAAGAGGCTATTCCAAGTAATTGGAATTCATCTATGGAAAATATGTCAAGAATTAAAATTAAATAAAATAAAGCATAAAAATTTCTTTAAAAAAAATCACAGATTTCCTTAATAACTTTCATGAAAAATATGAACCTCTAAATGCATAGACACACTCACAAGTCTAATCGCACAATGCAAATTAGTGTGGATTTAAAAAATCACTAGAAGGTTTTAATTTAAACAATTAAACAAAATGCATTGACCATACAAGGACAACATTGGCTAGATATGAACAACTGATTTATTAAATGTATGTGTCATTCTCAGGGATATAAATCATCAACAATAAAACACACAACCAAGTATAATTACATATAATAACATACACAAAGAAATAAATGTATTAAATATCCCAATTTAACCATTTATTTAATTATATCAAAACAATTCATTTACATCACTCACTTTCACATAAAGTATCACAAAGAAATAATGAAGTAAATAGCCATAGCACTAAATCCAACATATAAATGTAATCAGAGGGTATGTCCAAATACTAGATAACCAAATATCATCATACAACATACTGTCATCTCAAAAAGGCATCATCATGCATATATGATCAACTAAAGAGCATAGTAATCTAACATATATGATATTGGAAATCAAAGTATAACATCTTACCATCAGGTCATCTCAAACGTAAAAATATCATGAGTATCAAGTATCTCTCATATCAAAATATAACAAGGTATAAACTGCAAACACAAGAGGCACTACATCCTCCCCCACTAGGCATAGGCTTACTCCTAGAAGCTTGCATAAAGATAGGGATATAAATCTCTCAATTGCATGGCATCTTCCAAGTAGTAGAAGTATCAATGCTTGGGTCCCATAGGACCCTTTCTAGCTCTAAACCTTTAATCTTGAGGGTCTACCTAATGGTCACCAACTACTGCAAAAGCTCTAAGGGATCTATCTACATCCCCTACTATGGGTTTAGACCTTGTTACACCTCTACTTAGTTATGATGATGTCTTTTGAGGACACCCCACTGCCCTATGGCCAAGTTGACCACAAGAGAATCATGTACTACTACCATAACTATAATTTTAATTGCACCCTCCCTGAGGTGTACTAGGTTGCATGACACTCCAATTGTTGGAGTCCTATTGTCCATACTAAGTTGGGTAACTTTGTCATGTTTGACTACATCAATAATCCCCTTTGTCCCTTCCCATATTACTTGATCCTTGACCACCCTATTGGTCACTTTGGAACTCCTTCTATAAATGGTTCTTTTTATTGAACTAATAGTGCCCACCTTTCAAAGGTGTTGACTGGGTGTAAGGTAAGGGCTCACCCAAACTTGTAGGCTATGCACTCTGACCCTATGAACCCACGTTACTGCTAAACCCTTTAGCCACATTGCTCTCCAAATCCTTGCTTTCTAAATAGAGAAAGAAAGTTTCCTAGGTTGATGCATCAGAACATCTCCAATGATGGAGTCCTTTAGACCCTAGACAAAATGTTGAGTAAGGAGTACCTCATCATGGCTATAGCATAAGTACTACCTAAGCTCAAAGAACCTAATCTCATACCAATCTGCTAACATGTTCCCTTGTTTAATCTCATGGAACTCATCAACATGAGCCTTCCTAAACTAAGGGTATAGAAACCTCTCTCTAAGTCTCTCCTCAAATATCTCCTAGGTGAGATCTGCTATATTGATCTAGAGCTTCTAAACTCAATGTTTCACCAAATAGACATGTGATCTTTAAGCTACATAATAACACAAAAGGCCCTCAAATTGGTTACATACAGATACATTGAAAAGAAATGTTCCATATCCAATAACCAAGTTTTAGTCCTAAGGCCACCTCCCTTACCATCACATAATGAGGGTTTAGACTACTAAAGAGATTTCATAATGTCTAAATGTATGAAACTCTTACCATTGTGGTCTTGACCTATCTAATGGTGCCTTATGCTACCAGGTGGTGTGCAAGAATGTTCATGCTCACATTCCTCTCTATGATCTAACATATGGGAATATTCATGATGAGATGCCTCTTCCAGACCATGATCATGTTTGTGTTGCTCTACACAAGGTCCCAAATGAGCAATAACCTCTTGTAGTAAAGGCATAAATGCCTCAATGCCACCCTGATTTTAATTACCCTATTCTTCCCCACCAACTTGATGTTCCTTCTCTTGGTGCTCTTCTTCATTGACAATACGTTGATTGTTACCTTGATAACTAGGTATATCTGTAGGAGGTATCTCTATAGAAGAATTAGGATAAGGTCAAAATTGTATGTAACTATCATAAGAGTCAAAAGCATGAACAAAAACAAGATATCAAAATCTACAAACATAAGATAATAATATATGAACTAAAATAATATCATAGTGGGAGCATAACACAAAGATCCCAATGTTGCAAGATGGGCTCTAATACCAAATGTAATGCCCTACCTAGACATCCTTGGAACAAGGGAAAAATAAAAGCCAAGATTTTTTTTTTTGACAAATATGGATGCTCATGACAATCAACATACAAGGATCACAAAGATTGCAACACAAGTCTAAACAAACACCCAAACACCAATGGATCTCCAAGCACCACTATTGACCTAAAATGTCAAAGCTATAGAGGTCACAAATGCATTTAAATATGAAACTTCCCATATTCAAAAGGTCAAACACCAAGGTTCAAGAAATCCATAGAGGGTATCCTAGTGACCTTTCAAAACCTTTTGTTCAAGTCAAAAAGTTCTCACTAGTCACCCCAGTAGGTTTTCTCACAAACCCAAGAAAATTTTTCAAATAGCCTATGTGATACTTCACTAGTATCATACAACATTTCTCCCTTTGTCATGTGATACTTTCAAGGCTTGGGTGATAGAGTTACTATGGTTGTGTGATACTTTTCTAGTATCATACGTCAATTCTCCAATGGGTCTGTGATACTTTCTAGTATCATACAATGGAATTCAATTGGGCTTATGATACTTTCCACTATTGTATGACTAATTTCCTTTGGATGTGTGATACTTTCTAGTATCACCCAAGAATGCAAGAAATATTCCACCAAACATTTAGAAGGAAGAATAAGAGTTAAAATCTTCACACCAAGGAGTACCAAATCCATAAATCAAGGCTTGGATACTCAAACAAAAGAGTAGATAGATGAAAACATAACTAACCATCTAAACCATAGCAGTAAACGAAAACATGTAGAAAGTAACATCACAATGTACAAAAAAAACTAATCTCTTACATGGTTTCACCCAATGGTAATAGCATCATGAGACCTTGAAGGCCCTAGTCATCCCCCCTACATAACATCCCAAACTATCAACTAGATACTCAGAGTTGTCTTATGAGGGTGTCATTACTACATCATAATAACATCACAAGAACAAAAAGATCTAACATGCTAATAAAATAAACCAATAGATACTCCAACTAATTTTCGATCACATAATCTAACCATATACTAATCATCAAATAAAGGAATGCACCAAATAAACTAACATCATCTAAACATGAAATCCAAGCATTCCAATTATAGCATAAATCACAAGGAAACATACTCTGAAAACTCAAAATACCAAGTGAAACATCAAGCATTGGTCACACTGGAAATAGACTATCTCTCTACATTAGTCCCTAGTAGTGGTATACGTAGAAACACCTCCCAACCACATGAAACTCATAGGCCCATTCCTATAATGCTGATGGAGATAATGATCCAAGCACAAACATACATAAAATAAACATTCATGGCTATCACTCAAACCAGACAGTAAAGATGATTGAATCAAAGATCATGAGACAATGCAAATACAATAGGTCCTAGTGAGACACCCAATGGGTCTACTATGTAGATACATAATGGAGGGTGAGTCACTTGGCATCAAGTAGCCTAATCTAGAATCAGGTGTGAAATGATTCCCTCAGGAAATCATCACACTACTATGCAGCAAATCCCTTAGGAAACCATCACACCCACATGGAACATATCCCTTAGGAAACCATCATGTTATGCCTTCAGAAACACTGTACAAGAATTTACTTATTTGAATAAATTTTTGTTACCTATTTATTAATATAGTTATCACTTGTTTAGAAATTCCTCATGGCAACCTAGGAAATAGTCACCAAAGTTGCAAAAGAAGCCCCTCCATGGTCTACCCTACATACCCATGCTCATCACATGATGAATGCTCATAGAAAATGCATATTCCCAACCCAACCCCAATAAGCATAACTCCACCAAATATAATTGGGAGTTTATGCCTCATAAACACCCAAAAAATGAAAATGGACATGCTCATGTATGATGCACCAACAACATGAAGATCATAAAACAAGGGCTAGATGAGAACATAAGCAAAATCACACTCAATCAAATACAAGCTCAAGAGTACAAAAGTGGCATGTATCCATATGAAATATAAATGTGGAACAGTGATTAGATAGACATGCTATGAATACTCTAAGTCCATGACCAACATCATTCTAAGAAAACCCAAGAAAATTGGGTGACACACAAATCAAGGCAAAAACCTCAAAAAAATGACATTGAAAAAAAAAAAAAAAAAAAAAAAACCCATTCATCCCAAGGATGAATAAGACACAAAAACAAAATAAAAATTGGGTTTGAACACCATATGTAAAAATGGCTAGCATAACAGTGTGAAACTCCAAACCCTCATCCCAAAAATTAGGGAAATCTTCATACTTGACTAACCGAGTAGAACTAATAATCAACAATGGAAGGGAGCATTAGATCTCAACCTGCTAACACATAGTTACCATAAATTGAAGTATAAAAAAAGATGAAAATAAAAAATGGGAGAGCCCTACCTGATAGCCAAAAGGGCAAAAATGAGAAACAACCCAATAAAATAAATATCATGCAAAAGCTACCAAAATTCATGAAAATCCAAGGTCTCTCTGAGCTAGATCCAATGAGACTAATCTCGTGAAGATCCTATGCCCATAGCTCCTACAAAAAATAGAAACACAATCCTGCAGAAGAGGATTTGGAAAAGTCTCTCAATTTTCTTATTTTAGAAAGTAAGAATTGAGGAATAACTTTCCTTTTTGAATAATTATTCACTTTTCAAGTGAATAATATATTGGGGAAAATAACCAAGTCACATAGTTAAACCCTAATTCAACCCAAACTAAAATAGGCTATTCTAAGTAATTTTTAATCATCTACAACAAAGATGTCGACAATTGAAACTAAATAAAACAAAGCCCAAAAATGCCTTAAAATAAAATCACTAAATTCCTTAATAGCTTTGGCAAAAAATGCAGACCTCTAAATTCATAGACACGCTCCCAAGTCTAATCAAATAATGAAAATGATTTTGGATTTAATAAATCACTGGAAGACTTTAATTTGAATGATTAAGCAAGATATGTCAACAATACAAGGATGAAATTGGCTAGATATGAATAGCTAAATCACTAACTCCATGTACCACTGCTAGGGATATAAATCTTGCACACTAAAACTCATGATCAAGTACAATTCCATATAATAACATATCCAAAGTAGTAAATGCATTAAATAACCTAATTTAATCATTTATTTAATTATACTAAAATAATACATTTACATCACTCACTTTCACATGACACATCACAAATAAAGAATGAAGTAAATAACCATAGCATTGAATCCAACATATAAACATAATTAGAGGATATGTCCAAATACCAGATAACAAGATATCATCATACAACATGATGTCATCTCAAAAAGGCATCATGATGTAGATATGATCAACTAAACAACATAGTAATCTAATATCTATGATACTAGAAATCAAAGTATAACATTTAACCATCAGGTCATCTCAAATTTAAAAATAACATGCATGACAAGTATCTCTAGGATCAAACTATAACAAATTTCAAACTACAAACACAAGAGACATTACATCAAGGGTTAGGGTTTGATGTCTAGAATATTCCTAAGTGGTAGATTTCCCTTACATTTTCTAGGATAGCTCAGGGTGATAGTTCACAACTTTATGTTGTAAATTATTGTAAGGAAGGCACCAATGTCAGTTTTCATAATGTATTTCAAAATTATGTAATTCCATATTTGTGGTGATAATAAGAAGAAAGTATTTATTCTTGCTAGTAGTTTTTATTTCTTTTTTTATATTGTGTATTTGTGGTATTAAGGGGAGGAACCTTTATTTGTGCAAGACGAGGCTAACAATAGGGAAAGACATTAGGGAAACTCTAAACTATATCAAAACATGTCAGAAGTAATCAAGATCTATAAAATAAGTTCTTTGATATCAATGCTAGACATTTCCAAAGTTTTTTGTCCTAAAAATTAACCAAGTGCAAGATATTCAAATGAAAACTAGGCATGTCACACATTGTTTGACACATCCAAAAATACAGAAAAGGAAAAATGACAAGTGCCTAGAAGAATAAATCGCTAAATGATTCTAAAATTTGAAATATTGACTTGAGGTTCATGAATATACTAAATGAAATTTTATGAAACCTTGACATGATAGAGATAAAAAAAAAAAAATTTGGGAAAATTGACTTGAAAAGAAATTATAGGGTTTTTTTTTAATATTTCCAAATATAGCTCTCAAAATCCTTTAATATTTTGAGAGCTCTAAGGGGTAATATTGCACTGCCATTAGAGAAATCTTAAAATACAATAGGGTAGGTACTAAAATAAAAGAGAAAGGCTAATGGGAATGCTAGAATGAAGGATAAGAAGATTCAAAAGGTAAGTGATTAACTAAGGAGGACAAATGAAAGAAATGATAAGCTAAAAGATTTCAACAACAACTCAAAAAAGATACATGGAAAATTGAAGGCTCAGACATAGATTATGACCAAAATGTGTATTGTCTATGAGGGTGATAACTATATTAAAAGATGTGAGTCTTCATTAATCAAGGACTAGAGCTAGAAAAGATAGGGGGAAAAATAATCTAATGTATGAATCCTTAGAAACCTACATATTATTATTGTGGTAAAGTAGCTCATACTTACAATGTATGTTGGCATACAAAAGGTACACCTATAACTGTGAATACATTCAATAGGTATTGTAATACATTTAACAATTATGGTTAGTATCATTAAATGTGTAGATCTTTTCAAAATGAGAGAAGATTAAATTTGTACTATCACTTCTATAACAAGTACAAACACAAGTCCAATGTTTGTAGATCTGAGGAAAGGCATATCCAATAGTCCCAAAGAGAACCAAATTTTGATTGGAAGAATAAGTTTGATGTATTGGTATAATAAACCTATGAGAACAAAGGGTATATTATAAAATACTACAAACATGTAATTAGTTAAAGAAATCAATTAGGAGCATGGAGAGGAATAGGCATGACTTTTGACTAGTGTGGCAAGATATGTCATCTTGAATTGGATTGCAAATTAGGAAGAGGAATCCAAAAGAAGAACATAGATATCAAAGGAAAGAAAATAAAAATCAATAAAGATGAAGTGGGAAAGGAACTCAACAAGGTATGGGAAATATAGGATGATGAGAATTTAGTGGCCAACCTGAAAGAGGCTTAAAACTCAATGATGAGGGTGAGACCTTAGAGGTGAATTTAAAAATCTAAGATTAAAGGGAGGTATGTATATGATCATGGTGTGCCAAAAAGTGGCGATCTAAAAAAGGTGGAGTTTGAAAATGTCTAAAAGAATTTCAAAATTTTCTTTGACTTTTTTCCACCCATATTAATACAAAGGAAAAAAGGTTGTGCCAAATCTTATAAGGTATGTGATCTATTATCAGGGACTTGATATCATATCAGATATATCTAATATAAGATCATATACCCAAAACCTATTACTTAGATTTAAAACCTATTACTTAGATTTTTTAATGAATTTTAATATAAATTAGGTTTTTTAAATAGAAATAATTTAAAATTAGGTTTTTCTAAAATAGTAGTAGTTGAAAATTAAGTTTTTTAATAGAACTATTGTTTTTCAATTTAATAGGTATGGCTGACCCAAATGATGACACTGAGGTAGGAAAAATTATTCCTCATAACCCTCCACAAAAAGATCTAGTACCCCCTCAAAATTTTCCACCAAACAATCCCCTACCCCCTCAAAACCCTCCTCAAATTGAAGATTTGATATACAAAAATGTCATCGAACTAGGGGTTTGGTCAACCATATAGAATAATATACCTACATTGGCTCCCATGTTATCCACATTAAACACCATAGTGAATAATATTGAAACACTTACCAATGAACAAAATGGTGCTCTTCACTAGCATGAGAAAATGCATGCCATGTTTGATGATGGTTGGACTATGATGAGGTTGCGACCCTAAATATAACTAAAGATGATATAGTAAACCTTTTTGTGGACCCAAAAACTAGTAAACTTGTAGAATGCACAAATTCCAAATTATCAATTAAATGGTGCACAAATGAGCCTATTCGTACAAACTTTTAGAATCATTTTGGATGGTTTTTGATAAACCTCCAAACAAAAATTTAGAGTTGCCATTCTATTTCATTAAAAAATTGTATGTTGGATTTGTATTTCACCTCAAGGTGAACTACTGGAGCATGAGGATAACATGGCTGTAGGAGGAGGAGCTCCTCAAAATAGATCCTTTGCCTAGTGGAAGAAAGATAGCACTTTTGTCCCCTATACTAATGTCTTCCCCCTCCTCTAATGAGGCATTCTGATATCATTGTAAATGCTAGCTCTAAGACTATTAGAGTCATCCATAGATTGAGTAGCCTATTGATATCCTAGGCTAGGTCAATTTTGCCTCCCAATGTTGATAATGCTTGTCCAAGTTCATCATTAGTGAGATCATCACATGTTTGTGTGACCCATACTTGCATAACATGCAAGAATATTTGCCAAGGTCCCATAGGTGATCTTTCTAAGTATCATTTTCTATTTGAGGAGGAGGATACATCAGACACATGTTCAAAAGCTACACACCATGATGTGAGAAAGGAGGGGAATTTAGAGGCACGAGATCCTACTGTATCAGTACATGTATATATATTTTGTTATAGCATATGTGATTTAAAGTCAATCATTATAATAGAGTAATAATGCTCAGATAGGTTGGTGCTATTGCACTCTCGACTATTTCATTTGGCCTTGAGACATCTATGATACATTATGTTGTGTTCTCATTGTTTTCCTATTTGATATTGGATGATATATGGTTTCTAATCTTTCTTTTCTCTTGTAGGTATCACATATCAATGGGGGGTAGAGTGTGGGGGGTGAGGCATAACCCATTGACAAAGGAAAGGTAATTAGGTTCTTTTAAAGTGATTAAATATCAATGCATTATTATAAAATGTTTATGGAAATGAAATTTAATTACATTCTTCAATGTACAGGGTGTGGCTACTGGTGATGACTCCAAGCAGATTCTGCATCACAGACCCTCTAGCATTCCCATTTGTAGCGAGAGCCCCATCCTATATATAAGTATCATTTATTTTTTATTTTCCTTATTTTCATAAACAAATTCAAACTTTATTTCCATGATATTAAAAACTACTCTTTTGTATCTCATAGGAAACACCTAGTGCATAGGAGGCTAGATGTTAGAGTTTTATATCTTTGCTCATGCAACCATTATATCCAAAGGAGAAGTCAAAAGAGGTAAGTTATAGTTTGAATTCTTGATTATATATTATAAATTTAGCATGCTATGAATTATAATTTTATAGTTTAAATTGTAGATCCATCTAAAAAATGTACTTGAACATATACAAGCCACAATCAACGAGGTTCAAGCATTGTCGATGATGTATCATAGGACTCCTAACTAACACAGGAGGTTAATGAGAGAGGTATTTTTGATGAAATTTGAATACTATAAATCTTTATTTAAAAAAAGATCATTATATATTTTATTAATTCAATGTTAGATACATAGAATCATGTAAATTAGTAGTCTAACTTTGGGTTTTCCTTCTTCTTTTTTATGTAGGAGGCATCTAATCCATCTAGTGTGGTGAAGATGCTACATTTTCATCATCCACTAGCAACATAGGATAGTATAGTTGTCATAGGGTGTGTCATGAGATATTTTCACATGGCATATGCCACATTGTATAGAAAACATTGATATTATACACATTTTGAGGGCATGATCAGCCATATTTTATATATGGATCTATGTATTTTGTTGTATATTTGCATAATTTGTCTATGGATACATGAACTTTGATATATATTTGTGTAATTTTTCTATCGATACATGTATTTTGATATATATATATATATATATATATATATATTTCATTTATGTGCACAATGATATACATATTAATTTAGTATAGTATTGTTCAATTTATCATGGATCATGTTTTTTGTTCATGTTTATGGAATATCATTAATTTTGATCATGTTTTTATTTTCAATTCAAATGAAATAATTTATGAAGAAATTTTTGACTACGTTTATTATCAAATTTTGATGCAATGTTTAATTTGAAATTATATCATATATGTTTAATTTAAAATGATCTTCTACAATCTCTTCAGATGTCACTATAGTTCACCTACCAAAATGCACTTAGAGCATCTTGGAGACTCTTAGGTATGGGGTAGCCATGAATGTTGGAGGATATTCATGACAAAAAAAAATTTGTCACTATGGTTTATCCACCCATCCAGAGCTAATGACATTGATGATTTGATGCCAAGATCAGTAGTTTCAAAGTCACGTAGTGATGCACCAATGAACTAAGGCACAGTGCAAGTTTTGGCATTGAGCAAGATCATTGTGCCAAGTCCAAATGGAATGTGATCTCTTAGAAATTGGATAGGTTTTTGTAGGCCTTATCATGACCACCCTATAGCATTTTATGTTAGAATTAACAAGTGGGAAGATTTACTTCTAAGAGGGTGGGTGAATTAGAAGTAACTAACTTTAACCTTTTCAAATCCTTTCAACTAATATTATCCGCATGCATCTAATTCATCTAATAAACATGAAATTAAAAGACATGCATGAAAGTATATAACACACAAATTTGGTAACCTAGAAACCCTCCAAAATGAGATGGTAAAACTGGGGTGGGGATGACACCCACAAAATATCACTACAGCAATGTGTAACTATTCAAGGTTACAATGTTTGACCACTTCCAATGGTTTGCCCTATGAAAGGCCTATCTTGTCAAAGACTTTACACCCTATTAAAAGTGAACTAGTTAAAGGATTTCACTACCCTACTAAAAGTAGGCCTGGTTAAAGGACTTTAGTACATTCACTTGGAATGCCACCTCGTTAAAGGATTTACAAATGGCTGCTAAGCCAACCTAAGTCCACAAGATTTCCATATCTAATACAATTGGTAGAAAGTATTAGAAGATTTTGACCTGATAACTTGTAATCCTCAATTGCTGATTATAGATCCTTGTTCTACTCTGATTGATGTGATCCTTGCTTGATCTGATATGTCACTCTTTGAGGTTTTGGTAATCTATTCTTAATCAACTAGATTCTGCAATGCTGCTCTATTCTTTACTAAGTCTTTTTACCCTTCTGCACTTCCATATAATTCACCCATACACTTCTTTCTCACATATCCTCTCTCTTGCATAATAGGCTTTCATCCTCCTTTTAAAGATTTTGAATACTTATGGTTACGTATGAATCTATGATCAATATTAAATCTTCATTTCCTACTCATTTCTTGCACTTTTCCTATTGGTTGCATAGGTAATGCAAAAGATTTGATCTTATCTTCAAGATCCTTCGAGATCCATCCTATGTCAGATCCAAAAATGTTTTACATCTAAGTTTGTGAAGGCACAAACTCATATGTTGATTCCGTGTTACTCGACACTTACTAGTTGTTGATGCTCAGCACATATAGAAAAGCTAGCTCACTTGGCTCCTATAGTAACTCTATTTCACTCAGCATCTATAGTGACTTAGCATCTATATTTTTCTTGGAACTTGAACTTTTCTCAGCACTTGAAGTTCACTTAGCACCTATTGAATTCTCTGGCTTGGCATACACTATAGCTCAACTTTTTTTATTATACTTGACATCATCTTGAGAATTTGTTAAGTGTATTGACACTCAATTTTCAAAACCAATATGAGACTAACATTATCCCCCTTTGACATGAGTGGTAAAAACACTTAGCTAAACATTATGCATCTAATCTCTATGAGTATACTACATATTCTATTTGGCATATGTACAAGACTTCAAAAACTTGTTCAAAAATTCTATATACCTCAAAATTTGTAACTCCCTCTGAGCTGATGTGCCATTTCTATTCCTATAACCAAAATTATTGTGTTGAATGTGTCTCATGCTGATGTATCTGATACTCTTTGCCTTGTCTACCTTTGTTTCTACATTTTTGTACCCTGTTTCTACTCCCTATACCCTGTATTTGTTTCCCTTTCACATCTTCTTGCAGTTTTACATCCTTTTTGTTTTTTATTACTTCCTCAAAATTTGAATGTGAATATATCCCCCTTTGGATATCATTTATTCACAATATTCATATTTCCCCTATATCAAAATGTATATCTCCAAAATGTATATCTTCCCCATAATGCAATATGTAATATCTCCCCCTTTATGACACTTATGTCAAATGGTCCTAAGGATGAATAGAATATTTAGCCAAAAAAAAATTGTTTACCTCCATGATCATATTTAGAGAAGCATCCCAATTGTTTAGTGCTATTTCCAATGACTTATGTTGGATGGTTGTCTCTACTGCAAGATGAACAAGGCCTTCTAGTGTAGAAAGATTAGGGTCTTTCTTTAGAATATTCTCTACATAGGCTTGTTCCTTATGGAGTACTTCCTGATGTGGGGTAATGGAAGATTGAATTTTCATTAATTTGGCATTGATATTAGCCTCTTCTATTGTCAATATAGCTAACTCTTTCTATGTGTGAAGTGTAGTTGCAAAATGCTTCTCACTCTAAGTTGGATCTTTGGGTAGTTGAGTGCTAGAAATCTTAAGATTTAGTTCCAAGCTCATTATCCATTGGCAAGCTTCTTGTGTGAAGTAAGATGAATCACACAAATTGGTGTACAATGAGAATACATTCTCAAGTAATTTCTTCACTTTTTCAATCTTCTTAGCCAATTCTACTTGGGAAGGTGCTACTTCACTTGATATTTTCTCATTCACTTTCATTTGAAACTTCTTTTCTGACCATTCTAATAATTTAACATTATTGTCAAGGTCTTCATTCTATACCTGGCCCACTATGTTGGACAATTGCTCCATGATGGGCTAGGTTTCATTAGGTTCTTGTAGGTTGAAAGCATCAAGAAATATATCTTTAATTCCACCAGTGCTTGCTTCTAAATATACTCATTTATGAGTATCTCTTATTTCTTCCTTCTCTCAAGTGCCTCTTGCACTTTATTTATCTATTGTAGGTGCATAGTTCTTGAGTCATAACTAGGTATGACTATATCTTCATCAAGTTTAGGGTCCCCATAGTGAAGTACCCTTGCAATCTTGGTGGAGCTTGAACCTAGTGCTGAAATATACAATGGTACTACATCAATCCTTGGCTTCTTAGTAGGAGTCCTTGAGGTAGGCAAGTTCACCAATGTTTGTATTACCTATTTCCCCTTAGGATTTTTCTCCTCTTATTTCTCCTCTTCTCTACTGCCTTGATCAATAATGATAATTTGAGGAGGTTCACCTTAAGTGTGTGCTATAGGAACATCTTTCCCTATTTGTTCCTTTACTAGCTCGTTGGCAGTTACTGTGACTATAATTGTATCATCAACCTTAGCAATTTTATCATGTGCTTCTTTCTCTTTAGATTGATCAGCTATAGTTGTGGGAGGTTGTGTAGGTGGCTCTTGTGTGCTTTCTTTCTCCCTTGTTATCTTTTCTATAGCCTTTTTCAATTCATCCACACTCACCAAAATTGGTTTTGTACAAGGTTGTGTCTGCATTGTGGTTTGGTGAAGGATCTTTTTGAGATCCTCTGTAGTGAGTGGATTGACGTTTTGAACTGTGGTGTTAGGAACATCCTTAACTATTATTATTTCTATAGGTGTTTTATGTGGAGGACTTGGTGGTAGTATTTTGGTGTCTTGGACACTCTATTTAGTTTGTTGCTCTTTAGTTGTTGCCTCTTCACCCATGTGTTTTCTCCATTGTTTCTTCTTCTTTTTTCTTTTTCCTCTTCCTCATTTTTTTCTTTTTTTTCTTCTTCTTCCTAATTTCTAGCTTCAAATGGGTCTTCCTACCCTTCTTTGACTATTTTCAATCCATAGATTAATTTCCACATTTGTGTGGACTTTTGCACATCTTCAATTTGATTTTGCAAAATATTGAAGGCTTTGTGTTTGGGTGCAAATTTGCTCCCATTTTTCTTGCTAGCCTTTGTTATTTGACCTTTTGTAAGGTATAGCATTACATGAGCCAATGTTAACTCCCTTATTTCTTTCTTCATCTTAAGATAGTAATGTCATTTATTCTTAACCAATGAGCTTAGCTCCTTAGGAATTTAGTTGTCTAGTTCAAGTGGAGTGGTCTTGAACTTAGCCATCATAGTGTAGATGGACTCTTCCACTATGTTTTTTTGTTCTTTTGACAACTTATTAAAAGAAATGGTCTTTAGACCAATTAAATCAACATTATCTCTAATATCATTGCAAAAAATTTCTAATTTAGATGTGGTAGAATGGCTTACCAGTCTAAATTGATCTTCATCAGACTATGTTCTTTCTTTGTCTGATTCAAGAGTTGTATCATACTTTCTTCTTTTCTTTTTCTTTGTAGATACTCCTTGTTCTATTTCCTTCTATTTTTCCTACTCTTTTTCCATTTGATTTATAGCCTTGGTATTTTCCCTTGTAGTTGGCTTGGATGGGCTTGGATTTGTAGCTTTCTTCTTTCCCTTTTGCTATGCAACTGGCTATTTTTCAGCTTTTCTTTTCTCTGTTTGAGCCTTGGGTGCTTCCTACTTAGCATCTTCCTCCTCATCTATATCCTCCCCCATACCTTGGGTTAAGGAAATTTGTCCCTAACCTTGTTCCTCTTCATCATCCTTGGCATCTTTACCTTCTTCTTATGTTGCTTCTATAATGCCTTCCCTAAATTTGGCCTTTAGCTTGTTAACAAGCTTGTCCTTCCTTTTCAGAGTGGAGGTAGTCTTTAACTCCATATCCACTTTTGATCTCACCATGTCATAGGTTCCAAAATGTGGTGCATCATTGTCTACTTCCTCTTCTAGTTAGGTAGTTATTGTTGTTGATGCTTTATCTACGTTAATTTCATAGCCAAGAGGCCTTAACCATCTCATTCTTGGTATGGCAGCTTGAATGTATGTATAGTCTATATCTATAAGAAAACATACTTCATTTTCAAATTTTTCTACTAATGACACTAGAATCCTTAGCCTTTGCTTCATTGACTTCTTAAAGTGCTCAAAATAGCTAGTCATTAGGGTCTCATAATTAGCTCCCATCTGCTCTATATATTCATTGACTTGAGCTATAATAGACCTATTTTTTTCCCATGTTACTTTACCAAATGAAGGAAACTCACTTTGAAAATAAAAGAATATACATATCAAAATGGTGCCAAATTTACATTGGGCTCCCTTGGTTCTCCTAATAGCTACTATATTCTCATTTATATATTGAATTTTTAGTTATACAAGATCATAGGTATGATCGTTCTTCACCAATTTGTATTTTACATCCACTGCAGTGCAGGGCACATTGTTGATTCTATTGAATTGGTAGAATTTGTGTGTAGTGACTCTAACAAAAAAATCAACTAGAGGTTCTTGGATGGTAGCAATTTTCATCCTTCTCTTCTTCCACTTAGCACCTATATTCTTCTCAATTGCCTCCTTAGAATCACTCCTAAGGGTCTTTTGTTGATCTAGGGTCAGATACCGTATCACTCAATGAACAATTATTTTCATGATTTTCACTGGGCCATCTTCCAACCATAAACTTCCATCGTGCATTCAGCTAAATACTAGCCTAATCCATTTAGTTTAGAACACTATAGGGAATTCTAGGGCATGTGTTAAACCCTTGTTTTCAACAATTTTGTACTCTTCTTTCAACATTCCATTTTCACACAATTTTTCATGTGCTTCCCTCATCTCCATATCTCCTATGGCTATGATTTTTTGATTATAGCATCTCCTTACATCTTGAACCATTACAATCTTAGGGGGTATAATGGATAGGGCTCTAGTTGGGTCATTCTTATATGCAACCTCTGGTATTAGCTAGAAATTTGGTTGTTTGACCTCATTGGACACTAGTTGGACTTCAAAGGGTTCTTTCTCCTGAGCTTTCCTAGAGCTAGAAGCCATTTTTGCAATTCTTGGGTTTTATCATGAACAAAAATATTAAACTTCATAACTTAGCATAAATGTAAATACATCAAGATTGATGAAATTATGCTGGAATGATGTTGAGTTCTACATAATCACTAGGATCTTTTCTTTAAACTCACTTTATGCTCTTACTTTTCTTTGCTCCTCATTCATGATGAAGAAAATGATTGAAAATATGATAATATACCCTATTTTCATCTCATTTAATGCTTAGTGCATTTATAGCTATCCACTTAGCTTCTGAAGGATTCTACATTACTTGGATTCCATTTTCTTTCCAGCACTCGACTTCTACATGAGTATTCTTTTACTTGACTTCAACTAAAAATTTCTTCTTCACTTAGTTTCCTCTACCAAATTGTCTCCTACTAATCATTCGGATCCCATTATTTTGACAATCAACTTGTTGTGTATTAGGATTTTACTTGGCATTGGAGGGAAATTCAGCAACACTTGTGAAATCTTGAAATTTTAACTTTACATCATCATTCATGATGATCTCTTCTTTTTAGTTCTTGCTTGTCTAGGAATTGATGTATGATAAAGCTTTGTAAATTAGTCCCTCATGCCTTCTCTTTTCTTGGTTTGATGAAGTGTGACCACTTGACCTATTAGGTGAAGTGATCCCTTCATTTGATGTGCAAAACCCATCTTTCTTCTTCCATGTCTTATTCATTTCTCCTTTGATGTGTTCAACATCTACCTTCTCTTTACCTTTGTCATTCTTTGAGTTGGGTGCCTTTGACTTTGTTGGGCAATTCCTACTAATATGGCTAGTCTTCAAGCAACTGAAACATGTGGTTTATCTCAACCATCTGTTGTAGTTCTCTTTGAAATGTGTCCTTACACAATTTTTAGGAATGTGTCCATATTCTTGACAATAATGACACCTATATCTAGTGTTATAGTCCCAATTGTAGTGGTTTCCATGGCTATTTCCCTTTGCTACCTAATTTGGTGTCTACATAGGCTTTGATCTACACTCAAAAGCTTTATGTCCAAACTTCTTGCAATTGTAGTAGTGACCTTCAAATTTTGGTGTTTTGATAGTCCTAGTCCTACAATTATGTGCTTGATGTCCTTATTTTTTTCACTTATGACAATGACTTGCATTCTTAGACTTGTCATACTGATGAGAATTCTTTCTCCTACACACATTAGAGGAATGTCCCTTTTTACCACAAAAATGACAAGTAGGTTTAGTGTTCTTACCTTTGTTACTCCTTTCTTCTGCAATCTTGGACTACTGTCCTTGTTTAGTGTTGGTGTATCCAAGTCCTAATGTATCATTACTAGCCCTTGGTGATTTTAGTAGCTGCTCAAAGTACTTAATGGACTCGTTAGGTTTTTTAAAGCTTTCTACAATCTCCTTTTCTCTTTGCAGGTCATTTTGCAATTGATCATTTTGCATCTTTAGTGTGGAGATCTCAACATCCTTGACATTCAATTCATTATGTGCATTCATCATCTACCTCAAGGTGTCTAGCTACATGTTTGAAATTCTTGCAAGCTCAATCAACTTTTCTTCTAGTCTGTTGGCAAGGTTTCTCTTGTCTTCTTCTAGCATAACCTTGTCTTCAATGGCTCTGTTTTTCTATTTAGTCACTTCACAAAGCATCACAGCTTGTGATTCTTGTTCAAGCTTGAGTGTTCTAATTTCTTCTACTTGAGCTCTATTCTTCTTCATCAGGTCTACTATTGTTGCATCAAACTCTTTGGAATCTCCATTTGAAAATAGATTTGAGGTGTCAATCTCCTTGTACTGTGTGTTATTTTCAGCTATGGCAATCTCTCTTCTTCTCTTTAAAGATTTTCTTAGTTCTTCTCTAGCTTCTTCCAATGCATGTAAAGCAAGTTCTATATCAATTGCCTAATTCCCTATGATCTTCCCAAGTTTGTAGCTTCCATTTCTAGATCTTTTCTCCAAGTCATAAGGCTCCTTCTTGGGAGAACTTAGCTCTAATACTAATTGTTGGAATTAATAAATGGGAAGATTTACTTCTAAGAGGGGGGTGAATCAGAAGTAACTAATTTTAACCTTTTCAAATCCTTTCAACTAATATTATCCACATGCATCTAATTTATCTAATAAACATGAAAGTAAAAGACATGCATGAAAATAGATAACACACAAATTTGGTAACCCATAAACCCTCCAAAATGAGAAGGTAAAACTAGGGTGGGGATGGCACTCACAAAATATCACTGCATCAATGTGTAATTGTTCAATGTTACAATGTTTGACCACTTCCAATGGTCTTTCCTATGAAAGGTTTGTCCTGTTAAAGACTTTACACCTTGTTAAAAGTGACCTAGTTAAAAGATTTCACTACCCTGCTAAAAGTAGGCCTAGTTAAAGGACTTTAGTACATTCACTTGGAATGCCACCCTATTAAAGTATTTACAAATGGCTGCTAAGTCAACCTAAGTCCATACGATTTCCATATCTAATACAATTTCTAGAAAGTATTAGAAGATTCTAACCTGATAACTTGCAATCCTCTTTTGTTGATTATAGATCCTTGTTTTTCTCAAACTGATTTGATCCTTGGTTGATCTAATATGTCACTCTTCAAGGTTTTAATACTTTATTCTTAATCAACTATTTTTTGCAATGTTTCTCTGTTCTTCACTAAGTCTTCTTACCCCTCTATACTTCAATATAATTCACCCATACACTTCTTTCTCACATATCCTCTCTCTTGCATAATGGGGCTTCATCATCCTTTTAAAGATTTCAAAGACTTAGGGTTAGGTATGAATCTATGGTCAATATTAAATCTTCATTTCCCACTCATTTCTTGCACTTTTCCTATTGGTTGCATGCCTTCTCCATTTTTCTTGTTGGTTGTATGTTGATTGCATAGGTAATGCAAAAGATTTGATCTTATCTTCAAGATCCTTTGAGATTCATCCTATGTTGGCTCAAAAAATGGTTTATATCTGAGTTTGTGAAGGAATAAACTCATATGTTGATTCTATGTTACTCGGCACTTACTAGTTGTTGATGCTCAAAACATATATGAAAATTGGCTTACTTAGCATCCATTGTAACTCTATTTCACTAGGCATCTATAGTGACTCGACATCTATACTTTGCTTGGCAATTGAACTTTTCTTAGCACCTAAAGATTACCTGGCACCTGAAGTTCACTTGGCACCTATTGAATTATTTGGCTCAACATACACTATAACTCAACTTCTGTATTATACTCGACATCATCCTAAGAATTTTCTAAGTGTATTGACACTCAACTGTAAAAACCAATCTAAGACTAACATTTGACATTTCATGGACTCTCTTAGATATTGTCTATAATTTTTGAATTTTTTCTCCTGCCTGGATCCTTGCACCTAGCTTCCATTTCAGCTTCCGCCCTTGGCAATTTGGCATCTACATCCAGATTTTGATCCTGCCTTTGTGTTTGGATTTGACTTCGGCTTGGCTTTTTTTCTTGGATTTGGCTTCGGCTCCAATGTGGTTCCTACTCTAACTCTAGTGACTAGCTTTGGATCAAGTTTATTCCTATGTTCAACTTTATGGAGGTCCCTTTAGCTTCTAGGGTTTTTTTACCTGGTGTAGGTGGTTCGGCCATTTCCTATGCTGATGTGGCTTCCTTTGAGGTTGGTCTTGGTAGACTTTCTAATAAGCTAGGGCTTCATGATACCGTGTGTTTGGGGGCTCCGATTGTGGTAAGTATCCCTTTAAAGATTGATTTAAAATCTAATATTATTGATGAGATCTCAAGTTGTATGGCCGACTTCTCAGCCAATGTTGCTATCTTTTATTTTAAGGGTTTTTGACATTCTTTTTCAGACTTACATGCTTGGATTTCTTGTTTTTGGGACTCCATAATTTTAGAGACAACCCATATTTACCCTTTTCCTAGGGAGTTGTTCATTGTTAAATTTGAATATGCTACTGATAGAGATGCCATCCTTCACCATGTTTTCTATTGGGAAGAAAAGTTTCCCTTGATGGCTAAACCTTGGCATAAAAATTTCAAACCATTGACATAATCTTTTAATACGTTTCTTGTATGGGTTAGGTTGTTGAATATCCCCCTTCACCTTTGGGTAGATTCTATTTTGGAGGAGATGGGGAGATCCCTTGGTGTATTCTACTTGATTAATAAGGATTCATCCAATGTTTTTCAAACAACGTATGCTCGCATACTAGTTGAGGTTGATGTATCCAAGGGACTTCCAGAAATAATTTTAGTGGCTTCTACATTTGGATCATGGAATATCCTTCCTGACTATGAGGGGATCCCCTTCTGTTGTAGGAAGTGTCACAAGATTGGTCACCTGGCATCTGGCTGCTCCGCTGGTAAATCTAGACCAAAGATGCCCCTTTCTTGGTAGAAAGGGGCCTCAGATGGTCACTACACAGTCCACAAGGTCTTCTCTATAGGTGATTTTGACTCTCTTCAAGATATTTTGGTGGAGGATTCTTCTACTATTCTTGGTTCTTCAAAAAAGGATAATCTGTTGGCACTTTTGGTTGCAGTAAATCAGTCTTTGGTTTCTGATGTCCCATCTTCTAGTGATTTGATGGAGGATCATCCTTTGGCTCCTTCTGTGGATGCAACTATTCTATCTTCAGGTGTCCTGAGAGCAGCCACCTCTCTGGCTCCTTCTCAAGTTGATGTTCCTTCTCTTGTTTCTATTATTTCTTCCTTTGTTGCAATTTTTCCCTTGGCTCTAGGGGTTTCAAGGTTTGGTTGTGGCATTGCTGCTTCTTAGAGCCTGATGGCTACTAGTTTGGTGGGGGTTGGAAGTTCCTTAGTAAAAGGAAATATGGCCATTCCCTCCACTTCTTCTTTATCAGGGTCAAATCTTCTTGTGCCTTCTTCTTTGGTTGCATATATTCCTATTGCAGCCTCTTCCCTAGTCTTAGGGATTTTTGGGCTTGGCTCTAGTATTGCTGATTTACGGTGGCAGAAGGTTGCTGGCTTGGTGGAGGATGGATGGACTATACTTAAAGGAAAAAATATCAAGATGTCCACTACCTCTTTTGATATGGCATTACATTTTCAAAAGAAGGGATCTAATGACAAAGCATGACTGGTCTTTTTAGCCTGTCATACTTTTTTTGTCCCTTGGCTTTTGGCCTATTATATTATGTTGTGTATCATGGTTGGGGACTTTATTCCCTTATCTTCTTTGGGTTTCAGGAGCCTAGTCAAAACTTGTGTTGGTGGCTATTATGTTGCCACTTTGGTCACCTTTTTTTGGTGATCTGTTGTTCTAGGCATTTGTTTGGCCATTGTCCTTTGGCTAGGCTTTAATTGCTTATTTTCAGCCTTTTGTATTGTTTCAAAATTGGGTTTCAGGATCCCTATAAAACTTGTTTATCTAATAAAAAACATTTGACATTTCACTAATAGCCTCCACAAGCTCTGAGTTATGACCCTCAGAAGATTAGCCTCCAAACGCACTCAGAGAACCTTGGAGACTCTTTGGTATAGGGTGGGTACAAATGATGGAGGCTCTTTACATCCAAAAAAAGGGTGTCACTAGGGTTCACTTTCCCATCCAAAGCTAATGGAACTAACAATTTGATGCCAAGATTAGTAGTTTCAAAGTTACATAGTGATGCACCAATGAACTCAAGCATGCTGCAAGTTTTGGCATTGAATGAGACCATTGTGCCAAATTTGAATGGAATGTGATCTCTTATAAATGAGACAAGTTATTTTAGGCCTTGGCATGATTGTCCTATAGAATTTTATTTTTCACTGATAGCTCACACGATCTTTGAGTTAGAATCCTCAGAAGATCAACCTTCAAATGCACTTAGAGCACCTTGGAGACTCTTCTATACAAGGTGGTCGCGAACGATAGAGGCTCTCTATGGCCAAAACAAGGGTTTCACTAGAGTTCACCTACCCATCTAGAGCTAATGGAACTAAGGATTCAATACCAAGATCAACAATTTGAAATCTTGGTGTTAGTATTTATTAAAATCATCATTTTTTAGCTCCCTCTACATAAATTATATTAAGTAAAAACATCTTTGTTTCTTTCATTAAATCAACAAGTTTACATTTATAATATCTCAAGAATTTCATCATTATTATATCAATACACAACTACCAAAAATATTAGTTTCAAAAATCATAGTATAAAAACTAGAATAGATTATTCTTCATTCTACTCCTTATTTAGATTTTATCTTCATGCATGGTTACTCTTCATGATGGAACTACATTCCAATACCATAAAAAATATTATTAAATAATGGTATTAAACAAGATAATCATCAGTTCACTAAATCATTACGAATAAAAGAACATAAGGAGTAAATATACCTAGTCAAGTGTTTGTGTAGGGTCCTCTCTTTGTTTTATGGTCTCCAATAGGGCTTCATGATCAACATTAGTAATAGTGAAAAGATATTTTACTTTTGGTCTTCCTTGATGCTTCAAAAAATTCACATTTGTTGCTATAATAAGATTTGAATATATGAGAATTGTTTGTGCTTCTAATAGTCTTTGAATGTAGAAATTTCATTGTTTCTAAGCATGTATGTCTACAGCCATGTTCTAGCGACAACAATTGAACTCGTAGGATATGTGAATCCATCATCATCTATGATTAGTTTTGAAAGATTTTGTTTACCTCTTACACAATGTGCTAACCAATAATCTTATTTCTCATCATTCCCCTATGGGTCAACCAATGTAAAGGCATGTCTTGGCTAAAGAAGATATGATAGATGGTTATGCTCAAGTGAAATTTCCATGTCATCATTTATGATAAAGGGTATGATAGACAATAGAGTAAGATAATGTGGAGTGCATGTGTCCACCCACTCACTTTGCATAGTGATCCCAATCACACTGCAAACAACTAGGACCAAGAAAGCTAGCTATCATGTCCAAATGGTCCATGTGCTAGAATTAGAGCTCTAGAATGAATGCATTTTTGATGAGTCTCTAATAGTAGTACAATTTTATCTATCACCAATGGACCCTTCCTCATATTGCTGAATAAAGAGTCCCCCTCCCCCCCACATGATAATGTTGAACTACACCAATCAACAATGCTATGAGCATCAAGAAGCTCTGGTCACGAAATCTTTAATTTCTTGTTAACTAGAGTTCTCTTCACACATACCCCTACTCCATCATGTTCCCCTTTCCCATGGTCAGACTAAAAAAAAATCCAAAAATTAGGCACCACCCTCTCTACGTGCATCCTATACAATCAATAAAATATGTAAACATTCTTGAATTGACCTATGCAATTATCTAACCAAATCATATATCTATCCATAGTAATGACATGCTCCTATAAGAAATAAAAATAATTCTCAATACAATGTTGCACAAACTTGTGAGAGTGAGATCTATCATCACTCATGTAAAAATTGTACTCTTTAATAATATTTTGATTATCTTATGCACTAATAGGGGCATGTCTATATGTTATGTGGACAAAAATAAAAATTTGAATGGAGTTGTAATACTAAGATTATGTCTCATTTTGGGCTGCAATGTGTAGTTCTCTGCAAAGTCAACAACTAATATAATAGTGTCAATGAGAAAAGTCTCCTTATACATTCTAAATTACTAATCCAACCACCAAAACCTATGACTATGCCTTGCATACTTGTAGATAAGATTTGTCCTAAAATCTAAAATAAAACTAGACACATGGGTTTCTTTTGCAACCAATTCACATATAGAGCCCTCACCTCCACTCTTCAATGTGTATTTTACTATTTCATATACCATTATTTTTACTATTGTCCTCACATCATCTTGTTTTCACTCCTCATGGAAACATGTGTTAAACTTAGATAAGCCACCACATTTTGAAAAACTTCTCATTTAAGCAAGTATTTCTATAAAATATACAACCATCAACTCTAGGACATAAAAATTGATCTAGCAAGTCTCTTGATGATTTTGGAAGCCCACTAGCACCCCAATTTTCCAAGATTTCTTTACTATGAAAATTAGAATGGATGGAGTGTAATAATTCATGGTGCATAGAAAACTCCTCATGATATTTGCAACAACATGTATTTCAAATTTAAAGTGGTGCACAATAAAATGTCTTCAAGGATTCAAAATCCCTTTGTGATATATGCCTTCTTGGTGGACTCTCTCTAAATTATTTGAACAACATTGTTTGACTTACGTCCAAATAATATTTAGGATGTGGCATGTGGTCTCTGATTCCATTTCTCAACTTCAAGACATCTTTAGGATTGGGTGATAATCTTAAGCTAGAGTGCTAGAATTGTGTAATTTCTTGTTTCACATCATCAGATAGCTTCTTATCAAAATGTGGAAGTTTCCCACCAAAAGCCAATGTTTCATTTTGAAGAGGATCAAAAATTCTCTCTCGTCTACTAAGTGTTCTTCTCAAAGTAGTATGATTTAGTTTCAAGTCAATACAAGCTTGTCTCATATATCTACCCTTTCTAAAATGATGACTTACCAAAGAGGTTGTAATAACCCTTCAAGAAGATCTCTTGCCCTTCTCCCTAGTATTTTTCCCAATTCTATTGAGAGTATTGAAAATATTATTCACAATAATAGCATTTCTTTCCATTTTTTTTTTGACATGAATCTTCAACTTAGAAGCATATGTCTCATCTTTTTTATCTTTAATAATTGCATAAAAAGTTGACTTTGCTTCACATCTATCTCCTTTCCAAAAAACATATTATATAGTCTTGAAGCCCATAACTAAATGGTTCTTTGTGATTTTTTCCTTCCAAATCAGTAAAATTGTTTCATCAATTTCAATTATCAATTTGGCATTCTAGGACCTTCATGTTGATTATAATTAGGAGGTATGTAACATTCATGTGCATTTTCATTTTCAGCATGGTTAATCATGGCATTTACAATATGAACTGGTAAACTTTTGTTCTCCAAATTTTGAATCCCAGCATTATCATTATCAAATGGTACATTTTCATTCCCCAACTAAATATATTCATAATCTGACTCTATGATTTCACCTTTGATCAATACATCGTCAATTGATTCACATGTAACATACCTTGTCTCTTCCTTTGGTGATTTCCCTTGTCTCTTTTCATATATGCTGAAATGTCTTCATTCGATACCTTCTTTTTGTGTTTAGCCTTTTGATGACTACTGCTTCCCATTTTGAAAATAATATTGGACACCTAATCAAACCTTATAGAATTTTTTTTGATTGTATGGGCTCCAGACAATATTTTTTCTCCAATACTATCAAAAAGGACCCAAAAAATGTGATTGTTAGGCCTACAGTGACAAAAAATATTTTGGGAAAGAGTATGCTAGTATTTTGAGTACCCTATCCCATATCGGGTATATGATATTATCGAGTATTTGATCCAAGATTGGATACCTGATTAGATATCGAGTACCCAAAATGATCACCCAAATTTTGGAGGGAAATCAAAATTTGGCAAGTGTGGAAAATCAACAACTAAATTGTATATTATTATATATTAGTATTTATTAGTATTTTATTATTATTTTTATTATTTTTATTAAAAATAATATATTAATATATGTGATTATTATTAATATATAATCTAGAAATATATTTTTATTATATTAAAATATATAGTCATATATTATTATATAATATAGTAATGTATTACTATTATTATTATTATTAAATATAATATCTAGTCAAATGGGTTGAAAGGGGCCATATGATAACCTATGGTCGTTTTTGATGCATTTCATGACAATATATGTCCCTAGGGTTCCTAGGACCCCTAGGGACCTATATTATTTGTTTGAATGTGTTGAAAGAGGTCATTGGATAACCTATGACACCTTTTGAAACATTTAATAAAAACATATGTCCTTAGGGATCCTACAACCCCTAGGGACCTATTTGATTTGTTCAAAAGGGTTGAAAGGGGACATAGGCTAACCTATGATACCTTTCATTGCATTTCATGGCAACATATGTCCCTAGGGGTCATAGGACCCCTAAGGGCCTATTTGTTTTGTTTGAATGGGTTGAAAGGGGTAATAGGATAACCTGTGACCCCTTCCAATATATTTCATGACAACATATGTCTCTAGGGATCCTATGACCCCTAGGGACCTGTTTGGTTTGTTTGAATGGGTCAAAAGTAGTCATAGAATAACTTATGGCCACTTTTGATTCATTTCATGAAAACATATGTCCACGGGTCAAAAGGGGTCATAGGATAACCTATAAACCCTTTCAATGTATTTCATGATAACCTATGACCCCTAGAGCTCCTAGGACCCTTAGGGACCTATTTTGTTTATTCAAATGAGTTAAAAAGGGTCATAGAATGTACTATTTCCCCTTTTGACCCATTCAAATAAATCAAATATATTACTAGGGATCTTGGGACCCTTAGGGACACATGTTGTCATGAAATGAGTCAAAAGGATTCATAGATTATGCTATAACCCCTTACAACCCATTTGAACAAACCAATTAGGTCCCTAGGAGTCCTAGGATCCCTAGGGACATATGTTCTGATTAAATACATTGAAAGGGGTCACATGTTATCCTATGACTCCTTTTGACCCATTTGAACAAATCAAATAGGTCCCTAGGGGTCCTACAACCCCTAGGCACATATGTTGACATGAAATGAGTCAAAAGGGGTCATAGGTTATCCTTTGACCCTTTTTGACCCATTCAAATAAGTCAAATAGGTAAATATTGTCATTAAATGAATCGAAAGGGATTAGAGGTTATCCTATGACCCCTTTTGACCCATTTGAACAAACCAAATAGATCAAACCCCTAGTGACATATATTGTCATGAAATGCATTAAAAGGGGTTATAGGTTATCCTATGACCTCTTTCTGCCCATTTGAACAAATCAAATAGGTCACTGGGGGTCCTAGGATGCATACAAACATATGTTATCATAAAATGTGTCAAAAAGGGTCATAGGTTATCCTATGACCCCTTTCGACACATTTGAACAAATCAAATAGGTTCCTAGGCATCCTAGGACTCATAGGGAAAGATGTTGTCACAAAATGCATTGAAAGAGGTCATAGGTTATCTTATAACCCCTTTCAGACCATTTGAATAATTGAAATAGGTGCCTAGGGGTCCTAGAACCCCTAGCAACATATGTTAACATGAAATGTGTTGAAACCATTTTGACCCATTCAAACAAATCAAATAGGGAACTGGGGGTCCTATGACCCCTAGGGACATATGTTTTCATGCAATGTGTCAAAAGGGTTCATAGCTTATCCTATGACTATTTTTGACCTATTCAAACAAACTAAATAGGTCCCTAGGGTTCCTAGGACCCCTAGGGACATATGTTGTCATGAAATGCATCAAAAGTGGTCATAGGTTATCCTATGACCCTTGTCAAGTCTTCAAATCATTCAAACGAACAAAATAGGTCCCTAGGGGTCCTAGGGACATATTTGTTGTCATGAAATGTGTCAAAATGGTTCATAAGTTATCCTATGACCCCTAAGGACATATGTTGTAATGAAATCCATCGAAAGGGGTCATAAGTTATCTTGTAACCCCTTTCAACTCATTCAAAACAAATAAAATTGGTTCATAAGGGTCCTAGGACCCCTAGGGATATATGTTGTCATGAAATACATTGAAAGGGGTCATGGCTTATCATATGACCCTTTCAATTTATTCAGACAAACCAAACAGGTCCCTAGGGGTCTTAGGACCTATAGGGACATATGTTATCATGAAATATCTTGAAAGGGGTCATAGGTTATTTTATGACTCCTTTCAACCCATTCAAACAAATCAAATAGTTCCCTAGGGGTCTTGTCATGAAATGCATCGAAAGGGGTTCATAAGTTATTTTATGACCCCTTTCAACCCATTTGATCAAACCAAATAGACCCATACAGGTCTTGGGACCCCTAGGGACATATGTTGTTATGAAATGTGTCGAAAGAGATCATAGGCTATCCTCTGACCCTTTTTGATGGATTTGAATAAATCAAATAGGTCCATAGGGGTCCTAGGAGCCCTAGGGATGTATTTTGTCATGAAATGCATAGAAAGGAGTCATATTTTATCCCATCACACCTTTTGACCCATTCAAACAAATAAAATAGATCCTTAGGGGTCCTAGGACCCCTAGGGACATATGTTGTCATGAAATACATTGAAAGGGGTCATTGGTTATCCTATGACCCCTTTCGACCCATTCTAAAAAACCAAATACATCCTTAGGGATCCTAGGACCCCTAGGGACATAGGGTAATTGATACAATGGGTTGAATGTGGTTGTGGGCTAGCCCACCACTATAGTGGACCCATTGCATATTATAAGGTTGGATCTATTAGAAATTACAATTGAAACAATTATTATGTTACCATAGATGTCAAACCTAATGGTGAAACATTGTCAAACCTACTAGAGAGATGATTACTAATGGTGTAGAATGCCACATATTTATTAATAGTATAGAGTGTCATAACATTTGATTTCTTAATAGGACTTGAAAAGAGGATATAACAAGGTGGGATAATGAAGTTGTTGAGAACAGAAAAGTTAAGTATCATGGACTTACAATTGGCATTGGATAAGTTATTCACTGACAAGATATTTAGTTATTTAATTATGACAGGTATTGCAATACCCCAAAATTGGCTCATTTCCATCTCAACCAATTCTAGTATATCTAATCAATTCTAAAGTCCTATTTCACTATGCAATTCTTATTGTACAACTCACTAGTTGACTTAGTTGTCAAATACAGAAAACCTTAATTTGCATTAATCATGATATTTATTTAATTCCTAAAGTATTGAATCATACTAGTCACATTAAACCTATTGATTCAGATTTGATTTGATTTAAATTATTTATGCTTTAATTAAATTAAATTATCTCCTAAGGATAATGTACTAAGGAATTATAAATATTTAATTTAATAACTATGCTTGTTTTAACTAATTGAATGTAATTATTCAATTATGTGAAAATGGGATTTATGAGGTTATATCTCATTTTATTAAATTAAACATCTTTCCTAAATCATATTTCTCAATCCAAAAATGGAAACTCTGAGTGAACTACTTCTCAAAATTAGAATCAATATAGTTAACTTGCTCTCACACTTATGACAAGTTTAGTTAACTACTTATCACACTCATATCTGAAACAATTAACTTTACCTACATAAGGAAGTTTCCATCTTAACTAAATCTTGCATCTAATCCTAAAAATCAATTTGAGTTGATCTCAACCATTGATGGATTCTAAGAATTCCATTTAAATGTCTCTCAATCCCTCATTATAGAGGTTGAATTGAATCGTTATTGAATCTCTACTAAATCGTGCACTCATTTAAGATCATTATTTTTCATAAGCTTTTATTTTCCTAGATTAAATGTCATTTAGACTTAATATGCATACATCTAGTTAATTTTAGATTAAATTTTGAGAAGCCTCCTCCTGACAACAAGATGTCTAGGAACAAACCAAGAAACTCATGGGTCACACGTCCTAAGTGATAGTATACACCCTTGGGTGAACCTTTCAATGTGGTTTACAAAATATTGTTACAACACAAGCTTATTTCACCATTGGACAACCCTCACCCCTATGATTTGAAACCATGACTACCATGGTGGAATGAAACCTCATTCTATGAGTATCACCAAAATGAGGGGCACAAAACTAGCAACTACATAAACTTGTTCCATAAAGTGCAGGACATGATTGATGCTGGTGAACATGTGGTAGATGGACATAACAAGAACTCAGATCACAAGGCCTTCAAAGAGTCTTTCTTGGCTTATGAAAAAGGAGAGAGTTCAAAACCAAAACCCAACAATAAGGTCAGCTATGCATACTCCAATGATGACAATGTGATCAACATGGTTGAACTTGTGGATTTTGAATACTATGACATCATTACCATTAAGGGCAAACAAGATAAAGATAAACCCAAGACACCATTTGTCTTGAGGGTCTCTACTTCCAACAAAATGGATAACACATCTTCACAATACTGTGCTAATGCTATTACACACTCTTGTGCGAAGTTGGTGCTCAAAGGACTTGCAACTTCTACTCCTGATCTTGAACAACATAAAGACAAAGCCCTTGTTGGTCCATTTGGAAAAGGTGCAAAACTCACAATTAACTCAACAACAACTATCTATAGTGTTCTTGATCAATTGAAACGAAGTAATGCTCAAATCTCCATCTTTGAGCTTATTAAAATCTTGCCTACTCATAGGCAGATTCTGGACAAAGCCCTTACTAAGGAAAATGTTCCTCAAAATCTTGATCTTGAGAAATTTCAATCCATGGTAGGTCACCTAACCTCACCTTATTTTATATCCTTCTCTAAGGAGGATTATAACTCACTAAATCACTCACATAATCAACCTCTACATATTGAAGTCATGATACATCAGACACATGTTCATTGGGTACTCATCAATAATGGCACTGGCTTAAACATTGTCTCTATTGCTTTGCTTAAATAATTGAATTATTCTAAGGACTCTATTGATCCTTGATGCAATATCACTATCAAAGCATATGATGAAGTTGAATGAAAGTCTCTAGGTCTTGTGGTCTTACCCATTTGCTTCGATCCTATAGAAAGGGATATCATGTATCAAGTGCTCAACATTCCCTTAGCTTATAACACTCTACTAGGATGGCCATGGATACATGAGATGCATGCCATGCCATCCACATATCACCAATGCATCAAATTCATGTTTCATGGATTTGAGGTCACTATTCTTTCCACTTCTAGCTATACTTGCAATATGCTCAAAGCTACTAAAAATTTCATCCCCACTAATTGGGAATCCAATGATTATCATGACAACAAGCTGAAACAAGTCAAGAATTCATTCAAACTAAAAGAAACTAGCATGGAGGAGTATCATATTGAACCAATGTTGTCATTAACATCTCTTCTAGAGTCTCCTCGTCATTATGGGAGACCCTCAAAGGCAAAGAAGCCATTTGTGTTGACACCTCAAATCAAGTATAATGGCACTTTTGTCAAGGCTATAGCTCCCCTAGAAGATGAAAGTGAAAATAGAGGCATTTCTACATGGCTTTATAGAGAAGAGAATCTAGTAGACTTAATAGAGAAAGCTCACGAAATCACTCCTGAGAAATATGGGCCTAGTCTTAGGCTCCTAAAGCATTTTGGCTACAAAGGAACTAGACCTATTAGGTGCAATAACAATGGCCTAATTGATCCTATTAAGGAAATAGCTCAAAGAAATAGTGATACAACTAGTTTAGGCTTTAAGAAGGTTCCCTTTCATTTGGGAGCTAATAAATTTATACCGAAACCTAAGAATTCATCTAGATATGAGTCACAAGTTGAATTTGATACTCAAGAGGATCAATCTAACAATGAGGATCTCTATCCTTATCCTATCCCTCATGATCTTGCCAATTTTTTTGCTAAGTTAGATGAGTTTGTGCCATGTGTTAGCACTGTGGATGATACTAGTGATTCTTCTTAGGAAAATACTGACCAACCCAAAGCTCATTTAGAAAAGGGATAGTCTAGTCAATTAGTGCATATTGAGTGCCTGTGTAAGAACCTAGATGATGAAGGCGAGTATGCCCCTATCACTCTTGGGGAGTTCTATAGTCTCTTGCCATGTAGCACTGATTCTAAGGAATATGAGTTTGATTCTCTTTCAGAAGTGACTACTAATAAAGGCATTGACCAAGTTCACGTCTATGTAAACCAAATCAAGGTGGGTGAAATGTCTAGGGTTAGGTTGGATGGGTTTGATCCAACTAGTGTCCTAGAGTAGTCAATTTTTGACATTAGTACTCAGAGGCATTCGAACACACTTGTGGACAAAGTTTCCATAGGTCTCAAATTTTTGGTCCAAGCACTTAATGACTACACCATGAATGCAATCAAACCCATCACTTCTCTTTCACTCACACGTCCTGAGCTTATAGACTAGAACCCTAACACATCTAGTGAAGTCCCAATAGTCTAGAATGACTATGTTCTTGCCTACTACCTAAATGTTGTAAAAATCATAACATCTTCCACCAATGAATAGAGCATCAACATGAATGAAGTTTACATCAAATATCTCAGTCATACAATTGAAAAGAAAAAATGAAAAAGGTCTGATGGTAAAAACCACATTGTGGCAGTGTTGGAACCCAAAAAGTAAAAACAAAAGGCATATCCAAGAGTGAAAACCTCTTTGAGGTACCTACAGATGAGATATTTAATGCACTTCCAAGTCACTTTCAGGAGATATCATCAGTATTGATAGAGCTGACATAGCCAATCAACTTGGGTATAGAAGAACATCCTCATAAGATACATCTAGCACAGTCACTATCACTTGAAGAAAAGGAAGAGTTCATTTCTTTTTTTTTGAGAGAAGAAGATAAATTTTTCTTGGACATATTTTGAAATGTTAGGATTGGATCTTGATCTTATCATGCATCACTTGTCCATTGCATTAGGCATCAAACCAGTTAAACAAAAACTTCAAAAAATGTATCCTCATGTTGCATTGCTTGTCAAAGCAGAATTGGAGAAACTTCTGAAAGCAAGATTCATCTATCCAATTGGTTATGTTGAATGGATATCCATCATTTTTCCAGTCTCCAAGCATAATAAATCTATCAGAGTTTGTACTGACTTTCATGATCTCAACCTAGCATGTCCTAAGGACAATTTTTCACTTCCCAACATTGATATGATAGTGGACATGATGGTAGGCTATGAGATGTACTCACTAATGGATGGGTTTTCTAGTTACAATCAGATAAAAATTGTGCTAGAAGATCAAGAGAAGACTACTTTTACATGTTCATGGGGAACCTTTTGCAAGAATGTAATGCCATTTGGCTTGAAAAATGCTAGAGTGACCTATTAGAGAGTAGTAACAAAAATCTTCCATGACATGATGCATAAGACAATGGAGGACTATGTGGATGATACCTTGGTCAAAGGTGCAAAACACAATACTCATCTACAAGATTTGGGACCCATCCTAGATCATATGGAAAATTTTGGTCTTTGGCTCAATCCTAAGAAATGCACATTTGGTGTCACATCAAGAAAGTTGCTAGGATACATCATGTCTACAAAAGAAATTGAGGTGGATCCAGAGAAAGTTCAAGAAATTATGGATATGCCTCCACTTCAAAACATTAGCCAGATGAGAGGTCTACAAGGCAAACTACAATCTATTCACAAATTTATCTCATAGTTGGTGGATATATTATAACCCTTCAAAAAGACTTCACATAAGGGTGTGAAATTCAACCGGATTCAAGATTATGATCAAAGCTTAACACAAATCAAATAATATCTTGCCAATCTGCCAATCTTGATACCTCCTATCTATGGGAAGCCTTTGATTTTGTACATTTTGGAAACTAAAACATCTCTAGGAATCTTATTATCTCGAGAAGATAATGAAAATAAAGAGAGAGCTATTTACTACTTGAGTCACACATTGATCTCTCATGAGAGAAATTACAGCATCATTGAGAAAGCTTGCTTGGTAGTCATCTTTTCTTCCTAGAAGTTTTGACACTACATGCTTGCTCACACTATGCAGCTCATGGCTAAAATAGATCCACTAAAGTACTTGCTCAGTAAGGCATCTCTCATAGGAAGATTAGCTAAATGGGTCATGATAATCAATGAATTTGACATCAAGTATGTTGAACAAAAAGCCATCAAGGGACAAGCAATTGCAGATTAGCTAGTAGATGCACCTACGCAGAGTCTCCTACCAATGAACATTTATTTTCCTGATGAGTCCATTCTGACACCCACACACCAAACATGGGTCATGTTCTTCAATGGATCCTTCACACAATAGTGATCTAGTGATGGATTACTCTTCATAACACCATAGAGATATTCATTGCCCAAAGCATACAAGATTATGTTCCCTTGTACAAATAAAATTGTTGAATATGAGGTTTTGATCAATGGCATGAAAATTGTAGTTGAATGGAGAGTGGATTACTTAGACATCTTTAGAAACTCTTAGTTCATAATCAACCAAGTTAATGATGTGTATCAAATAAAGGATGAGAAATTAATTCCTTACAAATGCATGGTTGATGACTTGAAGAGGTATTTTGCACACATCACCTTCTAGTAGATTCCTCAAGTAGAGAATAAAGTAGCTAATGCTATGGCTACTTTGGCTTCCTTGTTATAGATGCCTAAAAATGATCTCCAACATGAGTTCTTGGTGGAAGCATTACACTACCCAACCTATGACACCTCTGATTCCATGATGATCTATTCTATTGTAGGACAAGACTCATTGCTCTACCATCACATTTATTCCTATCTTTGTAATCAAACCATTCTAGAAGGTCTGACCTAGAATGAGAAACATTACCTTATATATAATGTTTTGTTGTATGTCATTATTGCTAACAACCTATATAGGAGAGGTCTCAATGGAACACTCCTTAGGCATTTAGAACCCAAAGAGTCCAAATGCACATTAATTGGCATTGATGAGAGAATTTGTAGATCCCACTCAAATGGCTTGATGCTATCTTGCAAACTCATTAGAGCTGGTTACTATTGGCCTAAAATGGAGTAAGAAGCTATCAAGTATGCTAGGTCCTACAAGTAGTGTCAACTTCATGGGAATCTTATCCACACTCTAGCTAGGGAGTTGATTCCCTCTACAACATGGCCATTTCAACAATAGGCCTTCAACTTGTTGGATCAGATTCACCCAACCTCTTCTAATGGACATAAGTTCATTATCATAGCTACAAACTACTTCACAAAGTGAGTAGAGGCAGTACCTCTCATAGTCACCAATGGAAAAACTTTATCTCTTTTTATCATAAACTACATCATCTTTATGTATGGTGTACTATCCTCAATCATTACTAACAATGGAGGACAATTCAAAAATAAAGACCTCAAGGAACTATGCAAGATATTCAAAATCACACAGCATTGGTCTTCTATCTATTACCCCCAGGGTAATGGTCAGGTTGAGGCATCTAATAAGGCAATCCTCAAGATCATCCATTGCATAGTTAGCAAATCTAGAAGAATCTAGCACCTCTAGATCAATCCAACCTTGTGGGCATATAGGACAAGCATCAGGACTCCAACGGGTACAATGCCCTTCACTTTGGTTTATGGAGCCAATATTGTGCTTCCAATAGAGGTCAAGATTCCTACCTTGAGAATCTCTATGAAAGGCCTTATTATTGATGATGATTATATGATAGCTTAGTTTCAAGAACTAGTGCTACTAGATGAATGTTGACAAGTGGCGTGTGATCATTTGCGAGCTTATTAACAGTGAATGTTAATCAGAGAGAACCCTAAGAATCAACAACAGCGAGTCCAAAAAGGGAAGTTTGAACCAAATTAGCTTGGTCCTTACATCATTACTATAGTTTATGGATCTAGTGCTTATCAGCTTTCCACAACCAAAGGAGAAGTGCTCAAGAAATCTGTCAACACTATCCACCTAAAGTAGTTTTACAGTTGATCTGATATCAATAGCTCTTTATACATATCTATATGTCCTAAAAAAATCATAAAAATCAGAAAAAGTCTTGGAAAAAAATTGTTACCCTTTTGAAAACCTTGTAATAGGCATCTTGGTAACACAAAAAAAAATTCAAAAATTCAAAAAAATCTTTTTAAAAAGCCAAAAAGAGAAAAATACAAAAAAATTGGAAAACAAGAAAAGTGTCATTGGTGAAAACTGGAAATAGGCATATGGTAGCAAAAAAATGAAAGCTCTGCCAATAAGGTGAAAACCTGGTAAATAGGCACCTCTTCTTCCCAATGCTCCATCTTATAGCACATCTTCTAGTTTCTTGTACAATTTCTCTTCTCACTTTTTGCTCATGTATCCATGAATTGAGTCTTTTCACAGCTTAGGGGCATTCCCCTTTAGTGTCACTCTTGTTCAAGATTCTCCTCATAAAATCTCTTGCACAAAAGTCACTAGTGGTCCTCACTATGTCTACCTACTATTGCTAGTGTCACTCTTGTTCAAGATTCTCCTCATAGAATCTCTTGCACAATAGTCACCAATGATCCTCACTATGTCTGCCTACTGCCGCTAGTGTCACTCTTGTTCAAGATTTTCCTCATAGAATCTCTTGTGTGATAGTCACCAATGGTCCTCACTGCATCTGTCTACTATCACTAGTGTCACTCTTGTTCAAGATTCTCCTCACAGAATCTCTTTCATGATAGTCACTAGTGGTCCTCACTACATCTGCCTACTATCACTAGTGTCACTCTCTTCAAGATTCTCCTTATAGAATCTCTTTCATAATAGTCACTGGTTGTTTCAACTATGTTTGCCTATTTTTGCTCGGGTTACATTTCTATATTCATTTAAGGAAGATCTCTCTTGTGTCAATCAACAATCATTTTGGCTATGTTTATCTACTATCGCTTGGTCCTCTTAGGTTATTTGCTTTGAAGATACCTCTTTGACCTCAGTCACCAGTCATTCTAGCTATGTCTATCTACTATTGTCACCCTACTGAAGAGATTTCTTTCAAACATGTTCTGGACACTGACACTTGACATCAATCCCAAAGACATTGAACTTAAAATGACATACTTGTTTGGATAGGCTGAGCATTTTCTTTGTTTATTTTTTTTTTCTTTATCATGTCTTTGCAAGAAACTTGATGATGTCATTTTTGACTAGAAAAGTAATGATTGGGGGCATGATCTTTTCTTTGCTTTTTGTCTGTATTTTAGTTCTAATCAGTTGACATATTCCTATAAGAGGGGTGTCCACTATAAGAGCTTCCATCTCGTATTGGATGGTTGGGTGTACCTTGACTCCTTTTATATGAATACATCAATAAAATTGGTTCTTCTCCTTGTCTATGGAGTGAACTCTTCATGCTATAGTAAATACTGATACTCATCCTGCTAAGTGAATATATGGGTCACTACGAGTATACGTAGCACACTTCTATCTTAGGTTATGAATGCAAGGGTAATTGTGGATAGAATACTCTACTGAATACTTAGCATAAGAAGGATCTCTTGTGTGTTTGGTGTGTCTTCCATGCAAGAAACATTCTGGTCATCCTAACGTTTATGTTCAGATGCTTATGTTAACTTGCTACAATAAAAGGGACAAATATTCTGGTCATTTTGGCTTCTTGTGCCTTGAATGCTTACATTCAATCCTGACAAACTTATAACATATGTCATATTCATATTCCTATGATTACAATGTCATTAGGAATTGTATGACATATGGGATTTTGTCTTATGCTCAATGATGATAAATTGTTGAGACTTGGTAACCATACCTAGGATTGCATTTAACATAGTCTTGCATTGCATACTTCACTTGCATAAGCACATGATTCAATTGCAATTAATTTTCCATCCTTCATGATGGAGGATTATGGATCTCTTCAAACATGTCAAGATTCTCCCATGGCTGCACAAGTATTTGGTTCTTTGGTTCATATTCATGCACTCATCGAGGGTATACCTATCACTGACAAGAAAAAACATACAACACTTTAGGAGATGTCAGTTCATTTCTATATGCATTACATCCATATATCTATCCCATCTAAATGAGCAATTCAAATTAAACATACATTCATGCATCCATTACATCACATTTTCCATCTCATAATCATCATATAAACATCTCATGTACATCAAACACAAAGACAAACAATGACAATGACATGAACACAATGAAACTCAGCTCCAAAATCTCATATATATATCATGAAGAATGTGTTAGTACAAAAAAAGAGCACTACTTGAGCACTATCGATAAAAAATGATACAAAATGGTGCTGGAACACCAATCAATACATAGCTAGAATCAAAATCGGTGCTAAGCATATCATGTGACTAGTTGTGGCCTGCACCATCACCTCCAATAGGAGGAGGAGGAGGAGGTGACATGTCTGGTCTCAACAGCAGGCATGCAACTCTGGAGTCTCATGCATACTATGAGAAATGAGGCACCTACTAAGCCTCATTGAGTACTACTATCAAGTATGTTGTAAAATAGTAGGCCACTTGAGCCATCTGTAATTGGACCTTGTCCTACAACACCTTTTCCCTCTGCTTGGCAGCCTGCACTCGATCCCATAACCTCTGAATCTCCCGATCTCACTCAGAGATATTTGCATCCTTGATGGCCACCTGTATCTGCAGCTCTCTAATCTATTGAGAGGCCTAGTGGATTCACTCTCTCTATCATCATAGGGCATCTTGAGATCTTGTGCCAAGCTTCTCTTGCATCTCCTCATTAAGCATCTCAAGTGCCTACTCTATAGGTGCATGTTCCTCCACCCTTAGCCTCTATCGCCACCTCTACTCTCTGCCACTACCACTAGCACCTAGATCTAACCCCATCTGTCATGGGGGGATCTACACCTGCCTGAACCTCTATCACACCTCTGGTAGTGGACCTTGGGGTGCCTGCTAGTAGGGTACCTCTTGTTGTTGTACTAGTCCCTGTACTTGTGCCTACTAGAGAGTTAGTATTGTGCCCCTTAGAGGATGTGTGAAGCATGGGAAGGGGTGACTGATGAGATACACCTAATATGCTAGTGTCACCCCTACATCTAATACCTTCGAAAGGTAATCCCACTATCCTACAACTAGTTTGCACACATCAATCATAGATCTCCCAACATGTAATCTCACTAGCCATCCTCGTGTTAGGTCCTAGGCTACCCTCGCATAGGCACAATACTCTTGGGAGATATCCTACTGCCTCCCATACTACCTCCATACCCATGTGATAGAAAACCATTCAATGATCTATGTAGTCCTACCTAGCAAAAACCATGAGTAGAACATCCAACCTAGCTCCCTAGGATCATTTTCCCAATCCTTAATCTCTTGCCAAGGTTGCCATATGATAGAAACTAGGTCATCAAAATGGGCCCTCTAATGATCCATCTTACCCAGGCCATCCTGGGTAATCTGCCCCCTATATTTGCATATGTATGGCTCTACAGGCTCATGGGCATCTTCAAAAATGGGTTGTGTAATGGGCAGGTGCTCCCATGCCCAAATCTGAAGAACATAGACTCTGGCTGCCATGATCTTTTGCTCTTGATAAATGATCTCATGCATCTCATAGAACATATGTGCTAGCATGTATTGGCCCCATCCAAACCACTTGAGAGAATTAAGCATCCACTACAGCATGACCCCCCATCCATACTCTAACCCATACTATCCTCTATCTGGTACTAGGAAGTAGCTGATAAATATGGCCAAAACTGAAACCAACCTATTTATCCTATTGTATGTATGAACAAGCTCATCCCATGTGATGGCTCGCCCAATCACTATCTATCTTTGGAAGATGGAACAAAAAGCCTTTGTAACTGCCTGGGGCACCATGTCATAGGCCACTCTCAACCCGTGAAAGGGGATCCATAGAATCTTGTAGATATCCTCATGGGTGATGGTCATCTCTCCCTGGGGTAAGTGGAAGTTGTTTGTCTTCAAATGGAATCACTCCACCAAAGCTATCAATAAGTCATGATTCGAAAGAAAAAGTGAGACCCAATTTGTCAATGTGGGCCATGTCTGCCACATCAAGGCTCCATAATTGAACTCCATATGGTGAATAATGTGATCTGAATGAGACATCACTGAGATCCTCCTACGCACATGAACAACAACAATGCAAAAATAGTCAATACTTGCTCAAAAAGTCAAAATGATGACAAAATCAACAACAATCAAAGCTAAAACATCAAAACTACAAGTTTTTATTCACATGTTACATCAAATTTTTATGTAAAGATTCATTTCCTCATGTGAGAATTCATTTCTTTGCACGAGGTTGTGCATCTTCACATGAGAAATCAAGTCCTCGCACAAAGAAAGATGTTCTCGCGTGAAAGGCAAAAAGAACCTGAGCGAAGTTCGCCCAAATTCTTCCACTTCTCTTGTAAGAAGTGGGTATCTCTCACATGAGAATTCCCACTGATGTGCACAAAGAAACACTAGATTGGTGAATCTTCATGCAAGAAGAGATTGGCTTTGCATGAGAAAGGATACTCTCATGCAAAAATTGATTGTTGACCTCCTAAAACATGCTAAAAATGAAATAAATGACCTCAAAATGAAAGTACAAAGGATGGTTATGAGCCACTCACTAATGGTCTATAGTCTGTCAACCAACTGTGTCATTAGGAGCACTCAAAATGGTGATATCTCACATTGATTGTCATCTTTCTCTTAGAGCTCTTATTCACTAAAGACAAAAGGTTAAAATTATTTGAAAATGACCCCTTGGGCCCTTAGATAGGGTTTGACCTAATTTTTCATAGTGCTCTAATTTTTGCAAAAATCACCCCTGGCTAATTTGACTATTTTGAATCCATTTTTGAGATCAAGTTCAAAATCTGACACACCTAACAGCTCAAAATGCATTTTAAAATTTTGGGACCAACATGATCGAACACTTGTGTAGTTCAAATTTTTTTGATACTTTTTGATTCTTAGAATCTTCTCAATTCATAATTCTTCATGTTTTATAAATTTATTTTGGAAAAAGTCAACTACAGTCAACTTTTGGTCAAACTTAGTCTTTTGGATCTTCAATCACACTGAATTGACTCTGAATTTTCTTCTGATCATTTTGATCTCTTCTACATTCTGCTAAATCTTCTTTTTCTTCTATATCTCTCAACATACTACTTTACATCATATTTCTAGTGTGTCATCTTTTGATTTCACTCTCGAGGGAGCAGGATGATTACATCATTGAATTGCAATTCCAAATCAACCTGAATCTTTATTGCTCAAGGGCATTTTGTTCCCATCTTATGTCCTCATCACTTGGGGCATTTCATCAATCGGGGTATCTTATTGCCCTCTTTTCTAGTATCTTTGTCATCTATTACATCTTATAAAGAGTTCTATGGACAAGTATCGGGACAATCTAAACCTCGACTCCTAAGGATCAAGCCTCATTTTGGGGATGATTTTATGACTCATAATTCAATCTTGCTATCTTTTATCAATTTCAATTATCTAGATGTTCTATCTAGATCCTTAAAGGTTAACCTCCATTCTAGAGACAATCTTTTAAATGCTATCAATCTCGGGTATCTAGATGTCCTATTTGGATCCTTAAAGGTTAAGCTATATTCTAGAGATAATATTTTAAATGCTATCAATCTCAGGTATCTAGATATTCTATCTAGATCCTTAAAGGTTAAGTTCCATTTTAGAGAAAATCTTTTAAATGCTAAACAATTTTAGGTATCTAGATGCTCTATCTGGATCCTTAAAGATTAAGCTTTGTTTTGGAGATAATCTTTTAAATGCTTATCAATTTAGGTATCTAGGTGTTCTACTTGGATTCCTTGAGATTAAGTTCCATTTGTTAAGCTTCATTCTGGAGATAATCTTTTAAATGCTATCAATCTCGGGTATCTAGATGTTCTATCTGGATCCTTAAAGATTAAGCTCCATTCTAAAGATAATTTTTTAAATGCTATCAATTTTAAGTATCTAGATGTTCTATCTGATCCCTTGGGATTAAGCTCCATTCTGGAGATGGTCCTTAAAAGCTTATCAATTGGTCTTTGGGATATCAAATTTGGAACAAATCTTACTTATTGATCTTCGCATCATGCTTTCTAATTTTCTTTGAATCGAATGTGCTGCTCGCACATCCATTCAAAGAGGGGAAAAATGTAATACCCCAAAATTGGCTCATTGCCATCTCAACCAATTCTAGTCTATCTGATCAATTCTAAAGTCCTATTTCACTAGGCAATTCTTATTCTGCTACTCACTACTTGACTTAATTGTCAAATACATAAAACCTTAATCTGCATTAATCATGCTATTTATTTAATTCCTAAAGTATTGACTTGTACTAGTCACATTAAACCTATTGATTAAGATTTGATTTGATTTAAATTATTTATGCTTTAATTAAATTAAATTATCTCCTAAGGCTAATATACTAAGGAATTATAAATATTTAATTTAATAACTATGCTTGTTTTGATTAATTGAATGTAATTATTCAATTATTTGAAAATGACATTTATGAGGTTATATCACATTTTATTAAATTAAATATCTTTCCTAAATCCTATTTCTTAGTTCAAAAATGGAAACTCTGAGTGAACTACTTCTCAAAATTAGAATCAATCTAGTTAATTTGCTCTCACACATATGACAAGTTCAATTAACTACTTATCACAAACTACTTATCACACTCATATTTAAAATAGTTAACTTCACCTACACAAGGAAGTTTCTATCTTAACTAAATATTTCATCTAATCCCAATCGTTAATCTGAGTTGATCTCAATCATTGATGGATTCTAGGAATTCTATTTAAAGGGCTTTCAAACCCTCATTAGAGAGGTTGAATTGAATCACTATCGAATCTTTGCTAAATTGTGCACTCATTTAAGCTCATTATTTTTCATAAGCTTTTACTTTCCTAGATTAAATGTCATTTAGATTTTAATATGCATACATCTAGTTAATTTTATATGTTCTTAGATTAAATGCATATCTCATTTAGATTACTTTCACACTCATATAGACTTAATTGCATTTAAATCCTTCATTCTAGAATGTTCTGGTGCCTACATCTCAACTCTAAAAGCATAAAGAAGCAAGATGAAGGCAATAGGTCAGCTTGTCAAATCTCTTGGATGAACAATATCATGTTTATTCTAGGATGAATCTGCATACAAAGACCATGTTGAAGTGTGTGTGTGTGAATCATAGGCCACATTTATGCATATACAGGTATATGTAAGATCACGAGGGGCCAAAAAGTGGCAGTATGAAAAAAAATCACTTTTTCTTTAAACTTAATGAAATGAAAATGGTTTCTTAAGGAAATTATCATATTTCCATTAATATAATTGATGCCAAATTATGATTTTATTGAGTAATTTTTACTTGTTTTCTAATGGATTTATATATAAAGTGTTGATTTACATAATGATTGAAAAATAATTTTAACTTTAAAATGGTATAATATTTTCAAATTCTAAAAGATGTGTTAGATTCTATGTGTCTCCTACTCTAAGGAAAATAAAAACAATCTTTAATTTTCTATAGTTTTGAATGAGTTGATGTGGTTAGACACGAGAGTTTTTTTATTCAAAAAAATGTTGTACAGAAAAAAATTCAAAATTAATCATTTACATGGAATAAAATTACAAAAAACTATGCATCACATCCATGTATGAGTCTACTTCTTTTATCTAGAATCTTAGAAAAAAAAATATCATTTGATTGTGATAAACATTATCAAACATACACCTACTTTTTTTTCCTTATTTTTTTTGTATATTTGAATTGAAATTCCAAATTTTGACCAATTAAAATTGATTTTATTAGAAAAGTGTTGTATTTTAGAAACTATATTGAATTTACTAGATATTGCATTCTACAATTTTTTATATAAGGTTCGTAACTAGTTCAAGATTTCTCATCAAGTTGACAAACACTAATGTTTTGATTTTTCATTGTCACTTGAGGCCATAGTTTGGTCCACCATGATCCTGCACATACCCTTACATGAAGCAAAGAAGAAAAGTGAATTGATGAATATGTGATATGATAAGAAATTGGTTAAAACTATAAGCTTGACCAAATATCACTATCATTTGGCCAAAGAAGGATTTAGAATAGAAGATTAAGGAACTTAAGAAGAATCCAAATAAATAGTATAAGCCAAGAATTAGTTATTACCGAGCAAGTTGGAGTATGGACAGAGTGACAGTAATGACTAAGAAGGATAGCTAATACCAAATGAGACATAACAGTGTATGTCAAACTACAGAGTGGTGACAAAGCAGAAGAACTAGGTGATTGTTGAGTAAAAAAAAAGTTAGAGTTTGTGAAGAATTGAGTTTGAAGCTAACACATGAATTTCTTATTTAGTCAAACTATGTGGATGATAAGTATTGATGAGTTGGTGTATTTAATGCATGAAGATAATTTGTTATGGGATCAAAGGAAAGGGTTTAATCAAAAGATTCTAGAAGTTTCAAGAAAAGAGAAGGATAAAAAAATTATGGAAGGATTCAATGAATCTATTCTAACCTTAAGATATACGGTGATGTTTAAGTGGTAAAAGATAGAACTTACCTAATTAAGGAGACATAAGAGATATTTTCTAAGGTTGGTTCATTCTTTATTTGTGATCTTAAGGAGAACCTTTGAAGAACATAGTAGAAGAAGAGAAATAAAGAGAATAGTGAATTTTGATTGCTTGAAGGGATGTCAAGCAGATTAGTGATGGAGATGATAATGGAGGCCAGTCAATGAACTAGCATATGAGCCAATATAGATCTAAATTTGCAAAGTGAGTTTTATTTTACAAAACAAACCTATTGTTACATTCTAACTATTTTAGTAGTCAAAATCATTTAATTGAGGTTGAATGAACAATTATTGTGTAGATCCTTTAATCAAGGTGATATTCTAATGGTATAATCCAAACTCCTCTAACAAAGCCACTCCTAACAAGGTGATTAAATCCTTTAACATGATCACATTTAATAGTGTGTTTCATAACCTTTAACAAGCTTAGCTCTTAATTGAGCTCACTTCAGAAGAGTGAAAAAGTGGTAGCATTTTGCTTGGTGGTTTCTCCTATAATGGGTTTACATATTAAACCCTAGTGTCAAAGTGTCATTTACTTATGTGAATGCTACCTTATGCATGCTATTTTTTTATTTTACTGCTAGTCAACAAACATACATAGGATAGAGTCTTAAGGAATATTAAATTCTTGATATATTTCCATATGAACTAAGATATTTTATGGGATTGCTTAATTTTCTCGAAGCTATTAAAAGTTTAAATTGGTACATTTGGACCTTATGATAAACCATTGAACTCCCATCTTAATTATCCTAATCATTCTATCAGGATAAAAAGTATATCATGCAATCCAATTTTGAGTATTCGACTTAACTATGTCTTGAGTAAAGTTCATATTTCTATTGTATTATGTCCTAAGATAAAGAAGGTCCAATGTATCATATACACTTACAAATGATTACATTGCCAAAATCTACAATTTGAAATATTATTAACATGTGTAGCCACTTGAATATTGAGGTTTACATTCTGAAATCTTGGTCAACTTCTAGGAGGAAGTCAAAACCAAGAAGGGAGGATGTAAGACCCTTCCTCTTATGCACCTAATAAAACCCCAATTTTTTGAATGTGCCTTTGTTAGAGGGATTGAAGGTTTAAGCATGTGAGATGAGACATGGAATGTTTTCTTTAAATTTAATAGACGCAATCCTATAACTAGTAATTTTGAATTTTTTTTATTTATATTGTAGAGTGGTCCTAGTATTTATAACATCCATAACGACTTAACATTGAATTTCAAAGGTAACATAGTAGGGGGGAAAAATGTGCGAGTAAAATTTTATTATATGGTATGATAGATTTATTCAAATGGCACACTAATGCTAATTAATTATAATAATTGAGAAATTTTCTTTTGGTTGAAGATTATAGTTGAATTGTATAACTAATATATTTCAAAGAATGAAATAATGTTAATAGCCCTTTATTTTGTTCCCTTTTGGGGAAATTTAATCATTTAGAGACTATCAATTTATTATCACATTAAATGGGTGTTGTGAATCCAAGGGTTTATATTTAAGTATTTTTTAAAGTGAATCAATTTCAAAATTTGAACTCAATTTATGAATTTGATTGTTAATTAATTTAGTATTTTTAAGTGCTTGAAACCCTTTTTTTCTAAGTTCATTAAAATTAGCAATTGGTAATAGGGAATCAACATTAGAAGATTTATTTAACTATCAATATCATGATAGCATTGTTTTCGTATAATAATGTTGAAGTTAAGAAAATAGAGTTTGAGTGTTTAAATATTTTATCACTAAAATAAAGCCTTGACCTTAATTTCTCAAATTAGCATTCCTAATTATTAAATCAAATAAAATAACTATAGATGATTTAAATTGTGACTAGAAATATGGATGGTACATTATTAAATACAAAAGATAAACCCAATCATTTTGAAAGTAGTCAAGAGATTAACTATATTTAAAAAACCTTAAGTAAAAGGGGTGTAACTATACACTTAATCAAATGATTAACTATAGGAACCTACTTAGGGTCGATATAGCATTTCATTTGTTTCCATTATGTAGATGTGTTTAGAATTATTGAGATGATTTATTATGTGTCATCTTAATGGAGTAGAACCTATATTGAGGATGTTGTGACACTTCAATCTTATCATAATTTATGGATGGGTAGTAGGGTAGAATAATTTTGCATCTATGTTCAAGAGGATCACTAGGAGTTATCGATACAAAGTGCATTAGACTAAGAATTCTTTGCATGGAAAGATTATTGTATGCACTCATTTCTATGCTAGTGTATGATCAGGACTATATTGGCAAGTTAGGCCATAGTGCTTTCATTTGATAGTTGAACATCAAAATTTTGTTGACATCATTATGCATGTATCCCAACCAATTAAGTTAAGTGATCTGTCAATAATGCACCTGATTCTACTATGGTTTATCTTTTTATGATGATTATAAATTTTAATTGATTTCATGATGGTTAATTAATTTGTAAGGATATTTTTTGGGTGGTAGGCCCCACTCGGTGCAAACAAAGCATTTGATGCATTCTTAGTTTAGTCTCTTTTTAGTTGTATATCATTATTGATGTCTTAAACATATGACTATATTGACAAGAATTGATAACATTTTATGTGAAGTATTTCATGCTATGGCTGATTACTAAAACTATATTGGTACAATTATGTATTCATTTCAATTAGCCAACTTAGTTAATTTTATGGTTATACACCTTATGTTATTGCATTTTGTACAAAATTTACCTTCAAGATTATACTAAGTTACAAAATTAAATGGTAAACATGATATCAACTTGCAACATCATAAGCATACACAAAATTTGATAGAAGTATTTAAGATAGCAAACCTATAAAGACAAAAAACCACTTGGAAATCGACAACACAAAATTTTCAATATTATGAAGTGAGCTCTGTAGGGAGCCAAAATTGTTAAAGGCTAAAATACATTGTTAATGTGACCTTGTTGGAGGATTTTCACAAAAGATCATCTAAACCTTGTCCATCCTTTAAAAACTCTAAATAATGGTCTTCTCTAAAGGAATTACAAAGCATTCAACTCAATATCACCATATAAGATTTTAAAAGGTTGTTAGGTCCACATGGTTAAGATATTTTTTGGCTATAATGATTAGGGGGTAACATTTAAATGATCTATTATGTTTATCACTACCTTGCTTGCTCAAATCTCTTCTTTTCTCAAACTCTATTTTCTAATCTATTACCAACTAAATGACACACTTCACACGTCAATTCAACATTTTCCTTTATTGATCCTCACAATGCACTTCTACTCAATTCTCCTTACTTCTTCAACTTCCTCAAAATCAATATATTAAACAATAATAAGATTAATCAACAATAATAAACATTGTGTTTGTAATTTAAATAGAAAAAATATTCCACTCCTCTAGAATTTTTCAGGCTTTGTTTCTTAATGACCATTGTTAGATCTTTATCAGGTTCATGTTCATTGAATCTAGAAAATTAAGAAATATACTTCCTCCCTAAAATTTGTGCTTCATTTTCACTTGTGAAATCTCCTTCATCAAATCTTCTTTAAATTTCTCCAGTCATTGATCTTATTAAAACTTCATCTTTATCTTCAAAACTTCTTGAATAATCTTTATTTTCATCAAATATCAGCTTCAATTTAAATTTTATCTTAACTTTATTTATTTTTTTTAAAAAAGTGAGCTAGCCACAATATATACTTTATTAAAAACCTAATTCAAAGACTCAACTAGGAAAGAATCAAGGAAGAAAACTTGATATCATTGTTGTTACATATATAAAGTTAGTGGAAATCCTTCTATTACAATTTTGGCTGATAGTAAGATACCATGAGCATTTAAAAAAAAAAAAAATTAGTACTCAAAACTATAATCTTGGACCTATACAATATAGAGCCCAAATGTGCCTTCGAATAATCAATCAAAAACAGTAGAGAAATCCAAAAAGTAGAGGGCAACAACTACAAATCATTCCTCCAGATCCACCTGTTCATAGTGTCAATTTCCAATAGGACTACGAGGAAAAAAAACATGCATATTCCCAGCCTTTAGGAGAGGCAGTCAAAATACGGGTAACCCAACCATCATAGTCAACATGCTAGGAAATAGGAGGAGAGTGTGATGCCATTGTCAACTTAGCAGTGTCATTCGGAGAATTAGCCACTGATGTGGGAAGATTAAGATCTGAATTAGGTGACATGTAAACTAGTTTTTCTAAAAAAATTATGTTAAATTATTTTCCTTTTCATGTTTTATTGACATTACAACTTGTTCGGTCAAGACTAGACTCATTTACTAGTGAAACTACTTAGTTGAAACTACACTTTATTTATTTCTTTATTAGATGTTTGGTGACAACTATAGTAGCTTAGTCCATTGTGGTTCTTCATTCACTAAAAATATTGTCTTTTGTATACAAGATTTCAAAACTTGATCAAATCACATAAAATAATCAAATTAATATTACATTACCAAAGTCTAACTCATTCAAGTTCTCATTGAATCCTCTTCATAAATAAGTCTCTTCAATCAAATTATCTCTAGCAATTGAATCCTCTTCATCAATAATATGATATAACACTTTAATGAGTTAGCATAGTGTCTAACTAACTAGTTATTGACATCAATGACAACATAAAAATTGATATGACTCTTTTATGTACATTAATAACACTATCTATTAAGGTTAAGAATATCTTCTATATAATTTTATCTTTTTCATTATCCACTCACATTTACATATTTAGAAAATAACCATTATCAAATATGCATACACTCATGACATTGAAATTTGAATTATTTTCATCTAATCTAGAAGTAACTATAGATATTGATTTATTTTTTTTATGGATAGTACATAAAAACAACAAGGGAGGTAAATTTTGAGTGATCTTTACAATAAATATGACAATATCCAAGCAATGACTAGATGTTTCTAATGCCAATTATTTGTGCAACATGTTACTAGTTCTTAGCTTTTTTTTTCATAATTTGTTTTTGAATTTAATATCCAAGGCACCTTCACAGGGTTCAAAACTAGAAATTAATTTGATCCATATGAAAATCCTTATGTTTCTACATAGTATCCCCAAGTTGATCAAAGAAAAGATAGAGTGTAATCCTCATTACATTATCTTAAATGTTCCCATATTTTTGTTGGCATAAGGACCACTAAGGAAATATATTGTACATGAATGTTATTGAATGTCACCTAGAACATAGATAAATTTGGTAGTTATTGTAATTAATTGTATTTGTGTCTTCATATAATTTTGGTAGGTCACACATTTCATCCCACATAACATCCTTGGAGCCCCTCAAACATGCTAGTTCTTATGGAATTATGCAAAAATGATACTGATTCTGAAAAAATATATTGTTAACAAACACAAACTATATTTATAGCTTACAATCAAGATGGGACAACTTTCTTGTTTCAAGATAAAAATGGATAAGGTATTAGGTATACAATGGGTAAAATGCATAGTCCAAAGATGAAAATTTTATATGTAAGGAACTTTTAGTCATGTTATAGTGAGAAAAATAAACAATCATTCCCATATTTAAGGTAATTTGGATAATAATATCAATTATTAGGAAATCATAGTAAGAGATTAATATAGAATAGATTTGTATTTGGAAATATGTAGATAATATGTATATTTTGTATATGTAAAGAAATAGATCTTTGGAATCTTTATCATCAATGTCAAAAACAAGGTTGATCATTTTTAATGATTACCATTTGACTAATTTCATAAATGTTAAAGGAATTAGAAAGACAAGTTTTTTTTCATATTTGATTTGTTGGTTCATCTATATCTACAAAGACTTTGTGTCATTTAGGCAGCATGAACATTAAGGCTTTAATCCTAATCAAAGTTTGAGTGATACGCATTGGCATTACATACATTAGTGTTAATATGCTCTGACAATAAAGCTATTATGCAATATGCATAATTAATTTGAAATACTATCAATTTGCAACACCAATCATTGGTTTAAAATAAAATTTCATCAATATTAGCAATGACTTAGAACTACCTTGAGTGGAAACTCATAAACATCAATCAAAAAGAAATTTATTTTTAGTAGAATCCAAGTCAACAATTTCTAATAAATATCAATGTACGAAAAAACTCAATCAGAATTGATATACAAGTAAAAAATGAGTAAAGTATTAATCTATTAATTCAAATATTAGTTTTTATTTTTTCATTATTCATAGGGACCTATTTCCTTCATAACTAATTTATCATTTATGGAATACAATTTTTGAAGAACATTAACAAAAATGGTGACATTATGACTTGAATAAGTTTGTTGAAAATATTTATTAATACCTACATTGATGAGTTTAATATGTATTAAGACATGTTCATAATCTTGATTAGACAATTTTTTTACTTTTAAATTTTCTATCCAAATGACTTCTTGCAAAAAAACCCTGCTAATATATTAAAAAGTCTCAAGTTACACCATTGTTCTTATAGTTTTATGGGTACTCTCTAATATGCTTATCTAGTGAAAACATGCAAATACTAAAAAATCTATTAGAAATATTTAAAATATTAAATACCTTAATTTTATACAATACATGTGTTGGAAACAAAAAGGAGTAACTGAGAGGGGAGGGTGAATCAATTACTACAAAAAAAAATCCCATTCACTTTAAGATGTCAACACAACTTTAAACCAAATCCTTTTTGAAATACAATTAACACAAAGATAATTAGATCTTAAGATATTAAAACTGATTAAGCATTTATTAACTTAATTGTAGAAGCATAAAGGAAATAACATGAATGAAAGAGACAAGAAGATTCAACATGGAAACCCAATTTGGGAAAACCACCAATTGCAACTAGTTACTATTCTTCACTCTTCTAAAGTGAGCCTTGCCAGGAGCCAACTATGTTAAAGGTTATAAAAAACACTGTTAAGTGTGACCCTATTAGAGGATTTAATTCACTCTTTTAGGAGTGGCCTTGATAGAGATCTTCAAACACTTCAATCTAGAAATGCCATCTTGTTAGAGGATTTGCTAAATAGTTGTTAGGCTAACTCTATTAGGATATTTGCTTCACTGCTTCAATTATTAGCGAGTAACAATGACTTCACCTAATTTTTGATGCAATTGACTTTTTTAATTTAGATATTTGTTCTTGCTTGATTACTTAATCCTCCTTGATCAAAATGTTCCCTATAGCTCTATCATCTTGGATACTTTGTCCTCTTACAAACATCCTTCCAAATTCACTTCCTTAATTCATCTTCTTCAATTCCACATTTCAATCCTAAACATGACCTTTCATTTATATGATTAACCTTTTCAAGTTGTCTTGAATACTCTATTAATCAAATAATTATCATCCCTTAAGTCAATTTCTATTAACCAATAAATTTTTCAAACTTAATATCCCGATAATCAGCTAATACAAAATTGATTACTTGGTTAACATAGAGGATCCCTTCATTTGCCAACCAACTTAGTTAGAATGGGAGTTTTGATGTTAACCAACCCAACTTGGTTAAAAAATGCATCATGCTGACTTTCTTTTGATAACTGGCTAAACTCGGTCAACATAGACTTAGCTTCATTAACTAACTAAGCAAAGTGAATATTATCTCTAAACTAGGTTATAACTGAACACTTAGTACATATAGAAAAATACCTTCAATACCCGAGTGAGCTCAACTATGACTGACTACTTGATAAGGGCTTGACATTTTGTGTAACATCAAAGACAACATACAAGTGAATAATTATTTTCAACAATCTCCCTCTTTGGCTTTGATGGAAGCACAATGTGTCATAGTACAAAGAAATTTTAGAGAAAAATAGAATTAAGGATAATATCTTCAAATGCTTAGTTGATGCATCACTAATCTTTGTTTAGTGAGCTTTAGACAGGGGAATGAGACCTAGCTTACTTCTTAGACACAAAAATGCATCCTTACATAATCACTTGGTTAATACGCCTACAATTTGTTCTTTTGTATTCACATATTCCAGTCTCACCTCTTTTTCTTGCACTAATTCTCTCATAAAATGATATTTTATTACAATTTACTTTGTCTCGGTATGCATCACTAGATTCTTGGATATGTCAATTGCATTCATGTTATCAAAGAGGATAACAACTGGATCCTTGATTTCTTCCTTCATACCTAACAATAGTTATTTGAACCAAATGATGTTTGAACAATTGACTCCTATTGCAACATATTCAACTTCTGCTATAGACTGATAGATGTAATTCTGTTTCTTGCTTGTCCAAGACACTAGCCTCTTTCTAAGAAAGAATGCACCACTTCTAGTGTTTTTCCTTTCATCACTTCCTACCCAATCAACATCAATGAAGGCTTTTAATTCAAAGTTGACTCCCTTCTTATACAACAAACCATAATCTTCAGTACCTTTTAGATACCTCATAATTCATTTTATTGTCATCATATTATTTTCCTCTAGATTAGAAGAAAATATTGCCACCATACCTACTTCTAATGCAGTATCAGGTTTTGTGTGTACTATATGGGTAAAAGTACAAACCCGTGTCACCCTTTTGTAAAGGAAAAGGCTAACAAAAGTATAAATGTTCAACTTCAATGACATAAAACTGGTATTATTATTTAGAATTTTAAAATAAAATAAACTAATGAAATGTGTAGAAATGAATGAGGTTTAGGATTATAATTTTTAATAATTATTTGGAATAAGAATTGATGGATTTTCCTAATTTTTATAGATAATTTTTTAGTTGTTGAAAAATGCTTAAAATTAGGGGTCTAGTTGCTACCACAAAACTATATGGAAATAAACTTATTTCCCTTTGATCCCAAACTATGTTATATGTAACATATATAAATAGAAAAATCAAAAATCAAAATTGGCTTTAGACCTATGTTTTTCCTTTTAAAATGATTCAAATTTCAACTCTCCTAAAATTGATAGTTTTCATCTCCTACCACATTTTTTGAAAAACAAATCTATTCTAACTAGAAGAAAAATTAAACATTCTAGAAGAAGACTCTCTCCTCTAGAATGTGACATAATTTTTTAACCTTTTGTGATATGATTTAATACTTTTTTCTTTCTCCAAATTGACATATTTTTTAGTGTTAAAATACGTTCTTATAGAATTTTTTAACTACAATATACTATATCTAATTAAAACACTATAAAATCTATGTGAGAATATTCTTGACTTTGAGCTCTATAAAATGGTTTTTATATGTTATTGAAAAAAATCATTAAAAATAGTAAGATTTATTGAAATATCAGCTTTCTAAATAATTTTATTTATTTAGTAATTGGATAAAAACTAGTATAAAACATGCCTTTAATAGACATTTATAATTGGAGAAGTGTGAGACCATATATAGCATAGCTAGAATGAATTATCTACATCATATGTTTGAAAAATATTAATTTTTAGATAGAAATACTCAAATTTAGTCATTCTGATAAGTCCACCTAAGAGGTGGCACAACTTTGTACTTTTACCCATATACTAAATTTTTTCAATCATTGATCTATATATAGTCTGGTCTACCTCTTTGGAATCATCATTTTTGGAAAGCTTACGTCTAGTGGACATAGGTGTTCCAACTAGTTTAGAATCCTCCATTCAAAATTTCTTCAATATCTCTTTTTTGTATTTTGATTGAGTAATGTAGATTTCATCTTTCTTCTATTGAATTTATAGGCCAACAAAGAATTTAATCTCTCCAAACATTTGATATTTCAAATTCTTTACTCATTTCTTCTGAAAAATATTTGCATAAGTCATCATGTCTAGTGAATAATATATCATACATATGAAAAAATTTGCTAGCAATATCTTCTTTTTTGATCCTTCCTTGATGTATAGACTTATGTTGTCATTTTTCCTTTGAAAACCAATTCTTACTAGGTAACTATGCAATCTTTCATACTAGGCCCTATGGGCATGTTTGAGACCATATAAAACTTTGTCTAATCTAGAAACCATATCCCTTTTGGTAGGATTTGTGAAACCTTCAGGTGGCTCAATGTAGAATTATTCATTAAGGATTCCATTCAAAAAGGCTAACTTTACATCCATTTGATATACTTTTAATCATCTATTTGAGCATAAGAAAGTAGTGTTCTAACACCTTCTAGTTTTGCAATAGGAGCAAATATTTCTCCATAATCAATACCTTCTTCTTGAGTATAAACTTTGCATACTAGCCTTGCCTTGTTCCTCGATACTTCTCCATTTTCATTAAACTTATTTTTGAATACCCATTTTGTGCCAATTACATTTTTGTCCTTGAGTTTAGAAACAAGAGTCCAAGTATTGTTCCTTTAAATTTGTTCAATCTCTTTATTCATTGCCTCAATCCAACTTTCATTGTCTAATGCATCTGTAATAGTTCTAGGTTCAAACTCAATAAGAAAACATGTACCTTTTAGTTTGTTCCTTATCATTGTGCCTTTTGACTGATCTCCAATGATTTTCATAGGTGCATGATGCCTTTTGACATATCTAGAAAGTATAGATTCCTTCTTTCTAGATTTTGGACTTGATTCACTTGGTTCTCCATGCTTAAAATAATCTTCAAAATCATGCTTAGGTCCCATTGTCTGTAACTTGGGTCCTTTTGATTGAGACTTGAGTCCCTAAAATTGTGACTCAATTTCTACTGGCTACAAATTAGGTTGATCTAGAGATTTAGGGGTCTCAAGTGGTGAAGACTATTGATTTCTAGTTGCATTTTCTTGAATTTTAGGTAAAGTATCAGGTTCAAAGTAGACAAGGTTTCTATAGTTTTTAGCTTCTTTTCTACTTTTTTCTTCACTCTTTTTTGCAAACTCATCAATTTTTACATGTGTACTTTCTATAACTTTTTGAGTAGTAAGATTCAAACATTTATGTGCATTGCTTTTGTTAGAGTATCCGAGGAATATGTCTTCATCACTTTTCACATCAAGCTTTCCTTTCCTTGTTTCTTTTAAGATGTAACATTTGCTTCCAATTTTTTTGAAATAATAGACATTAGGTTTATAGCCATACAATAATTCATAAGGTGTTTGAACTATATCTTTCTTTAGTTTAACTCAGTTTAAGGTATGAACTATTATGTTGATTGCTTCCTTCTAGTATTTGATTGCAACAATGCTCTCTATCATTGGTGTTCTTATACAATCCATAATGGATCTAATTCTTCTCCCTACTATGTCATTCTACTGAGGTATACTAGGTGCAGATACTTGTCTTTTGATTCCTCGTTCATTCCAGAGTTCATTGAATTCATTTGAGATAAATTCTCCTCCACTTTCTTTATTGTTTCTTTCTCCTCTACATCTCGATACCACTTGAATTTTTTAAAGGCTTCAAATTTATCTTTCAAGTACATCATTTTTGTCATCCTAAAATAATCATCAATAAATAAAGTAAAATATTTATCTCCATAATACCTTTCTATGCCAATAGGTCTACAAAGATATGTATGAACTAGCTCTAGAGCTTCTTCAGAATGATAATTATTGCTTCTGAATCTTGTCTTTCCCATCTTCCCAATTTGACAATTTTTTCACATGCCCATCTCAAGTTTCCTTAGACTTGGAATGTCTCTCACTATTTTCTTCTTGCTAATGTTGACTAGGTTATCAAAATTCACATAACACAATCTTTTATGCCACAACCAACTTTCCTCTACTTGTGCTAGGAAATATGAACTTTTAGTTAGATCGAGATAGAATAGATTACTTTTGTTTAATTTCTAGTCTCAGCTAGATTTTGTTTTCCATCCAATGACTTGGCCTTTCCATTCATGAATCTAGGTCTTGAATCTAATGTTTTTCAACTATGCCACACTAAGTAGATTGTGTTTCAATCCTTCAAGACATTATGCATTATCACATTTGGGTTCATTAGTTAATGCAATGCAACCTATTTCCTTTACATAACAAGGTTCATCATTTCCAAATCTGACACTTCCACCATCATAATGTTCCAAGTGCTCAAATTTTGTTTTATCACCAGTCATGTGGTGAGAACAACCACTATCTATGATCCATGTGTCATTCTTGCTAATATGAGAAATGAGGGTCATCTTAACATTTTCATCATATGCTTCATCTTTAATAGAAATGTAAACCATTTCATCATCATCACTACTATTAGAGTCTTTAGCCATGTAACAAGATTTCTTACCTTTATCCTTGTAATCTTTCTATCTTTTGAAATCTTTCTCCCTTTAAACTTATTTTCTTCTTTGCATTCTTTTTCTAGACACCTTGTAGCAATGTGACAAATTTCTTCACAAGAAAACTAGATTAGGGGCATTTTACCTTTTTACTATCCTTCTCCTTTAGGGAATCTTCTTGCAAGAAGGGATTCAATGGTTTCAAGGTCATCATCAAAATCATCTTCATTTTCACTATCAAACTATTTGCCTTTATATTTTCCAGCTTTCTTTTTTAGTCATAGTTTAGTTTGGAATGCAGACTCAATGCCACCAGAGCTAGGAACATAGTTATCAAAGTTGTCTAACTCAAAGGTTGGAAACCTTCCAGCTAGTGCCTCTAAATTTATATCATTTTTGGGATCACATCTCATTTCTTAAATAACTAAAACTCTAATTGTATAAATAAGAAGAAGATTTCTAAGTACCTTGCTGACCACTATCACATCATCTATTTTCCCTTCTAAGGCTCTAAATGCACTCACACTTGCTTTGGTTCTTTCACTATATTGTGCAATGTTTTCATCTTCATTTGATGAAACTAGCCCCTTCAACTTTCTTCCTTAGATCTCCTCACATCATAATCTCCTCCATAGATATATTTTAGCTTGATCCACATTTCATGAGTAGTGGGACAATCTTTGACTTCATCAAATTTAGCATAATTGAGAGTAGAAACAATGCCAATCATCATTATGTTGTGATTCTTCTTTTCTACAATTTGGTCTAGAGATAAAGGTCGAGCAAGTGCCACATACTTGTTTTCTAGGTATTCTAGGTTTGTGTCCCCAATGGCTTCCAAATGTAGGTTTATGAGTTCCTACATCGCTTGGAAGTTATCTTGGTTCAACTTAGGAACTTCCCTTCTGTAAGACATCTTGATCTTTAGATTAGGTCCTTGAAACCTTATTTGCAAGCACCAATATCTCTTATATAATTTGTTGGAAATGCAAGTAAGTAACCAATATGGGAGGGGTGAATCAATTACTACAAAAAATATACCCCAGTCCCTTAAGATGTCAACACTACTTTAAGCCAAATGCTTACTGAAACTCGGTTAACACTGAATATTCTATTGTTACTCAGTTAACACAAAGATAATTACATCTTAAGATATTTAATATGATTTATCTTGTAGTAACTTAGTCACAGAAGCATAAAGGAAATCACATGAATACAAGAGACACCAAGATTTAATGTGGAAACCCAATTTGGAAAAACTACCAATTGCAACTAGTTACTATTTTTCACTCTTCTAAAGTGAGCCTTGTTGGGAGCCAACTTTGTTAAAGGTTACAAAGAACACTATTAGGTGTGACCCTATTAGAGGATTGAATTCACCCTATTAGGAGTGGCCTTGTTAGAGGCCTTAAGACACTTCAATCTAGAAATGCTACCTTGTTAGAAGATTTGCTTAATAATTGTTAAGTTAACTATGTTAGGAGATTTGATTCACTACTAAAATTATTAGAGAGTAACAATGACTTGACTTGATTTTTGATGCAACTGACTTTGCTAATTTAGATCTTTGTTCTGGCTTGCTTACTTGATCCTCCTTGATCAGAATGTTCTTTGTAACTCTGTCAACTCGGATACTCAGACTTCTTACAGATATACTTGCAAATTTTCTTTCTTAATTCATCTTCTTAAATTCCACAGTTCAATACTCAACATGATCTTTCATTTATACGATGGGTCAATGCAAGAAGTTGGGTCTCACTTTTGGCCAAAAAGTGGAAGTGTTTTTCCTGTTTTTGAATTTTTTTGTCAATTGATGTCAAAATTTGAGGTATTTAGAGATTGAATATTAAAAAACTCCAGAAATAAAAATTTTAGTGTTCAGAATCTAGTTTTTGAATATGTAATTTATTTGCGCACCCATATGATAGATTTTTTTTTGGTATGGATCTTTAAAAACCACTTTTTCAAAATGCCTATTTTAGGACCATACCATGCTCGTGTACGGACACCATAATTTGACACAAATAAATGAATTTTTGTAAATCCTTTTAAAGGGAGTTACCTAATACACCTAAGATTGATGACAATATTTTTTCTTAATTTTTTATTGAATAATTTTATTATTATTAATTATTAATTGGCTATAAAGGTAAATTTTAAAACCTCTCATGTACGGCCCACATAATTTAATCAAAATCTCACTTTTTTCAATTTTTTTTTTAACATCAAAAGAATTGTATGTAGATTGATGACATATAAATTAATTTTAAAAAAATTATAAAATAAAAAAGTTATTAAAGTTTTAGTGATTGTCACTTTTTAATGTTTAGGAGATAGTTTTGATTAATAAATAATGGAAAAATAGAAAATAAACTAATAACACTATAAAGTTTACATTTTTGAAATCAGAACAACAAGACCTATAATGGGTTTTTGTCTTGTCAAAAAATTCAATAGACATGACTATAAAAAAATTATGACAATACCAGAAATTGTCGATTAAATGCCTTAGGAAAAAAAAAAGAGTACAAAGGCATGGCTTGGTGGGACCAAGCCTATGCCAAGCCTTTCTCCAAGGAAAAACCCCATGCAAAAGTTGGGAGCCATGCCAAATTCCTACTCATGTCTCACGAATCGGGCACCCAATTTGTAATTCATAAATTAGGTGCCCGATTTTTTTAAACTGTTATATCGACTTTTTTAAAATTGGGCACCTGATTTTTTAAAAATCGGGTACCCGACGGGTACCTAATTTTTAAAAAATCGGGTGCCCGATTTTTAAGAAATCGGGTACCCATTTTTGATGTACCCATTGGGTCCGAAAAGCTGCCCCACCGACCTAATTTCAATGATTGAAATGATTGAACAACAGTTTTGACTTGCAACACCAAATTTTATCATGCTTATTCTATTTTTTTGTCCTCTTATACAATTTGCAAGCTACTGATTCAAATTCAAAACTAGTGCAAACATGGGATCAAAACAACGAAGAAAGAAGAAAGCAAGAGTTCTGACAGATGAGGAGATTACAGCAAATAAAGAGAATGAAGCACAATGTCAATGAGAGAGAAGATAGAGAATTAGAGACTTGAACAATGTTTCAAAGGAGAAAGACATTGAAGATACCACGATGGATGAAGAAGTCAAAGAAGAGAACCCAATACAAGAAAATTTAGGTGTACATTCTAATTATGCGTTCAATATAGGTGTGTCTCCAAACCCTCAAATTTTCTCTCATGATGAAATTGGTGATTTTTTAGAAGCAGGTTACAATTTAAACGATTTAGATTTTCTTCATGAGAAGCAATTGTCAAACGATCATGCAAAAAACACTCCAATTGAAATGCCTGCCCCAAAAGAAATGCCAAGAAAATTTGAAAATGATATTCAAATCTCAAATAGCAGTGAAAATAGTAAAGTGTCTAAAAATAAAAATTGCATGAATGTAGACATAGAAACACCAACTTCTGAACAAACATGGCAGGATGATAGTAAAGTGTCTGAACATAATTTTCATATTCCTAATGATGTGTTAGATAATTTTGAGGTATTGGTTTCATGGAGACAAATTAGGACACATGCTAATAGTGTAATGCCTTGCCAAGGGATCCAAAGAATTTTACTAAGTTTTCCAAATAAATTTTTTTTTTTTAAACATGAAAGATAAAACCATTCATAACATTTGCGGAAGCAATAGCAACAATTCAAATGAAAATAAACATACCATATATACATAACAAGCTACATTCTTTAAAGATCCCTTAACATTGTATCACATCTAAATTAACTATTCATCTAACATCCCATCCTTATGAAATAAAAATGATACATCCAATGTACTTAAACAATATACAAGTGTCCTTTTGTAATAATATTTTAGTTTAGCTCAATCATCCACCGTACATATCACAGGGTATGAAAAGCTTAAAAGAATAAACATCCAAGTAAATAAAGTACATCATCATCATCTAATATTAATCCATGATGCAATAACATAAATGAAACCACATATCATACATGATACATCATCAAAAAAGATATAAACATCCATCACAAAAGATAACCATATATCACAAACATAAATAACTAAGTGCACAGTTCTTCCCAACTGTAAATAGCATCATTAGACCATCATTGATCCTAGCCATCCTTTCGTGCGTAACATTCCAAAGCACCGAAGAGATCATCGGTATTAACATAGTAGGAATGTCACTCCTAAAACATCCTACTAACATGCAAAGTAAAGCATAATAAATCATCAACTAACATATGCAAAGTAAAGCAAATCATCAATATAAGAAACATACCAGTAAATACATCCATCATAAGGTATATTATCTATCATAATGCTCCAAGAACATAATGAAGAATAAATACCAACCAAGGATACTCTAGCCACGGTGTCTCGGACGGATCTCAAATGATAAGAGTGAAAATACACTACCACCCGACCGTGTGAAACCTAAGTGGTCCACTCCCACCGTGCTGAGGAGATAATCTCAAGTCCCAAACAAGATATCAATTCACAAAGCACAAATCTCTATAAGTCAAAGAATCCTAAAAGTATACTAACTCAGAGGTTTCAAAACACACAAAATCGACATCTAATTCCTAGAGGCACACAATGACATGTAGGAAACCTACTCTGCAAGCAAAAAAGTGTCATCACATTTATCACATACAAGTTACCCTGGCAGTTAGCTAAACTCCATGGGTCCATACTGATCTCATCCAGCCACTAATATCCTCTCATACTAACGAGGCATACTATGGAATGCACGGTCGCAACCATGCTTTCTCACTACTTCTATCCTAGCCTATACAAGCACTCAAGGCATGGGCAAGAACATCAACAATTATCTTTTTAAGTTCATTTAATCCCCATTTAGTGTGTAAATGTTATCACTTATTAACCAAACTTACAATGAGTTACCTTGGCAGCCACTTACGGCCTCGGCCTCCATTGCAAGCCACTTTCCGACACTACAAGTAGATTACCTACCCTAAGCTCATGGAATCATAAATCTCAAAATAATAAAAGATAATCCATAATAAAATCATCAAATATGCATAAAAGCATCAAATATCCATAATAAGAATCATCAAATCTCTAAGATAAGAATCATCAAATCTCTATGAGCATCTAAAAAAGCATCCATAGAAAATCATGACCACAACAGTTCTCTATTGGCAACTGAAGGCATCACTAATAATCATAAGTATCAATTGGTTCTCAATAACCAAAATATATCTCAAGATAAATGGTTCTCAACAAGCAACCAAGAATATCTCAAAATCATACTAATCGAAGACTCCAAAATGGTTGAGTCAAACATGTCACAACATGACATCATCAAGAAATAAATCCACATTTCAGTCCCATCATGGTGACTAGAAAGTAATCCAATGATAACTGATTGATGACTCAAAAATGATTAGCTCAAGTGTCTCATACACATATCTCTCAGCTTCACACATGAAAACTGATGAACAATAACAATTAGTAAATACAAACATTTCATAGAGCATACGTTCACATTACCATGGTTGGGCTTATAAAGATCAAGACCAAATAAGATCAACATGTCATCATATCTCATAACCTTCGAGCCTCTGGTAACAACCTAGGACTGGTCAACACTAGTCAACCCAAAACCCAAAACAAGAAGCATATAGAATACACGATGCAAACACATGTTTTGGTTTACTAAATTCACATAGTTGAATAATGTGTAGGAGTTTCTAGTTTTCTGTTTGCAATTATACTTTCAAGTGTATAAAGTTATCATTTGACCTACAAGTCAACCCATTTGTTCTCCGATAGCATTATCCTTTCATTATTAAGAATTACATTCTAAGAATAACTTCAGGATAAATATTCACTAAGTTGATCATCATTGACCTTAATTAAATTGTCCTTTATATTTAACCATGATCCATATTCTAATTGATTAACCTTTCAACTTTTTTTAGGATCATTATTTGTTATATTATAAGAGGACCAATTATCATTCTTCGAATAAGAGATTATAACTTTATTAAAATAATCAATTACATCAATCAATTAACATAGGTACACCAACCATGACCTATTAACATCTAATAGTTTCCAATTCAATAATATTAAGTCTCACCATTAAAACATCTAAGGTCATTATTCAAGACATGAGAGTATGACTTATCAACTTCGATGTAAATACTTCACAACTTTGTTAGAGGAATCGATATTAGCATATCGATTAAAACACTATTACATAACTTGATTATTAATTAAATCTAATTAACTCTAATTAATTTAATTAATAATTACATATCCAAGGCAACATTCCAATTAATATCAGTTGACTAATAACTAACTATAATTTTGTAACTTAAAAGTCATCTATAATTTAGTACACAAATATTCATATTCATAGTTCAATAATAATAACTTGTTAATATTTAATAACAAGCTATATTGGAAATCTTATTAATAAATCTGTAATGACCACATTCGTCATTCTTTCAACAATGTTCCTATTTTATTTTAGTAATAACAAGTTATAATAAATCCTCAATACCAAGTATTATTATCTCAAATAAGTTTCCCCTATGTACGATAATTCAATTAATTAATACTCCAAATTATTAACCAATTCAATTTGATTAATATTTTTTATAGTACTTCAATCATTAACTAATCTCCTCTAGATTAACTCTGATATTATTAATTGATAACTATTTAAACTATTTATACTATTATTTATTAATAGTTTGTTAGTCCCAACAAACATTAATAAATAATAAACTCATCAAAACTATTATTAATCAATCTAAAGAACTTTACATAAGCTTCATTAGTTAACTCTTAATACCATTAAGGTATATCAATAATTTAGTTAATAATATATAACGTATTAATAATACTATAGTAATTAAAATTATAACAATGTTATAATAGTGACTTCATGTCAATTAAATCTTAATCCATTATCATTAAAGTCTCTTCATTAAAAAACGTAATATAAAATTACCATCTCTAAATTATTTAATATATATTAAATAGTATTTAATATACATTACAAAAAGTCCACTATATAAACTATATTAAAAATATCTTTTCTTTTAATTTTCTCTCATTTAAAAATTTATTTACTTAGATTGACTAATAATTAATTACACTTCTTCTACTATTAACTAATCTTAATTAAATTTGATTTAATTAGATTAGATAATAAACCATATAAAACTAATGCATATTAATATGATTCTAATAAGGGAAGATTTCAATAATATCTTTAATTCATTCCATACTTTGATATATTATTTTTGTGAAGTTTAAGCATAAAGAACTCTTGGTTATGGGAAATGGAGAAATATCTGACCTTGAATAAAACAGTCTCAGTGTGATGGCCATATCTCCCTAATGAACTGTTGGATTGGGCTGAAATTAAAATATGTTGGAGAGGGCCAAGTTGTGCCAATTCTCACTAGAGCGATTGAATAAATTTGATCACGATAAAAAGTTATGAATAACTGAGTTCGGGTCTATCCAAGAGGCAGCGACAGGACAATTAAAAATTTCTTCTTAAAAGGTAATTGTTCTCTAAATTTATCCAATAATTTCACTAATGGATTTGGCCATAAATCTTGAAACCATTTTCAAATCTATTTCAATTTGATTCAAATTCGAACCCAAACCCGTTTTCTCTTTTTTTGAAATCTATGCATATAAAATTCTCAAATAAATTTAATTGCCCAAATTGAAAATGCATACAATAAAAATATGAAATTCCTCAGAAGACATATGGAAGACACGAAGAAGACAGGAATGCATGATGCAGAAATAGCATAAGAAAAATCACAAGAATCTACTCGAATTTTGATGCTAATTCGCTCTTCCTCAGAAAACCCACGGGGCAAGCTCCCTTTTTCAGAGTTCTTGAGTCCTCCAATGCTCCAATTGCTCTCCACCCCCTCTCTAAGCTTCTATGAATTTCTGAATATAAAGAGCTCTCAAGAAACCTTTGGATTACTTCTTGAAACTGCTGAAAGGTGTCACCAACTAAGCATGGGTCTTTTCCAACTTTTTTGATGAGTCATAGAATTGTAGACACCTTGTGCTTAATTGATGCACTAACCCCCGTGTTGTTGACACATGTTAATTCCCATGCAAGCTTATAACTCCAATTTACTTTTTAAATAATTTCTATTTAAATTTTATAACTTTCATTTTAATTTTTATAACTTTTATTATTATTATTTTATTTATTACTTTATTATTATTTTATAATTATTATTAATTTTAATTTCTAGTTTTCTTTTATTTAATTCCTTTTCTCCAATAATTCACATTTTATTAATTTTTTCAAATAAATAATTTATTAATTAAATCTATTTATTAAGACTTAATTAATGAAAAATTCACCATAGACCTCCAAGATAAAATATGAAAACTCGTCATAGAACAAATCATACAAAATAAACCTAAAGGGTTAAAAATCACGAAATATGTCATTCGACACAGTCGGTGGGTATTCAACTCAGATACTTGTCCTAATTTTCTAATTAGGACAAATGGCTCAAAGGGTTGGGATTTGGACTTGAGAATTTATCTCCCCTCTCTTATCATTGAGATAATGTGATAGGGTACGCTCATCCTGGCAATTCAGAGAAGTCGATACCCGGTACCTGCAACCTGCATAAAAACTATGCATATACAAACACAATATATACTAAACTAAACAGACAATGGTAGGAAGTGGTGCATCATGTAGATCTCGACTAGCCGGTGACTACAATTCCCTTCCTTAACCACATCAGACATGCCGTACAAAAGAAAACATGCAAAGCAAACACGCACACCATGCACATGCAAGTATGGGGTAAGTATCCATAAGAAAGAACATATGATAATAAATAATCTTACTAATCATCATTAATAATTGAAAGCAGTGCAATAATCATCATCAATAATTGTGAACACTAAAAACAATCATCATACATATAGAGTCTAAGTAATCTCATCACATAATAAACTGAATCCATAGCACAATATCTGATAATCTCAAAAGAATGTTGCTAACCAACAACATAAAACTAGTTCTAAAAGATTTCAGCAACGATAACAAAATGTGAAATAGGGGCAAGCACTACAAATAGATTGTATAGGCATTTTTTTTATAATAAGAAATTTGGGTTTCAATGTCAGCTAATGTTGTAACTAATGAAAATGTCTAAAATGAAAAAAGTAATGAGAAGGTTGGGAATGTATGCAAAACTCAAGAATAAAAATAAGTCTTTAAATCAAGTTGTATCCACTGTTGCTAGTGCCTTTGATGTTATCGGAAAGAGAAGTCAGTCTAAAGATAAGAATGCAGCACGACGAGCAATAACAACAGCTTTAGTTAACAAATCAACATCTGACAAAAGATTGATTACCAGCATAAGTGGATATCTTAATGTGAATTGTAAGACTTTAGAAAGAGTTGTAAAGAGAAGGGTTAACTTTGAATGTGATCCAGCAAATGTTTTATGGACTTCTAGTGGTAGGCTCCTGAGATGTGATATGAAACTTACTAGTGAAATCAAAAGTTTGATTGAAAATTTTTGGCATGATAATACAAGAGTATCACCTAATTCAAGAGATGTTCTTAAATTGAGAATTGGGTCAAAAACACATGATCCACATCCTAAACACCTTTTGGACATGACTCAAACTGAATTGTTTAAAAAATTTGTAGATGGTAAGGTATTGAATATTACCATTAGTCAAAGATCTTTTGAAAAGTGTAAACCATGGTATGTAAGGATTAACAAAGAAAGAATCACATGTTGTTGTAAAACTCATATTCAATTTCGTTACCATTATGATGTATTTCAATCTATACATGGTACCATGCATAGTAAAGAAATGTTGCAAGAATGTGGTATAAAAAAACCACCTCAAACAATAAAAGATTTCATATCAGGTTTGTTTTGTAAGCCACCTAATGATCAATACTTTCTTTTCAATGCATGTCTTTCTAGTACATGTGATATGTGCAGCAATCTTTCTTTGTTAGATGAATGTTTGTATGAAAATGCTTTGACTACTTTTGGACAACAATTAGTTGAGGTAAAAAGATTCAAAACTATTGAATATCCATTGAAGGATGGGAAGTTTGGGAGAAGGTGTGATCTAGTTACAGATAAAATTAGTTGTCATGCATTTATGGATGAGTTTAAGAGTGTGATCATACCAAAATATGTTAAACACTCTCAATATTCTAGATGGCTTGATGGACAATTTCGCATATGTAAGAATACATTTTCAATTGGTACTATACTTTAAGTTGTTGACTTTGCAGAGAACTACACACTTCCACCGCAAGAAGAGGTACAACCACAATATTACAATTTAGTGCAAGTATCAATTTATGTTCATATAGTTTATAGGCATGCACCTAATAGTACAGAGGAGGATCAAAAAATATTGAGAGAGTACCATTTTTATTTAAGTGATAATAAACTCCATTCATCTGAGTTTGTCCAATATTGTTTCAAGGTCTTTTATGATAATTTTAAAGAGAGACAAATTCAAATAACACAACATTGGATATGGTCAGATAATTGTACAGGACAATTCACGAATGCTAGAATGTTCTATTGGTTGAGTAAAACACATAAGCAAACTAGCATCAAACATGTGTAGAGTTTTTTTGAGGCTGGACATGGTAAAGGAGAACATGATGGTGCTAATGCATGTGTGAAGAGAGCCCTTAGTAAAGAGCAATTAAAATTTGAGGAAAGAGCTAAATTCAAAAATGCACATGAGATTGTCGAATGGTGTAACAAATATTTATACATGGGATCAAGTCAAAACTCTACAATCAAAAATTTCTTCTACCTAGTTGAAGAAAATAATATCCCTTCAAGATATGATTGTGATACAATTAGTGGTTTAGCTAAATGGCATTCATTTAGGAGTTTAGATTCTAACACTTGGACTATATGGATTAGGGAGCTTGCTTATTTTTGTCAATTTTGTCTTACAGGTGAATGGGAAGAATGTGAGAATATAGAATGGGTTGAAGATTGGCAAAAAAGATCATTAGCACCTACTGACACGCATTTTGAAGATGATATAGTAAATGAAGGCCAGAATGTTAGTTTTGCATCAGAAGACTATGATCGTATTTCAGACCTCATAAAACCTGGTATGCACAATTTAATTAAATTTTTTTGCGATCTCATGCTTCAATTTATATAATTTTCATATGTACACGAGTGATTAAAGTGTTTCTATACTTTATCTTCTCTTGTAGGACATGTTTATGTTGTTATTGCACCTAGTGATAATGATGAATAGACTAAGTATTGGCTAGCTAGATGTGTGGAACCTAAGAAAAAAATGACATGTCATCAAGTAGACGATGATGGTTTTGAGTATCCAATCAGGTCTGTTGTTGTAGCTGGCACCTGGCTACGTAGATACCTAACAAGAAGAAATGGTTTGCCAGCATTTGAAGACTACCAAACCAAAATGAAGATTGTACACTATTCTCATTTGGTTGTGGCAACAAATATCAAATTAGAAAGGTACAAAGGGAGACCTGCCACTAAGGTATTATGGACAATTTCAATGGACGAGCACGAGACAATCATAGATGCATTGCAAAAGAGAGAGGATGCAGATGGTACAGTGGGATGACTACATTTAAATCAAACACATGTAAGTTTTTTCATTATTGTATTATTTTTATATATATGTACTTATATAATTTAATTACATGTATGTTTGTGTTGTCAATACCAATTTAGAGAACTTATATACCTCTTATTTGGGTCTCAATTACAATTTATGCAAATTTAAGTGTTAAAGTGGATCGAACGTCAACATCTTGTGCAATTTCACATAGTAAGTACATACAAATTACACATATATATTTACATAGTTCAGATACCTTGAATATTAATTAATGTGTTTATTAACATGTGTGTTTTTGTTTTACATTTTTATTTTACAGGACCTCATTTGAAGAGATGCGTTCAACCAATTTTATGTTTCAAATGAGTTCAGTGAACTATAAATATATCATTGACATTGTCTTACATATATTGTGAAATATGTTGTACAAACTAATTCAAAAATGAGAGTTTACTTCTATTTGAAGGTTAAAGGTATGTGCACTTGATAAATTATTATAAATTAATTGTCAATTTAAGTAATGACCTCCTATTTTGTTCTATTACTTTTACATTCAAGCATGTTTAAATTAATGTTTGTTTGAAGTTTCAAATTACTATTGATTGTAATATTAAAAACAAGTGACTTGCACATGATAATTCAAAGATCATTACTCATTGTATTCGTTGTATTGATTATATCTTTCATTACCAAACAACACATTAAGATCACTTACATGATGTACATTGTTAGGTACGTTATCCATACATGTGTGTCTTAAGGGACATGGGAGTCCTAATAAGTCATTATGTCTATTATACATTATGATAGGTATTCATATGTTTACTACCACATAATAGGTCTTATTAGGTGATAATGAGTCTTACATTACCAAACAACACATTAAGATCACTTATGATACATTGTTAGGTACGTTATCAATACATTTTTTAATCGAGTAGGTCAATTTTATTTGTATGAATTATCTCAATGCATAAACTTGATGTGATATTTATCCAATAATTCTCTATAGATAGTTAAAATTATTGTTCATCTTGCATATATACTTACAAAATGTGTCATATGTTCATGAATAAAATATGTCAAAATAAAGAAAATGGTTTGAATATACTTAAAACATGGTGAAACATAGTAATATATGTACTACATAAACAAGCATGATAAGAAATCATAAAAAAATAGTACATGGTCTAACATACATCATAACATGATCTATGAAGTGAAAAAATACATGGTCTAACATACAGTTTTAACTATCCTAACACAAAGTGTACATACATCATAAATAATATATATATATATATATATATATATATATATATATATATATATATATATATATATATATATATATATATATATATATATATATATATATATATATATATATATATATATACATCATAAAAACGCAATCTATAGGTGCCAAAAAGACCTAATCTATCTGATCAAATGTCATCTTTTCTCCACGCGAAGAGGACTTAGATGGATCATCATGTGTAATATGAGTCATCTCGTCATGTTGGACACCCTGTGTAACAGGAGGCACGTCTCATCATGTACTTGCTTAATTGAAATGGGTCTCAAAATCTAGCTTGCAAATAAATTAAATATTCACTACATAATAAAATAAATTATACCACATGAGATGGGTGTCCCTCAGTAACAGGAGGAGGTGCACTGTCAAAACTACCAAATGCAGTAGTGGTGAGGTCCTATAATTTACAATACATACATTTTTTAAATTTGATTTTAGAGCATAATGAACTATACATTATGTGCACAAATCACAATACTGACCTCAAAATGATGATGTAGGTACCTCCATTTGGCTAAGTCCTGTGCTCTCAGCAACACTCGTGGTTATGTACTCCTAAAATTATGGATACATAAATGTTTAGTCAAAATTAAATATACATGAATATAATTACAAAGTACATAATTTGTACACTACATTTTTTATACACTATAAATTAAACATGTATATATAATGTATATATCATACTTGAGTGGTAGCCAATGTCACAGATGTGTCTACAGGTATGCTAGCATGATAATCATAAGATGGTGTCGAAAATAGACTATATCGAGGCCTGTATGGATGAGTATGATATCCATGCTCCTATTCGTAAAATCAAAACACATAAAATATATATACATGTGAGTGAAAATTGTTTAGATTATAAGTTAATAATAATGTACATACATAAAAATAATACAAATTATTTGTCTTCAGTCAAAAGTTCATACTGCATGTATTTGAGGCTATGCCTCAGTGGTAACTGGAGTAGGACTTGTACTAACATCAGTATGTGTAGATGCAGACAATCCCTACAAAATCAAATAAAAAGAACATATGAGCACATGTTATTAAATTCAAATTTGAATGTACATTTTTATAGTGTAATTCAAAGTGCATACTGTATAAGGGACGCCAACATTTGTAGGTCTCGAAAAAAGACTATATTGCCTCCTAGGAGGAACAATGTCATCCATCCTCTATTATTTGAAAAGTACAAATTAATATAGTTAATACAATTACAAATATATGTAGAAAGTAAATAATTATGTGCACTTTATATTTATATTGAAATTAAAATTTTACTTGCTTCTCTTGACTCTCTCCAGGCTCTCCCTACTGCATGAGGTCAACAAATGATGACACGTCTATCTCGTCACTACCATCACCACGGGCAGCATATACATCATCATCAAAATTTGCACCCTCAACATGATGGCCATTGTGTGCTGCACCAGGATCACTCTGGGGGCCTGTGCATATGCCTCCACAGCTAGTACAAACATGTCCAAGTGGAGGAGCATGTACCACCTACGTCCATTGCTGTACTAAATTGCCCAAAAAGGAACTCAAATGGGTAAAAGTAGATGAAATTGCATGATGATGGTGAGGAGTAAGCACACCAGGCATAGGAAGAGGTACAAGGGGCTTAGATCACCTACAGTTTCTCATTATGTCACTTAGCTTTGCCCCAGGCCTATCCTGAGGCATCCCTCTACCAACCCTCTGAAATGCTTTCATATCAAAATAGTTGGGATTCAAACCCAACTCAAACTCAACCCATAAATTCCTAAGGAAGTACATGGGCACCTCATGATTAGCATGTGGTGGATGGTCAAATACCATCCACCACTGCTCCCAAAAATGTGCTGCTATGCGCGGATGTGTACACCACCTAATGGAAATGCGAGGCTTCTTCTCACTAATTGGTTCACCCATCTTAGGGTTTAAAAAATAATGTTGAAAATTTTCTTTACCTATATGTAGGTTATAAACCTCTCTATATAATAAGTCATCAGAGTAGAAGACACGCATGCTTTCCCTCCATTATCTAAATGAATCGATGTCTAAATCAAAATGATGAATGGAGTCAACCACCCCTTGCATGCTATCTGCAAGACGTAGTAGGTGAGGGGGGGGGGGGGGGGGGGGGGGGGGGTGCCTCTCATGTCAAATAGCCTCTATATCACTCATGAGGTCATTGAGGTTACGCCTCATGGTCTCGTGGAGCTCATCCGCGGTGGGTGGTGGAGGTGTGGGTGGGGGTGGAGGTGGAGGTGGAGGTGGAGGTGGAGATGGAGGTGGCAGAGGTGGGGGTATGGGAGAGGGAGGGGGTGGCTGTGGGTCCATCAAATATAATCTGCATATATATTTAAACAACATAAAACATAAAACACATCAAAAATACATCACAACATAATACATGTTTGACAAAATTACTATTTAATAAAATTTAAATCTAAAATTTATCAACTAGATCTATATAAATGCGCATATCTTTATTAAAATTATATCAATTAAATTATAAATAAAGTTAAACACTTAAGTCAAATTAAACATTAAACACTAAATTTTTAAGTATGAACTCATTATGGATTATACATGTTCATGTCTCAGGATGAAACAAAGTTAAGATTATGACAAGGTTATGGTTTACAATTTTGTAATGTTAACAGTTTTCATGATGGCTAAGCTTAAGATTATTATAATGATTGTGATCCTTTAATGTTAGGGAACTTACCTAAAATTATGGTTTTAGTTACAATTATATTTACCTGTATCGGATATTTATTATGGTCCTAAGACAAGAGTTAAGGTTACAATTATCTAATGAAAGCTTAGAGATAGAATTACGAATTGATTAAAAAATATTTATGATTGTAGTTTGAATCCTAACTATTATCCACTTTTCAACATAAGCAGTTTTCTATCAACAATGACACATCCAACATGAAAAAACATTAAATACCAAGGACAAAGGCAAAGACAATTATGCTATATATAGAAAGGATAGAACAAACTTCACAATTCTTCAAAGAATCTAAAATCTATCACATGACATTATTGTTGTAAAGTAGGTCATATGAAATTCTACAAAAAGTAGTTGGCTGATCAAAAATTGTTCTTGGAAAGGTGTCAAAAATGCTCTTGTCATAGAGCATTCAAAGGAGTCAACCTTCTATGCAATCATATGACCATATTACAAACATAATAGAATAGGGAGAAGAAAAAAGAGAAAAACCTTTTGTGACAAGTACAAATCTCAACACTTAAAATAGACATCCCCATTAACTAAGTCAACTAGGGATGAGGGGAATTTTGGGGCTTTTGGGAATGAGGGGACAATTCTACTGTATAGAAAGGATACGAAAAACTTCATGATTCTTCAAAGAATCAAAATCTAAAACTTAACTCATGCATTATTTTTGTAAACCTGGTCATATGAAGTTCTACAAAAAGTAGTTGGCTAATAAAAAAAATTCGCTAGAAAGGTGTCGAAAACACTCATGTCATAGAGCACATGCTAACAGTTTCTCCATTGTTGATCAAATGATAAAATTATCAGCAGAAGTTTAGATTATATGGCACACAAACAAGATGTTACAAGAAAATTGGGACAAGAGAATGGCACTAATTCTAAAGGTATGTTCTGACTTCTTGTCATATTTTGGAATAACCATGTAAAATTCACCTTTGGCATTTACATTAGAAAGTGGGAAAAGATGTAAAGGTGAAAATATAAGAAGTTGCATATAATGTGTAAAGTATATTGAGTATATATGTATGGGGAAGCACCATCATATTATGTACATATATAGGTATTGAGATAAACATCTCTTACAAAAGCATTTTCAAAAGATCTCAAAAATAGAGTATGGCACCAAGTTGAAAACCTTCTTGTAAACTATAAGTGTAGATCATGTCAGGTAACGAACTAATTTACATGTGAACCCTATCCCTAACCATGTACAATAATCCTAATTCTAATCATAATCCATAATTCATTACCTTATGAAGCTTTGGCTATCCATTTTATTGCCAAAGTAATCCCTTGGCTATCCATGAAATGGTCCTAATAGATTTATATGGAAGACCAAATTGATTTAGATAAAATGAGCAGGAAGAAGAAAAACTTACACCCAATATTCAAGGAGAGAATCTTTTAACATACTTGAATTCTACCAACCAAAGTGAGATAATTAGACTTCCAGTTGTTGAGTTTTCCAAAGATTTTCTTGTTGATATAAAGACACATTTCATTTATATGTTAGGGTTTACTACAAATGGAATCCCTAGGTACCTAACCACTTAATTATGAAATCTCCATCCAATACCATATTTACTACACAAGGTAGGGGACTCAATATTTAGCCCCAATAAGATAGATGTAGAGACATAAATCTTACTACCCGATACAAAGAAAAGAGGTCCAATTTGATCATTAAATGACTTGTGTTGCACTCTTCTAGCTTAAAAAGAATACAAATATATTATGAAAAAACTATGTACATTAGATACTTATTAATTATTTGGAGAGTAGATCCTCTAACTTTTAGAGACAATTGGTTATCTCTAAGGAGATAATGTAATGAGTCAATGTTCAACAATAAAAAATAAAGAGGATGCAAGAGGACACCCTTTCATAATTGATCTAGAGAGTCCTAAAAATTATGATCTAACCCCATTAATTTCTTTACTAAAACCTTGACACCAATCATAAGAGAGGACACCATTTGACATTTAATATTGGATGGAGGGCTTGCAACACCATCATAGTGAAACTCCATTCCACCCTTTTTTAGACATTTTCATAATCAATTACTTGAGCATGCCTATACTCTATCCTAGAAATGTTTCTCAATCCAAAGTCTTCCAATAGGTTATCAAGTTCTCCAATATGCATAAATATCCTTAACAAAACACTTTTGTGTAGGGTTAATGATCTTGGGTAGGATATCTTCTAGTCTAGAGGCTAAGACCTTGGCAATAATTATTTTGTATCATACGCATTTAGGAGTGTCCTGTCTCTAATTTTTAATGAGATTCTTATCTCCCCTTGGGGATCAATTGATTACTTGACCTAGGGATTTTATGAGCCCTCTGTTGATCACTTGATCAATTTTATGAGCCCTCCATTGATTACTTGACATAGGGATTTCTCATTACTAATTTTTTGGATGGAGGAGTTGATTTATGATAGAAATGGGTTTATCACTTGGAATAATGCATCTTCATTCTAGGAATGATGGTTCTCATTTTATCCCTATCTTCTAAATCATTTTGAACTATCATCGTCTTCTAACCAAAAAAATTGATAGTAAAATTAGGAAAAAGATCTTACTATATATATCACTAGGGGCTGGGTATTTCTTTTTATAGAATAAGGCAATATTTTGTTATGTGGCCTTCCATTCTGCAAAGATAATAAACATTTATGCTACCCATCCAAGGGTCTAGTCTGGGCTCATACTTGCATTGATGTGGACACCTCCACCTCTTGATGGTTAGGGAGGGTTACTTAATTAGATGCATAATTCATTCAAGTCTCTTCTAATTTTTTTATGATGTATCATTTTGAGACCTTGATATCAATGTTTAATTAGTTTTAGGATTAGGGTTCAATTTGGTTTGTACTATTTGATTAGGTTTACATGCTTAGGTTTCAATTAGGACAAGAGTTAATAAATTGAATTAAGTTTTAAAGTGCTAAATTTGGTTTTAGATATAGAATTATAATTAGAGCTTTTAGATTAAAAACTAACATTAATTCAAAAAAGTTAGGTTTGAATTTTGTTTTAAAGTGTTCAATATATTATTGAGTTCTAGTTTAGAGTGATTTGGTTTAGTCTTAAGGTCAACGTTTAACTTGGTTCAATCTTCTAGGGTAATGGTTCAATTTGGTTAATGGTTGGGGAAAGGATTTTTAAGGTTAAATTCAAGGTTTCTACTCTTAAGTTGGGATATATAATTAGGTTTATGATCATGGTTTAATTCAATTTGGTTTATAAGTATAATATTAATTAGTTAAGGGCCAAGGTTACCTTTCAATCTTAGGGTTTGACATTTATAAAATTAGTACTCAAGGTAAGATAGGAAAGTTATTTAATTATTTATATATTACTTGGTGTAGGTTTTAGTAAATTAAGATTACTTAGGTTAAGATGATAGTAAGGGTTATGATTAGAGTTAAATTCAATACAAATTGAGATTATAGAACTAATCCTAAATGACGCCACGCCAAGGGATCCAAAGAACTAATCAAAAGTTTTACTAAGCAAGCAATAACATACATATAATAATTTACATTTATAAAAAACATAAGAGATTGCATTCCTTAATTAGCACATTTACATTTCATTTTTAAATAATTATAAACTACTAAAAGTAAAATAAATAACGTGTCCACATGAAAGTTCATATTAACTACTTCAGTTCAATCCATTTAAATAATTTATATACATTTGTTCCGAATGCCACTTGTAAAATTCATTCGGAATGCACAATCATCCACTGTACATGTCACAAGGTATGAAAGGCTGAAAGAAAATACATTTATAAAATAGTTTACATCATCCATTTTCGATCCATGAAACAAAGTACAATACAATTTAAGTAAAATAATTTTAAATACTATAAGTTTTTTGTTTGGATCCCTTGGCCGGCTGTTATGTGATTAAATATTTTATAATATGTTTAGGGTTTTATTTATATGGTTAGGTCGAGATTATAGTTTAAATAATAAATTTAGGTCGAGGTTATAGTTAAAACAAGGTCAAGGTTATATGGTTTTAGGTCGAGGTTAAATAGTTAAAACAAGGTCGAGGTTATATGGTTTTAGGTCGAGGTTATAGTTAAAACAAGGTCGAGGTTATATGGTTTTAGGTCAAGGTTATATTTATTTGTAAAATTACATGTTTAAACAATAAATTTACATCTAATCTAATCATTCAACATTGTAATAAATACATAAATTAAATACATTTCAAAACATCTAAAATAATAATTTTTTAAATAAACATTTATGAAACTATATTTTAATTAACAAATACAAAAATTTAAACATTTAAGTTCATTAACAATGTAAATTTACAATTTTACGTACATATGAAAAGTGAAAAAAAAAAAAAATTAACATACATATTAAATTGAAATTTCGAAAAAAAAAAAGTAAGATAGTATAAAACATATTAAAATACCTGTGTATCAAAAACTAGCAGCACGGGGGTAGTTGGTAGGGCTGAGAAACGGGCTCCCATATGCATCTCTAATCGGGCTCCCATTTTTGAGGTCATGAAAATGACCTCTAAAATGCTAAAAAAGTGCTATATAAAAGTTTTACAAATCGGGTACCCAATTTTTAAGCAATCGGGTCCCCGATTCTTAAAAAGGTGGGCGCCTGATAGTTAAGCGGTTCGAGCACCCGATCCATTTTATATATCGGGTACCCAATTTTTAAAATTTGGCTCAGGTGCCCAAAGCATAATTTTAGAATTCTACGGATCTGACTTCCGTGGAATTGTGACCCAACTTCTTGCGGTCACCTTGATTCACCTTGTCAAGTCAGCTTGAATAATCTTTTAATCAAAAAATTATCATCCCTTAAGTTAGCTTGTATTAACCAATAAATTTATCAAACTTAATATGTTGACAGTCAAATAACACAAAATTGAGCACTCGGTTAACACAAAGGATCCCTCCATTCATGGACCAAATCAATTAGAATGGGACTTTTGATGTTAACCAACCCAACTTGGTTAGAATAGACATCATGTTGACTTTCCTTTGATAATCAACTGAACTCATTCAATACATTCTTAGCTTCATTAACTGACTAAGCTCAATCAATATTATCTCTAAACTTGGTTATATTTAAATGCTCGGTACATATAGGAAACTACATTCGATGCCCATGTGAGCTCGGTTATGAATGACTACTTGGTAAGGGCTTGATATTTTGTATAACACCAAAGACAACATACAATTGAATAATTGTTTTCAACAACATGAGTTAAGAAATGTATCTCTGAAATACATTGTCAGTATGAATGTGTGAACAATGAGATAATGACATAACTCTATTAGAATAGAAATAAAAAACATAAATTTGTTCTTATAATTCATTAGTTTCATAGACTTTACAAGATTGGTATGAACATGTCATAAGAGACATCATTTAAATTATAAAAACACAAGCAATATTTTCTTATAGGAAAAAAATATTGAAACATAGTCACCACAAAACTTCTATTAATACAATTAATGCAATAATTCCATAAACATGAATCATAAATTTAATGCAGTGACAAGAGATAATATGAAGAAAAAAAAATGATCTATTTATGATTTATTTTTTAAATTATGTGTCACTATATATAAGTATGGCATGAATGTCAAATCAATCAAAATTTTATGGTTTGTAGCACATGTCATCTCAAAATGTTCCATATGGCATCTCAAAATATCTACAACTATAAATATTTTCATCACATCTTAGGCTAGTTTTGGATCATCAAAATGCATCCCCTTTGTAGTTGTTTTTGGCTACAATAGATCCTGCACAAATAAAAACTTGAAACCATAACTTGGATTGCTTAATTTTTTTTTCTTTTTCATATAGAATATAAGTATTAAAATTAAAATTGATTAAATCTTATATTGAACTCTAATGTACCTCCTCTCCTCCTAATACAAGGACTCCATATATATTTCCTAAAAGGGTTACTACCACTAGTCCCTATTCAAACCTATATATTTCAAAAAATGTTATAGATATAATTTAACCTATAAAAATTATCCCTTATAGAAAAGTAAATTTTTTAATTACTTGAATAAAATAAAAACATGCTCTTATTAAACCTTTTTTTGGGAATGCCACTTGCATTAATAAGGATAGTAAGTAATTAATTTCAACAAATAAAAAATGAATAATCAAGGCTTTAGCTGATTAGTGACCTGTGTGTGTGTGTGTTTGTGTGTGTGTGTGTGTGTGTGTGTGTGTGTGTGTGTGTGTGTGTGTGTGTGTGTGTGTGTGTGTGTGTGTGTCTATAGGTATATGTATATGCAAATGTATATGTATTTGTATATGTATATTTATCTTTATCTATATATATATATATATATATATATATATATATATTTATGTATGTATGTATACAACACAATCATAAGTTGTGAGCGAGGTCTTTGGTACAAGTGTACTCAAGCTTTACACATAATAATAATAAATTTCAAGAAAGGCAATAGCCTAGAACACAATGGTTACTTCTAAGTCTCTCATGTGGGAGGTCTTGGGTTCAAATCCACTAGAATTGAACATGTAATAATAATTAATTATAAAATAATAACAATTAATTTAGACTTCAACCCAATATCAAAAAAAAAAGGAAAACACAATAATAAATTTTAACAAATAATAAATAAATAATCAAATTTGTAGCCAATTTTACACACACACACACTATGTGTACATATATAGGAATTTCATAGCCAACTAAAATGCTTGATAGGATATGCTCATAAACTATAGTAGGGGTATTGCCATCCATCATGCTCTACACAATAAACTATACATTAAATAAATATTAGTACAAGGTGGAAGCAAGGATTTGGGTCTCAATTCCACGGAAGTCCGCAGATTGACATCATGCTCCTTAGAAATAGGTACCCATTTTAGACTCGAGCACCCAATCGTAAATTCAAAAAAAGGGCACCCATTGTTTTAAAAACTAGGTACCCATTTTTTATTTTCAAAAAATGGGTACCTACTTCTAAAAATTTAAAATTTTGTTTTTCCGAGGGATTTTGTATGTTGATTTGACATTTTCAAAATGAGTACCCATTTTTTGAATTTCAAATAATGGGTGCCTATTTCTTATAACATTGGGCAGAATTTTTTTCTCCCACCTTGGATTTTGGTTCGGGATACGCTTAGTGAGACCAAGCCTATACCTTGATCTCTCAAGAATTGGCTAAGGCATTGAACTAACAAGTTCATGCCTTGCCATAATTTTTAGAGGGTCTTCCCAATCAATTTTTTTTATGAAATAGAAACCCATTAGAGCTCTCACTATCCTAATTTTAGAAATATAAATTTTATAGTGCTATGATTTTATTTACTATTTTTGTATTATTTTTTAATCAAAGGTGGTATCTAAATGTAAAATAGTGAAGTTCACTAAAACTTCAATAAATTTTTTATTATATATTAATTTTTTAAAATTAATTTATATGTCATCAATCTACATACAATTCTTTTGAGGTTAGAAAAAGAATTTTTGAAAAAAGTGAAATTTTGATCAAATTATGGTGTCCATACATGAGAGATTTTAAACTTTACCTTTATAGCCAATTAATAATTAATAATATAAATAATTATTTAATAAAAAATTAAGAAAAAATATTGTCATCAATCTTAAGTGTATTAGGTAACTCCCTTTAAAAGGATTTACTAAAATTCATTTATTTGTGTCAAATTATGGTGTCCATACACGAGTGTGGTATGGTCTTGAAACAAGCATTTTAAAAAAGCGATTTTAAAAGATGCATACCAAAACCAAAATCTATCATATTCAAAAATTAGATTCCAAACATAAAAATTCTCATTTCTAAATTTTTTTTATATTCAATCTCTAAATGTCTCAAATTTTGACATCAATTCACAAAAAATTTCAAAAATAGGAAAAACACTTCTACTTTTTGCCAAAAAGTGAAACCCAACTTCTTGCACTTACATAATCATTCTTAAATAATTAATTACCTTTCTCTTACCAATGGGTGACACTGTCACCTGCTCATATTTCCCTTTTGTTGGTAGGAATTGAAACTTGCAAGAGTGAAAAATATGAAATAAAACATTAACTATTATAAGATTATAATTATATTGATATTTATGATAAACCTTTTTATTGATATAAATAAAAGGAAAAGAGTACAAAAGAATATTCCATGGATCTTTAAAGAGAAAGTGAAATGGTTGAGAGCATGTCATCCTCTACCTCTCTTGTCTCCTTTTATGTCATCAACTAAACATAATTACTTACCCCATATATATATGTATATAAACAATTTTATAGCTATTATGAGTTACTAGTAATAATATTAATGTAAAATTAATCACACATTTACACTAAACTTAAATTCTCTTTTTGTAATATAAGAATTCCATGTCACTTGCAACTCCCCATCTCTCTAATGAGAGGTTTCAGCATGAAGATATTGTAGTCCCTATCACATCATTGGAATGTCTACCCATCGAAAACATGAATGAATAAAAAATATTATTAAGGGGATAAAAGAAAAAATTATTTCACATAATTATAGTAAGAGTCACACAACCATTTTGACTTCAAGAGGATGTCAAAGTGTCATTATACACCACATGAGATTGCAACAATGATCTAGTTTTCCTAACCAACTGTTTGTTCAAGGTGTGAATGACCCTAACAGTCTACAAGTCATTTTTTAAAATAACATTTAGATGTTTCTCAAGAGGAGGTGATGCAATCTTATGAAGGGGGACATATTGGTCCTTTCTTTCTTAAAGTTGGCCTTCTCTATCAGGAGGAGTACCTCTACCTATACTTATATTTTATTTCACACTAATAATTTAATTTATTATTGAATAAATATTCATCATATACTTTTTAAAATAAAGAATGGTCATCCATACCATTGGAGGGTGGCATATAAAAAATTCATTAACAAAAAAATTTAGAAGCTCTCCCACGTAGATTCATCATGAACTACTACTTGATGGAAAATTTAAATGTTGCTTGCATCACATTTTAGTCCAATTTTGAGATTCACAAATAGAAAAGATAAAATTTTTTGAGTTATCTGGCATAACATTGTTGGAAATCTGATTGAAAAGATCATTGTTGAAGATCAAAGAGGGAGATTCTCGTAAAGAACAAAGTTGGTACTTGAAGATATAGATGTTGGCCACACTTAGAAACTTTAGAAGTATAAGTTGTAATAAGGTTGATTGTAAAGCTTAACTAAGTTCATTAGTGAGTGCCGAGCAAGCTAGTTAGAGCCAAGAAAATTTCTAGTTGGAGCCAAGCAAAAGAAAAATTTAGTGTGTGTCAACTGATATAGAAAGAGCCGAGCATTTTGAGGTGCTGAGAAAACTTTAGGTGTTGAGTAAATGAAAAAATTTGTGGATGCTAAGTGAATCCACAATAGGTGTCAAGCATCAGTAAAATGTAGTTGATGCTGAGTAACACAGTATGTGTCGAGCACTAGAATTTCAATAGTGTCAAGTGGCTGCATTATTTGAAAAGTCTAAGATTCACCAATTCTGAGCTAACAAGTTTGTTATCTTGAATTTTATGAACCAGTTTGAGGATAAGGATGATGAGCTAGAAGCACAAAATTTTATGTAAACCATTTTTGAGCGAATTCAAGAGGATTCTTCAAGATGTTTCTAGAAGGAAGAAAATAGGGGTTAGATTTAATGAATCCTACCTAATCCATTTAAATTGAAATTAAAGGATGGAAGAATCAAGTGGGAAAGAGGATTCCAAACTTCTATTTAAGGAGTCACAGGCCAAGAAGCAAGAGTTGCTAGTGTGCCAAAATTGTGAAGTGGTTGAAGGGTGTCAAGGAGAAGACATCAAAGAGAGGAAGAACAGAGCATAAAGACTCTGCTTTGATAAGTGATTAGAGAGAGATGATTGCACTAGTACATTGAGCATGAAGACTCAAAGGGACAAAGCTTGAGAGGACAAGTTGTCAGAGCTGAAGAGATTGAAAGCAAAGAAAATGTTCTGAGCTGAAGAAGAGATTTGAAATCTATAAGATAATTTGTAAATTATAATTAGGTCAAAACCCCTTATTTTTACTCTCTAGCAATTGTATTAGTTAGGGACAAATCCTATGAACTTAGGTTGGTTTAATAGCCATTTGTAAATCCTTTGGCAAGGTGGCATTCCAAGTGAATGTTCTAAAGTCCTCTAACCAGGCTCACTTCTAATAGGGTGGTTAGATCCTTTAACCAGATCACAACTAATAGTGTGTTGTTGCCTTTAATAGGGAAGGCTTTTGATAGGGCATCACTTCAAAAGAGTGAGAATTGAGTAGCATGTTACTGGTGGTTTTTTCTGAATTGGGTTTCCATGTAAATCATTGTGTTATGTGTTGATTCTTCATGTGTTATGCTTGCATGTTGATTTATAGTAACTTGCTAAGTAAGAAAGTTTTAAGCTTCACTGAATGAATAGTTTAATGTGATAACTTTACTTGATGAAAAGTTTGAATTGGGAATTTGGACCTTGAATAACTAATTCACCCCCCTTCTCAATTATTCTAAAGAATTTCTAACAATTGGTATCAGATCCATCTACTGATTTAGTTTAAAGGTACTAGAAGCAGTCAGATCAAGATGTCCAAGAGAGAAGTTCCCAAGCTCAACAAACACAACTTCGATGCATAGAAAAGTCTAATGAAGCTACACCTTGGATCAATAGGTGACTATGCAAAAACCTCAATTGGAGTGGAACATGTAGACCCATATGGACCCCTTTCTACAGATGATTTCAACAAAAGGAAGGAGCACAACTAGGCAATGCTAGAAATTGCCTCTACACTCAACTATGCTGAATTTGACGACATCAAAGGATGTGATTCTAAATTCAAGATGTGGAAAGCCTTGTCAAATATCTATGGAGGAGATCTAAATTTTCAAAGAGAAAAAAGAGAAAGCTTCAGAGGAAAGTTTGATGACACAAAAATGGAAGAAGGTGAAAATGCTACTCAATATGTTGCTAGAATGAAAGAAGTGGTAAGTGGAATAAGAATTTTGGGTGGTCAATTGGAAGATGATACTATCAAAAGAAAATACTTGAGAACCTTGCTCCCTATATATTCTATTAGAGTTTTAGCCATCCAAGAGTTAAGGTGTGTAACAGGAAACACACTAACCTTTGAGGTTATAGAAGGAAGACTTACAGCATTTGAGTTGTCCAATTTTGATAACTACAAACTTGAGAATATTGAGTCTACTTTTAAGGCCAAGCTAACATTGAAAGAAACTAAGGAGGTGAAATCAAAGAAGAAGAGTAGAAAAGGAAAACATGCATCTAGTGACAACAGCATAGATGAGGAAGATGTGGAACAATTGGAAGCACCATTGGCTAGAAGATTTCATGGAGGCAAAGGTAAATTCAAAGGTATGTTGTCTATCATATGTTTTAATTACAATCAAGTAGGTCATATTGCTATAAGGTGTACACAAAAGAAGAACTTTAAGGAAGGAAACAAGTATAAGAACAAAAGAGAAGATGACAGCAGAGATTACAAGGACAAAGACAAAAGATGCTACATTGTTGAAGAAGATTCTAATGAGAATGATGATGAAGTAGTCTATGTAGCCATGAAGAATGAATCAGATGAAGATGAGGCAATAAAATTGGTAACCTGTGTGAACAAAAATGACAAATGGATCGTAGATAGTGGATGCTCATGTCACATGACAGGAGATAAAAGTAATAAAAGTAATTTTTTTACCTTTACTCAATATAATGGAAATAGTGTTAGCTTTGGAAATTATGTTGCATGTCAAATCAATGGAAAAAGGTTCCATTAAACTTACAGAGAAAATCTCATGTGATAATGCATACTATGTTGAAGGATTGAACTATAATTTGTTGAGTGTGTCACAACTAAGCAATATAGGTTACAAAGTAGAATTTGGAAACAAAACTACCAAAATCTATGACACTAATGGAAATATAATAGGAAAAGGTGAACAAACTAGGAGTAATTTGTTTTACCTAGATATGGAAGACGCAACCTATCTTGTTGTTAGACTTGATGATGTCTAGTTATGGGATAAAAGGTTGTGTCATGTTAACTTTGACAATTTGATTAGTATTAGTAAAAAGAAGAAAGTCAAGGGGTTGCCAAAACTAAAGAAGCCTGAAAACACAATGTGCAAACAATGTCAACTAGGAAAGATGACTAAGTCAAGTTTTAAAAGAAAAAACTACACTTCCAAAGAAGTATTAGGGTTAGTCCATACTGACTTATGTGGCCAAATAGAATTTCAAAGCTACCAAGGAGATAGATATATAATGTTATTTATGGATGACTACTCTAGGATGATGACTACTATGTTCTTAAAGAAAAAATTTGTTGCATTTCAAATGTTCAAGTGGTATTTGGCTAGAGTTGAGAAGGAAACAGGAAAAATTCTAAAGTGCCTAAGATCAGACAGAGGATGAGATTTTACATCAAAATAATTTGAAACATTTTGCAATGACAAAGGAATAAAAAGACAAACATCAACACCAAGAACTCCACCTCAGAATGACATCATAGAGAGAAGGAATAGATCAGTAATAGACTATGCTAGAATATTGTTGAAGGAAAAAAATGTTGCTTTGAAGTACTGGAGAGAAGTTATAAGTATTGTAGTCTACACCCTGAATCAAGTCCAAGTCAAGAAAGGTAAAAATGCAACACCTTTTGAACTATGGTATGGTCACTCACCTAATGTAAAATATTTCAAAATATTTAGTTGTAAATGCTATATTCTTAAAGAAACTAGAAATGGCAAGTTTGATGCAAAGAGTGATAAAGGCATATTCCTTGGATACTCCACTAGAAGGAAAATAAGTGTTTGAATACTAACACTAATAAGATTTTGGAGAGTGCAAATGTAAATTTTGATGAGCATGTAGAAGTCCAAGTTGATGAATCCAGGGAATCAGAAGATTATAAATCTTTTGTATACTTCTATGAAGGAATGTCTATTGAAGATGATGCTACCAATCAAGTTGGGAATTAGAAAAAAATCTCAGTATCAGCTGAGTCACAGCTAGTGAATACCAAGCTACATTTAGAAGCTAAGTTGTAGAATGAAAATGATGCTCATTCTAACTCTAAAAATAATACACATGGAAGAGATGATGAAATACTAGATAATGATGTGCATAGTGACTCTGAAGTTGAAGAATCAAACATAGAAAGAAGGACAGAACCAAGACTAGCCAAGTATGTGAGAAGGCATCACCCTATAGAACAAATCATTGGTGACAAGGATGCCTAACCAATGACAAGGAATAGACTAAGGAATGAATCATGTATGATGATCAAAATTGAACCTATAACAGTGAAAGATGCACTACAAGATGATGATTGGTATAAAGCTATGAAAGAGGAGATAGATCAAATTGAGAAGAATAAAACCTAGCCCTAGTTCCTAGACTAGCTGATAAAAATGTAATTCATACAAAATGGGTGTTCAAAAATAAGAGATAACAAGAAACAAAGCCAAACTAGTTTGCAAAGGTTATGCACAAGAAGGACTTGATTATGGAGAAACATTTGCCCTTGTTGCAAGAATGGAAGGAGTAAGAACATTACTTGCATATGCTTCTTACAAAGGTTTCAAAGTCTACCAAATGGATATGAAGTCTACTTTTCTAAATAGTATACTAGAAGAGGAAGTCTATATAGAATAACCAGAGGGATTTGTATATGACAATAACAAGGATATGGTCTACAAATTGCACAAGGCACTCTATGGTTTGAAGTAAGCATGTAGAGCATGGTATAAGAGACTACACAAGTATCTTGTGAAGATAAGATTTGAGAGAATAGATGACAATAGAAATCTGTACATCAAGGCAGCAAAAGGAAAAGATATTTTGATATCTATAATCTTTGTTGATGATATAATATTTGGATAAAAAGATGTCTATGCAAAGATTGTTTTGATCTAATGAAATATGAGTTTGAGATGTCAATATTTGGAGAAATCAGATTCTTTGTTGGATCTCTAGTACATCAACTAAAGCATGGCATATGTGTGACCCAATCCAAATATATCAAGGAGGCACTCAAGACATTTGGATTAGAAGATTCAAAACTAGTTAGTACACCAATAGTAATAGGACATAAGTTATCCAAGAATGATGAGTCTACTGAAGTGAATTATAAATTGTATAGATCAATGATTGAAAAGTTGCAATATGTTGTATATAGTAGACTAGACATTACATTAGTAGTAGGAATAGTGGCAAGATTTTTTTCAAATCCAAGAGAAAATCATTTAATGGCAGTAAAAAGAATACTGAGATACTTAAAACAAATAGATGACTTTGGCTTGTATTACAAGAGGAGTGAAAATTTTGAGTTGAGAACCTACACTGATATAGATTGGGGAGGCAATGTTGATGATAGAAAAAGCACCAGTGGAGAAGCACTTTTCTTATGGAAAAGATTGATTACCTAGACAAGTAAAAAGAAAAGTTCTACCTCATAGTCCATAGCAGAAACTGAGTATGTTGTAGCTACTATCAATTGCACCAATATTGTATGGATAAAAAATCTATTGAAAAGTATGAAGGAAGAGGTAACTAAACTTGTGATACTCTATTGTGATAACACACGTGCCATCAACATTTCAAAGAATCCTATGATGCATGCCCAAACTAAGGATATTGCAATTAAGTATCACTATGTAAGAGAATTGGTGGAAGACAAGCAAGTGAGAATGGAATATGTCAGCTCAAAGGAATAGATTTCTGACATCTTCATGAAAGCACTACCTAAAGATGCTTTTGAGTATCTTAGAGGCAAGTTAGGGGTGATACCCCTAACTGAGGCTACTTAAGAAAAAGAAAGACTATCCTTCATCAAATGAGTTGACTGTTGAAATATTACATTGATGTAGAGGATACTTACTTTAGGATTTTTCTTGAAGTAATCAAAGTATTGAAGATCCAAATCAATCACAAGCAAAGTGACAGAGGGAGAAAGTGAATGTTCCAGAAGAAGCTATACTTGCATGATAAGATGCTAAACTAATATGTCTTTGGCATTGTTGTCAAAGAGGGACAGATATGCAGAAATTGATCAACAACATTCAAAGGAGAAGTAGCAAGAATCTGATCAACAACATTTGAGGAGAAATAATGGAAGAAGTTAGGAGGAACAAGAGATAAAAGTGAAGGAAATAAATATGAAAGAACAGCTAAGAGGGAGAAGTAGAAGAAAAGTAATTAGGATATCAGATCAGAAAAGGAGATGTGAAAACTGATGGTAACACAATTTCTTTTTGGTATTTGACTTATTGTTCTAACTTTGTTAGCATTTTTGAGAACTTGGTTGAAAAGTTTTTTCTAATGGCTGATTAGTTTGGTTTGCCATCAATGACAAAGAGGGAGATTTTTGTAAAGAAGGAAGTTGGTTGATAAAGAATGTTGTAGTGCACCAATATTACAGTCAAAGTAACCAACAAATATAAATATATTTTTCTTTTTCAATGAAAGCATTTTTATTTTATTTTATTTGTTTATATTTATTTTCCTTGATCTACAATATTGATGTACATTACTACAATACATTTAACTAACTTCACTAACCACTTTAGTTCCTTCCAACCAGAACATTATTTGAAATTCTAACAAAATGTCTTTATAACCAAATGTATCAATTTCAAATGGAGACACACATTTTCTCTTAGAATCATTTTAGAAACAAAAACATAACAACTTTACTCATTTCTATATACTATAGGATAGTGCATGATATATAAATTTCTTTAATCACTGAATGTAGCAACATATCAACAAGTACAGTCCACTTATACAGTCCACTTATACAATTTTCCAGCTTACAAGCTATCATAAAACACAATATTGGGAGTTACCCAAGGGTGACTCTCCCTAATTCAATAAGAATTCACTTGGAAGTATGTTTTTTCTGCACATGAAAATAAGACAACATCCTTCTTCTCTTCAAGTCTTCAATCCATAGATCACAACCTGCAGTACAACACACACCAACAAGCCCATGGTACTCTCCTCCCAACCTTTGGCCTTTTAAAGGCCACCCCCGAGCAGGGAGAACTTTGACTAGGTGGACATACATTACTAACAACCATTTACAACACAATGCTCACATTACAAAATTGTTCACACATTCTACAGTTGACAAATAAAACCACAAAAATTCCCAACCAAGGTAGACCACTTAGGATCACATGTAGATCCATCTCAAGGGGTAAGGGTGGAAAATGAATGTTGAGGAGACTCCACCTGCAACTATGCCTTCACTAGGCTATACACTTTATACACATGCCTTCACAAGGCAACCCAACACCACATACATGCCCTCACATGGCATCTTTCCAATACTTATAACTCCAGCAAGGTAGCATATGGGGCGCATAACACCCATATGGAATCCCTCTCCTACTCTAGGAAAGACTCTCACCCAACACATTCCCTATGCACCCCTTACCCTCACAAGGCTCTCTTTCCCTCCCAAGAGATGAGACTCACCTTGTCACACCCAAAACAGAAAACTGCAACAAGAACATATGAATTCACAACACAAAGTAAATCACAATACACACGTACACCAAAACTGAAACATGGTCCCTCAACCTCACACAACACAACATTACAACACACCGTATTACAACTACATTACAGAAAACTCACATGCATAACACAATAAAAATAATCTACTTAACAACAAACTTCATAGCAAGGGTACATAAGGTTACCAACCTGGTTTCCAAGAAAATTTGAGCTCCCTCTCTTTTTTACCAGCAATCCTCCTCCTAAGCTATCTTCTTCTCCTTGTTTATTTTTTTCTTTTCCAAAATTTACCCCACTTAGATTCTTTTTCAAGATCTATCCAAAAATTCTCCCCCCAAGAACTCTCCAACCAACTCCCTCTAAAGAATGTTTTCTTTTGATGCTTAAGTTTCCAAATTCGGCCAACTTGGGAATCCACAATTTTTGGGTGCTCTTTTCAATGCCTGGGGAAGCTTATAATACTTAAAAATGCCCCTACCCCCTAGGTATATCATATGGGCTTTAAAATAAGACCTCAAACTACCCCTAGGGATGGTGTAAACCTCCTAGAAATTCACAAAAGGTGTGCATTCGACCTAGCATGGAAAGAATCCCTCTTGGACCCATAAATACACCTAGGGAAAAGAAATCCTACCAAACCACTCCTTGGTTCACTCAACCACCTACCATCCCACTAAGCATGTTACAAAGGAGAACATGTGTCAAGTGACACCACAATACACAAAACACACTTGGCAAGCCATCAAGAAAAACAAATTTACTTTTATAGAATCACAATAATACACACAAATTGGTTTTACAAATAAAATAAAAGGGTAAAAAGTTTATACCCTCCTTAGGGTTAGCCTTGGTTTTTCCAAACACCTAGCAAGGTTCTCCATAAATCCATGGGCTTCTTTCCTGCACACTTATTGCAAATATCAGTAGTCCAAGAATAAGGTGATAAAATGATAATGTAAATATAAATCACATAGATTCTATCATCAATGAATAACATAACTAATATGAAATATGTATTTCCATTCATATCACATTACACACTTCACATTTGTAGCAATTCTCTAATCTAGATAGTAAAACATTATGATCATTTATTCTTACAGAAAATTATGGAATTAATCTACCTTAAGCAATGCATCAAATATAATATAAGTATACAATTCTAGTTTATTCAAATGATACATGAATTCTTAATGTTACTCTAAATATGCTAAGACGTGATAATCTAGCACCATATGGAGACCACAATTCAAAAATCAAACATTCACTTGACTATAACATAAGCTTTAATCATGACATATGGATCATCAAGAAGGTAAGTAAGCATATCTGAATAACATCATAAAAACTACTTAGAATATTAGTGTCCTAGTAACATCATAAGGAATCATCATATAGCCTAATGATATAGGTATCAATGTCCCAATAACATAACATGAAATCAAATAGTCTAAGGATCAAAATATCAATGTCCATAGTGGGTAATAATGTGTCATCTAGAGTCTAACTATCAAAGTCCAAAAGAAACAAAATGTCAATAGTGCTATGATGGTCAGGGCGGGACATGACAAATGTTTTCAATCATTATTTTGTCATTGATGTCAAACCTGCTATTTGCTAGAATGATAATTGTTTATAAGACCCTAGTACTATCACTTAGTTGATTGATGAAGATGATTTGATCAACAAGATGTAATAAGAGCACCTAAGGGAAAGGTTGAGTTATGGTTTTGTAATGAAGTGCAAGGATTAGTTAAGACATTGGTAAAATGATTTATTTATAATATACTTGAAGATATAGATGTTGGCCATACTTAGAAACTTTAGAAGTATAAGTTGTAATAAGGTTGACTACAAAGCTTAAGTAAGTTCATTAGTAAGTGCTAAGAAAGCTAGTTAGAGCTGAGAAAATTTCTAGTTTGAGGCAAGCAAAAGAAAAATTCAGCGTGTGCCGAGTGATATAAAAGGAGCCAAGAATGTTTAGGTGCCAAGAAAACTTCAAGTGCCAAGTAAATGAAAAACTTAGTGGATGCCTAGTGAATCCATAGTAGGTGCCAAGCATCAATAAAATGTAGTTGATTTTGAGTAACATAGTATGTGTCGAGCATCAGAATTTTAATAGTGCGAGCTACTTCATTATTTTAAAAGTCTAAGATTCACCAAATTTGAGCCAACAAGTTTGTTATCTTGAAATTTGTGAACCAATTGGAGGATAAGGATGATGAGCTAGAAGCACAAAATTTTATGTAAACCAATTTTGAGTGAATTCAAGAGGATTCTTCAAGATGTTTCTAGAAGGAACAAAATATGGGTTAAATTGAATGAATCCTACCTAATCCATTCGAATTGAAATTAAAGGATGAAGAATTGAGTAGGAAAGAGGATTCTAGACTTTTATTTGAGTCACAGATCAAGGAGCAAGAGTTGCTGGTGTGCCAAAATTGTGAAGTGGTTGAAGGGTGTCAAGGAGAAGATGTCAAAGAGAGGAAGAATAGAGAACAACGACTCTACTTCAATAAGTAGTCAAAGAGAGATGATTGCACTGGTACATTGAGCATGAAGACTTAAGGGGACAAACCTTGAGAGGAGGACAAGCTATCAAAGATGAAGAGATTGAAAGCCAAACAAATGTTGTGAGCTGAAGAAGAGATCTGAAATCTGCAAGATAAGTTGTGAATTGTAATCAAGTTAAAACCCCTTATTGTTACTCTATAGAAATTATATCAGTTAGGGATAAATCCTATGTACTTAGGTTGGTTTTGTTGGAAATATTAAGGACTAGCTAGGTTACTAAGAGGAGAGGGGTGAATTAGTAACCTCAAAATTTTTAACAATTTTAGCACTTAATAACATAATCCAATTATCATCAATAGATCTAATCTACTGCATGCATGAGAAACTAAAAGCACAAAAAACTTTGAACACAATATCTGGTGACCCAAAAACCTTCCAAATAGAAAGTAAAACTAGGGTGGGGATGATACCCAAAAAAATTCAATATTGTGGCATAAAGTTGGCTTGATAAGGTTTACAATTATCACTTCTAATGATTTTCCCTATTAGGAGCAATTAGGACTGCTAGGTCCACCTTGTTAAAGGTTTTACAAACATACAATGAAGTATGCACTCAGTAAAGAGATTTAAAAAAAAAAATTGTTGAGTCTACCCTGTTAAAGGATGTGGAGTTGATTCACTTGTTAGGATAAAATAATAGATCTGACTTACAATTGAATTGATGATTAAGATCCTTCAAGTAATAATCACCTTTGTGTGATAGATGTAACTTTTCTACTCCTAAAAATGGCCTTCCAATATACTTTAATCTGTTGCTGATTTACATTTGCATGCTTTTCATTTCATTCGCATTCACTCTTCTCAAAATCACTACTCTTGGGTATGATACAATACATTACATATATACCCATCCAATTCACATAATTACAAGGTTTGTCAACACATAAGTTAACATTAATATTACAGAGTCAGCCCAAATGTAGATACTCAAAAACTGACTTGGTGAATTTCTAATACTTGACATTCACTATCATTACTCGACATCGTCATGCATTTGATAGAAGTAGAGGCTCGATCCATACTGATCACTTCAATGTAGTTTCAAACTTGGTGTACATTGGTGACTCAGTAGATAATGTGTCACTCAATAGAAACTAAATTTTGCATTTACCATGCCTACACTTGGTAAACACTAATCATATAATCACTCGGTTAACACTAACTTCACTTCACAAGAATTGATGACTTGGTAGTCACTACGAAGCTCAGTTATCACTAAACTACTCAGTAAGAACTGCTAGACTTCACATTGCCTAAATCCACTTGGTAACAACTAGAATGCTCAATAGGAATTGTGAAGCTTGGTAACCACTAAATTACATGACAAACACTGAACTACTTGGTAAACACTTGAACTACTTGGCAACCACTGAAGACTGTTCAAAGAGCTCGATAACTGTACAAAACCTAAATAACTATTGTCACTAAAAAAAACTTGACTTAATGCTAATAATCTCCCCCTTTGGCATTAGTAACAAAAACACTTATCAGCCAAAACTTATATACAACATAGTGTGATACTGACTTGGTATGGCATGTTGATTTTTTTATTTTTAAAAATTTGTCTTTGTATCTCTGTTATATATCAAGCATAATAACATACTGATTGTATTTCCTGGTATGAAAACTTTCTCTCATGATATATCATGATCTATACAAATACCTCTCCTCCTTAATATATACCTGTCTCTCTCCTCCTTTTTGACAATAATGCCAAAGATTTATACACAATCTACTTACATAGAGACACCAAAATGTAAGAAAAATTTAGAATGTACCTTAAGAATAAGAGTTAAGGTCTTGTCTCAATTTTCTTGCAAAACTTTGCAAGTTTGAAGAGCAACTTGTACTTCTACAGAGAGCTCAATCATATGATTTTCAATTAAAAAATTATTGTCATGGATCAATGTTTTGGAATAATCAATGTTATTCTACATTGTATCCATGATGGGAAGCATCATGTTTTGAATGTTTATGAGTGTAGACCAGATCCTTGCTTCCTCTCTCAATAATTTTACCTAAATATCTGATAAGAATCTAATCTTCATATGGTGTGCAGAGCTTGAATTGGGGTTAAGTTGCAACTTCTGTGCACTAGCCTTTAGATCTTCAACTAGCCTTTAGATCTTCATCAATTTTATTCAATTTTCCCTTTGTTTGCTTAGTATGCTCAGTAACATCACATAACTTTGTAAAAAGAGATGTCACATTAGTGATGGAGGTTTCAAGATTTGTCAAAATTGAAGAAAGATATACCTACTAAATAGTTATTTGCTGAGCAATGTGCTCAAACACTTTGTTATCAAACTTCTTCTCTACTTTCTCCATTATCTTATCTTGGCCAGTGGAATCCTCATTAAATTTGCTAACTTCCTCTTCTAATTGCAATAAAACATGTTGAGAAGAATCAACATCAACACCTATAGCCTTTGTCAAAATATTCTTAGCACTTTCAATGATCCTGAATTCTTTGTCTCTCTCTTCTCTTAGTTGCTTTTGCTTGGCTTTCTTTTCAAGAAGCTGACTAACTAATCTCATCTAGTCTAAAGTAGCATTTTCAAAATCTAGTTTGGGAATTTCAATATCCTTATCCAAATCTATATCTTCCTTTATTTCCTTTCCATTGATCAAAAATCTTGGTTGAATCTTTGGTTCAACTTTTGACATTAATTCTTTAGATTTTGGAAGAGAAACAATAGTGGAAATAGTAGGGCTAGCAGTGAAAACTTCTATAGTGCCTACTGATGGAATACTGACTGGAGTACTTAAAGAATCCAAAACTGATGTATTTCCCAAAATTCCCAAAATTGAAGTATTTATAGGTGAAGTATTGACATAATTATATACAACTAAAGTACTTATTGAAGCATGTACAACTAAAGTAGCCAAAACTAAAGAACCAAAAACTGTACTTACTGCTAGATAACTTAAAATTGTGGAACACTCTGTATCCATACCAGAGACTAACTCAGTAGCTGAAGGATTTTTTAGCTCAGTGGATGAAGTGGTAAACACTTCTATCTATGATGTGCTAAGCTGAGAGGTAACAGGGAGTGATCAGACGTTTGATGTATCAATGGTTGTCACAATCAAAGTTTTTGAAGTTTTCTCCATGCTTGATGATGTTGTTATTTTTGCTAGAGAGTGAGGAAGGGAGGCTATGATAGCCACACCTATCTTAACTAGATCACTCTCTTCTTCTTCTTCTTCTTGCTTGGCTTCCTCTTCAACTTCTTCCTCTTTTTCTTCTTCATCATCCTTTATCAACTCTTGATATTCTTTAGCATCAATGGTGACAAAAGGAGTATTGTCTTCTTCATTCTCTTCATCCTTGTCACTACCATCATCATAATCTTTGATCTTAATAGGATTATCACTAGGTTTGTGAAGATGGAATATATTTTTCCATAAGTTTGTAGTATTCTTCACAACATACTCAATATATTTAATTAAAACAAGACAACTATTGAACTTCAAAGTCATTTTTCCCTCATTGTCTTTTAATTCTTTGTTCACCTCTACATCTATTAAGTTGGGCACCAACTATTTTAGAGTTTGAGAAAAAGTGTCTTTGACAGTCTGTATGGTGTTTTCCCATCTAACCTTGATCTTATCCAAAAAAATTGTAGGGACTTGTGATGCAAACTGATCAGGAGAGAATTTCCATCTACCTAACTTGTCCATTATTAGATCTTCAACTTCTTTCTATTATGTAGGAGTCCTAGTCTCATATTTGAGTGCTTTGAAATTGTTTATTCCAGCACCTTCTCTTAATTTTTTTAGTCCTTCCTAAAATGTGGGAGGAGATCAATTGAAGACAACATTAACGTCATCTTTTCCTTCTTTCTTCTTGGATCTCCTTGTGAATACTATAGTGGAAGGCTTGGGTGGCTTGGTGATAATCACCTTGCCTTTCTTCCTTGCTAATTCTTCTTCCTTTTCTAATTCCTCTTCATTCTCAAATTCCTCCTCATCTTCTCCTTTTCCCTTGGTAAGTACAAGAGGGGCACTCACTATTTTCAATTTAGATATCCTCCTCTTTCCTTTGTTCACAACCTGTGCAAGCTTAGATTTAGCTTCATCATAAGTTCCAAAGAGAGGTGCCTTTGGATCTACAGGCTCATTTACCAAGGCTTCAATTATTTCTTTTGCATCATCAATTTTAAGTTCATAAGGAAGAGGTTTTACCCACACTATTCTAGCCCGTACTGCCTGGATGTATACTCTGTCACTATCAACCATAAAATAAACATCATCCTTATAGTCTTCAACCAAATTATGTGGTATCCTAAACCTATTATTCATCTTTTCTTTGAAGGATTCAAAAAAATTATCCATGATGCTATCAAAATTTTCACCCATTTTAGCTATAAACTCATTGATCTGATATAAGACTGGTGTGTCTTTTCTCCATACAATTTTGACTTTAGAGGGGAAAAACTATTGAACATAGAAAAAAAAACATGCCAATAGTGAACCAAACTTGCATGGGTTATTCTTTGAGGTTCTGATGCTTTCCATATTCTTGTTCAGCTGCTTCAACATCAAATCTGCTAGGTCATATAACAAATTCTTCTTAACAACCTTATAAGCTAGGTCAATTGCTTCACATGACACACTATTTAATCAACTTGAGTTGTAAATATTATGTGCTATCACATGAATGCAAAATTTGAGTTCTATGTCAGATATACTGCTAATTTTCATTCCTTTGCCATCCCACTCATCTAGGGTTTGCTTCTGTAACTCATCCCTATTAGGATTAAACCATAGACAGAAATAACAATTACATGCAAATATAACCAATAATAGAAAATAATAGATCACATAGAAAAGAACACAAGGCATCAAGATTTAACATGGTTCACCCAATCCATGGGCTACATCCACCAAATAGCAAGTCTAATATTTTTATGATCCATTGATTACAACTTGATTACAATCTGTAATCCCTTATAGCTCAATATAGCTGCAATAACTAATTTTGCATCACACCCTTATGAAAAAATCCCTAACCCTAAGCCCTTTTTATACAAGTATTTTAATCGCTTTAGGGTTATAATTAATAATTACATGTTGGCCCAAAATCTCAAAGAATTTATGAAGTATGTACAGTACTTTCCTAATCAGTCACCACAATCTAACAATCCTGACCTAGGGTTTTTGTGACTTTGGCTTTGGTAAGCATAGGGAGACCAGTAATGTGATGTATCATCTTCTTTGTAATTAAAACTGGTTGTTCTAACCACAATTGACCATTATGAACTCGGCTTAAGATATACCTAATTCATTTGATTTGAAAGTTTTGTGGCAAGTGAGGAATATGGGTTAAGCCTTTTTCTTCTAAGTGTTTATGCTCGGGTTTAAGAATTACATCCACATAGAGATCACTTAGGGAATTATCCATTTCTAGGGTTCCTATCTCCTAAACTACACATTTAAAATGAGTTCTAATGTCATTGATAAGAAGTGCCTTGGGTGGTATTTGCAACTGAGCTCCATTTGGGCTGAGGGTTTCGACAATCACTAGCACCAATTTGAAATTTGGAGCTTTCCACTCAACACCTCGCACCAAGATTTCAGATCCTTTCTTCACCTTGTTGTTGCTATTGGATGCCATGGTCAATTAGTAAACTGATAAAATTCTTCAAAAAAATTTAGCTGTAAATTCTGCTCAAGATAGTTGGGATGCTCTGCAAATCGCTCTATTCTCAATATGCTAAATTCACAATGGAAATGAAGTTGATTTCCTTCCTTTTGATGAAAAACTTCTCATTAATGCTCAGTACGAAGAGATCCATAATGACATAGTGTGATAGCCTGTCATCCACTATCTATATAGATTGCTTGATGAAAACTTGTAACTTGACAACCAAAGATAACCTTGTTACTCCCAACTTCGCTCGGTATGACCCCAACTTACTCGGTGATAACTGATACTAATCTCTTGTGATCCCCTTGTATCTAGAATATTGATTTGGATATTTTCTTTCTTTTCAATTATGGAACTATTTTAGATGTGACCATGATAATGCAGTTCCAATTCTTCCTTACGAACTTAATTGGAAATGGTGGAGTCACCCACTTCTTGAGTGACATGACTATCACTGCTTGAACTAGCTTGCATAGTAGATTTAGGAATCCACTACTATCTCATCTGATTCCCTGATGCTATTAGCTCTTGCTTTCTTTTCATCTTCAACTCTACCTGTATTCATGTAATTCTTAGCTATGTGATCAAGTTTAGTACATGTGTAACATCTTATGGTAGTATCCTTTCTTCTCATGTGATTTCTAACACAATTCATACCAATATGTCCATATTCTCCACAGTAATGACATCTACACCAAGTGTTGTAGTCCCAACCAAATATTGACTTCACAAATTGTTCAACTAGACCTTGTTTCTTACATTTGTGACACTTTCCTTCAAACTTTGGTTTCTCTTTGCATTGATTAGCTTTACGACCATGCTAACTACAATTATAACATTTTCCATTGAATTTTTCCTTTCCATTACTCTAACATTTATTTGATGTATGACCTATATTACCATAGTAATTGCAAGTAGGTCTTTGATTCCTTTGAGTACCTTGTTTAGAGGATTCACCTTCTTCTTTGTATCCAAGTCCTACTTTACCCTTTTTCCTATAATGATTCTACTCATTTTCCTGATTCAATCGATCCATATCTGCTTGGGATTTCATTATTCTTTCATTAAGTTTCTTTTTAGAATTTAGATCAACTTTCATCCTTTCATTGATTTTCCTTTTAGAGTTTAAGTCATTCCTTAACCTTTCATTTTCAAATCTTAGACTCATGATTTCTTCATTTACATTGGAGAGTTGATTGATAAGACTTTCTTGCTAAAGGGATTGATTTTGAATTTCATTGTTCCTTACCTCTAAGTCTTCTTTTGCCTTATTTCTCTATTCTAAGATTTCACACAATCTTATTGACTAAATTTTTTGTTCTCTTTTCAATTTTCTTAACTCTTCTTGTAGAGAGCCATTATTTTCTAGGAGTTCTTTGATTGCATCATTTGCTTCATCAAGTCTTTGGGAAAAAGTCTTCAATCTTTTCTTCAACATATTGGTGGTCATTCATCTGATTTGCAAGTCCCTTCCTTCTTTTTAGGGATTGGGCAAGATGCTCTTTTTCTTTCTTGAGTTGTGTTATGGCCATCTCTAGATCTAGCTTTTCATTGTCAATAGCTTTGTCAAGTCTGAATATCTCATTGTCCTTGATCTTTGCTCAAGTTGTCAAACTTTATCCTGAGAACCACAATGCTCTGATATCAATTGTTGGGAATATTCAAGACTAGCTAGGTTACTGAGAGGGGAGGGGTGAATCAGTAACCTCAAAACTTTTAACAATTTTAGCACTTAATAACATAATCCAATAATCATCAATAGATCTAATGTGCTACATGAATGAGAAACTGAGAGCACAAAACACTTTGAACACAATATTTGGTGACCCAAAAAATATCCAAATAGAAAGTAAAACTAGGGTGGGGATGATACCCACAAAACTTCAATGCTACAACATAAAGTTGGCTTGTTAAGGCTTACCATGATCACTTCTAATGATCTTCCCTATTAGGAGTAATTAGGACTACTAGGTCCACCTTGTTAGAGGTTTTTAAAACATACAATGAAGTATGCACTCAATAAAGAGATTTAAAGAAAAAACTGTTAAGTCTACCCTATTAAAGGATTTGAAGCTGATTCACCTATTGGGATGAAACACTAGATCTGACTTATAACTGAATTTCTCATTAAGATCCTTGAAGTATTGATCAGCTCTATGTGATAGATGTAACTTTGCCGCTCCTGAAAATGGCCTTCCAATATACTTTAATCTGTCATTAATTCACATTTGCATGCATTTTATTTCATTTGCATTCACTCTTCTCAAAATCACTACTCTTGGGTATGATATAATACATTACATATATACCCATCCAATTCACATAATTACAAGGTTAGCCAATACAAAAGTTAACACAAATATTATAGAGTTAGCCCAAATGTAGATACTCGGGTTCTGAAACTGACTTGGTGAATTTCTGATACTCGATGTCCACTATCATTACTTGACATCATCATGCATTTGGTAGAAGTAGAGGCTCAATCCATACTAATCACTTCAACATACTTTTGAACTCAGTGTACATTGGTGACTTAGTAGATACTATGTCACTCGATAGAAACTAAATTTCACGTTTACCATGCCTACACTTGGTAAACACTAATCATCTCATCACTCGGTTAACACTAACTTCACTTCACAAGAATTGATGACTCAATAATCACTATGAAGCTCGGTAATCACTGAACTGCTCGGTAAGAATTGTTGGACTTTACACTGCCTGAATCCACTTGGTAACCACTGGAATGCTCGGTAGGAACTATGAAGCTTGGTAACCACTGAATTACATGGAAAACATTGAACTTCTTGGTAAACAATTGAATTGCTCGATAAGCACTGAAGATTGTTCAAAGCACTCAGTAACTGTATATTATCTTAATAAGTGTTGTCACTAATAAAAAACTTGACTAAATGCCAATAGGTTTAACAACCATTTGTAAATCTTTTAACAGGGTGGCATTCAAAGTGAATGTTCTAAAGTCCTCTAACCAAGCCCATTTCTAACAGGGTGGTTAAATCCTTTAACAAAGTCACATTTACAGTGTGTTGTAGCCTTTAGTAGGATAGGGCTTTCACAAGGCATCACTTTAGAAGAGTGAAAATTGAGTAGCATCTTACTGGTGGTTTTTCCCAAATTGGGTTTCCACGTAAATCACTATGTTATGTGTTCATTCTTCATGTGTTACACTCATGTTGATTTATGGTAACTTGCTAAGTAGGAAAGTTTTAAGCTTGGATGAATGAATAGTTTAATGTGATAACTTTACTTGATGAAAAGTTTGAATTGGACATTTGGACCTTGAATAAGTGATTCACCCCCCTCGATCTCAGTTATTCTAAAGCATTTCTAACAAACATAGGAATACAACATAGGCATTTTGATTACCCCTCAAGTGATACAAATTATCACCTGTCAGGTCCTTGACAGGTTCAGGGTTAACATAAGGATTATCTACAAAGTATTTTTTTGTATGAGGTGGATTTTGAAGCTCATTATTTTCAAGGGAAGATTGTGAAGCTCATTATTTTATGGAGGGTATTGAGGCTCATTATTTTGCAGGGGAGTGCTTTGGGGCTCATTAGTTTTTGGCAGAGGGTCTTCTAGTTGATGTGTGTCTTATATGCTTGATTAAATTGCAATTATGTATAATTAAACCTAATTATAAATTAGAAAAATAATTCCATTAAAAAACCCCCAATACTTGGCCTAAAAATTACTAATTCACCTAACAACTGACAAAAATTATTAAAAACCAAAAAGTAACCTACCCTTGATTTCAAGGATGACACACACACATGAATTACATATTGCATTAGTATATAAATTTATAATTGACATTTTTCATCAAGAGAGGGTGGATGATTATGTGAAGAAAAATAACTTCTCTGTATTATATATATACATTTTGATAATTGGATACACAATATAGAGCTAGGAAATTAATTCATCATAATAGTTTTGACTATATATATGTTTCAAAATGGTGTTAGGGATTAGATATGAAAATGTAAATTGTAAAATAAATTTGATGTATATTAAATGAGTATATTGTACTAGATTTTTTGTTGTGTGTGTGTGTGTGTGTGTGTGTGTGTGTGTGAGAGAGAGAGAGAGAGAGAGAGAGTGAGTGAGAGAGAGAGAGAGAGATTAACATGAAAATTCAATATTTATATACAAAAAATCTTTAGTATATATGACACCATTTTCTTATTGTTCTATATCTAGATGCATGCACACTATATTACTTAAGAAGAAACATGATATATCAAAATATTTTTTTCTTGCATGCATAAATTCCTTTGACAATCATTGTTAATCCCTAAATGTATAGTTTCAAGATTAAACATAATTTAATATACATTTTTAGTTAAGATAATCAAAATATAACCACTTTAAATTAAAATGAAACAATTCAAGGATAATTAATTTTTATATGTGTGTTTATAAATAATCACCATATCTACTAAGATGACAAAAGAGATCAAATTTGTTGTAAACCTTAATAGATATATCTTTATATCAAAGGGTATATGTTGTTTAATAAATATAACGTGTCAATATATTCTTATATATGAATATAAATACTTTATGTTGTGCATGTTGTAAAAAGTAAATGGTTACTCAACATTATTACAAATAATTATAAGAAGAATGTAGATTGAAGCTACATTAGTAGACCTAAATTTTTTTGTACTATTATTGTTTACTCTATTTCTCATTTGAATGTAGAAAATATGTAGATAGGATACCATTAAATTGAGCTTAATTAGATAGGATAAATAACCAAATTCAATTAAATATGAGCTATTGTATAGCGATAATTATGTTAGTTTATCACAACCTAAAAGAAATTCATAATTTAATTTCACACCTTAATTCCAATATAATTCATTGAAACCATTATAATTGGATGGTTGATAATTATGTGACCTTTTGAGATACTAAAATGCTTCTTTCATTATTAACAGACTACTTTACGGAGATAAATACTTATCAATGCAATGCAAAATATTATAATTTTTAATATTTTGTTTTAAAATGGAAATAAAAAGGATGACTTCCTAAAGACTTCTTTATAAATTGATCAAAGAGGATTTTTTCTAGAAATCCATCTAAGTGATTAATGAATGCTGAGGAAAATATTTGAGAGCATGTCTCATAATACTATAAAATAATTCCATGTTACCATGTTGATTGAATATGTCTATAATATTATAGAAGTAGAGAGTAATATTAAAGACACATACTAATTACTTGAAAGACTTTTGGTAGTATTTCCTCAATGGTCAGAAGGGACAATCTAATAAATAGTGTGCTTTAATATGATACAAATAATGAACCGATGTTTGAAATGAACTTGTGTGGTTCTCATGCAAAGATTTCTTCATTCACATACTTGTGATTGATTTTTTGGGGAAACCATATTACTTGATGATATCCTTTTCACTTGTATGAAATGGTTTAAATGTGTCTTTATACCTATGATCGATCATATAAGATATAATAATGTTATGACTAATTTTAAGGGGCAATGTTACAATTCCTATTGTAAAGTAGAACATGTCCCATTCCTTTTGAACTATACGTTCGATATCATTAAAAAATAAAAAATTCAAAGTTTACTTTGACTATATCCTTGTGAAAATCTACCTTAGAGAAATTCATTAGGTTATTTGAGTCACACAGAGTGTAAAAATATGTAAAGATTAAAGTTAGGGGTGTGACAATCAGACAATGCTCCTAGAATGGAATTTTATAGAAGATACAAGTACGATATTTATGTCAATATATTTGCATGAAAAAAGATCTAGGAAAAACTAAAATTTGACTACAAGGAAAATGGAGATTTTTAATGCAGTCTTCAAGCTTTGAAACCTCATGCAACTATAGATATTAATGGCTCAAGAGGAGATGTGTATTAAGTAATACAAGATATGAAAATAAACTTAGCAAAATATTAAACAAGATTAAAATCAAGAACATTTGTTTACTTATCTCACACACTCCTCCCCTCAAAATAGAAAGTTGAATTTATGTGAAATTTTATTACAAATTTAGTGTTTATTCATCTATATCTCTTGCCTTTTCTTGGCTCTCCTTGCCTTCCTACCTAATCAATGTTTTTTATGGTGCATAGAAATTACATTGAGGGTGTGCAAGAAATGGAATATATGTGATCTTTCCTCACTTTTGAACTTCTTCATTGGACTTGCATTCCAATTGGAATGTTTCCCTCTTTCGTATAACAATTTTTGGTCATTTTTAGTAGCAAATCTCCACATCTGACCAAAAAGGTGGGCAATTCATTATAGATAAAGATTTTAATCCACACATACCCTTTTGTATGTTAGTTTATCACAACCTAGGTAAAGAAAATCATAATTTAGTTTCACACCTTAGTTCCAATATAATTCTTTGAAACCATTATAATCGGATGGTTGATAATTATGTGACCTCTTGAGATACTAAAATGCTTCTTTCATTATTAATGAGCTACTATATGGAGATAAATACTTATCAATGCAATGGAGAAGATTATAATTTTTAATATTTTTTTAAAAATGGAAATAAAAAGGAACACTTCCTAAAGACTTCTTCATAAACTAATCAAAGATAAATTTTTTCTAGAAATCCATCCATATGATTAAGGAATGCTCGAGAAAATATTTGAGAGCACATCTTACAATATTACAAAATAATTCCATATTACCATGTTGATTGCATATGTCTATAACATTATAGAAGTAGAGAGTAATATTAAAGATAAATACTAATGACTATAAAGACTTTTGGCTAGTACTTCCTCAATGGTGAAAAGGGGCAAGAATAAATAGTGTTCTTTAATATGATGCAAATAATGAATCAATGCTTGAAATAAACTTGTGTTATTCTCATGTAAAGATTTCTTAATTCACATACTTGTTATTAATTTGTTTGGAAAACCATATTACTTTAGGATATCTTTTTCACTTATTGTATGAAAGGTTTTAAATGTGTCTTTATGCCTATAATCGATCATATAAGATATAATAATGTTATGACTAATTTTAAGGGGTAATGTTACAATTCCTATTGTAAAGTAGAAGATGTCTCATTTCTTTTGAACTATACGTTTGATATCATAAAAAAAAAAAATTTCAAAGTTTACTTTGACTATATCCTTGGGAAAATCTATCTTAGGGAAATCCATTAGGTTATTTGAGTCACATAGAGTGTAAAAATATGCAAATATTAAACTTAAGGGCATGACAATTAGACAATGCTCTTGGAAAGGAATTTTTATAGAAGATAAAAGCACCATATTTATGTCAATATATTTGCATGAAAAAGATCTAGGAAAAACTAAAATTTTACTACAAGGAAAACAGAGATTTTTGATGCAATCTTCATGCTTTGAAACCTGATGCAACTATACATATTAATGGCTCAATAGGAGATGTGTATTAAGTCATACAAGATGCAAAAATAAACTTAGGAAAAGATTAAACAAGATTCAAATCAAGAATCTTTTGTTACTTATCTCGCACACTCCTCCTCTCCTTGAAATAGAAAGTTAAATTTATGTGAATTTTTATTGCAAATTTAGTGTTCATTCATCTATATCTCTTTCCTTTTCCTGGCTCTCCTCGCCTTCCTACCTAATTAAGTCTTTTTTTGGTGCATAGAAATTACTTTGAGGGTGTGCAAGATTTGAAATATCCATGATCTTTCCTCAGATTTGAACTTCTTAATTGGACTTGCATCCCAATTGGAATATTTCCCTCCCTCGTATAACAATTTTTGGTCATTTTAAGTAGCAAATATCCACCTTTGACCAAAAAGGTTGGCAATTCTTTTTATATCAAGATCTGAATTCCACACGTACCCTTTCTTATGAAGGAGATGTACCTCTTTGGCTATAAAAATTCACAAACAAAATTAGTTTTTTCCATACAAGAACCATTGTCTTAATCCCCATGAATATAACAATTTAAAGTTTCATAAGCCATCAAAGCCTAATTAATGTCATCATTCCTCAATTTCAAAATAACTTCTTACTTAGGAAGAGTATGAGGGGTACTCCGGTTCAGTGGGCTTGAATGGCAAGTCTTCCTTTTACCTGTTTTCAATGTCAGATAGAAAGATAATAGAAAATAACAAAAACAAATAACCACCTAACTCTTACTTATTATCATTATAGAAAAATGAGATGATACACAATAAAAGATAATAATTTCCCTTTTATATATGAAGCTATTGTAATAAAAAAAAAAAAACTATATAATAAAAACAAACATCTACTTTTTTCTATGCTCATTCTTGGAAAATGAGATACTACACGATAAAAGGAGAACTATCTCTCTTTTACATATAACCAATTTTTTTAAAAATGAAATAGTATACAATAAAAGATAACCATTCCACTCTCATCTATGCTCATTCCAAAAAAATAAGACCCAACTTGCAATGATGTGAGCCGATCTATCTTTTATTTACGATGTGTTTATAATTAAATGAACCCATTCTAGATGATCATACCCATTTTTTTCAAAAATGAAATAGTATACAATAAAAGATAACCATTCCACTCTTATCTATGCTCATTCCAAAAAAACAAGACCCAACTTGCAATGATGTGCCCCGATCTATCTTTTATTTACAATGTATTTATAATAAATGAACCCATTCTAGATGATCATATGTGTTTATATATATAAAACTTGAAAAATTATAAGATAATGTATAATAATCTAATATAAATGGCTGATAATCTTTGACTAAATTTCAAAATCATAAAGCATTAAATATAATTTAATAATATAAAATATATTTATATTATGATAATAATGTTTGCATATGTTCAAAGCATAATAGGTATGATAATAATGTTTGCATGTATCCAGAGCATTATAGATAATTTATTTCGAAGTTGTTAGAGAGCCAAGTCCCATTGGGGCAAATAAAGAAACTAAGAGCACCATCCCTGTCCGTCGGGACAGGTATTGAGCTTGTGACATGTATCATTAGGGAATTCAGGAGAAGAACAGTTCTCATCTGTAAGGCAGAGATCACCCAAACAGGGATCATGCCCATCTTCACAGCACCATCCAATCGACGGACCGCATTCGTTGTTCTCGATATCGCAGCATTCATTCTCACAATTAGCACTACTTTCGCAGGGCCACGCATCGCATGGGTCTAACCTAGCTTCTGCCATACCTGCCATGCAGACTAAACAAGTTAGTATCACCACCACGCAAAACAATTTCTTCGCCTTTGCCATTTTACAAAACTCTTGCGAAGAAATGTTAATTATCGAATGCCATTTATAGACTGAAATCTGCCCTCAACTTCATAAATTTTCTGCCCTTCACATCGCTCATGTCGATCATGTCATAATTACGAGCCAGCCTCGATCATCGATCATGTCGGATGATCATATACACAAATTTAAAAACTCCTGAAATTCTTCGGAGACAAAATTTGCCAGCATAGAAATCTTTGCTCATTGGATACGTCCCAGCTAACACCAGAAGCGATCATATCAACACTTCGAATTCGTCGAACCCAAGGCCATGTAAATATAGGTTATAAAATAAGGAAACAATCCACCAGCGTTCACAACGGCTAGGAAATCATTAATTTGATTTTTTACTAAAAATCATCACTACCATTGTGACACTTCACATTACTTATGCTAAAAAGTTACTAAATAGTTTTAATAAACTAATTGAAATTCACTTTATTTCAAATTGTTTATACAAATATAATGTTTTCCAAAACTACATGATAATTTTTAAATTTATGATTTTTGTAATTTAATTTTCTAATTTTTATTTGGTTCAATAAATGGAGTCTTATTAGTCTTCAAATTCAGTCCTTTTATTATTAAATATAATTGTAAAACTTATTTACTTAAGTGATTCTTTATCCTCAATTTTAATTTTTCTAAACTATTTTAATGTTTTGCCATTAGTCTCGCATCATTATTAACATATTTTAATAATCAACAAATATTATTTACTAACTTTGTGTTAGTTTTATATGTCATAAGTGTTAGAAATGTGCATGTGGGTTATTAAATTGCGCAAATATTCTTTTTAATATATAAGATTACAAATAATAATATAAACTATAAAATAATATAAAATAATATATAATACAATAATATATCTCACATATAATTAAATAATATATTAATATAATAAAATTAAAATTAGCTATTAGAATAATTATTATTATAAAAAATGACTAATTACATATTTATAACTAAATATTTTTCTACTACCACAACTATATTAAAATAGATAAATTATATAATTTATTCATGAACTATATTATATTAATATCAAGCAATTTATTCATTATAATTTTTCTGATAATTAAAAATTGATTATTTTTATTGTTATTTCTACTATAATTGAAGAGGCAAGTACCTAGTCATTCAATGACACTTGTTTGAAGATCGATACACAATGTATGTGAATGTGAATATGAATGTTTGGTAGAAAAATAAACATTTATAAGGATAAAACATATATGTTTTAGAATGGTCATGTTCATTTCAAAATAGGTCTGCTCCTCACTATAACGGTCATCCTTTAACATCACATATTAAGGAAAAAGTTAAGCTATTAAGCTTATAAAAAGTAAGTCAATTTTTATTATTTAAGACTTCTAGACTAGGAATAAAGTCTTAGTATGGAATGTTTAAGCCATTGAAAATATCATAGTCATGTTTTTTTTTTTAAAGACTCCAAGATAAGAATTAATTCTTAACCATCTAGAAAATATCCCCTTTACTTTAACAATCATCTCAAACAACTTTTGTCTCAATGTTAATTATATTCGTATGGATAAAGTTGTTTTTCAAAGTTAAGATTCCTTTATCTATGAGCTAGGTACATTTATCGATAATCTGGTTTTTAAAGCTTTCATTGTATGTGATGAACTCTAACATGCATTGATCATCTTAGAATACATGAAAATGGATAAATATCATTTAGAGTTGTCGTGACTGATATAATCTCCAATGAAAATCTCTTCACTTTGTATTTCTCCAATGTTCACAAAGAGATGACCAATGTAGTAGGAGCATAAAAATAACTTCTCCTAATTTAATTAGCCCCAATAGTCAGCTCTAAGATGAATCTATTCTCTGTTAATTACTATACATCTTCCTTTTGATAAGCTAGGAACACCTCTATAATGATATCCAAAATACATTTTCCACAAGCTCTTAAAAGTTTGAAAACAAAAGCTCCATACTTATTGACTTTATTAGTGAATAGTGATATTATTTATGCATAAAAGCTATAATTGATAATCACATAAAAAGATGTATACCTCTTTCAATAATCAACTTTCTTATAGCACAAATGCCTTGCTTACATTTTGAAATATCACTTAAAATCTTTCATATTCCATGTCATTTAATTGATTTCAAATTTCTTTTCTCTTTACCTTTTGCTTTTGACATGGCTTGTATCAAGATAGATTTTGGTGACTTTCCCTAAGAGCTCAAATAGGAGAAACTTCTTTGCAATTTGAGGCAACTAACTCCTATTGAGACTGAACTATTATGTCTACTACTTACACTTGGGTTTTAAAAAACTAACCATTATCCAAAGTACTTTCACTCTCAACATTGGAATTTGAATCACTTCATCTAAATGGGAGATAACTATTTACACATCTAAATTTGTTTTATTATAGTGCATCAAGTACAAGGGTAAAGTAAATTTATAGTGATATGTCCAATAGATACAAAAATACCTAACTAGTGACTAGATATTTCTATGGTAAAAAATTATTCCAATATGATACATGTTCTTAGCTATTTTCTTCAAAAAATGATGAAATCTTTCTTCTTCAATTTAAAATATGGTTATGTACCTAGAATCCAATTTCGCTAAGAATATTCAGATCCAAGACAATCTTGGAAATTTCTATAAGAACATCTATTTCAAGTATTAAGGGATTAAATGATCACCATAGAAATGAAGTCGAGAATTATCATTCAATGTAACTTTTGGTCTAGGAATTAAGCTTAGTGTGTGATGTTTAAACCGTTCCATAAGAAAGAAGTGATATTTTCTTTGTCAAATAAGGGTATCACAAGAAATCATCCTTTGGCTCTATTACTGATGATTGTATAGATTTTGTAATCATCCTAGGTGAGAAGTCCTCCCTTCATTAGACTGTGTCAAATATTTCACATATCCATTCTATGCTATTTCTTTTCAAGCGTGGGTCATGTGCATGAATCGTAAAATTACATTTTAAATATGTCTTCACTCTCCTCCAATCCATCTTCAAGCTCTCTGAATTGGCAGATTCCATACACTCATTGAACACGTTTTACATGAATCGAAGAGGCTGCGGGTCTGTCGTGGGGCTCAATAGCTACACATGATGAATGACTTTGAAAGACACAAAACATTATTTTTTTGAATGGTTGAATTTTCCCGAAGGACGCTTGCCCTTGCCCTCAACGAATTTTGTCAAACAATATTACACGATGGCTTCTGCTTTGAATTATTAATGATCCCATTTATTTCTCTAAGCTCATCGCCGACCTTTCTTTCCCCACAAGTGATTTACGAGGCCATAGTCGAATGGCGTAGATGATACTTTATAAACCAGTTTATGTGCTTCATGATGTCGAAGCTTCTAGGGCAAAGGCACACTCAAAGATAGAGGTTTTATTCATTTCTATGATTCCATTGTACACAGAAACGACTGTGGAACACATTCGCAATACCATTGTTTCTCCTATCAACAATGATGGCCATAAACCTTGAAGGCGTTCTATCTGAAACAATACGGGTAGATCATCTTTGGCTCCACAGAAACTAACATGCATTCTGTCAAACAGTTTGTAGGCAATTCAATACCCTACATTCCTTCTCTGTCAAACAATTTGTAGGCTATCTAATGGCCTGCACTCCTAGGATGGTATTTCATGAGGAGAGAGCTATGAAATTATTTTTTCAAATTGTTGCCATGATCATGTTCTTTTCCTTGTATATTTTACATTTTGTCAAAAGAGACGGGTGTCAGCTTCAACTATGAAGTATTTTTGAACATGCATTGATTTATTCTTTTATCGATTGTAGCTTGTAAGGGTATTTTATATAGACATTTACAAAGGATACCTCTGTTCAGTATGGACATAGAATATTTTTTGTTAAACCACGATAAATTTTATGCTCCTTGTGTTCTTACTTTCTTCTATTAGTATCTTAATTTTTCTCTCTCTTTTCTTTAATTCATGTATCAATGCATGCCAACTGGAGAATGTCTGACGAAAATAGTCAAGGAGATATTCCAGAGCTCTCATTGCTTCCAAATTAATTGAACTTGACTTTAGACCTGCGAGTATCTTCTTGTATACGCTTCCATATTCTACTTTCATTTTGCAGATGATATGCCATTTGGTGTTTTGTGCCAAACAATTAAAAAATTTCAGTCTATGACAGATGTATGAACCCACAAGCTTTCTTTAATATATACTTCATTGATGCCCTATAGTCTGGGCAGTAAAAACCTCTGAATAACCATGACGCTTTCATAATGCATATAGTTATAGATGTGTATGTGACTTCCCTTCCAGCCACTTACTTTTGGATGATACTTTCTTTACAAATTTTCCACTACCACATCTTTAACACTATCATGTCTCTGAGACGACATCATTACAAAGCATTCTACTAAATAGTGAACACACTTCTTGCCCACCAGAGTCAGCCAGATTCTAGGTGAGAGTCATGAAGTTTTTCCTTCAGCATTTCATCTCGAATCATGCTCGCTTAGATTGCTCGAAGTGACACATTCTTGAGAGGACATACTGCTGCTCATAATTCCTCCATTTCTTGTGCTTTTGGCATGAGCATGCCAAAAAAAACTTTTATTGAGGTTAAATAACCTCTTTGTTCTTAACCTTTGACATTTTGTTTTAAAAGAGTTTATTGAATTGTGTTAATTTATGTATTTTATTCTGATTGATTAACCTTTTTCGATAGAAAATGTGTATATTTCATTAATTTATTAACTTCTTTGTGCATTTTGTAGTTAATGAATCAATTAAAAACATGTATTTCATCCATACTCATCCAAGTCTTTTCTTATGTAAAGATAAATTCAAGATTTGATTTGAAGATCTAATGTCATTAATTTGAGACATCCTACATACATTTAGAGCATCTGTAATTGTGGATTCAAGGATTCGAATCCTCCATAAGGATTTCAATATAAGCAAGGTGAATTGTTTCATTTACTTTGTTTACATATATTGCAATTTCAATTACATTTCAAGCTTGATTCCAAACTGGGGTTTGACCAAGGCATAACCCCAATCCAAACAAGCAAACCATTTTTCTTGTAGTTACATGTGTGGAACAACAAATTGAACAGAAGATTTGGATACCCTTTTCATGAAACTTGCGGGATCCACGAATATAAATTTCATTAGAGCTATGTAGTTCAAGGTCGACTTTTTGGGGTACAATTGTGACCCGGGGTTAAGATTAAGCCCCGCTATCAGGGTCAAGGTTGACCTCCCTTCAAAAGGAAAAATGATTTTTGGATTTTCTCCATCTCAACATCTCTAGTCTAGAATAGATCACAAAATTCCCCAAAATTGTACATAGACATCAGAAAATAGCACTTTCCAAATTCTAGGTTAGTATTTTTCTTTTATCTATTTCAAGATTTAAGCACATATTCCTCAAAATAAAAAGACCATTGAATCTACTTTATTCATATTCTCCATCACATGATCCATTTCTACATTGATCACTTTCTTGTACTTGATCAATTTAGATCATTCCTTTTGGAAATTAGGGTTATGAAAGGAACCCTTATTTTCGTTCTATTCACACATTGCTAAGATAAAGAAGAAAATAGTAAGATACATGCTATTAGTAAGAAGACTGAAGAAGATACACTTTCCAAAAGAACAAGATCTAGAGATACTTGAGCCTCTACATCATAACCTAGAAGAGCTAATAGAATTAAAAAATCAAGAAACAAGTACATGTAGTAGAAAGAAGATAACCAAGAAAGAAGAGATTGAGGAAAGAAGGAAAGTAATAAAAGTACCTAGAATAGGTGTCAATCATGCAAAATAAATTAGAGAATTTATGGAAGTTAGGAATGATAATTGAGTTGAGATATAGGTTTATGTTCTAAAGAAGATAGGAAACTAATAGAAGGTACTATTGTATTTTATATTCACAAGTTTGGAAGATTTGTAGCTAAGCTTGAACATGCCATTCCCAAAGTGTTATTTGGAAAAATCATGACAAAATGGGAAGAAGTTGCAGTACAAGAGAAGAAGAGTAGAGAGAGAACATTGATCATCACAAAGCCTAAAACAAGTGTTGAAGAGATTGATGCAACTATTAAAAAACAAAAATGTTTCTAACAAGAAGAAGAACTGCAATAATATTAGCTTGGTTACAATAAGAAGTTGAAGATGAAGCAATATAGACATGGAAATAAAATTTTGAGGTTGTACCCCCACTAGACATAGAAATTATAGAACTATTTCAGATTGGAGATATTTGTGAGATGAGAAAAATTTTAGGTGACACCTCAAGATATGGAATGTACATAGACCTAACTGAGGAATGGGATGATGGTTCCACTAGGCCTTGCACACTAATAAGGGAAGAAAATGATTCTATTGAAATTCAATATGATGTAACTAAAGTTGAACAGGTTGGAGAACAACATGAATTATAAGTCATGGACTTAGTAGAGAAAAAAGATAGTTCCACATGCTAAAGTTGAGCGAGAAGTCTGGAGACAACCGATATGACATAGACTATCAATACAACATGTGAAAAGACACCAACTGAGAATATAATATTAGATATAGAAAAGGACAAATAATAAGAAGTAGAAACAAATGGAGAACAAGTTGCAAGGACTTTACAAAACATGACTTTGATCACAACTAAATAAGAGAAAAAAAAGTAGGAATTATAATCAAAAGAAGATCCAAACACATTGAACTACAAAGGAAAGAAGACATATATCCAAAACTATAAATAATGGTCAGAAAAATAAAATAAGATAAGGAAAAGCATAAGAAGAAAATATTGCAAAGAACTATTGGTGTAGTTTCAAGTATGCTAGTAACAATTACTATTTATGGAAATTAACCCTATAATGATGAATTGAAAAGGTTTATTGACAAGATAAGCACAAATTAGGCTATCAAACGAGCATTCAAAGAGAAAGTTAAGGAGAAACTAAAGACTGACAAAGACAAAATAAATTACACAAATGACAAAGCTTATAAGAGCATTCTCAAAAAGTTGAAGGAAATAGAGTAAATGTTAATAGAAGCAATAGAAATTTACAAGAAAACATGCTCTGATTGGCTATTGTAACCACTTTTTGGAATCCTTAACTTCTGATTTATGAGCCCTAACTCGCACAAGCTCCAGTCGACCCTATTTTGGAGCCCATTTGGAGTGTCTAAGGTCTTCAACAAAGAGCCTATATTTTTATACCAAAATTGCAAATAAAAAATCTATAATAAATCTATGAATACTCATGATATGACACTCAACCTTGAGTGATAGGCTGATATATCCAAGATGAACATCCACCTATGAATTTAGGACATTCCAATCTTGTATGACTAACTTACTAAGTAACAAGCCTCTAGAAACAATAACGCTGCGCTGAGAAAACCCTTAATCAAGAAACAAAAAGGAATATTTATGGGTGATGCAAGATTTCTCTAACACCTAGGATGCTCCTACATTGCAACCATAGATATATATTTGTATAATTTAGGTTAGGGAGTATAGGTGACCTTCTTGTTGCTTATATTATAGGATTTCCTTACAAATGTCATGTTTTATTTGGTTATCCTTATTCAAATTTTGTAGGATTTACTTACCAAAAATGTGCTTTGTTTCGTTATACTTGTTTAAAAATTGCAATAATTTCTTACAAAAAATGCTTCATTTGGTTATACATTTTCTTGTTGATGATTTCCTCTTCCATAAACTCATCCCAATATTCTTATTGTACAACCAATTTGGGCAAATAATCAGCCAAATTGTTTCATTTCTAGTATACACGGTTTGGTTTAATATCATCAAAGCCAACTGCTTCATAGGAGTCATCCACATTCTTAGTTTCCAACTAGGGGTTTTTTCTTTCATATTACATTGATAGTTATGAGAGAATTCTCTACAAGATGTAGCCTCTTAGCATTTAATTGAATTCCATAGTTTCAACGTAAGTAATGTCATGTAGAATTCAACATCAATGTTTGTGATTAATGTTAGAAAATTAGTCCTCACACACAAACTTTTTAGTATAATCATAAGTGACTACTAATTTTATCCTCCAAAGGGTTGCCCTTTGAAGTGTCATTAAAATTGACTTTTAGGAAGTCTTTTGTTAATGTAAAAAATGTGACCTTGATTCCTTAAAAAAATTGTTAATAATTAAGTTTGACTTTAATTTCATTATTACTTAATTATATACATGGGCCTAATTAAATTAAAATAATAGTTTCAAGGAAACTATATGTTTTCATGATAATATTATTTTTATTATAATAATTACTGTGCTATTTTATTAAAATAAGAATTATAATTTGATGACAACCTATAATATAATAGTAAGTTGTGACCCTTTCATCTGGGAGGTCTAAAGTTCAAATATACTTGAACTCAACAAAAAATAGTACTAATTCATTTAAACAAATAACGATTAATCTCAATGTTGTTAAACAGATTTGTCCTTTCTTGTTTCTTGTGAAAATATGACTCTTAATGCCCGAATGATTAACAATATCTATTTACAACAGTTAAAAAGCCATTCTCTGATTACCGACTTCTCTCTGAATTGGTAGGTAGAATTCCCTGTGTGACTGATGTTCAAGGAATTATGTTTTGTTCCTAAAACTAATTCGGGGTATGCTCTTAACCCGAGAGCAGAAGAGGCAAACCAAATTAAGTCTAACCAGAACTTAATTCAAGCAAGAAAAGCTTACTAATCTACAAACCAAGCAATAGAACTCACAAATCTTATGAATCCATATACTTAGCATCAACTAAACTACAAAAACTATCAATGGAAATATAGATGAAACAATCAAGAATTTCCAATGAATCCTCCCCTAAATATCCCAAAGCACATCCTACTTTGATTAATTCATATCCTCATAACAAAAGAATGAAACATCTTTCCTTTCCTTCTGTAATTTAGATTTAAAAGAAAGAAACATAGAATTAACTAAGTAATTGGAATAGAAAATCATTGATATAAAACACCCTTCTATTGACTCTGTAACATCAGGTCTATTATAGCAACAATTTGCCCCCATCCCTCTATTCCTGAAAAAAACATGACACTAAATAATCTCCTTCCCATCATTCAGTTCTTCCTGCTGTGACCTTTGGTTTCATAATTGTTTATTTCTAATTCTCCATTCCTATTTGTCTTTTCAAATTCTCTTTAAATCTTTTAAATTCGATTTTTACAACTTCAATTTTAAACTAATATTCTCAAATTCTTTTGTAAGCCAATCTTGTATATGGGAATGACAGATGGTGTGCTGCTCATAATTTCTTCACCATCACTCTAAAATCTACGCCAGTATTTATGTTGGAATATTTAATGCAGCAGTTGACATTTGCCCCTAGAGCCAAATGCTCACCTACCACCTTTGACATCCAGAATAGGTAGAAACATAAATATGGTGGGTGAGATTTTTGAAATCAAGAAAGATGGGGAAAGATATAAAAAAAAGAATGTTTTGAATTTATTATTTAGAGAGTGAGATCAAGAAGATTAGAAGTTGCAGAGCAGAAGAAGGAAGAAGAAAATAAGTTTGTGCCTGTAGTTGCATGTGTTTCCCCTATTCTCTCAGTAAGTTTGTCATTGTTGGATTTGACCTGTTGAAGCAGTGATTGCTTCAGGCACCATTGTATGCAACCATTAGAGCTGCAAGTTTAAAAGTTTATTGAAGTTTGAAGTATTATCAGTTTAGGGTTATTTTAGGGTTTTCTGGTTGAAGCCAAATGCTCCCAAATTTTTTAATGGTTTAATCAAGTTGTATAGTAAAGCAAGAAGGCATACTTGAATCCATTACTCTTCCCTTAAATATTGCATTTGACAAGTTTTTTTTTTGAAGCTTAACGTTTTGGCTTTCTAGTTTTAATGGTGAAAGCATTCACATTGGAATTTCTTAAGTTATAATTTTTCAACAGAACACTCGGCATCCTCTTCTATTGTTAATATTTTCTAAGTTATAAATTTTAGTTGGAGCCGAGCTCACTCAGCATCCATTGGAGCTGAGCATTTCCTTTGTGTGCTGAGCTCTTCTTGTGCCGAGCCAACTCGGCACCTGTTGCCTATCACTCGACACCATCAAGTGCCGAGCAATCTGTGACTCGGCACCTTCAAGTGTTGAGCAAGTACTGAGCAATCTGTGACTCGGCACCTTCAAGTGCCGAGCAAGTGCCAAACAAAATTGGCACTCGACACCTTCATGTGCCGAGCAATTTTTAATTGCTGGGCAAAGATTTTAGGCTTAGGGTTGTGATTTGTAATTTAAATTTATAATATTTCTCACATGGTATCAGAGCTTTGAGGCTTCACATCCACAGTGAGTTAGGGCATTTTTTTTTTTGGATATTTAACATGGCAGGAGATGCAGGAAAGATATGGCAGCAACCACCATCCTTTAATGGGGAAAATTATGATACATAGGCAAAGAAGATGAAGACCATAATGGTTGCAAATGATTTGTGGGAGTTTTTTGTTAATGGATTCAATAATGTGATAGACCCAACTCAATATGTTGCCCTCACAAATGCACAAAAGACTCATTTGAAGGAGTCAAGGAGGAAGGATGCTAAGGCATTAAGTCTTATTGAAGCAACAATGACAGAGACAATATTCCCAAAGATTTCAGTAGCAAATTATGCAAAAGAAGCATGTGATATCCTTGAGACGAACTTCAAGGGGACTGATAAAGTCCATACTGTAAAGCCACAGAACATCAGGAGGGAGTTTGAGAACCTTCAAATGAAAGAGAATGAATCAGTTGCAGACTTCAATTCAAGGACCTCCAATGTGATTAACCAATTGAAGTCAAATGGAGAAGACTATCAAGAGCATAGGATAGTGGAAAAGATATTGAGGAGTTTACCTCATAAATATGACAATTTGGTCATAACCATAGAAGAGGCAAAAGATCTCACTGTTTTGACAATGGATGAGTTGATGGATACACTTCAAACCCATGAGCATAGAATCAACAGATCTACTTTTTCATCTTCCCTAGAGCAAGCATTCAAGGCTTATACAAATTCAAGAGGAAGGGGGAGAGGAAGAAATGGCTCAGGCAGAAACTCTAGAGGTAGAGGTCAAGGTAATGGAGGACAAAGGAATGCTGCAGCAAAAAGCTCAAGAAGAGAAGATGGAGCAAGTAGCTCTCAAAATACCTCAAGAGGAGGTAAGAAAAATTACAACTCAAATAAGAGTAATGTAGAATGCTACTATTGTCATAAATATGGGTATTATGCAAATGAATGCTGGAAGAAACAAAATGATCAGTCAGGACAAGCAAATGTGGTTGATGTGAACATGGGAAGTGGAAACAATGCCACTGCCTTCATCATGCATAATGTTGGTGAAGAAGGAAGCCCTGAGGTTTGGTACCTTGATAGTGGATGCAGCAACCACATGAATGGTAATGAAACCTTGTTTTCATTCATTGACAAGAGTTTCAAATTAAAAATTAAGATGGGTAACAATGGAACCCTACCAATTGTGGGCAAAGGATCTATTATGGTCCGCACCAAGAAAGGTGAGAAGAAGGAAATACAAAATGTGTATTTCGCCCCTAGTATGAAGCACAATTTTATGAGCATTGGTCAACTCATTAAAAATGGATACAAGGTGTTGATGGAGAATGAAAAGTGTGCCATCCATAAAAAGGATGGGAGCAAGAACTTACTTGCAGTAGTTCAAATGACAAAGAACATAATGTTTCCCTTGAAGATAGAGACATGTTTCTCATCTCAAGTTGGTGCTGCACCTCCCACACAATCAGCTCTAAGGAGTGTGATTGAAAACCCCTCATGGCTATGGCACCTCAGGTATGGTCATCTTGGCTATGCTGGTTTAAATTTATTGTCAAATAAAAGAATGGTAGAAGGTTTGCCACGCATAGAAAATTCATGTGACAAGTGTGAGGCTTGTATTTTGGGTAAGCAACATAGGCTTCCCTTTAATTCTGAAAATTCTAGAAGGGCTAGATATCCATTAGAGTTAGTGCATATTGACTTAGTCAATCCTATGCAAGTTACTTCCATTGGGGGGAGTACTTATTTTATGACATTCATAGATGATTTCAGTCATAGGACATGGGTGTATTTCTTAAAGAATAAATCTAAAGCATTTGATAAACTTGTAGAATTTAAAACCCAAGCTGAAAGAGAATGTGGACATTATATGAAGGTCCTCAGATCAGATAGAGGAGAGGAGTATACCTCCAATTCTTTTGTAAACTTTTATAGGAAACATGGCACAAAGAAAGAACTCACAGCCAGCTATACACCACAGCAAAATGGAGTGGCTGAAAGAAAGAATAGGACCATTATTGAAATGGCAAGGAGCATGATGAAAGGGAAAGGTCTCCCAATTGAATTTTGGGGAGAGGCTATGGCAACAACAGTTTATCTAATTAATAGGTGTCCTACAAAGATAATCTATGACATAATTCCAATGGAAGCATGGTCACGAGGAAGATGGACAGTTGAACACCTAAGAGTATTTGGATGTGTTGCATATGCACATGTGCCTAAGGAACAAAGGTAGAAATTGGATGACAAAGGTGTGAAGTGCATCTTCACAGGGTACAGCTCAGAATCAAAGACATACAAATTGTATGACCCATTGAACAACAAGATGACTCTTTCAAGAGATGTGGAATTTCTTGAAAATCAGTCTTAGTATGGTCCAACTGATGAGTCACTGAGCACTTCAAGTAAAGTGCCAATTATGAGTGAAGAAGACACTAATGAATAGAAAGAAGAAGCAACAACTAGAAGAAAAGGCAAGCAGGTTCAGTCATTGAGCTCCTCTAGGCATGACCGAGTGTCAGTGTCGAGTACTAGTGAAGACCGAGCTAGTCAACAATGCAGCAACAGTGAAGATTCTGATCCCACACTCTCCTCCCTGTTACCAAGAAAGACCAAGAGTCTTAGGGGGATATACCAAGACGAAAGGTATGAAGATTATGATGAGAGTGTTAATTTCGCATTATTTTCTCATAGTGATCTAATATATTTTGAAGAAGCAATCAAAGAGAAGAAATGGTGTAAGGCCATGGATGAGGAAATAGATGTTATAGAAAGAAATGAGACATGGAAGCTAACTGAATTTCCGCCCAAGAAGCAAGTGATTGGAGTGAAATGGGTCTATAGGACTAAATGCAATGCTGAAGGAAAAATTGATAGGCATAAGGCAAGGCTGGTAGTCAAGGGCTACAAATAACATTATGGCAGAGATTATGATGAAACATATGCCCCTGTTGCAAGCATGGAAACCGTGCATGCTTTCATAGCAATTGCAACTCAGCACAAATGGATGTGAAGTCCGCCTTCTTTAATGGTGTATTGAAAGAAGAAGTATATGTGGAGCAATCACTTGATTATGAAGTTGCAAGTGAAGAACACAAAGTATATAGATTGAAGAGAGCTCTTTATGGGCTCAAGCAAGCTCCATGAGCATGGTATAGTATGATTGACTCATATTTGATGAGCAATGGCTTTAGCAAAAGCAATGGTGAGCCCACTCTTTACATCAAGGCAACAGATGGTAATGTATTGATTGTTATCTTGTATGTAGATGACTTAATTTTTACTAAAAATGATAAGGCTCTAATTGGTGAGTTTAAAGAGGCCATGGAAAGTGAATTTGAAATGATAGACCTAGTTCTCTTGAAATACTTTCTAGGCATCTTCATCTCTCAAGAAAAATATGCAGGGCAGATTTTGGAGAGATTTAAAATGTAGAACAGTAAGGCAACCCCCACACCAATAGTAATAGGCCTAAAATTGAGCAAGGAAGACTCTAGCAAGAGAGTGGATCCCACACTATACAAGAGTATGGTTGGAAGTTTAATGTACTTGACTACAACTCAGCTAGACCTAATGCATGCAGTAAGTCTGATTTTCAAATTTATGGAAACACCAAAGGATTCTCATTGGCAAGCAGGAAAGAGGATCCTAAGGTATGTGAAAGGTATCAAGGGATTTGGAATTTTGTACACTGCAAATGATGATTTCAAGTTGGTTGGTTACACGGATAGTGATTGGGCTGGAAGTATAGATGATAGAAAGAGCACTTTCGAATACATGTATCATATGGGATCGGGTGCAATTTCATGGGCATCCAAGAAGCAACCTATTGTTGCTCAATCTACATCAGAAGCTAAATACATAATAGCAAATTCAGCAGCATGTCAAGGTATTTGGTTAAGAAGGATCTTGACATATTTGAATGAAAGGCAAGAGGATGGAACCACAATTTATTGTGACAACATCTCATCAATTGCATTGTCCAAGAATCTAGTCTTCCATGGGAGAAGCAAGCATATAGAGATTATATATCACTTCATTAGAGAGTTGGTGGAGAATGGGGATATCAAGATAAAATTTTGCAAGTCTAAGTAGTAGCTAGCAGACATTTTCACCAAGCCATTAGGCATTGGAACTTTTGTACACTTAAGAGAGAGTCTTGGTGTAGTTGATTTGGATCAACACTGATCCTTTCTTGTTTGGCTCGGGACAAAGGGGGAGTGTTGGAATATTTAATGCAGCAGTTGACTTTTGCCCCTAGAGCCAAATGCTCACCTACCACCTCTGACGTCCAGAATAGACAGAAACATAAATATGGTGGGTGAGATTTTTGAAATTAGAAAAGAGGGGGAAAGATATAATAAAAAAGAATGTTTTGAATTTATTATTGAGAGAGTGAGATCAAGCAGATCAAAAGTTGCAGAGCAGAGCAGAGTAGAAGAAGGAAGAAGAAAAGAAGTTTGTGCCTATAGTTGCACGTGTTTCCCCTATTCTCTCTATAAGTTTGTCATTGTTGGATTCGACCTGTTCAAGCAGTGATTGCTCCAGGCACCATTGTATGTAGCCATTAGAGCTACAAGTTGAAAAGTTTATTGAAGTTTGAAGTATTATCAGTTTAGAGTTATTTTAAGGTTTTTTGGTTGAAGCCGAATGCTCTTAGATTTCATAATAGTTTAATCAAGTTGAATAGTAAAGCAAACAGGCATACTTGAATCCATTACTCTTCCCTTGAATGTTGCATTTGACAAGTTTATTTTTTGAAGCTTAACATTTTGGCTCTTTGGTTTTAATGGTGAAAGCATTCACATTGGAATTTCCTAAGTTATAATTTTTTAGTCTGAAATAGAACACTCGGCATCCTCTTCTGTTGTTAATATTTTCTAAGTTATAAATTTTAGTTGGAGCTGAGCTCACTCAGCATCCATTGGTGTCGAGCATTTCCTTTGTGTGTCGAGCTCTTCTTGTGCCGAGCCAACTTGGCACCTGTTGCCTATCACTCGGCACTATCAAGTGCCGAGCAATTTGTGACTCGGCATCTTCAAGTGCCGAGCAAGTGCTGAACAATCTGTGACTCGGCACCTTCAAGTGCCAAGCAAGTGCCGAGCAAAACTGGCACTCGGCACCTTCATGTGCTGAGTAGTTTTTAAGTGCCGGGCAAAGATTTTAGGTTTAGGGTTGTGAGTTGTAATTTAAATTTATAATATTTCTCACAATTTAGTGGGAATATCTCTTGTTACCATGTAAATTACATGATTTCTACTCAATTATTTTTTCCATGTTAGAAAGTTTGGGTCCCAAAACTGTAACAGTCTGGAGAATCCATCTCTTTTTAAATGCAAACTCTCCCTTTTGGACTAATGACTTCAATCTAACTTCTCCCTCTACAATACTTGCATAAAACTCTGCGTAATATTTACATTTCCAAATCATCTCCATTATCCAAATATAGCTCTCCAGTTGTTTTCATTCCATTAAAAATCACTTGCATGCGATATATCAAAGACTTGAAAACTTAATGACAACTGTTAGTTCGAGTCAGAAGTCTTTCCACCATGGGTAAAGCATCAATCTTCTGCAAGCTTCTATGTTGTAGCCTTTGATGTAATGCCTCAGATATCTGAATGTTAAATTCCTCATCCCATCTATTGATTAATGAAGGATCTTCAACATTAACTATATCAATGGATGTTACTGCACTTTATACCACAGCAAGAGTCAAACAAACTAGAATCATTGCCATTAGCACAGCTGTAGGAATCCCGCATGTAAACCTTTCATTCTTTAAAGAAAAGCTGTCTCAAGATTCATGATCTCTTATAGCTAACTTCACTCCAGTCAGACGACATATCTGTTTTGAATTCACACCACCTTTCCCAATTATAGCACCAACAAGGGAAGCATCAACACTTATCTTTGCCTCAGAAGAAGGACCAAATTTGGCTGCAGCTGGTGGAGTAACCTCACAATAGCCACCACGCCACCAAAAGGAAGGAACTTGCCACCAAAAGGACCTGAAGACCTATCATTTTTTATATCAAGTGCAGCTGAATTTCCTTTATTAAGTTCCCTTTCCCCATGTGCAAAATGGCATTTCTCTCCAAACCGACATCCTTCTGCAGTACCAAATTTACTACATAGTCGTGTCTTGAAGCTTGCTGCAGGAAACGTCTGCTCTGAAGGCAATGCTTTTGATGTTTTCTTTGAAGCTGCACCCAATCCAGTTCCCAAATTTTCCATTTGCGTAACAGCATTCACCCCACCAGGAACATAATGGAGAAAGTGGCAGGTTTCACCGTAAGGGCATCCAGATGTGCTGCATATAATAACATTAGATTCAATACAACTTCAGTATCTTTACAGACTTAACCCAGCCCCTCCAAATCCTCAGATCATCTTGATTTGTAGCTACAATGTCTATTTGCGAATAATTTTTGTATGACTTAAAGAAATTGTAAGGCTTGAAGAGAAAACTCCAGTCTACAATAGCTGAATCCATCCCATTCTTGACACAATGTACTGAATATCAGTTTGATATACTTCTTCCTCTGAGGCAATGCGCAAACCAGCAATAACTTCACCTAACAATTCTGAGTCACATTTATCAGTTAACAAAGATGCCCATCGCTCTACTATTTTTCCAAGAACAGTGATACCAGCACAGCGATACTCGAGTTTTCGAAGCATTGTACGAATTCTTCTCACAGCCCCTGTGATGGGAAATAACTCTGAATTTAGAAGAGCAGCAAACACCTCCGCATGTGTCAAAAATTTTGAACGACTTGTGTTTGATGGTCTCCCAATCATAAAAGGCTTAACAACCTTATTTGCAAGAATGTCGTTATTCTTAGTCTTTATTGGTTCTGGAAGTCTTGGCAAGAGAAGCATGAACGACTGAACATTATGAGTTCAAATTGGAAGATCGTCTGCCAAGACTATGTGTGTAAAAGCTATATTGAAATCATCAAACACCATTTCTGAAAACGTCTGCTTAAGCAGTGTGCAGATCTCACTTACAATAATATCCCATTGATTGCTATCCTATAACTATATAAGGAGTCTTTGTAATACCCTCCCTATGTCTTATGTCTTCACATGATCTATCAGAGAACTTGGAGCATTCTCAACCTCATGTGGATTTGACTTTATATATCAGCGATTGGAGGTAGAACCGTTATGAGAATCAACTTTGTGATCTCCTTTCAAATGAGCCACCAGAGATAGTATATCACCAACTACTTTACATTTAGAACCTGCATATGGGCAGTTGTATGGCCCAAGAGGGCACTGAGCTTCATGCTTTAATATACTGTAATAAGGAAATATCTCCGGCAACCATAACACTGATATTTGCATGGAAGCTCTAAAGATGCCGAGACCTTGACTATTCATGTGCTAAGACTGCTTTTATACTATGCCTTTCTTATTCATCGAACCATATCTCTAATGTGCTGCCTTCATTGGAATTTTCCATTTGGCATTCACTGTCACATTGGACTCATTCTTGTGCAGGGGTCGTGAATCAGGTTCTTCCATTACTATGATGACAAATCCTCATGATTTCAATGCAGTGCCTCGCCTTCACATTGATCTTTATGATCAGTGCCCTGCTCTTGATATCGATATGTCAAATTCAGGCCTTCCTCTACTACTGGTAACAGTGTCTCGTGCATATAAGCAAGCCTCAGAAGAAATTCTTAGTTACCTTCCTTGGAAACTCCTGAAGAGATGAATAATGGTGCAGCAGGAGCATAGGCTTCCACAAAGGCATCCAGAGTAACAACTGCATCATTTATGAAGTCCAATACCTCCAAAAGATCTCCATGAAGTTGTCCAACTGATGAATTCTCATTTTCTCTAGAGGAAGGTAGAACTTCTAAGGAAGGGGAGCACCGATGATCCATTGTATCAACTATAAGCAAGAACTGAGGAATCACTCCTCCCAAAATTGTCAACCAATCCTGGCTGTGACTTTAGAGAATTTTGCTAGTAATTGTGTCAAATCTGAATTGTCATGTCCATAAATAGCAGCAATATCCATCAGCTTTGGCATGTCTAGCAACCTCTTTCTCAGCAAGAAATCTGTAATTCTGAACTGATGCAATGAATTCCTGATTGAGGCATAGGAACTTTCACATCTGCATTAGAACTTTGATCTTTATCCTTCATAGAAACATTATTAAGCTAACCGAAAACAATTTTGGAGAATTCTTCACGGGAGGTGACTCTAAAAGATTTTTAAAATGGTGTACTGAAAGTGCACCTACACTCAGCTTTGGCCTATTACGCATCAACAAAATGAAAAATAAATAGAATTATAATTATAAATGTAATTCAAATAATATAATTTAAAAATAATAACAATTAACAATTGTAACAAAGGGCCTACTTTGATTGACAAAAGTTTCCTCTAATAAAGTATGAAGAGGTCTAATCTCTCTTGCACCAACATCATGAAGTGATATAAAAAATATCTTATTACAATCTCAAAATAAAACTTAAAAATTTATCATACAAATAATAATTACTAAATAATAATTATTATTTTTATTTAAATTACTTATAATTAAAATGGACACTCATTACTTAGAAGAGAACAAAACTTTGAATCTTTTGGAAGACAAGAATTAAAGACACTTTATTTGTGATACAATTTAAAATTTAAAAGTATATCAGAAATAGGACAAAGCGAGCTTTTTTTATATCTAAAATGTATTTGCTAGGAAAAAAATCTCAAGTAGAATGGATCAAACAAGTTTAATATGTTAATCAACGCCAACAAAATCTTTGCCAGTCATTATTATTAGTATATTATGAGCGCGTCGCTAAACTTGTAAGCTTACTCTCTCTTACATCATACGAGCTTAATTAATCTCATGATTCTTGAATTCTATATAATTCACTGAATTTCAGGTAGCCCACTGTTTACACTGAATTCCATATATCCGAGCGCCCCTGTTTTTCTGTTAGGTAGAAATTACCTCTTGAAACCCATCGAACTACCTACCCTGTTTCTCTTTACTCTTCGATTCTCACATTTGACACAACAACTGGCTTACATGCTCACTGTTTGGCAATTTGCTTAATTTTCTGGACTCCATCGCAGTACTTACCTACTCAACCAACCCATTTAGGCAGGTCAAGAGTCGTGGAACATTTCTGCTATGGTGTTTGGCTTTCTAATGCTGGAGTTTCAAGGAAAGAGAGAGTGAAAACAGCTTATTGAGACAAAAGTAGCCTAATCGAGTTTGGCAAGTAATCCCGCTGCATTTGGTGGAAGTGACGTCTTAAGCACACGCTGTTAATGGATAATCGATAAATTTGTTCACAATTTTTTTTGGCTTCCATAGTTGATGACAGTAGCATGAGATCAGTATGAGGTGTATGCATGAACACCAGTGGCTGTATCTGGTGACCCCTTTTTTGGCTTCAGGGTAACTATGTTAGTACGTAGTTTTGAATGAGACCACACACGGTAATCCTACTTTTGAAGACCCGCGTAGAACGAAGCAAGTGGCGAGAAAAAGTGAAGACTTGAAGCCTCTGAACCAAACAGGAACGCGTATTTCCTACCAGAATTGTTTTGAAAGAAGAAAATATCCAGTCAACGCTGACTCTACCAACACCCACTTTTCTTCTACGCGGGTTTAGTGAGATGACTCGATATAAATAAGGATTCGCCCCTTTATCCCACCAGCAAGCTGAGTTGATTTGTATGACTGAATTGCCTGCAAATCGAAAATGGCTTCGTTGCTTGCCCAGAGTTTGTTCTCTTTCTCTTCGATCCAAGGTTTGTGGAAGCGGGATGAATGGCATTCCCTGGAGACGGGAGTAATTCTATTCGTGACCATATTAGTGATGATGGGTATAATTCTGAGGAAGAACTCCAAGCTGCCTCCTGGCCCTCTGTGTTTTCCAATATTTGGCAATTGGCTGCAAGTGGGCAACGATCTGAATCACAGAAATCTTGCGAGGATGGCCAAAAAGTATGGAGATGTTTTCATGCTCAGATTGGGCTGCAGAAATTTGGTGGTGGTGTCGAGTCCGGAGCTTGCAAAACAAGTTCTTCATACGCAGGGCGTGGAATTCGGGTCAAGAAAGAACAACCTGGTGTTCGACATATTCACGGGCAATGGTCAAGACATGGTTTTTACTGTCTATGGCGATCACTGGCGAAAGATGAGAAGAATCATGACTCTTCCCTTCTTCACTCAGAAAGTTGTCCAGTACTACAGAGGCGGGTGGGAGGAGGAGATTCAGAGCGTCGTTGAGGACGTCCGGGCAAATAAAGTGGCGTCGGAGAGCGGTATAGTTGTCAGAAAGCGGCTTCAGCTGATGCTTTACAATATCTTGTACAGGATGATGTTTGATCGCGGGTTCGAGTCTCAGGAGGACCCGCTGTTCATCCAGGCCACGGCGTTTAATGCGGAGAGAAGCCGGTTGGCACAGAGCTTTGAATACAACTACGGAGACTTCATTCCAATATTGAGGCCCTTCTTGAGAGGGTACCTGAACAAGTGCAGGGACCTTCAGAGCAGGAGGCTTGCCTTCTTTAATGACCACTTCATCCAAGAACGAAGGTAATTTTAAGCTGAATTCTTGATGTGTTCTCAATATATTTGATTTGACGCCACTAATGTTGTTGACGCCACTAATGCAGGAAGGTTTTGTGGAAAGGGAAGGGAGAGGGGCAGACGAAGAAGTGCGCTATAGATCAGATATTGGAGGCGGAGAGGAGGGGCGAGATAAGCGAGGAGAATGTGTTGTACATCGTGGAGAACATAAACGTGGCGGCCATAGAGACGACGCTGTGGTCGATGGAGTGGGCTGTTGCGGAGCTGGTGAACCACCGGGAGGTGCAGGTGAAAGTGAGAAGGGAGTTGGAGAGAGTAGTTGGGAGAGGTGGGGCGGTGAAGGAGGAGGACGTGGAGAGGCTGCCGTATCTGCAGGCGGTGGTGAAAGAGACGCTGAGGCTGCACACGCCCATTCCGCTGCTGGTTCCGCACATGAACTCGGAGGAGGCCACGCTGAATGGCTATCGAATTCCTCGGGAGAGCAAGGTGGTGGTGAACGCGTGGTGGCTGGGGAACAATCCGGAGTGGTGGAGGAATCCAGGGGAGTTCAGGCCAGAGAGATTTATGGAAGAGGAGGGAGAAACGGAGGCTGCGGTGGGAGGGAAGGTGGACTTCCGCTTCCTGCCATTCGGGATGGGCAGGCGGAGCTGCCCAGGAATCATCATCGCCCTGCCCCTGCTCGCACTGGTCGTCGGGAGATTGTTGACGGATTTCGAGCTGCTTCCGCCGCCGGGGGAGGAGAAGATCGACGTCACTGAAAAGGGCGGGCAGTTCAGTCTCCACATTGCGCGCCACTCCACCATACGCTTCAAACCTCTCTGACTCTCTCTGCCTGCCTCAGCCATTTATGCTTTTCCTTCATTATATATTGTTGGATCTTCGGATCTTAGAAATAATTGTCCACGTCTTCTACGCTGCCTGGTTTGTGGAGATGACTGTTTACTATTTAGTAGGGATCGACACTAGTTGTAAGCTAAGATGTTTTACTTCATGATGAGGATGAAGCCTGGCTTTGTCCCGTCTCAGAATAACATCATAGTTTCCAAAAGGTGAAGCATTATATGGATCTCCACAAAGTTCTCTTACATCAATGGGGATGTATACCATTCAATATGTGAAAACTTTATAAATTACTGTTTTTTGGTCTTTTGTTTAAATTAACCATTCACCTATATGTTTTTATATAGAAATTTGACTTTTCCATTTTATAATTTATATATTAATTTTTGATATAATATTATAACATCTCTTTTGCTATGCTCAAAAGAAAGATTGGAAAAAGTTATGGAAATTCGCAAATCAATTTAAGCAACGTTAAAATAAATCTCCTATCATCAAGCAATTCACAACTCGATTCGCTCTCACAACTCTCCATAATCCCTTTCATTTTTCTCATTTGGTTTGCCTTAATAAAAATGATATGCAAATCTTCTTTACTTGGATGACTATTAGTTGAATCAATTTAACACATAGGAATTACAAGTAATAAAGAAACAAAATGATACGTGCATGGTTTAAGAGGGGTTGCAAAAGAAATATATGAAGGAATGGATGATATATTCTGAATCATCTTGCATTTCTTTTCATGAATGCCCAATCATTGATTTCAAGAAAGAGATTGTGCTTCTCAACGTAATAAATGCTTAAGAATTTTAATCATTAGTTTGTAAACCTAATTTGAAATTGCAATTCAGAATATACAAAACAACAAAATATAAAAGCACACAACACATGTGTTCATAATGGACACTTTATTATTACATCACAACTGTAGCTTCAGTTTTATTGATCATTGTATGAATAATAAACCTCTACATACATCTATTCATCAAGACTCTCATGAATTACTCACATAATTGGAGGGAAACATAATAAATTGCAATAATAAAACTTCAAGTTTTTGGGCTTCACATACATAGAAAAACTCCCACTTGAAATCCAACTACTATAATGTGTGAGATTGTCATACATTCCCTTACTACTATTTCTTTACAATGCCAAGAGAATATTGGTAAAACTTGAACTTCTCTCATGGAACAATCTTCATAAGTGCATCAATTGAATTCTCTTTGGTATTAATATTCACCACCTGAAGGTTTCCCTTCTCAAGTGTACTTTGGATTAAATGAAAATGAACTTCAAGTTGTTAGTTTGGCTATGGAAATTAATATTCTCTATTAAATCAATGACACTTTTACTATCACAAAATAAAATTGAACCTTGTTGATCTCAATCAAAATTATCGAACAAACATTGCAACCAAGTAATTTAATTTTTCCCTTCAATGAAAGCAATATATTCATTCTCGATAGGTGAAAGTGAGACCAATTGTTGTGACTTTGATGTCCAACTAATTTTTGTTCCAGCATAGGTAAACATATAACTAGTAGTGGATCTTTCATATTCTAAATTTCTAGTCATATTAGAATCAATGTATCTTCTTAATGATGCATCCTTACCATGGAAAAAATAAAATAAAAATAGAAGTTCCTTCGATATGTACCTCAAGGTCCATTTAACCACATGCAAATGTTGTTTTCCTAGATTATTCATAAATATGCTCACCACTCCCACTGCTTGCACAATATTTTTATGATTGCATACCATTGCATATATAAAGTATTCCACTTCTGATGAATATGGAATGCCCTTCATTGAGATTTGTTCTTCTTGTATTTTGGGACACATGGGTGACTGATCAACATGATGAGTCCCCACTAGTTCGGCATCCAACATGCCAAATCTTTCTAGAACCTTGATAACATAATATTGTTGGGATAGATTGTTTTCCTCCTTGTGTCCTTTTGAGATAATGGCCATACCAAGTATTCATCTCACTTCCCCTAAATCCTTTATTGCAAATATTTGTGACAACTTCCCCTTTAATTTAAAATTAATTTCACAATATAATAATAAAGAAAAAATAAAAGAAAAATAAAAGAGCCACTAGGTAGCTTCTATTAGAATATATAGTCCACTAATATAACTGAGAGATATCTTATAACTGAACATAGGATAGGTGATAAGGAATGGGATATTATTAATGTGTATGCTCCTAATACTAGAAATGGTAGACACAACTTATGGGAGGAGCTGTCAGTTTTTCTCTCTCAAAATAAGAACACCTTTTGCATGGGAGATTTTTACTCGCCTCTGTAGCCTTCGGAGAAAATTGGAGGAATGATTGATTTTAATGATAGTATGAAGGATCTGGCTAATTCTATAAATAATAATGATATACTAGATATGGAGATGCATGATGTGAAGTTCACATGGTCAAATAATAGGAAGGGGGTTGACCTTATTCAAGTCAAACTGGATAGAGTTTTGATCTCGGTAGGGTGGGAAGGACTAACTTCCTCCTCTCTTACGGGACTACCCAAGATGGTATCAGATCATGCCCAAGACCTTTTAGATATGAAATAATGTGGCAATCCCATCCTGACTTCAGCTCTAGGGTGGCTGAGTGGTGGGGGATAAGGATTGAAGGGACAATGATGTATAGACTCTCTTTTAAGCTAGAGAATGTTATAAGAAATGTGGTGCCCTACAAGAAAATATATTTTGGTGATATTTTCAAGACTAAGGTTGAGGTGGAAGGGAAGTTAGTCGAACTCTAGAAAGCTATGAGGGAAGTCATACCCATGGATAACATTATCTAGGAGGAGGATAAATATAGAAAAGTGTGGAAGCGAACAATGATCAAAGAGGAGACCTACTGGAAGTAGAGATCAAGGGTGTTATGGCTTAAAGTGGGTGATAGGAATACTGTGTTTTTTCATAGATTTGCCTCAATTCATAAACAGAGAAACACTATTGATAACATCAAAGATGACAATAATGTGAAGCTGAATAAACTGAAAGAGATAGTGAACTAGGTGATGGCTTACTTCAGAAATTCTTACTTGGAAGAGCAAAGTGACTTCAGAGAGGAGGATAGGTAATGGCTGATTGATTCTATGCCCACAGTGATCTCAACTAAAGAGAACAAGGAGCTAGTTCAAATTGTAGGAGTTGATAAAATTCGACTCCAGAGTGTGCCAAGATCACCTGCATGCAAATAGCTTGCTAAAGAGAAACCAAAGGAGTGAGAGCTTGAAGTGAACAATACAAGAGAAAATATTTCACAATAGGAAAATGAAATTGCTATGTGAATGAATGAATTTACAATGAGAGAGAGAGAGACCGAATATAAAATCCTCAAGGAAGCTTGTAGAACAAGCTAGAAGGTGGTAGAAGATAAGGTTGACAACTAAGAATACGTCCACAAAAAGGTGAAACATGCTAGAAGGGAACAAAATCCTATGTTGTCAACAACTCATCACTACAACTATTAACTACATGCATTAACCTAAGTAAGCTTAAGTAAAAGAATAAATAATAAATAATAAATTATTTACTCTAACACCCCCCCTTAAGTGCAACTTAGGGGAATGCCTTAAGCTCACAAAACTAATAGAAAATACAAAATGGGTCCCGACAACAAGGCCATGTTAGGTACCCATGAACAATGCAAAGAAATGCAACCTTTGAAAATGGAGAAAGAGGGAAAACCGCATGGGAAAAACCCTCCCTCAAAAAGAGGTGAAAAAACATGCTAAAAAAAGCATGAAGTGAAGGAAGGAATGCCTCAACCAGTCCCCTCAAGGACAACTTCCATAACCCCAAGCATAGACAATAAATAAAGATTGCATGGCAATGCAAAAGGTTTAGTGAAGATGTCAGCAACTTGTGCATCAGTGGGAATGTACTCCAATGCAATAACACCATCTTGGATCAACTGATAGATGAAGTGCATATGCAAATCAATGTGCTTGGTACGCTGATGCTCTAGTAAGTTGTGTGAGATGTGGATGGAACTTCGATTATCACACCACAAAATAGTGGGATGAGCGAGACGAAAACCAAACTCAGTCATCAACTATCGAAGCCATAAAGCCTCATGATTAGCAAGTACTGTAGCCCGGTACGCAGCCTTTGTAGATGAAAGTGCTTGAGCATGCTGATTTTGGCACGACCATGTGATAGGACCAGAGCAAAGAAAAAACAAAAAGCTAGAAATAGACTTCTGATCATCAACATCACCAGCCCAATTCGAGTTAGTGTAGCCAACAATGTGTGAAGTCCCCATGGTGTAATGAATTTCATACATAAATGTGCCCTAAATGTATCTCAAAATACACCTGGTAGCTTGCTAGTGACTCTCATGAGGGTCCTAAGAAATCGAGAGACAAGGCCAATTACAAAGGAGATATCAAGATGAGTGTGTGTTAGGTACAACAAGCTACTAACTAATTGTTGATACAAAGTAGCATCTATAGAAGGTGAATAGAAAGAGGTAGAAAAAGTGACACCTGACTAAAAAGGTGTGGGAGTAGGCTTACAATCAAACATGTCAAAGTGTTGAAGCATGTCAAGAGCATACTTCTACTGATACAGAAAAATCCCAGTAGAGGACTGAACAATCTGGAGGCCAAGAAAATAATGCAACAAACCAAGATTAGTCATCTCAAACTGTTCCATCAATGCTTGCTTAACATCCTGAAGCATAGGATGATGAGCTACCCATGAGGATAAGATCATCAACATATAGAACAAGAATCAAGATCTCATCTCCAAGACACTAAATGTACACTATGGGATCAGAATGGTAGCGATTGAAGCTTGTAGAAAGCAGAAAAGAGTCCATCTTCTCATACCAAGCCCTAGGGGCTTGCTTGAGACCATACAATGAGCGTCAAAGTCTACAAACCAAGGAGGAATCTGACACAAATCCCAGAGGCTGCTCCATATAAATCTCCTCAGTGATATCACCGTGCAGGAAGGTACTCTTCACATCCATCTGATAAAAAAGCCATCCTTATAAAGCTATGAGGAAAAAGATGAGGTCAATAGAATTCATCTTGGTGATAGGGGCAAATGTCTTGGTGTAGTCAATACCCTCAACCTATGAAAAACCCTTTGCAACAAGATGAGCCTTATTCTTATCAATCGAACCATCAACAACATACTTAGTACAATAGATCCATTTGCATCACACTAGTTTTCTCCCCTTAGGAAGAGGACAAAGTGTTAGATTATGGTGACTGGTCAGGAAAGTAGTGTACATAAAAAAAAAATTGGGCCGTGGCCGACATATGGCCGACATGTTGTAACCCTAAAATGAATAAAATACTTGTATAAAAGGGTTTAGGGTTAGGTATTTTTTATTATGTTGTGATGCAAAATTGGTTCTTGCGGCAGTATGGAGCTATAAGGGATTACATATTGTAATCAGGTTGTAATCACTGGATTGTAATAAGATCAAACTTGCTGTTTGGTGGACATAGCCCAGGGATTAGGTGAACCACGTTAAATTTTGGTGCCTTCTGTTCATTTCTGTGTGATCTATTATTTTTGTTATTGGTTATATTTGCATGTAGTTTTTTATTTCTGTCCGTGGTTTATCCTAACAAGTGGTATTAGAGCAAGGTTGTCTTTCAGTTATCCTCTGCAGGAAAGTCTCACAGTTAAGTGGGAGTCTCATGGTTGAGTGGGAGCAATGGCAAATGAGGGTAAGTTGAGGGTTGATAGGTTTAATGGGCAGAACTTCCAGTTATGGAAGATGCAAATGGAAGACTATCTATATCAGAAGGATTTATGGAAGCCGTTGGAAGGCAAAGCCAAGAATCAAGGAACTATGTCAGAGGTTGAATGGGATCTTTTGGACAGAAAGGCACTCGGAAGCATTCGGTTATGCTTGGCACCATCGGTGGCATTTAATATTACAAAAGCAAAGATGACAAAAGATTTGATGAAAACCCTAGCAACACTGTATGAAAAGCCCTCCGCTTCAAACAAGGTATTTCTCATGAAGCATTTATTTAATATGAAAATGGCAGAAGGTGGATCTATTGCAGATAATTTAAATGAGTTTAATACTATTACTAGTCAGTTATCTTCTGTGGGTATTAATTTTGATGAAGAAATTAGGGCTCTCTTGATTTTGTGTTCTTTGCCTGAAAGCTGGAATGGCTTGGTAATGGCAGTGAGTAATTTTGTTCCTGGATCTAGTACCCTAAAATATGATGATGTGATTGGTATTATTTTAAGTGAGGAAACTCGTAGAAAATCCTTAGGTGGATCTACATCAGGAAGTGCTTTGAATGCACAAAGTAGGGGCAGAACAACTGAGAGAGGAAATAACTCTGGAACTCGTGGGAAATCAAGAGGAAAGTCAAAGGGAAGGAGGTCTCAATCGAGAGGACCAAATGATTGCTGGTACTATGGGAAACTAGGGCACAAAAAGAAAGATTGCTGGAATCAAAAGAAAAATGAAGGAGATAAATTAGATGGAGACAAGGAGGCAAATTTGGTAAGTAACAAATCCGAAGAGGATGCTTTGCTTCTGTCTTTAGAGAGTGTTGATGATTCATGGGTTTTAGATTTTGGCGCTTCATTTCATGCTACACCTCATAGAGGTTATTTCATTGATTATGTCCAAGGGGATTTTGGGCTTATTTATTTGGGGGATAATGAACCCTGTCAAATTGTTGGAAAAGGAAAAATTAAGATTAAGTTGCAGAATGGGAATCATTGGCTACTACATGAGGTAAGACATGTTCCAAGATTGAGTAGAAATTTAATTTTAGCTGGGCAACTCGATGATGAGGGTTGTGTAGTTACTTTTAATGATAAAAATTGGAAGGTTTCAAAAGGTAGTAGAAAAAGGTGTGAAAGTAGGCACCTTATATCTTTGTACAGGTCATATTGTTCCTTCTACTTTGATTGTTTCAAAAAAAAATGAATGTTCAGGAACAATTGCTGCAGTTGTGCAAGGAGAACAGATAGCTACTGTAGATTCTGATATAGTGTTGTGGCACAATAGAATTGGGCACATGAGTGAGAAAGGTATGAAAGTACTTCATTCAAAGAAAGTTTTACCAGGTCTGAAATGTGTGAATATGGATTTCTGTGAAAGTTGCGTGTATGGAAAACAAAAGAGAATGAGTTTTGTAAAGACAAGGAAGGAAAACAAAAAGGAGAAATTAGAGCTTGTGCATACAGATGTATGGGAACCAGCTCAGGTATCTTCCCTTGGTGGCTCTCATTATTATGTTACATTTATTGATGATGCAACTAGAAAAGTATGGGTTTATTTCCTTAGACAGAAATTTGATGTATTTCAAACTTTTAAGAAATGGAAATGCTTGGTTGAAAATGAGACTGGTAAGAAATTAAAATGTCTTAGATCTGATAATGGTGGTGAGTATTGCAGTCATGAATTTGAAGATTATTCCTCCACTAATGGTATTTGTAGACATAAAAATATTCCAAGGAATCCATAAGAAAATGGAGTGGCTGAACGCATGAACAGGACTATAATGGAGCGCGCAAGGAGCATGAGGTTGCATGCTGGGTTGCCCTTACACATGTGGGTGGAGGTTGTCAATACTATAGTATATTTGATTAATAGAGGTCCCTCTACTCCTTTGGGCTATGGTATTCTAGAGGAAGCATGGACTGGTAAGAAGGTGAGTTATTCTTTTCTCAAGACCTTCGGTTGTGAAGCTTTTGCTCATATAGACTCTAAAAATAGAACCAAGCTAGAAGCTAAATCAAATAAATGTGTCTTTGTTGGATATGGCATTAATGAATTTGGTTATAGGCTTTGGGATTTTGAAAATCTTAAAATTGTTAGAAGTCGGGATGTCATATTCAATGAGAAAGTGTTGTACAAAGATCTATTGCAGCAACATGAGAAGAAAGAAGATGATTATGTAGTGTTGGATGATACTCCAAAAGCTAATGTTCCAACCATTCCTCATGATGTGCAACAACTGCAACAACAAGTACCACCCACACCAGTAAATGTTAGATGGTCAACGAGGCAAATTAGACCTCCACAAATGTTTTCTCCCTCTTTGTATTCTATTTTACTTACTGATGCTGGTGAACCTGAAAGTTATGATGAAGCTATGTAGGTGGCTACTAAGATTCAGTGGGAGTATGCAATGAAAGATGAAATGGACTCTTTGCTGAAAAATAAGACATGGGATTTGTGCAAGTTGCCTACAGGTAAAAAGGCTTTATAGAATAAGTGGGTTTATAGGTTGAAAGAAGAGGAAGGAGGTAAGAAAAGATTTAACGCCAGGTTAGTTGTCAAAGGTTTTGCACAGAAAAAGGGAATTTATTTTGATGAGATATTTTCTCCTGTTGTTAAAATGACTTCTATCTGTACTGTTTTAAGTCTTGTGGCTACTAAAGATTTTCATTTAGAGTAGTTGGATGGTAAAACAACCTTTCTTCATGGTGATTTGGATGAAGAAATATATATGGCTTAGCCATAGGGTTTTGAGGTCAAAGGTAAGGAGAACTTAGTGTGCAAATTGAAGAAAAGTTTATATGGCTTGAAGCAAGCACCTCGGCAATGGTATCTAAAATTTGACAATTTTATGTATGAGCATGGATATAACAGGTGTCATTCAGATTACTGTGTTTATTTTAAGAGGTTGGATGATGATAGCTACATTATTTTATGTTTATATGTTGATGATATGCTTGTAGTTGGGTCTAACATGGATCATATTAAGGGGCTAAAATGCTAGTTAGCACATACATTTGCTATGAAGGATTTGGGGGCAGCAAAACAAATCCTTGGTATGAAGATTTGCAGAGATAGGAAGAACAAAACCTTGACGCTATCTCAGGCTGATTATGTTGAGAAGGTGTTGCAACATTTATCTATGGAGAATGCTAAAGTTGTCAGCATACCTTTACTTGGTCATTTGAAATTGACTAAGGAGATGTGTCCCAAGACACAAGAAGAGGAGGATAAGATGTCCAAGGTACCCTATGCTTTAGCTGTAGGAAGCTTGATGTATGCTATGGTATGCACTAGGCCAGATATTGCACATGCAGTGGGAGTCGTTAGCAGGTATATGAGTCATCCAGGATTTGAGCATTGGAATGCTGTTAAGTGGATTCTTCGATATTTGAGAGGAACATCCAATAAGTGTTTACACTTTGGGGGCTCTACTACTAATTTACAGGGCTATGTTGACTTAGATTTGGCAGGGGATATTGATACTAGGGGGAGTACTACATGTTATGTCTTTACTGTTGGTGGGGCAGCTGTGAGTTGGGTTTCTAGGTTACAAAAGATTAATGCTCTATCCATTACAGAGGCAGAGTATGTTGCTGCTACAGAGGTAGCCAAGGAGATGATATGGCTTCAGTTATTCTTGGAAGAATTGGGACATCCTCAGAAGGATAATTATTTGTTCACAGATAGTCAGAGTGCCATTCATCTTGCTAAGAATTCAGCTTTGCATTCTAAGACCAAACACATACAGTTGCAGTACCATTTCATTCGGTCAATTTTGAAGGATGGACAGTTAAAGCTAGAGAAGATACATACCAATGACAATCCAGAAGATATGTTGACAAAGGTTGTAACAAGGGAGAAGCTAAACTCCTCTTTAGCTTCGGTTGGTCTTTTAGACTAACCATGAATAAAAGAATAGTAGAGTCTAGGGTGGTTTGATCCAGTGGGAGCCCCATGTGGTAGTGGTATTGGTATAGGATTAGTCTCCAAGTGGGAGATTGTTAGATTATGGTGACTGATCAGTCCCCAAGTGGGAGATTGTTAGATTATGGCTGACATATGGCCAACATGTTGTAACCCTAAAATGAATAAAATACTTGTATAAAAGGGTTTAGGGTTAGTTATTTTTTATTATGTTGTGATGCAAAATTGGTTCTTGCGGCAGTATTGAGCTGTAAGGGATTACGGATTGTAATCAGGTTGTAATCACTGGATTGTAATAAGATTGAACTTGCTATTTAGTGGATGTAGCCCAGGGATTGGGTGAACCACATTAAATCTTGGTGCCATCTGTTCATTTCTATGTGATCTATTATTTTTGTTATTGGTTATATTTGCATGTAGTTTTTTATTTCTGTCCGTGGTTTATCCTAACACAAAGATCCCTTGTGTGATTCTTCATCAAAGAAGAATATTCCTCCTCATTGCATTGTCCCATTTAGAATGTCTTGTCACTTATACAAATGTCTGAGGATCATCACTAATAGAATGACTAAGAAGACTGGAACTTGTAGTATGAGAATGGGTGTGACGGGAAGTGGAAGGGTCACCAACTAGAGATCTTGTAGCCTCAACTATAGCTTGAGCCCATTTAGGCATCTAGGGAGGATCCTGTGGTAGAGGTAAATGGGGATAATCATGATCATCATCCTAATCATCGATGGAACAACTTGTAAAAGAGGAGGGAGTAGTGGGAGGTGAAGTAGGTGTTGGAAGCAAGTTATGAATTATAGGAGGGCTCTCATCAAACTAGACATCCTGTTGAAATAGGACCTTTCTAGAATTAGGATCAAACAACTTGTAAGCCTTAACATCCTTGTAGTAGCCAACAAAAATAAGTGGTCGACTCTTCTGTTCCACTGCTTTTCTCTGAGCATCAAGTACAAATGCCCATGCTACACTCCCAAAAGCTCAGAATGATGATACATCGGGCTTGACATGAGACCAAGCCTCCTTAGGAGTTATATGTCAAAGTGCCTTGTGAGGCATTCAATTTTGAATATAATTGGCACAATTGACTGCCTTTGCCCAAAAACATGAATCCATGGACCTGGACTGAATCATACAATTAGCCATCTCCTAAATTGTTTTGTTCTTTGTCTCAGACACACCATTCTACTGAGGAGTGTAGGGCACTAAAAACTAATGCTAAAGACCATGCTTAGAACAAAAATCTCTGAAAGCTTGGTTCACATGCTCCCCCCATTGTCCATGTGTATCTGCCGAATAGAAAGACCAAACTGCATCTCTACAAATTCCTTAAAGACTTGAAATGAATCAAAGAAATTAGACTTGTACTTGAGAAAGTACACCCATGTGCATTTGGAGAAGTCATCAATGAATGTAAGCACATATTTGGCACTCGAAAAAGGAGTAGGAAATGACATGAGGTCACTATGAATCAACTCCAAAGGTTCTAAAGCATGAGTGGCTCGTCTATGTGGAAAAGAATCCCTATGTTGCTTGCCAATTGCACAACCTTGACAAACACCATCTAGACAAGAAATCTGGGGAAGCCTAAGAACAAGTGCCTATGTGCTCATCTGCTAAAGATATCTATAATTGACATGCCCAAAATGTTCATGCCAAAGTCTGCTTATTGAATCTGCATGAGCAACTAAACATGAACCTGTATCATCAAAAGACTCAAATCCATCAAATTTGTAGAGGCAAGATGCAAAATCAACACTCCCAGTAGCCATAATCATCTCAAAATCATGTAATTCCTAGATAATCACATCATGTGGTAACAACTCAACTGTCTTACTAGAGCCAGAGTGGCAAATCTGGTAGATAGACAATAGGTTCATCAAAATGTTAAGGACATAAAGAACATCCTGAAGAGAGCCCTTGGCTAGTGAAATAGAACCAGAACCCAGAATTGAAAGTTGTGATGAGTTCCCAATAGTAATCTATGTGGTAGCACAAGGAAAAAGTGAAGTAAGCAACTTAGGAGTTTCTTTCATATGGTGAGAGGTGCTAGAATCAAGAATCCATGTAGGCCCCAAAGTCATAGCTCGAGCAAAAGGAGCATGGCCTTTCCCTACAGGGGGGATGAAGAATGATGCACTGAAATATAATGCTCCTTCATGGCTTCCTCTAAAGCCTCCCAACATTTCCAACACCTAGAAGCATAATGTCCATCCTTGCCACAAAAACTACAGGTCTCACTGGATTTCTTCTTTGTCTTGGAGGTAGACTTAGCAGACTTCAAAGAATCTTTACCCTTTGAAGGGTTTGCTGGAGGAATAGATGGAGGCCTAGAATCAGATTTTGATGTGTCTTTCTTTGATTTTCCTTTCTTCTTTGATTTCTCCTTACAATTTTGAGCAACCAATGCTTGGCTGGAAGAGCCAGAGGCATCCACCAATTAGATCTTTACCTATTGCCAAGTCAATCGATCACAAAACGTATAAAATGTAGGAATCCTATGTTTTTCACCAAGGGCATCCATAGTGGAATAAAAAGTGGAAGAAAAAATTTGATACTATCTCTACAACTTTGAGAGTATCAAAAAAATGCACTCATAATCTATTTTGGTTTTCCCATAGCCTTGTAAAATCACACGTAGAGATTTGAACTTCATCCAGAAGTCTTCAATGGTGGTAAAACTGACTGGTGACAAAGAGGTAAACTCTCCATCAAGCTAAAGTTCTTGGAACTCATTCACTATGCCAAAAAAAGTCTAAAATTTGAGCCAATAAGCTTGTGGAGTGGTCAATCCATCCAAGTGAAACACCACACTCTCTAAAATGTTCAGTGCAATCAATCCCATGACCTCATTAATTTTGTTCCTATGCTGAAGAACCTCAAAATATTGTGTGAGAACAAGTTGATTCTCATCTAGACATGAACATAACCCCCTTGACATGAGAAGCCTAGTCATTTGTCCCTTCCAGGTGTGATAGTTGTGTGGTATGAGACCAGTCACAGATAGATCCACCATTGAGAGAGAAGAAGACAGAAGTAGAAGGGTCTTATTCTAAATTAAATTATAGAAAAGAAAATACCCCCTCCCCCCACAATAGATAATGATATCCCTCAAATACCACAAGAAACAATTATGGAAAGCAAGAACAACTGAAAAAGAACTTAGATTCTAGATGTATAGAAGGAGGAAATAGAAGCTTATACTTTGATGCCAAAAATGGGAGCTCAAACAAACTTTAAATGTGATGAAACTAGCACCATTGTATCTATCTTTGAGTTAGCTTTTTGGTTCTTCTTTTGGATCAGAAAAATACCTCTATATGCTTAAGTTATGGCCAAAAAACTCATTGTTGCTCCAAAAAACCACCTTGCTAGAAAAATACAGTCATTGGATTAAATTTGACACTTGTACGGCCATCGTCAAAAAAATTCCTTGTCGCCAATTTATTGACATCAGCAGTTGAAGAGATGATGTCACTCGGCTAGAAAATGATGTCAGCACGAGTTATAGCAGTAATGATGTCAGCAACTAAAAGAGGGTGATGTGTTGCCTAAGAATAATGTTAGCTACTATGAAATGCTGATGTAAGCCCAAAAATGATGACATCACCATTGGAGTGGTGAAAGGTGGTGCAACACCAATGACAATCGTGCTAGGAGGAGAACCTAGGAGCATAGTGACTGCACCATTGATGGAGGTAGAGCAGGGGTTGTGCGCTGGTGGAGGCCGGGGCTAAGAGCTACATGGGTGACGTAGTTGATCCTCAATAGAGCATGGGTGACATGCAGGCAGCCCCATGGTGGCACATGAGCATTGCTATAGTGGTGGCCCCTTTTTAATTTTCTTTTAAAAATTGTCGAGTCCATACAGTCCGTATGGCTACCTGTAGGGGGCTAAAAAAGTTTCCCTGATGCTCGAAAGCCAAAATTGACAAATTTTATATGAATCTTGACTATAACTAGCCTTTTGGATCTAGTGGCAGTGTCCATTTGGGCTCAAAGTGCTCCAAAATTCAATCTACCCCTAGATTGAAGAAAAATGCACAAATAAACTAGGGTTTGTGTCTCTAAATCACTACTTCAAAAATCGTTCGAACAAGAAGAAATAGGGAGTCTCTGATACCATATAGGAGTTGATAAAATTTGACTCTATCATGCACCAATATCACCTACATGCAAATAGCTTGCTAGAGAGAAACCAAAGAAGCAAGAGCTTGAAGCAAACAATATAAGAGAAAATATTTCACAATAGAAAAATAAAATTGCTATGTGAACGAATGAATTTACAATGAGAGATAGACTGAATATAAAGGCCTCAAGTAAGCTTGTCGAACAAGATAGAAGGTGGTAGAAGATAAGGTTTACAACTAAGCATATGTCCACAAAAAGGTAGAACATGCTAGAAGGGAACAAACTTCTATGTTGTCAACAACTCATCACTACAACTATTAACTACATGCATTAACCTAAGTAAGCTTAAGTAAAAGAATAATAAATAAATAATTAATTATTTACTCTAACACAAATGGTGATTGAGGAGGAAGTCCATAGAGCTGTGTTCTCCATGAAAGCTTATAAATCCCCAAGACATGATGGTTTCTCACTGGCATTCTCTCAACACTTTTGGGAGCTTATCAAGTTAGATCTCCTTCAGGCGGCCCGTGATTTTTTCAGAACTAGGAAAGTTCTTAAACAACTCAATAGAACTTTCATTACACTAATCCCCAAGGTGAAAGACACAGAGGTCCTTTTTGACTTTAGGTAGATTAACCTATGTAACACTTCTTATAAGATTTTCTCAAAAATTGTGGTGAATAGATTAAAGCCACTATTGCATAAGTTCCTAGGGAAAACTCATAGCGAGTTTGTCCCAGGATGACAAATCATAGATGCTACTATAATGATGCATGAAGTCTTGAACTCTATGGAGAAAAGTGGTAATCCTAATATGGCCTTGAAACTTGATATCTCTAAAGATTATGATATGATTAATTAGAATTTCTTGTATAAAGTTATGGAAAGGATAGACCTAAGTCAAAAGGTTATTAGAATGGTGAAGTTGATGGTTGAAACTGTTAACTATTCTATGATGGTTAATGGGTCATCTTGGGGAAATTTTGGAGGGGAAAGAGGTCTTAGGTAGGGTGATCCTCTCTCTTGCTGCCTATTTATTATGGTTGATGAAGTCCTAGGGATAACATTCATGAGAAAGTTGGAGGGGGGGATAATCAAAGGAATTAAACTTGCATCCACACTACCTCCTAAAGTGATTTGGTAGTTTGTGGATGACACCTTCCTTAGTGGGGAGTCCTCAGTAGGTGAAGTAAGAGCTTGGAAGTTAGTGCTAGAGATATATGCTATGAATGTGCGTCAAAAGATCAATTTTGATAAAAGCAAAGTGTTCTTCTTTAACACCCCCAAGACCTGCAATGAAGGATTGTTAATATTTTAGCATGCAACATTGTTGAGTTACCAGATACTTATCTGGGTCTTCCATTAACCATGAAAGATGTGAGTAAAAACTTTTAGAATTTCATTCTAGAAAGAATGGAGAAAAAGTTGATTGGATGGAAAGGCAAAACTCTGAGTAGTGTGGGAAAACTACAATTACTGATCTCCTCCCTCCAAAGACTACTAGTGTACTTCCTATCCTTATTTACAATTATGTAGTGTATGGCTAATGAATTGGAAAAAATTCAATTAACTTCCTTTGGTCTGGAGGAAGTGAGAAGATTAAAATAAGTTTGGACAGTTGGGAAATGGTTTGTAAACTTAAGTGTAGAGGAGGTTTGGGAGTAAGGAAGATAACTAATCTAAACAATGTGCTTCTCATAAAGATGGGGTGGAATCTGATGAAGAGATAATCTAATTGGTGTAATATTATGATATCTAAGTACCTTGGAAATCTAATGTTCTCTCACTACAACTAGAGAAATTATCTTCCAATGGGCTCTAAAATCTAGGGTAATATTGTGGAAAACATAACCCTTTTGAAGTAGGGAGTAAGGTGGCTTGTGGGGAATGGTAACTAGATTAATTTCTAGTAGGGTTCATGGCTTATGGATAAACCTTTATCAAAAACAAAGTTTGGGTCTCTCCAGTATTACCTACAAGACCAGGGGGTGGAATGGTAGCTTATTTTATTTGCCCAAGAAGAAAATGGAAAAATACAAAGTTGCAATAGAATGATATGATAAGAAGGGAGCTGATCAAAGAGCTTAATTCTTTGTTGGAAGAGTATAGGATCCTAATAAGGGAAAGGAATGTTGAGTTCATTTGGAAGGCTACCTTAGTGGGGGAATTCTTGATTAAATCTACCTCTTGAGCCTAATGACTGGGGGAATGTTTGGTTTAATCACTTAATCCCAAAGATCAATATTTTCTAGTGGACCACCATTCATGGGAAAATTCTCAGTATTGACAACTTGATGAAGCAAGGGTTTCAAATACCAAATATATGCTATATGTATAAGATGGAGGAAGAAAGCATCAACCACTTATTCTTGCATTACAATTTTTCTTCTGAGGTGTGAGAGAGAATTCTTTAGAAGCTAAAGGTGAATTGGGTGTTTAATGTGGAAATGGGGCAATTGGTAAACTAGTAGGGCCCCTTCACCCACCCCCTACTTCTCAATTTGTGGAAGATCATTCCCCCCATGTTTGTTGGGGTATTTGAAAGGAGCAAGATAACAAGGTGTTCAAGAACAAGGAGAGGGAGGTGAATGTCATGGTGGAAAGGGTCTAGAAATTGATAGTCGAGAATATTAGTTGCAAAAAATGGAGAAAACTAGCATTCCCCCCTTCCACCCTAGAGGTCAGAGTGGCCAAGTGCTGGTCATTGGTGGAAGGGATTGTGGAGATTGATAATTCTAATCTTATGGCCAGAAAAAGAATTTGATGGAAACCCTAGCTTGCTAATTGGGTCAAACTTAATTTTGATGGAGCTACTTGAAAGGAGGGTTTTGTGGGTGGAGGGATAGTTAAGGACAATAGGGGAAGGATATTGTTCGCATATACTAGTCCATTAGGGGAAGTTTCAAACAATATCATGAAAGTGATGGCTTTTTGTTGGGGTTTAAAATTGGTGATTAGCATGGGATGGAGGGATGTGCAAATTGAAAGAGATTCTAAAATTATTATTGAGACTATCAAAGGTAATATGCAGGAGGGATGGGCTATTAAATGGGTAATTGATGATATCAAGTACCTATTAACCATCCTCAATAGGTTTGATTTGAATCACATTTTTCAAGAGGGAAATAGAGTAGGCGATGGAATGGTGGTGATTAGCTTAAAGCTGAAGGGGTTAAATGTTGGAGGAATTTGAACACTTTGCCAAATTTGGGGGGAGTTAGTAAGTCACGAAGTGAAAAATGATTAGTCCTAGCTAGTTATTTTGCATAATGTTTTTGAGCTAGTGAGGATGGCATGTCCTTGATGCACATGTGGTAGGGAGTAAAGGATCGGATATGGGTAATAATAAATACTCATGGCCCAAAAATTGGAAGTTTGAAATGGGGGATTTTTTATTTATTTCCCTATATGTATCATCGTATGTCGTACAGAGATTTTTTTTTTTTTTTTTAAAGGGTTGATGTGCATTGGGAATGATGGAAATGATTGGGGGATAGATCATTGCGGCTGATACATGATCTTTCTTACTAATTTGGCTGGCTTCATTATTACAATTAATTGTGATTATCGTCTTTTCTTTTGGGTTTTTCTTCCTAAGTGTGAAGTATTTTTTAGAAACTATGTCTAGGCTCTAAAGAAAAAGAGAGGAGAGAAAAAAATTGTAGAGATCGGTGGTGATTTGATGCACATTGAACCAACTATGATTGATGAAAATATGAGGAAGCCCTTGGTGTGGTACTTATTCAAGGACGATGGTTTTGTCTTGTTGATGGAGGCACTTAATGCGCATGCCAAGAATTTTTCTATGTAGTTTGTTAACTCATGGGAGAATCATAGCATAACAATAAATGGTATCTCATTTCATGTTTCAAAGGAGGTGATTTATCTAGTGATGGGTTTGGCTATGTAGGGTAGAAAATGGTAGAAGGTGATGAGGGTGACAGATGAAATGAGTCTACAACATTTCTTTGTGGAAGGTGAGGAACTGACTTGGCATAGAGGGGGTTTCATGCGGGAGAAGTTTCTTGACCCATGGAATGAGGTTTGTTTGGTTTTGATGAAATATCTTAACTTGGAAGGAAGGTATTGAGTCTACTACTACTATGATTTTCCTCTCCTTAATCATTTTCATCACAGGGATTTTATTTTACTTTGTTTCTTCTTGCTGCATGAATTAGAGGATACTACCATTGATGTGAAAGAAACCATGAAAAATGGGGTTAATTTTACTATTTTACACCAGAGTTTAATTTTTAGGCTATATCAATTCCATCTTACCCTGGTCCCCCCTAGGATTGTGGAAATTGACATTCCAGCCCACTCGAACCCCTAGCCCTAAATGGTTCCCCTTAGGATCACGGGTCCTAGAGCCCCTACCCCATAACCCTCACCTAGTGGGTCCACAATGAATCCATCCCCCATGGGGAAAAAAGGGAGACATGATAAAGGAAAGGAGAAGGTGTTGTTGGAGTTGGAGGAAGAGGGAAGAGGGGGAAGGAGGAGGTCAGGGAGGTTAGCAAAATCTAATGCTAAGAGGAAGTTGAAGAAGGGAGCCTCATAGGAGGAGTTAGATTTTGAGGATTTGGGCTGCCCCAAACAAAGAATGAAGGAAAAAGTAGTAAATTTTGGGGTGGGAGGTATGGAGAAGGCAGAAGAGGATATTTTGGACACCTCTAGGCTAGACTCAAGAGAAGGAAATGAGAATAAGGAGGTGTCACATGTTTCAGCAATAGTTGATCTGGGGTGTGTGGACCTCACAAAAGATCAGCTCGTTGGCATGGTGGACAGGATGCCTTCCCCCACTATGATCTTCTCCCCTATTAAGGTTGTTTCCATAAATGCTACTAGCCCCCTAATTCTACAAGATACTACAAAGGTTGGTATGGATGGCTATCTAGTTGAGTCGCAAAAGGCTGGTAATGAGGTGTAGGAGAGAATCTAGGTGCTAAATAAGAGAATGCACCTGTTAACCAAGTTCACGGTAAAAGTTACTCATGTGGCTGCTACCACTCTATGCCTACTCAAGGATGCTAAAGGGGACCTATCTAAGGAGGACTCTAAGATGCTTTTTAACATCCTGGTGGAAGATTGGGTGAATGTCCTCTTGGGGAGGAAAGAGGCCAAGGAATCTTAAAGGCTCCCTCCTTTTCCTTTTTATGCTGCTAATGTGCTAGTTTCTGAACTTTTTAGGTCACAAGGCTATCATGCCTTTGTTAATGTTTTACTATAGTTTCTTAAGTTTGATAATAAGCATTTTGTTTAAAGCCTATAGATATTTTTTTAATTATGGTTTAGATTTTTGTTTATTTTTTCAAGTTGCAATAGGGTTCAGATTAGTTTTGATGGTTTTCCACTAGTAGTTGACCAGCTTGTTTGTAATAGGCCAACCTCCTAGTTTTGGCAACTTTTAATTAAAAAACTGAGAGGAGTGCATCGACAGGGGATTGGGGGTAAACAATTATCCAACTATTATCACAATTATCAATATTAAACAAACTTAACCATATGAGTAATATAAAATGAAACCACAGAAAAATACTCATACATAATAACACTAGATATGTTAACTAGGGAAACCCTTGATTATAGGGAAAACCCCAATGGGGATGGTACCCACAAGATGATCTACTATATAAATATTCCTTGTTAGAGGATGGACCTTGTTAGGAGTCTACAAATACATTTAGTAGATATGAGTCCCTATTAGAAGACTTTGAATCCTTGTTAGGAGATTCCAACCCTGTTACAAGTTGTGCCAACCCTATTAGGAGCTGCAGAAGACAATTGGACTCATGCCCAAATAGCTTCAATGGAAAGGCCAATGAACCCACCGTCCAAATGATCTCTTTATTATTCCTTGTAGAATAATAGAATTCTATCATGTTATTCCTTCCTCTTTCTCTGTCTTGTCAACCAAAGTTCTACTCCTTCTGATCTTGTAACTAGATCACAAATCTTACATGCAATAATTCCTTGAATTGCTTACACACATTCAGTAAACACTCTACTTCTTTTCACACTTCACACTTCTTACAACAATGATAAATTTTTCAATCAAGGGATACATATTTCCTTTATACCATATCTTCATAATAAATCCTTGAGTCATCCTTGAGGCTTTCCCAATTAATTAAAATTAGATAGTTAAATAATTGCAATTGTAATAGCATTGTTGGCTCACAATCTATGAACAATTTTACACATGTGATACTAGGGGTTGCGCACTTGATGTCATCATTAGCTGACTGTCCTTTATCACCACCTGATTGCTCATCTTCTCATTACATCTCAGATGTAAGTTAGTTAAAAAATATTGGGAACTACTTTCCTAATACTATATCTAAATAAATGCTCTATGTAAATTAGGTACAGCTTCCCTATGTCTTTGACTCAAATTATCCACACTTGACCATGTCATTGGGACATAATGTCAAACATGTCTATAACTGTGCATCTCCAAACAATCAAGCTATTGTCCCAATCATCAAGATATCTATCTCCTACTCAACCAATCTTTAGAGAAACCATGCTATGTCAACATTAATGACAAACACAGTCATGAATGCAAAATTTGAATACTCTCCAATGCTTAGGATACTCCCCCAATGTAGTATCATCAACATTCATGCTAACAATCCCCCTCTTTGGAATTGATGGCAACATCTAGATGAAAAACATCTAAGTTCCAAGAATACCACGCAATACTCTATTGCTACTATTGTTCTCATTTTCTCAAATCCTCTCCATCAACCAAGTCTAAAATCCTCTAGATATTAGGACTAGTATCAGCTATCCATATGCTAAAAATAATCTTAACACAATATGTGCACAAAAGGGGCATACTCCTTCTTCTTAGACATTAATTGTTTACTTCACACTAAATAATTCACAATACATCAATATTCATGCTTCCTTTCACAAATCTTTCTAAATCTCTCTAAAAGATATATCTCCCTCATTGCTTAGGAGTTCTTTCTTTCATAGATACTATCCCTCATGCCTTAGGAGATTTTTTCATGTATATGAGCTCCCCCATTAACATCAATGACAAAGGCCTCAATCTCGATGTTACAACACACCAATTATTAAATACCAATTACTAATATGCTGCACCAAGTCATCAACTAGCTAAAGTGTCCAAAGAAACTATTCAATACCAAATATCAAGAGTCCTCAGTGACCTAGATAATCATAGATACTCCCCCATATGGGAAGCATTGACATTTAGTCCAAGCTAATAATAGTTCTATATACCACTAGACTAATGCACTCTCTACATCATCTACTCAGAAGTAGGTAGGGCCATAACCCCAAGCATACCCCTCAAGTATTAAATTGTATATTTAGGCAAAGGATTCATAAAGATATCTGCAATTTGATCTTTAGTACTCACATAAACTAATCTAATCTATTTTTCTGCTACTTTCTCTCTCAGCACATGATACTTAATAGATATATGCTTAGTCTTAGAATGCAATACAAGATTCTTAGACATACTCACTATACTTTTGTTATCACAATAAATGATAAAAAGTTCTTCAAACTCAATTATGATATCCTTCAACATCTACTTCTTCCACATCACTTCATTACAATTATTTCCTACTGCAACATACTCCACCTCAATAGTACTCTAAGAAATACTATCTTTCTTCTTGCTTAACCAAGAAACAAATCTTCCTTTGAGAAAGAATGCTCCACCACTAGTACTCTTTTTGTCATCCATATTGCCTACCCAATCTTCACTAGTATATGCACATGGAGTGAAATCATTCGATCTATCATAAAATTCCATAGATAGAAGTCCCTTTTAAATATTTGAATATTCTCTTTACTACTACAAAATCATCTTCCTTAGGATTAACTTGAAATCTAGTTACAATCCCAGTTGCATTTTCTATATTTGGTCTAGTGTGAATTGGATACTGCAAACCTTTAATCATGAATCTAAACTTCTTCTGATCTACTATACATGTCTCATATTTGCTAGATAACTTATTACTAGTTACCATAGGTGTACCAATAGGTTTACAACTTTCAAAACAAAACCTTTTCAACAAATCATTCAAGTATTTATCCTATGAAATGAAAATACCATTAGTGTTCTATACAATCTACAATCCTAGGAAAAACATCATTTCTCCTATCATTCTCATTTAAAATTCATTCTTCATCTCTTTAGGAAACTTATTGCTTGGTTCATAATTACCTCAAAAAATGATGCCATCAAAAAATATTACAATAGTCAAAAACCATTTTCACCTTCTTTCAAATACAAGTTACTATCTATCATACCTTTAGAAAATCCTAGCTTTGCCAAACAACTATCCACCCTTGCATACTAGGATCTAGGGCTGTTGTTTAGACCATATAAATATTTATTTAATCTGCATACCATGTCTTTATCTTTTGATAAAGGGAAACCTTCAAGATACTCAATATAGACCTCTTCTTTAAGTTCTCTATTCATAAAGGCTGATTTAACATCCATCTGATAAACCTTAAACTTCTTAGTCCATTCTAGCTATAGGTGAATATGTCTCCTCATAGTTTATGTCATCTTGTTGTGAATAACCTTTGCATTCAAATCTAGCCTTGTTCCTCACAACTTCACCTTGTTCATTCATCTTGTTTCTAAATATACTTCTGCTAGGACTTGTCAACTCAATTTTTTTTTCTCCTCTAAGCTCAGATCTCTACTCATCAAACTTATTCGCATTTTGAAAATCATTGTTAGTCTTAATGATAACTTCCACATTTTCATGGTTATCCTTTGGATCAACAATAGTTACCAAATATATCTCTTCTACTACTTCCTCTTTATTAACCAATTCATGCTCATTATCTTTAACATCACAGTTATTCAATAATCTTTCCATACTTTTTAAAAACAATTCTTCATCTTCATCAAAAATTGAACTCATTCTACATTTTCTTACTCTCTAAGGAAATCTAGATGAAATATGACCAAAATATTTACATGTCCAACAAACAAAATTTTTCATTCCTTCTAGCTCTCTTTTCGTAAGTAGATCAATACCATCTTTTATCTTGATGTGTTCTTTGGATTTGGACCTATCTCTACTTGTTCTTCTATTCTTTTGTATGCAGCAAAATGATTTTGGACCTAGAAACTCAATGCTATGTGCTTTACATAAATTTTATAGCTCACCAAGAATCTCCATCTTTTGGGTGTCAAAATCTCCTTTATCTGACTTAGGACTATCTTTTCTGAAATAACTAGCCATTGATCTCCCAAAGTTGTTAAGCTTATCCTTCAAGGACTTGATGCTCTGATACTAATAGTTAGAGTATATAGTCCACTAATATAACTAAGAAGGGGGGGAGGGTGTGAATCAATTATCCAACTATTATCACAATTATCAACCTTAAACAAACTTACCCACATGACTAATATAAACTTAAACCACAACAAGATACTCATACACAATAACACTAAATATGTTAACTAGGGAAACCCTTGATGGGAGGGAAAACCCTAGTGGTGATGGTACCCACAAAATGATGTACTAATATAAATATTCCTTATTAAAGGATGAACCCTATTAGGATTCTATGAATACATACAGTATGTATGAGTCCTTGTTAGGAGACTTTGAATCCTTGTTAGGAGTTGTGGAAAATAGTTGGACCCACAACCCAAATAGCTTCAAGGGAAAGATCAATAAACCCACTGTCCAAGTGTTCTCTATATTATTCCTTGTAGAATAGTAGAATTGTAATGTATTGTTCCTTCATATTTCTCTGTCCTATCAACTAGACTTGTGCTCCTTCTAATCTTGTAACTAGATCACAAATCTCACATCCAATAATCCCTTGGATCGCTTGCATTCAATAAGCACTCTTCTTCTTTTTGCACTTCTTACTTCTTACAACTATGATATACTTTTCAATCAAGGAAAACACCTTTCCTTTATACCAAATATTCATAATAATTCCTTGAATCAGCCTTGAGACTTTCCCAATTAATTAAAACAAGATAATTAATCAATTATAATTAGAACAACACTGTTAGCTCAAAGTCTATACAAAATTTCACATGTGCAATACTAGGGCTTGTGCACTCGTTGATGTCACCATTTGTCTATCCTCTATTAGTACATAACTCCACATATTGTCATTACATCTCAGATGTAAGATAGTTAACAATCATCAGGCACTTCTTTCCCAATACTCTATCTCTAAACTTCTATTTGTAAGTTAGGTACAACATCCATATGTCTTCGACTTAGACAATGTGAACTTGACCATGTCATCAAGACACTATGCTGAACATGTCTAAAACTATGCATCCAAAAAAATCAAGCTATTATCTATACCATCAAGATCTCTATATTCTACTCAACTAGTCTTTATAGAAACCATGGTATGTTGACATCAATGAAAAATAGTCATGATTGAAACATGTCAATACTCTCCAATGCTTAGGATACTCCCTCGATGTAGTATCATCAACATTCACTCTAAAAGCTTCTTATAATATATGTAGATCAAATTTGCAATGAACTAAGTTATTTTTAGTCTAGAAACTATCAAACTCGTGGTATCTCTATTTTGGTGCTTACTTCAGCCCGTATAAGCTTTTCCTCAATCTGCAAAATTGATTTTCCTATCCATGTTTGCAATGCCTCGAGATTCATCATATAAATTTCTTCATTTAAGTCACCATGAAGGAAGGTAGTTTTAACATGCATCTTTTTAACTTCAAGGTCATGAATAGTCACTAAACAAGGAATTTCCTAATTACTAGTAACCTTTACTATAGTTGAGAATATTTCATTGAATTAAGTTCTCTTTTGTTCATTGAATACTTTTACAACTAGCATGGCTCTGTATCACTTGTGTAATCCACATTCTTCCTTAAACTGAAAAATCTAACAAATTTTTAATGTTTTTTGATTTGGTGGTAATGGAGCCAAATCCAAAATTTTGTTTTCCATAAGTGTTTTTGCCTCTCCTTTCAAAGTTGTCTCTCATTTGTAAGAATATGATGCATTACAAGAATCTTTAAAAATCAATAGTTCAACTTGATTATAAAGTAATAATTTTGTCTCTACTTCATTAGATTAGAAGAGTTCCTAATTATAGAATTTGATATGAAGCCTCTATTGTCTGGTAGATTTTCTTAATTTCTAATTTTTATTTAAATCAATACTACTACCTATTTAGAGGTCTAATGAGAGCACTAAATAGATAGGACCATTACTTTGCACCAACATTTAGTACAAGAGAAATATTGACTTCCAAACATAACCCTCAATATAACCAAAATTAAATTAGCAAAACTCAAATAGATGGGAAACACCAACACTAAACCAAAATTTTATCAAGGAAGTATGCAAGAAAGTCCTCTTTCAAGGAATCTAAATTTACTAAAGATGTGTACTATAAATGTGAAATTGAACTAATTGATTTAATGAGATGAGTAAGATAGCTCTAGGTGATAAATATATTCAATTATTCCAATTTAGACATGAAAACATGTCTTTACTAAAAGATGAAATAAATGTTGTACTTAACTTGAAATTAGCAAGGGGATATATGTTTCATCTATGAAAATCATGGATCTAAATTTATCACTAGATTTGACTATGAATTCATGATTACAATAAAAAAAACCCTAGAATTTTTTATTTTCCTAAGGCCTCTTGGAAGAAGTTGTCCTTGTGGTAAAGTGTTCAAGAACTTTACTAGAAGATGGACATATTCCCAGGACACAATAGAAAAATCAACCCACCTTCTTTGGAAATGTTTTAGAAAGTAGTTGTTAAAGTGGGGTTTCTATTTCACAAAAAGACCAATCTATTAGTGCCCAATATAACCACTCAACTTATAGTACATAAGAGGAAGTTAAGCCCTTGTCACAAATCCTAAGGGAAGTGCTAATTATTTTTCCCAAAAATCTCTCCATCAACATCACTCAAGGGTCTTAGGATTTAAACCTATAACCAAGCTCTAATACCTCTAGTAATAGTGGGGTTGTCATTACACCAAAAGATCAATTTATTAGTGCTTGATCCTATTGAAAATATGAGGTAGCAAAGGTTACTAAGAGAGGAGGGGTGAATCAGGAACCAATAAAACTAAATCTTATTTCACTAATTAATTCTTCATATAATATTCTGATCTAATTACATACATGAAAGAATGAATGAAAATAAACATTCATAGAATCTAAATTTACTAAAGATGTGTACTATACATGTGAAATTGAACTAATTGATTTAATGAGATGAGTAAGATAGCTCTAGGTGATAAATATATTCAATTATTCCAATTTAGACATAAAAATATGTTTTGACTAAAAGATGAAATAAATTTTGTGCTTACCTTGAAATTAGCAAGGGAATATATGTTTCCTCTTTAAAAATCATGGATCTAAAGCTATCACTGAACTTGTGACTAAGAATTCATGATTACAATAAAAAAACCTAGAATTTGTTCTTTTTCTAAGGCCTCTTGGAAGAAGTTGTCCTAGTGGTAAAGTGTTTAAGCACTTTACTAGAAGATGGACATATTCCTAGGACACAATATAAAAGTCAACCCACCTTCTTTGGAAATATTTCAGAAAGCAATTATGAAAGTGGTGTTGCCATTTCACAGAATGACCAATCTGTTAGTGCTCAATACAACCACTCAACTTATAGTACATAGAAGGAAGTTAAGCCCTTGTCACAAATATTGAGGGAAGTTCTATTTTTTTTTTTTCCAAAAATGTCCACATCAACACCACTCGAGGGTCTTAGGATTCAAACCTATAGCCAAACTTTGATACCACTAGTAAGAGTGGGGTTGTCATTGTACCAAAATATCGATCTATTAGTGCCTAATCCTATTAGAAATATGAGGTAGGAAAGGTTAATGAGAGGGGAGGGATGAATAAGGAACAAATAAAACTTAATCTTATTTCGCCAATTAATAATCCATATAATATTTTAATCTAATTGCATTCATGAAAGAGTGAAAGAAAATAAACATTCATAGCAATTTGACACAAGATATGGTGACCCAAAAACCTTCCATATTGAAAGTAAATTTTGAGTGGGATGATACCCACAAGCTTTAGTACCATAGTATAAAGTTGGCCTATTAAGGCTTACAATTGATCACTTATGGTGATCTACCCTGTTAGGAGCAATAAGGACTCTAAGGTCCACCTTGTGAAATGATTTACAATAGATACAATGAAGCATGCACTCAGTAAAGAGAATTTACATAAGACTGTTAAGTCTACCTTGTTAAAGGATTTAACTCATACACCTGTGAGGATGAACCAGTGGCTGATCTTTGATCTACAACTTTGATTTTTTGGTTGAGATTCCTTAAATTGTAATAATCACCTTGCTATGATAGATAAACCTCTGTTGTAACTTATACTTCTTGTACCCTTCTTAATTCACACTTCTTCTTATTCCATGCTCATGTGATACTTATTTGGATATGATAAAATGCTTTACATATATACCAATCCAAATCATAACTTACTAAAGTTGACTACAATACAAGTTTCATCAAAATCCACAAAGTCAACCTAGCTATTGTAACTCAAGTTTTGAAGACAAACTTAGTAATGTTCTGATACTTGGCAACCATTTCCAATACTCGACATCATCTGACACTTGGTTGATGAAGAGGCTTGGTTTATACTGATCACTTCCAAGAAGCTTGAACTCTGTTAGCACTATGTAACTCAATGAACACTATGAAACTTGACATATACTGAATTGTTAGCTTAGCACTCCATGGCTTAGTCAATTCTAGATTCACATTGATAACTTTGTGACCTCAATAGACATTGGAGAATATGGTTAATACTAGACAAATTGGTTAATACTATATAACTCAGTTGACACTATGGAGCTTGGTTAATATTAGAATTTCCATCACTTGCACTGAAAAACTCAATAGACACTGCTATAACTGACATGAACTATACATAAGTTCTGAAGCTCAATAGTAATTGAGAAACTTGGTAGCAGCTATATAGCTTGGTAGCAACATAAAAAATTGACTAAGTATGAGTTATAATTAAAAAAATTGACCTTAATGTCAAATATCTCCCTCTTTGGCATTAGTGACAAAAATACTTATCATCCCAAAAATTGAAAACTCAAAATTACAAGTCAAAACATTTTGTGTCTACAACTCGATAACATACACTATTTGTTTTTATTTTTCAAAATTTATTTTGTAAAAGATGTTTTCTGATGATCTGTTCATGTAACTGTATAATACTATATTGCTCCCCCATACATAAACCTTATATATCTAGATTACTACTCCACCATACATATATTTTTTAGATGTCTTTACATATACTTCTTCCTCTTTATACATATATACATTCATCTATACTTCTCCCACTTTTTTACATAAATGCCAAAGGTGTGTACTATATGTTAATACCAAATGTGACACGAGTTCAAAGTGTACCTTCAAGATTAATCCCATTGTCTTGTCCCTATTTTCATGTAACACCTTACTTGCATGTAATGAAATCTGAACATTTGCTGATAACTCCATCATGTGATCAACTATGGAGAAGTTATTGTCGTTGATGAATGTCTTAGCATGTGCAATTTATGTCTGCAATGCATTAATGTTTGGAAGAATCATGCCTTAGATTTTTTTCAAGTATGGCTTGTTGGAAATATAAAAGGAGTAACTGAGAGGGAGGGTGAATCAGTTACCACTAAAATATATCCCAGATCCCTTAGATGTCAAAAATAAAATTTAGATGGAGAAAATAGATTGTTTCTATTACTCAATAAACACATAGAAAATGTTGTAACTCGGTAAATGCAGAGTGTGATTTACTTTTATTTGATCTTAAAATGTTAACAATAATTAATTCACAAGCATAAGAGAAATAACATGAACACATGAGATACCACAATTTAATGTGGAAACCCAATATGGGAAAACCACCAATGTAACTAGTTAACATTTTTCACTCTTCTAAAGTGAGCCTTATTAGGAGCCAATCCGGTTAAAAGTTACAAAATACACTATTAGGTATGACCTTGTTAGAGGATTTAATCATCCTATTAGGAGTGGCCTTGCAAGAGGTCTTAAAATAATTCAATGAAACTGTCACCTTGTTAGAGGATTTACAATTGGCTATTAAACCAACTTTGTGAAGAGATTTTAGATCACTACTACAATGGTTAAAGAGTAACAATGAAATGACCTGATTGTGATGCAACCAAATTTTTGATTATAGATCTCTATTCTACTTCATACATGATCCTTCCTAATAGAATAACACTTTTCTACTCCACAAGGATACCTACTTATCCTTCAAGTTCACTCTCACTCTTCTTAATTCAATCAACACACTTGCACACACTAGAAATCTCAGCTTCACCTTTCATTTATATGATCCAAATTTCCAAGTGGACTCAAATTCAGATTACAATAACCAATAATCATCACCATAGTCAGTTAGAAACAATACTTAAAATAATTAAGCTTCTTATGCCAAAACAACAAAATCTTTCATTGGCCAACCATGCTTGGTAAACATTGGTTCTGAGATGATTTCCTATGTTAACCAATAGAAGCTTGGTTAACACTGTGAACTTTCAAAAATCATTTGGTAACTGAGTGAACTTGGTGAACACTGACTCTATCCAACTTTTCTTTGCTAACCATGTGAACTTCATTAACACTATTTCTTGCCTGAATTCTGTCGATGCCCAAGCAAGCTCAGTAGACACTATCTTTGCAAAGTAAACATTAGGAATGCTCAATAGAAAAAAAAAATTGTCTTCCTAACCAAGTGAGCTCAATAAGAATTGATTGACAACTGATATAACATTTTTGTAACATCAAAGAAAACACACAATTAGAAAATTGTATCCAACAATCTCCCTCTTTGACATTGATGGTAACACAACATGTCATAGCACAATGAAATTTGAGAATAAGACTTTCTATGATAGAAAGTTTCTCTCTTAGATTTTTCCCAAAAGCTTATTTTATGTAGTAATCTCCCCCTGTGAAGGAATTACATAACTTATATGATAGTATACTTCTCCATTAGAAAGATATGATAGTAATCTTCTTCCTCTTTGACAACACATGCCAAAGACAACACACACAAAAATAGTATCAATATACCTTGAGTACTAATTCATATGCAATATTCTCTTTGACTATGCTACATCAACTAATTGATCTTCAACTTGATTTTTGTTGATGTATCACTAAAACTTTATTTAGTGAGCTTCAAATAGGAGAATGACCCCTAACTTACCTCTTAGATATAGGAATACATCCTTAGGTAATGGCTTGGTGAATATGTATGCAATCTATTCTTTTGTGTGAACATTTGATTTTTTTTCCTACACCAATTCTCTAAAGAAATGATATTTTATAGCAATGTGCTTAGTTTTGGAGTGCATCACTAGGTCCTTTGATATGTTAATTGTGTTGGTGTTATCACAATACATGAAAATTGGTTCTTTGATCTCAACCTTCATGTCTTCCAAAAACTATTTAAACCAAACAAGGTTAGAACAATTAATTGCTACTACAACATATTCTACTTCTATTGTAGATTGGGATGTGTAGTTTTACTTCTTGCTTGTCCAAGATACCAACCTTTTACCAAGAATGAATGCTTCACCACTTGTACTTTTTTTGTCATTAAGATTTCCTACCCAATCAGCATCAGTGAATACCTTTAGGTCTAGGTTTTCTCCAAGTTTGTACCATAAACCATAGTCTTCAGTACCTTTTAGATATCTCAAAATCCTTTCATTTGCCATCATATGATTTTCTCTAGGTTTAGCTAAGAATCTTGTCACTATCCCAACTACTAAAGAAATATCAAGCCTTGTATGAACTACATGTTGTAACTTTTCAATCATTTACTATATAAGGTCTAATCTACCTCTTTGGAATCATCACCTTTGGTAAGCTTTAGTCTTGTACACATAGGGGTACCAACTAGATTAGAATCTTCCATTCCAAATTTCTTGAGTATCTCTTTGATATACCTAGATTGAGCAATGTAGATACCATTCTTGTTCTATTGTACCTATAATCTAGCAAAGAAATTTATCTCACCAAACATGGGCATTTCAAATTCTTTGTTCATTTTTTCTAAAAATTCTTTGCATGGATCATCATTCTCTGTAAATAGATTATCATCCACAAATATCTCTACCAATACAATCTTGTTGTCTAGTCCTTCCTTGATATACAAACTATTATTATCATTTGTTCTCAAAAAATCCAATATGTATAAGGTAGTTGTGCAACCTTTCATGCCATGCTCTAGGAGCTTGTTTTAGACCTTAAAATGCTTTGTATAATTTGTAGACCATGTTCCTTTTGTCTAGATCAACAAAACCTTCTAGTTGATCAATGTAGACTTTTTCATGAAGAATACGATTGAGAAATATAGATTTAACATCAATCTAATATACTTTGAATCCTCTGTGAGTAGCGTATGCATGTAGAGTCCTAACACCTTCTAATATTTCAATAGGATAAAAAGTCTCACCATTATCAATTATTTCTTGAGAGTAGCCTTTATACACCAATCTTGCTTTGTTTCTTGATACTTGTCCATCTTCATTTAGCTTATTTCTAAATACCTATTTTGTTCGAATCACATTTTTATCTTTAGGTCTAGGTACAAGGGTCCAAATTTTGTTCTTCTCTATTTGTTCTATTTCTTCATTCATAGGCTCAATCCAACTTTCATTTTCCAATACATCTTTAACATTTCTAGGTTCAAAATTAGTAAGTAAACATGTACCTTTTAGCTTACTTCTTGTCATAGTACCTTCTAATTTATCTCCAATAATCTAATCAAGTGCATAATTCCTTTTGACATACTTGGCCAATATAGGTTCTTTACCTTTTGAATGAATTGCACTATATTCATTTTGAATTTCAACTTCTAGGCTAGCTCACTCAGACTCGATAGCCATTGGCTCAATAGCTTTAGAGTGTGACTTGAGTCATTGTGACTTGGTTTGAACTTCTTGTAACTTGTTAACTAAGGAAGACTCGAGAGGTGAAGTCTCTTTATTGATAGATGTGTCTAGCAATGTATTAGGTTCAAAGTAAACAAATCTTCTATAGTCTTCTGGTTCCTTTTTGCTTTCTTCTTTTGTCTTTTCTGCAAACTCATCAATTCTCACATTTGCACTTTCTATGATTTTATGAGTATAAAAATTTGAACATTTATTGCCTTACTTCTGCAAGAATATCCTAATAATATACCTTCATCACCTTTCACATTGAACATGTCTTTTCTAGAATTTTTCAAGATATAACGTTTACTTCCAAATACTTTCAGGTAGCTTACATTGGGTTTATAGCCATACCATGATTCATAGGGAGTTTTATATGAGTCCGTCTTCAACTGTAATTGGTTCAAAGTATGAAATGTAGTGTTGATGGATTCCTTCTAGTATTTGATAGCAACATGCTTTTCAATCATTAGAGTCATTGCATAATCCATGATGGATCTATTTCTTCTTTCAACTATTCCATTTTACTCAAGAGTACTAGGGGCTAACACCTATCCTTTAATTCCTCTTTCAATTCAAAAGTTATTGAATTCATTGGAGATGAATTCACCACCTCTATGTAATCTTAAGTATTTCAATATTTTCCCTATTTCCTTCTCTATTCTTTCTAAATACCATTTGAATTTCTCAAATGCTTCTAACTTTTTTGTAAGATAAATAACAGTCATCATTGTAGAATAGTTGTCAACAAAAAGAATAAAGAATTTTTCTCAACTATAACTTTCTATTCCTATGGGTCCACATAAGTTGTTAGTCACAATTTCCAAGACTTCTTCAAACTGATAGTTTTTGCTCTTAAAACTAGTCTTTTGCATTTTTCCAATCTAACAATTATTGCATAAACCAACATCTAGTTTCTTCAAACTAGGGATACCTCTTACTCTTCTAAATTTTCTTATCTTGACCATATTATCAAAGTTTACATGACATAATCTTCTATGCCATAACCAACTTTCTTCCAGTTGAGCAATAATCTTCTAAGCCATTACCAACTTTGTTTGCCTGATCCAATCATATTCCCTTTGTCATCTAGTAGTCTTGCCTTGCCATGCATGAATTCTACCTTGAATCCAATGTTGATTAGATGTGTGACACTTAGCAGATTATGTTTTAGTCCTTCAAACCAATAGGCATTATCATATACAAGTTCTTTGGTTAATGAGATTCAACCTTTCCCTTTTATGCAACAAGGTGCATTATTTCCAAACCTTACACTACCTCCATCATAGTGTTCAACATGTTCAAATTTTCTTTTGTCTCCAATCATATGATGTGAACATCCACTGTCTATGATCCATGTGTCACTTTTACTAACATAAGAGATAAGTGTCATCTTATCTTCTTCTTCATCAGATTCATCTTTCATAGCAATGTATACTATTTCATCTTCACTATTATCAGAATCTTTAGCTATAAAACAAGTCTTCTCACCTTTTTCCTTGCATGATCTATGATTTTTGAAATCCTTCTTGCCTTTGTACTTGTGACTCTTCTTCTCATCCTTGCTTTCTTTGTTTGGGCACCTGGTAGCAATATGACCAATTTGTTCACATGAAAAATAGATTAGGGGAACTTTACCTTTATATTTTCCTCTACTTCTAGAATATTTCTTTGCGAGTAAAGCTTCAACAACTTCAAGATCACTAATAGAAATTTCCTCTGATTCATCTTCACTTTCTAACTAGATGTCCCTTATTTTCTTGCCTTTCTCTTTGAGTGAATTCTTGGCCTCAAATGTAGATTCAATATTTTTGAAAGTTGGAACATAATTGTCATAGTTGTCTAGCGCAAAAGTTGTCAATATTCCTACTAAGGTATCCAAACTTATCTTTTGATTTGGCTCACACCTCTTTTCTTGAATAGAAAACACTCTAATTGCATAGATAGGAAGAAATACTCTAAGAAATAATCTTCTCTCATTGTCATCTAATCAAACTATCCTCTAAGGCTTTTTGATTTAGCTCTCCTTACATTGTCATCACCATCATAGATGTCCCTTAGCTTATTCCACATATCAAAAGCAGTTTTGTAGTCTTTGATGTCATCAAATTCATCATAACTGAGAGCAGATGCAATATCAATCATCATGATGTTATGGTTCTTTTTCTCAACAATACCTCTAATAGATAATATACCAGTAAGGGTTGTATATTCTTCATCGAAGTATTTCAAGCCTAAATCATTGATGGTGGCCAAATGAAGTCTTGTGAGTCCCTACCATGGTGAAAAGTTGTCTCTATTTAGGTTTGAAATCTCTCTCTTGTAAGACATCTTGATCTTTAGCTTAGATCCTTGAAACCTTTCCTATAAGCACAAAAAGCTCTGATACCAATTGTTGAAAATATAGGAGTAACTAAGAGGGGGGGTGAATTAGTTATCACTAAAATATATCCTAGATCCTTTAGATGCCAACAATAAAATTTAGATAGAGAAAACTAATTGCTGCTATTACTTAGTAAACACATAGAAAATGCTATAACTTAGTAAATATAGAGTGTGATTTACTTTTAGCTGATCTTAAAACATTAACAGTAATTAATTTGCAAACATAAGATAAATAACATGAACACATGAGACACCAAGATTTAATTTGAAACTCAATATGGGAAAAACCACCAATGTAACTAGTTACTATTTTTCACTCTTCTGAAGTGAGCCCTATTAGGAGCTAACTTGGTTAAAGGTTAAAAAACACACTATTAGGTGTGACCTTGTTAGAGGATTTAATCACCCTATTAAGAGTGGCCTTGTAAGAGGTCTTAAAAGAATTCAATGGAACTATCACCTTGATAGAAGATTTACAACTGGCTGTTAAACCAACTTTGTTAAGAGATTTTAGATCACTATTACAATGGTTAAAGAGTAACAATGAAATGACCTAATTGTGATGCAACTAAATTGCTAATTATAGATCTCTATTCTACTTCATACTTGATCCTTATTGATCAAATAACACCTTTTTTCTCCACAAGAATACCTACTTATCCTTCAATTTCACTCTCACTCTTTCCTTCTCAATTCAATCAACACACTTGCACACACTAGAAATCTCAACTTGACTTTTCATTGATACCATCTAGACTGTCAAGTCAGCTCAAATTCAAATTACGATAACCAATAATCATCACCATAGTTTTCTAGAAACAATACTTAAAATAATTAAGCTTCTTATGCCAAAATAAAAAAATCCTTCATTGGTTGACCCTGCCCAATAAACACTGGTTTTGAGATGATTTCTTGTGTTAACCAATAGAAGCTTGGTTAACATTGCGAACTTGCAAAAATCCTTTGGTAACCAAGTGAACTTAGTGAACATTGACTCTGTCTAACTTTTCTTCACTAACCATGTGAACTCGGTTAACACTATTTCCTACCTAAATTCCTTCAACACCTAAGTGAGCTTAGTAGACACTATCTTTGTAAAGTAAACTTTAGGAATGCTTGGTAGAAAAGGAAAACTCTCTTACTGACCAAGTGAGCTTGGTAAGAACTAACTAGCAACTAATATGACACCTGTGTAACATAAAGACAACACACAATTAGATAATTGTATCCAACATGGCCCTAATCCTAGCTTCTTCCTTTAATAACTTTGCTTGCAAATTTATCAAAAATCTAATCTTTGAATAATGAGTAGAGCTGTAGCTTGGGTCAAGTGATAACTAGTGTGCACCTTCCTTTATGTATTCATCTATTTTTTATAATTTATTTTTAATTCCTTGTGTGAAGATAGATGTATCACACAACTTAAGGAATAAGGAAGTGACATTATTTACAAATGTCTCCAATGGAAAATGAATAGTAGACAATTCTACTTGGTTTATTGCAATTTTCTTCCCCACTTGTTCCAATACCTTGTTCTCAAACTTTTTGCTCTTTTTATTGATCTTAGATTGGTTTTGACAGTTGAGTTTCTATACACTTAAGTCATTTAATTAGTTCATGCCAAACAAGTAGTACATGCCAAGAACAACAAGTATAAAATAGAGCATGTGGAGTCCACAGTATATGCTGACTCACTCAAGTGCCAAGCAAATAGTGTATGCTGAGTGATTCAAGAGCCGAATAAGTAGTACATGCCATGTCATTCAGATTCCAAGTCACAATATAGAAATTCTTATATGCTGAGCATCAGAGACTTCAGATGCCGAGTAACATAGTTTTGTTATAGTTGTTTATAATGGTACAAACTACTATGCAAATCATTTTTGAGCATATTGAATTATGGTATTTTGGTGATAAGGATGAATCTTAAGTTGGAATCCCTAAAAAGTACATGCATCCAATCAAAAATAGGGAAGGTCTAAGAGGAAAAATAAATTAATCTCAGTCATTGATTCATACCTAACCCTAAGACACCAAGATCTTCTTAAGGAGGAAAAACCCTAAACTTCATATGCATGTGGAAGGAGTGAAGTGAGAAGTTTGCATGCACAAATAGAGCATCATGGTGACCAAGGAATTGTAAACTAAAATTGTATTATAGAATTAGTTAAGGGAGAACAAAGGAAGAAAATAATATACAGAAGTGAGACATCTAATCAAGAAGGATCAAGAATACATCAATTTAGAGGTGCTATGTCATCAAGAAACAAAGTGCTAACCACATGATCAATACTAAGTCATTCTAATAGGTGAATTGGTTAAATCTCTTAATAGAGTCCTAACAGGCTATATTAAAATCCTCTAATAAGATGCTTACTTAATTGTGAGTTAAAGTCCTTTAACAAGGCACACTTTTAACATGGTGTTGAAATCCTTTAACAAAGTAAGACCTAATAGTCAGTGTAAGCCTTTAACAGGGTAAACCTTTCAAAGGGTAGATCAAGTTTCATTAAAAAATATTGTAACCTTCATTGGATACACTTCATTACTATTGTAGTGAAGATTTGTGGGTGTCATACTGACCCCAATTTTACCTTCTTATTGGAGGCTTTCTGGGTAATCATATCTAGTGCCATATATGTATAAATGTTTACTTGTTTACACGATTCAGATGTACATGCTTTACATGGTATTTCAGTTGACTTAGTGAATGTATGAGATGGATGTGTGGTGAATGTTTTAATGGGTCAAAGTTTAAACTACTAATTCACCCCCTAATAAGTTTACCTTTCCTATTGTAGTTCCAACAATTGGTATTAGAGCCTTGGTGTTTGAAAGAGAAGCTTTGCAGATTTGAGGAAAGATCTTGAAAATGGAAGTCTACAAGTTGTGAAAGATCATTAAGAATCAAGAAATTGAAACACAACTCGTTCTATGTTGACTGAGTGAAGCAAGAGAAGACTTCAATAAATATTTAAAGAGAAGGAAGGAAATAGCTTTTGTGGAAAATGACACACAATATAGAGAGATGAAAATTACTAAGTTATTTTCTAATGGAGACTCCAATGAATTTGATGCAAAAATTGCAAATCTAATGGAAAAGAATAGAGCCCAAGTAGATGAAATTAGAAATCTCAAGTTAGAGCAATAATTCAAAGCCATACTACTATGTGAGGTGACCAAACATAAAAAGAAAGATATGAAGGACAAAGCCATGATTGAAGAAGAAAAAAGAGTTTTGACCAATAGACTAGAAGAGAAATCATCAAAGCTAACTAAGATTTTTAACATGCAATTGGATACTTTGATTCAAATGATGAATGCAACTTATTAATTGAATGTCAAGGACATTGAGATAACAACATTGAATTTATAGAATGAGTAATTTCATAATGAACTAAAAAGGGAAAACAAATTTTCTAAAAGTTTTAATAAACCAAGTGAAGCCATTAAATACTTTGAGCAATTATTGAGATCCCCTAGATCCAATAATGATACACCTAGACAGGGATACACAAGTATTGAAGAAGGAGAGTCAACCAAAAATGTTGAAGAAAGGAACAAGATAGGTAGGAATTCCAAACCTACTTGTCATAATTGTGGTAAGAAAGGACATACTACTAATGTGTGTAGGAGCAAGGCTATAAATCATAATGTCAATCATAGGAGCATGGTTCACTGCCATAAGTGCAACAATCAAGGTCATTAGGAACAAGAATGTAGAATTAAGTCCATGCACACTCAAAGATTTGAAGGATATTGTTATAAATATTAGAAGTATGGACATAGAGATTTTGAGTACAGATCCAAATCCATGTGGTCATCACATTGGAAAAAAAAGGTAAAAAATAATGGCAACTCTTACAATTGGGATTATAATACAAGGTATATTTGTCACTATTGTCAAGATTATGGACATGTTCCTGAGAATTGTATTAAGACACACTTTAGAAGTGATTACAAAAGTTGGTTGAGTCAGACCACATGTTTTAGTTATTTGAATATTGGTCACATCAATCGATTTTTTCCAACAAGGTCAAAGGCACCAAGTTATGAGTTCATTGAATAGCTAGGTGATAATTTTGAGTTAGTAATGACCAGTTACTTTGAGGATTTCAATCAATCTATAAAGAAAAGATTGAGGATTCCATTATCATTAGTGGAAAAAAATTATGATGATGTTTGTCTCCTAGTTGATGCTGATTATACATTTGTTCAAGTGGTAACTCTAAGAGTAAGATGGATAAGGCCATTAGGCTATGAAATTAATGTAGATGAGGCCTTTGTAGCAATAACAACATTAGTTGTTGAGGATGTAGATAACAATTCCAAATCATTTGGTAATTATGAAATGGCTAAATCCAAGAATACCATGGAACTAAAGACTACCTCTATCATCAAGAAGAAGGAGAAGTTGGTAAAAAAATTGGAAGCTAAATTTCGTGAAGGTGTCAAGAAGGAAGAGGATGAAGAGGAAGAGGATGAAGAAGAAGGAACTCAGATGCAATGACCACTTACATTAACACAAGGACTAGGTGAAGATCAACAAGAGGAAGATGCAAAAATTATAGAAGGTGCCAAGGAAGAAGAAGTTGAGGAAGCACCTACTTATAATGATCAGAAGAAGAGAAAGGCTAAAAGACAAATAGTAGACCCAAAAATATTGTCAAACCAAGCCAGCTAACACATATAACACCTATCACAAGGGCTAGCTCATGTGTCATAGCACAAAAGGCTAAAGAGAAATCCAAAACTATAGAGTAGGAAGGAGGAGAAAAGAAAAGACCAAGGAGAAAGTACATTGCTCAAGCTGAATCTGATGAAGAAAGAAAAAAATCTGATGACAATAGCCAATTCAAAGTGGTGAGTCATAATCCATCTTCAAATTTAGACAACCTATGTGAGAATGTTAAAAATAATGTAGATTTATCAATATTTTCTCACATTATTTTTTATAATCTTGGAAAAGTTGAAAAGAATCAAGTGGATGCCCCACTAGAGATTGCTAAGTCAATGCCAAAAAGTTTATATGAAAGAGTAGAGAAAAAATTGTATTATTGTTTGTGATCAAAAGATGAATTAGGGAGATGTCATTTGCTCAAGTTATGCCTTAACTTAGCAAGGCACAAATTGCTAAAGCTATAAAGAAATATGTTGTTAGATTTGTACCTAAATATAGAGCCTTTAGCATATTGTAGAACAATATTGAAGATGTTGTAAAGAAGACCACACAAATGTGGAAAGTTACATATGGGCTAACTATAGTCAAAGAAGGTGAACAAGAGCCTAATAAGGTTAAGGATGATGAAGAAGATGACAACAATGAAGGCACAATTGAGGGAATTATAGAAATGAATATAGATGACTAGGCAACAATTGAAAAAGAGCAACAAGAAGAATAGAGTATACATAATTCATAATTGCCAAATGTTAGCCCCCAACAAATCACAAGTGTAAATACTAAAACAGTTATAGTAAAGGATGTTTTTGATCTCACTACCGAAAACATCAATCACCTAACAGAGGAAGATTTGAAAAAGATACTTGACCAAATTACACTGTAGGCTAAATTGCGTGACAACCTTGCCCTAGTGAGTGTAGATGAAATTCAAAAATTAATTATTGATACTATAAGGGAAGAAGTGAAAAAAAAAGAACCACCTATGATCACCCCTCAAGTCACTAATGTACAACCTTTAGATAAAATACTAGAAGCTACACAAGAAAAGGTTGATATAGTTGGAGCCGATAAAGTGGAAACTCAAGCCACTACTGATACACAGAGTCAATTAGATCAAATAGATTTATCTACACCCCTAGCACAAGTTCAAGTTGCAATCCAAAGCATAATGAGAGAGAAGGACAAGCCTAAAGAGATTGACTTGACACCAAAGTTGAAGGACCAAGCATCAATCCAAGCTCTGGTGACTTTACCAGAATCTGGCTCTCCTTCTAGCCACACTCTTTAGAGATTGAGCATAAATGAAACACTTTTGTGTTTTTCAATGCCATGTCCAAGTTCATCAAAGCCAGAAGAGGTCATAACATATGGAAATGTAAGATTGGATGAAGAGATTCTTTTACAAAAATATGACTATGACACAATGACAATAGAATAGATGGGCATACTACAAGAAGCCTTGACTAGAAAGAAACATCAAGAACTACTCAGAAGGGAGCATAGGTAGAAGTAAGCTTTGCTTGATATTAAAGACATATTCCTAGATGCATTTAGTCTACCTACTCTAGATGAAACCAAGCCACGGATTGAACAACTAAAAAATGTAGTGGAAAAGGTAAATGATTCAGAACTTGATACTAATGCAAGATTATTATAATCTTCTAAAAAGAAACTTCAGAGCAAAGTGAATGAGAAAATATATGGTGATATAGCACTTATACAAGTTGCATTTGAAAATAAGGTAGAAAGTGTGAAGAAAGTACTTGAGAACATTTTCTCACTCTACACCAAACTATGCAATTGCACACTCTTCACACAAGAGACAAGGAGTCACATATTGAATTTGGAAATTCAAATTACTTCATTAGGTACAAAATTGCCCATAACTCTAGCTCAAAGTGAAAAACATTCCAAAACTTTATTGCAAACCTAGAATTAGTTAGCAATATTATTTGTATATGAACCCAATATAAGGGCCAAACTGATCAGCATCCAAACAACATTGACTCCTCACATGAAGATTTTGCACAAGGAGTTAGGCTATGTAGAAACTCTTATGAAGAAAGATTCCAATCTTTCTACATTAGAAAACTTATTCCACCTTGCTGCTGAGTTGACCATCCAAATTAAGTCTTTAAATGTAACTTGTGAAAATTGAGATGTTGCTCTCAAAATTATTCTTGAGGTCCATAAATATTTTTTGGACAAACACACTATTAGTGTATAACTCATTGACATCAACATCAAAAAAGGCAGAGATGAAAGAGAGCTAACCAAAGGGGAAAAAAGTAAAAAGTGATAAAAAGAGTAGCCAAAGCCAAAGGAGGAGAAAGTAAAAGCTTAAGAAAAAGGAGAGAAAGAGTGCTAAGCTAAGATAGAGTAAGAGCATGGGGGAGCATGCAAAGAATGGGGGAGAAAGCATAGCCAAAAAGCAAGAAAAAGAGTATCAGTTGAAGCATATCTACTCAGTAGGAGTAAATTTTTGAGTACAAAATAAAATCCAAACAACTCAAGGGGAGTTACAAGATTTTGAGGTATAAGTTGTTGCAAAATTTTAAAATTTTGTACATAAGCCAAATACAAGATATGTTATGCTCATAAGAATAAAGATATCAATGCATGACCAAGTGTTTTTGACACTCATGTCAAAGGGGGAGATTATTGAGCTTAGATTGATTTTGACAAGTGAGTATCTATACATTTGAGACATTTACATAGTTCATGTCAAACAAGTAGTACATACTAAGTACAACATGTACAAAAATAGAGCATTATGATTCCATAGTATACGTTGAGTCACTCATATTTTGAGTCACTCAAGTCCCAAACAGATAGTGTATGCCGAGTGATTTAGGATCCAGGTAAGAAGTACATGCTGAATCATAGTATAGAAATTAGCATATACCAAGCATCAGAGACTTCAGATGTTGAGTAACATAGTTTTGTCATGGTTTTTTGTAATGACACAAAGTACTATGTAAATTATTTTTTAGCCAGCTTACAGATTGAATCACAATATTTTGGGGATAAGAAAAAATACTGAGTTGGAATTCCTATGAAGTACATGCATCCAATCAGAAAAAGGGAAGGTTTAAGCAAAAAAATGGATGAATCAAAGTCATTTATTCATACCTAACCCTAAGTCACTAAGATCTTCTTAAGGAGGAAAAAACCTAAACTTCATATGCATGTGTAAGGAGTGAAGTGAGAAGTTTGCATGCACAAATAGAGCATTCATGGTGACCAAGGAATTGTGAAGTGAAATTGCATTGCAGAATCAATTAAGGGAGAATAGAGGAAGAAATTATTATACATAAGAGAGACATTTGATCAAGAAGGATCAAGAATACATTAGTTTAGAGGTGATCTATCATCAAGTAACAAAGTGCTAACTGCAACATCAATGCTGAGTCATTCTAATAGGTGAATCAGTTAAATCTCTTAACAAAGTAGTCCTAATAGTCTATATTGAAATCCTCTAATAAGGTGCTTACTTAATTGTGAGTTAAAGTCCTTTAACAAGGCACACTTTTAATAGGGTGTTGAATCCTTTAACAGGGTAAGACCTAACGATCTTTGTAAGCATTTAATAGGGTAAGCCTTTCATAGGGTAGATCATGTTTCATGATCAAAGATTGTAACCTTCATTGGATGCACTTTATTATTGTAGTAGTGAAGATTTGTGGGTGTCATCCCCACAACAATTTTACCTTCTTATTGGAGTGTTTCTAGGTAATCATATCCGGTGTCATATATGTGTGAATGTTTACTTGTTTACATGATTTAGATGCACATTCTTTACATAGTATTTCAATTTTCTTAGTGAATGTATGAAATGGATGCATGGTGAATGTTTTATGGGTATAAGTTTAAACTACTAATTCACCCCCCCAAAAGTTTACCTTTCCTATTGTAATTCCAATACTTTGTAGCAACTTATCCTATCCATTCAAGTCTTCATTGAATATCCAGACAACTTCTACTAACTAGTCCAAAATAGGTTGTGTACTATCAACCTCAAGTATTTACAAATATGTCCTTTGTATCTTTAAGCACTTGGTTTTCATTCTCTTCTCTTCTCTAAGCTTTTGTTGATTAGCTTCTTTTGCAATAATTCTCCTAAGATATTTATTTGATCAAGAGTGAGGGTAGAGATATCCCAATTTGGAATAACTATATCCTCATCTAAATCAATTTCTTCTTCTTTACCATTATTCTTATATGAAACTTTAGTACTTGGTTGAGACTTGCTCTCAACTATCATTGTAATAGCTATGGATACATGTGGAATAACAACAATAGTAGAAACTAGGGGGCTAGTAACAAATGTAGATATGACACTAATAGTAGAAATACCTTGTTGCTGCATGATTAAACCTAATGATGGATAGATTAAGTGCCGGTAACTTTAGTAAATGAAATACTCACATAAATAAGTCCTAAGCTTGGTCGGGTGCTTGGTTTTGTAGTTGTACCCAAAACCAACTCGATAGAAGTTTTCTCTAAGAGAGATTGCAATAAGGCTTTACTCAAAGAATGAGGAAATTAGGCCATTAAAATTGTTGCAATCTACTCTATATCAATTTCCTCAATGCTTTGAATCTCTAGAAAACTTCCTCTAGTAGCTTCCAATTTTACCTCCTCCTCATCAGATTTATATCATCTACTACATCATCTTTGTTGCCACATCCTCTTCTTCATCATCATCATTTTTGTTATCATCATCATCATTGTCATTATCATTGCCATCATCATCATCATCATCATCGTCGTCGTCATCTTCATCATCATTTTGTCATTGACATTAACAAAAAAATCAATAGGATGATGTAACTGATATATTTTATTCCATATTGTTGAAGTTTCCTTCACCACATATTCTATGTCTTTAAACAATATCATGCATGTGTTCATTTTGATAGTGAACTTCTATTCATTTTTGTCCAATTATTCCTTGACCTCTTTTTTATTGAGACTCAACATGAGTTTCCTAGGAGTCTTTTCAAATATGTCTTTGGTAGTCTTCTTTGCATGCTCCAATATAGGCTTTATTCCTTCCATAAGATCATTAGTTATCTATTGTTTAAGCTCATAAAGAAGATACTTCCATTTGCCTAACTTATTCATAACAACACCATCAATCTATCTTTTCTCATCTACATTCCTTGATTCATATTTGAGGAATTTGAAACATGCCATGGAAGTTCCTTCTTCAAATTCCTTTAACTTTTTTTGAAGTGTAGGTGGAGGCTTTTTGAAGATAATTTTCTCGACATCCTCTTCACCTAAGTTCAATTTCTTACTGGACTTTGGTGCCCTTCTTGTGAATACAACATCGAATCACTTAGTAGGTCTAGTTATTATAGCCTTACCTTTCTTCATTTTAGGCTCTTCTTCCTTAGATTTGGTTTTCACATCTTCATCGTTTGCATTATCATTTCTCACATCATTACCTTTTTTTTTTGTCAATAGGAAAGTAGAACTTTCTTGTCTTAGTTTTGCTATCCTCTTTCTTCCCTTTTTAACTACTTGAGGAAGCTTAATTTAAAGTTTTATTTTTTCCTTGGATTCTTCATAAGTCCAAAAAATAAGGTTCATTAGGATCCATAGGCTCATTTAGTAGTGCCTTAATGATATATTTTTTATCATGAATGTTAACCTCATACTCTAGAGGCTTAACCCATGCCACTCTATGTTTGATTTTCTAAATATACACTTTGTTATAGTCCACCATGAAACATATATCATCCTTGTAGTCTTCTACAAGTTTCTTAGGAATCCTAAATCTATTATTCGTCTTCTCCTTGAATGTTTCAAAGTAATTGTTCATGATGCTATCAAAGTTTTCACCCATTTCTTCTATATACTAATTTATTTGATATAAAATAGGGACATCTTTTCTCCATACTACTGTAACTTTGGAAGAGAAGAATTTATAAATAAAAAAAGAATAAACAATTCAAGATTGAACCAAACTTACATGAATTTTCCTTTGAACCTTTGATTCTCTCCATGTTCTTATTGAACTAACTCAATAATAACTCAACAAGGTCAAATTCCATGTTATTCTTCAATACTTTGAGAGCTAGATCAACTGCCTCACATGACACATTGTTGAGATGACTAGAGTTGTAGATCTAATGAGCAATCACATGAATTACAAACTTTAATTCCATGTCTATGATTCTTCTTATCTTCATTCCTTTGTCATCCCACTTGACAAGATTTTTCCTTGCTAGTTTGACCCAACCTAGGGTTTTGGTCATTTTGGCTTTGTTCAACATTGTAAGACAAGTGATTATGTGAATCAGCTTCCATGTGATCAGAATGGGTTGGTCTAACCATAAATTTCCATTGTGAACTTGGCTCAAGATAAATCTTATCCAGTTTGATTGAAATTCCCTTGGCATATGTGAAATATGCATCAAGCCCTTGGCTTCCAAATGTTGATGCTCAGGTTTTAGAACACCATTTACACATAACTCATTTAATGCTTCATTCATCTCATGAGTGGCTATATCTTGAATAAAACAATGATAATATGAATGGATATAATGCATGAGCAATACCTTTGGTATAATTTATGATTATACACCAAGTGGGTCAAGTGCTTCTACAGTTTCCAAACTCAACTTGAAGTTTGGTGCTTTGCAATCGACTCCTTAGATCAACATTTTAGACCCTTTCTTATTTTTGTTGCTAGAAGATGCCATGCTTGGAAAGGTTTCTAAAAACTTGAAATTTATTTAGTAATAAACACTTAAATTATTCTTAAGCTTTGAAATTGTTTTTCACAAAATAGCTCTTGAAATTCACGGTGAAATAATGCATTCAATTTCTTCCTTTTTAACGAATTTCTTCTTTAAAATCACCAATAATTCTTGGTACATTTACTCACTTGGTGATAGGTTGTCTTCCACTTTCTTTAGCCTTTAATGATAAATAGAATTTCATGGCTCAGTAGAATCATTGTCACTTGGTAGATTCTTCAACAACTAGGTGTCCTCACACAATACTGTAGTGTATCTTGACCTTTCTTGGCAAGGTCTTGCAACCTAACCTAGCTCGATAGGGTCTTGAATTTCTGTAACCATTCAGTGATCATTGTACATCTTGAATGCTAATATGGATCTCTTCTTCTTGCTTGCTGGAACTGATGAGGGATTTCTGCTTCAGAATCTCAAATCTAGTTATTCCCATAGGGATTCAAGTTGAAATTCTTGAGTCATCCAATTCTTGAGTGACATCTACTTCCTAACTTGGGCTTGCATTCTTAGGAGATTTTGGTATCCATTTTTTCTTCATCTACTTACTAATATTATTACCCTTGGCTTTCTTTTCATCTTCAATTCTTCCTATGTTCATATAGTTCTTGGCAAAATGTCTAGGTTTTGTACAAATGAAACATCTTTTAGTAGTATCTCTTTTCCTCATGCATTTTTTCACACACTTTTCTCCAATGTGCCCAAATTCACCAAAGTAGTGGCATCTACACCATGTGTTGTAGTCTCATCCAAATATTGCTTTCACAATATATACTACTGGATTCAATTTCTTGGTTTTACATTTAGAAGATTTGTGTCCTTATTTGTTGCAAGTATAGCATTTTTCTTCAAAATTAGATTTCTCCTTGCATTCATTTTCTCTATGCCCATGCTTATTATAGTTGTAACATTTTTCATTTAATTTTTCTTTACCATTACTCTAACATTTTTTTTATGTATGACCCATCTTACCACAATGATTGCAAGTATGCCTTTGACTCTTTTGAGTTCCTTGCTTGGATGATTCACCTTATTTTGTGTATATCCTATTCCAACTTTTCCCTTGTGTCTATACTGACTTTGTTCATTTAATTGATTCATGCTTTGTTGAGATTTCATCATCCTTTCATTGGTTTTCTTTTTAGCATTTAGATCATTCAGTAGTCTTTCATTTTCTAATCTTAGATTTATGAGTTCTTTATTTGCACCAGTGAGTTGATCAATTAAATTTTCTTGCTAAAGGAATAGTTTATTGATTTCATTATTATTTTCTTCTATCTCTTCTTTGGCTTTGTCTTTTTCTTCCATGACTTCACACAATCTCACTATTTGAATTTCTTGCTCTCTTTTTAGCTTTCTAACTTCTTCTTTAAGATTATAATTCTTTTCTAATAGGTATTTGCTTGCCTCATCAACTTCATCTAAATTTATTTTAGGATAGATGTCTTTAATTCTTTCTTCATTGTATAGATTTTCATTCATTTGCACTACAAGATATTTCCTTCTTTTCAATGATTGAAAGAGTTGCTCCTTTACTTTCTTTAGTTTCCTAATGGCCAATTCATGATACAAGTTTCATCAAAATCCACAAAGTTAGTCCAACTGTTGTAACTCATGTTCTAAAGACAAAATTGGTGGTGTTTTGATACTCAGCAACCACTATCAACACTTGACATCATCTAGCACTTAGTTGATGATGAGGCTAAGTTCATATTGACCAATTCCAAGAAGCTTGAAATCAGTCAACACTAAACACTATGTGACTTGATGAACATTGCAAAAATTGGCATATACTAAATAACTTGGTTGACACTCCATGACTTAGTCAAAACTAGATTCACATTGCTAACACTACGAGCTTAGTAGACACTAGAGAACATGGTTAACACTAAAAAACTTGGTTAAAAATGCATAACTTAGTTGTCACTATGGAGCTCGGTTAAAACTATAGTTTCCATCACTAGCACTAAACAACTCAGTAGTTAGTACTATACTTGGGATGAGTTGTACATAGGTTTTGAAGCTCAATAGAAACTAAGAAACTTGGTAGCAACTATAGAGCTTGGTAGAAATGCAACCAATTAACTAAGTTTGAGTCACTAATAGACAAATTGACCTTAATGTCAATAGATCCAACCACTCAACCTATAGTACACAAGAGGTAGTTAAGCCCATCTCACAAATCTCAAGGGAAGTGTTGAACACTTTTCTAACAAAGGTTTTAGATATTTAGTCAAATTTTTGATATTACACTGTTGTATAGTAGGGTAGAAGCAAGAAGTTGGGTCTCAAAGTGGAAGTCCATGAATTGAAATCTTACTCCTTTAGAAATGACACCCATTTTAAAACAAATGAGCACCTATATTAGGCTATAAATTTATAAAAATGGGCACTTGTTTTCAAAAAAATAAAAAAATTTAAATTTTTGAAAATGTTGGACATTTAAAAAAAATAAAAAACAAGAACCCATTTTCAAAAAAATAAAATTTTTTTTGGGGCATTTAAAATGCATTTTCAAATGTCATTTTAGTTTTAAATAACAGGTGCCCATTTTTTAAATTTTAAATAACGGGCACCTATTTCTTAAAACATGACGCAAGATTGTTTTTCTCCCACCTTGGCTTTTGGTTTGGGTTAGACTTGGTGGGACCAAGCCTATGCCTTTACCTCTCAAGATTTTCCTAAGGCATTAAACTAACAAATTTGGGTCTTTTTGTAATTTTTAGAGGGTCTTTTTGATCAAATTATTTGACGAAATGAAAACCCATTAGAGATCTCATTCTCCTGATTTTATAAATGTAACTTTTATAGTGTTATGATTTATTTTTCTATTTTTGCATTCTTTTTTAATCAAAGGTGGTACTTAAACATAAAATAGTGAGGTTCAATAAAACTTTAATAACTCTTTTTGTTTATGGTTTTTTCTTAAATTAATTTATATGTATTAAATATACATACAATTATTTTGAAGATAATTTTTTTTTTTGAAAAAAGTAAAATTATGGTCTCTGTATATGAGAACTTTTAAAAACTAGCATAATAGCTAGTTAAAAATTAATAAAAAATTAAGGAAAAATATTCTCATCAATATTTGGTGTGTTAGGTAACTTCCTATAAAAATATTTATGAACATTCATTAATTACTGTCAAATTATGGTGTTTGTACAGAAGTGCAGTATGGTCTTGAAACAAACATTTTGAAATAGTGGTTTTTAAAGATGCATACCAAAAAAGCTTTCTATCATATGGGTATACAAATAAATTACCTATTCAAAAATTAGACTTCAAGAACTACAATTTGTATTGCTAAAGTTTTCTAATATTTAATATCTAATTACTTCAAATTTTGACATCAATTGACAAGAAATTCAAAAAATAATAAAAAGACTTCCACTTTTTGTCCAAAAGTGAGATCCAACTTCTTGCACTTAACCAGTGTAAAACTTTTTTGTGTTTTGGTTTAAGGGGAGCTTGTCTTGTTCAAGCCTTAAATTAAATGATCAAACTTAAAATTAAGATGTAAAAATACTGATAAAGGAAATTCTAACATGTAGTAGGATTTAATATATCAAATGAAGGATATGATTAGGTTTCAATTGAGTTTGATATGGAATCAATTATGCAAGTATAATATCCTTGACTCAAAGGAAAAAAAAAAAGGAAACTATGAAAGTCAAAAGATCATGAATGAGAATGTATGGGACATGCCATTATGAATAATAGAATAACTTCAATGATTTGGAATTATGGATCTCCTCCTTAGAAGAAGAAATCTACTACCACCTTGAAGAAAAAAGATTGATTCAAAAATTCATAGATGCATGAATTTATAATCCTAATGAATACTTAAAGTTTCTTTGTTGAAGTCTCATAAATTCATAGATGCATTTTCTTATTTTTGTGTAGGATTATTGATGAAAATAAAATGCCCAAGACTCATTAAATATACTAGTTTGTTGAATAAAAAATAGAGTAGGTTAACATAGGACAAATAGTAAACAATTTGGAAACGTCAAGAACTAGGGTTGAATTATTCTAGAATAGGTTGATTTATTCTTGAGTGGGGCCCAAAAAAAAGAATTTTTGGAGGCCTTGATGAATGTACAAAAATAATCAGGAAATTATAAAACTACCAAAATATTTGACCAAAATAGCAATAAAATAACAACTAAAGGACTAGATCAAAAGAAAAATATGACCTAGACTTGTGAGAAATTTTGGTAAAAGAGAGAAGGATAGCTAAATCACACTAATAATAGCTTAAAGGTATCAAACTAAAGTTTTTCCATTTTAAGATAGTACATTTGGACCCAACTTTACCAGTGAGTGTGAAGAAAGTTAAACTCCTAGTAAAGGAAGAAAGATAAGATATGATGAGACAAGTCACATTGAGATATAACATCACAAAGCTCAAGGACATAATCATCCTAAATTAGGATCACAACTTTTTTCTCATGCATAAGAACACAAAAAAAGAGAAAAGGAAATAAAAATAAATAAAAGACTCAAAAGGGGTTAGTACTAAGTCTCAAATCAATTAGTGAAAGAGACCTCAGTTGAAGAATCCACCAATATCATATTTGGAAGGCTATTAAAAATCATAAGAGATTACATGATAAAGGAAAGAGTACTACAAAGGATTAAATCCCTCATGATTTTATCCAGAGAGAGAGAGAGAGAGAGAGAGAGAGAGAGAGAGAGAGAGAGAGAGAGAGAGAGAGAGAGAGAGAGAGAGTCTTTTCTAATAAAGCTTATATCCTTTACTGCCCATCAGTAAACATAGAAACAAGATAAAATATTCTAATGAGTTTTTTACACTCAATATTCAACCTTGTGTTCACATTGATAGATTTTTCCTGCATTTGTATGTGTGTAACCAACCATTGATCAATTTCTTGATATCACTAAAGAGTGAAAATATGTTTGAGCTCTATATAGGTGGACAAGGATTCATTATCTATAGAGAAATTTTATGTGAAAATACATCTTTATGGGATTAAGAAGTATTAGCAACACCCTTTAGGCAGTGAACTATAAAAGTAAAATGTAAATACATTTCCCTGGGGTGGAGAAGTGTCACTAATACCCATTGAGGATTTGCATGTAAAATTAAACTTCAATAATATGTAAACTATAGTACAAGGTAGGTGTATACATATCCACTCCTTATGATGACCATGTACCCATAGACATCATAAGGAACACAATAAGGGGTAACTATTTCTAGCAACAATAATATATCTGTTAGAAAGTAAAGTCCACCAAGATAACTAAGAGGTTGGTGGGGGAGGGGTGAATCGACTATCCAACAATTAAAACATCTATCAATCTTATTAATCCTTAAGAATGTGATAAATATAATCAAAAACCATAAGAAGATACTTGTATATAAAAACACAAAATATGTTAACTAGGGAAATCCTCAATCGAAGGGAAAACCCCAATGGGGATGGTATCTAAAAAATCATACACTAATATATAAGTTCCTTGTTAGAGGATGAAATCTTTTAGGAGCCAATGCAATACATTTAATACATATTAGAACTTGTTAGGAGACTTTGAATCCCTATTAGGTTATTCCAACCCTATTAGGAGTTGTAGAAGGTAGATGGACCTACTGTGAAAATAGCTTTAGGGGAAAAACCACTGCACTCACTATCTAATTGATCTCTATATCATTCCTTATAGAATAATAGAAATTTATAGCTCTTCTATCCTCTAACTAGACCAAACCTTTTCTAATCTTGATACCATATCATTGGGTAAAAGCACAAACTCGTGTCACCCTTTTGTAAAGGAAAAGACTAACAAAAGTATAACTTTTCACCTTCAATGACATAAAATTCATATTATTATTTTATTTGAAAATGAAGTAAACTAATGATTTTTTTAAAAATGGATGAAGTTTAGGATTATAATTTTTAATATGTATTTAGAATAAGAATTCATATATTTTCCTAAATTTTATAGATAATTATTTAGTTGCTGAAAAAAAACTAAAAATTAACGGTCTAGCTCCCACCACAAAACTATATGGAAATAGACTTATTTTCCTTTGATCTCAGATTGTCTTATAGATAGCATATACAACTAGAATGATCAAACAAAGAAATGTCTTTAGATATATATTTTCTCTTTTATAATTATTCAAATTTTAACTCACTTGAAATCGATAGCTTTCACTCCCACCACATTTTTCAAAACAAATCTATTCTACCCCAGAGAAAAATTATACATTCTATAAGAGGAATCTCTCCTTTAGAATGCCATAATTTTAAATTTTTTTGATATGATTTACTATTTTTTTCTTTCTCAAGATAGACATCTTTTCAAGTGCTAAAATATGTGCTTGTAGAATTTTTTAATTGCAAGATACTATATTTAATTAAAACACTATAAACTCTATATGAGAATATTCTTGACTCTGAGATCTATAAAATGATGATTATATGTTATTACAAAAATATCATAAAAAATAGTAAGATTTATTGAAACACCACTTTTCTAGAATAATTTTTTTCTTTAGTAATTGGATACAAACTAGTGTAAAACATGCATTTAACAAATAATTCCAATTGGAAAAGTGTGCTTGACCATATATAGCTCAACTAAAATGAATTTATCTAGATCATATGTTTGAACAAAATAAATTTTTAGATAGAATACTCAAATTCATTCATTCTGATAAGTCATCTTGAAAGGTGACACAACTTTGTACTTTGACCCCAACAACTTCAAATCTAATAATCCCTTGGATGACTTACTCAAATTTACTAAATACTTTGCATATCACACTTGAATAATTTTAATCACTTATACACTTAACAAAAGGAAAAAAACCTTCCTTCATACCATATCCTCAAAATAATCCCCTGAGTCGGCCTTTACACTTTCTCAATTAATTATAATAACACATTATTAAGATATTACAAAACTTTACATATTTTGGCAATTAAAAGTCACTGTTAGCTCATGGTATTTATAACTTCTCACACATGTAACCTTAGGCCTTGTGCAGTCTTTGATGTCATCATCAAGATTTATTCTATCACTATCTAACTATTTTCGTCATGATTTTATCTTTGTTATGAGATACAACCCAAACATCAAAAATTGCTTCTCAGGTACTCTATTGATATATTATCTTTACTAAATTAGTCATATCTTCTACATGTCTTTGACTTTCTCCATTAGCACTTCACCACTTCATTAGGGCATAATGTAGAAAACATGCTTAACTACAATTGACCTAATCATTAGTAGTTTATTTGTACAACCTCATTCTTTTTCATCTACTCCACTAGTCTTCATAGAAAAAATGTTATGTTGACATCAATGAAAAACATAGTCATGAATGAAATATGTCAATCATGCTAGAAATCCCCCCAACTATTCCAAAAATTCTTAGGATACTCCCTCAAAGGAATACCATCACTATTCATGCTAATAGTTTCCCCCTTTGGCATTGATGGCAACATAGATAAAAAAAAATATAAGTTTCAAGAATACCAAATCAAATTCGGTTGCTACTATTGTTCTCTTCATTTCAAACCCTCTTCATCAATCAAATCTTAAATCCACTAGAACACTACTTTGTCTATTCTTTCTCATTCTTATGATCAACATTAGTAGTTCAAAAACATAAATTATCATCAATTTTCACACTTCTTTATCTACTTTTTCTCAATCTTACATGGATGGAAATCAATTGTTCACAATTTCTCCACATTCAATTCTTCTCGCAATTAACATCAATGATCCATTATGACATTTCTCCCACATACATACATAATTTTTTTTTTCATGCAACCACTCCCTGATACATAGGATACACTTCTCCCTCATTCATACAAGATGTCTTTCATGTACAATCTCTCTCCCCATTAGAGTATATTTTTCATTAGTTTCTCCCCATTATGATAGAGGATGTTTTTCCCATATACTTCTCCCTCATTGGCATCAATGAAAATGGCTTCATTATGTCAGTCATCTGCTCCTAGTCTTTAATAAGCTCAATTTTCCAAAGACATTATTCTAAATCAACTACCAAGAGTCCTTGATGACTACTCATCTTGTATACTCCCCCATATAGGAAGAATTAGCATTTAGTTCTATCCAAAATATGTCTATGTACTAATGAATTGATGCACTCTCTACATCACCTATTTAGTTGTAGATAGGGGCATAACCCTAAGCATAACTTGCAAGTAATCAAATATATCTTTAGGCAAAGGCTTTGTAAAGATATATGCAATCTTCTCTTTTGTAGCCAAATAGTCCATTCTAATATCTTTCTCTATAATGTTTTCTCTCAAAACATGATAATTAATTGATATATTGTATCTTATAATAAAAGACAATATTCTTAGAAATACTCACTATACTTGTGTTATCACAATGAATGATATCAGGTTCTAAAAATTCTATTCCAATATCCTTTAGCATCTATTTCATTCACATGATCTAATTGCAATTATTTGTTGCTACTATACACTCTTCTTCTACTGTACTTTGTGAAATACAATGCTATTTCTTTCTTAGCCAAGAAACCAATCTTCCTCCAAGGAAAAATGCTCCACCACTAGTACTCTTTCTATCATCCATACTTCCTACCCAATCTACATTAATATAAGTACTGTTGTCACTTAGGTTTGCACCCTTGTCCAAGGCCTATGCACGAGGACAACCTAGTGAAACATGGAAACGACCTCCAAGCTGTGGGACTTGAACTGTGAGGTTGAGTCTCTGGAGAAGGCCGACTTCCTCTTACTATCAGGTTGCACCTAACTACTCTTGGAGAGGAAAAGGGAGAAGGAGAGCATGAAAGCAAATATACCTAGTCTAATCTAAAGAGGTGATGCACCAAAATAGAGTGTTCAAACCAATCCCTGCCCATATATGCACTATTGAACCAGAATGAAACTAAGGATATACACATCCAGACTTACTTTGATCTAATAACCACATGCAGATTAGGAAACCAAGATGAATGACACAAGGAAAGAGGTTCACTTATATATCATTCATAGGTCAGCAGAGATACAGTCATGCAGATTACAGATTTTCACAAAACAATGGCGAAGGCAAAGAGTTCTTGCGCTTTCATACCAATGGTTGAAGGAGATAAGTGGAGAATCATATAGTTTAGAGGCATAGGGGAATTTACACTTGAATTGCAGAGCAATAGTAGAGAAAAGTCAAAGAAAGGTCGACCTGGACAAAATTTACAAGATTTGCCTTTATAGCTCTGGCATAACTGGGATTTTGTGCTCTGCAATTACTGCTCAACAACTATCATTAAGCCTCGCCCATTGAAAATTTGATCGAGACATGGGTCTTTGGTACAACACAATCTAATATCTCACTAAAAGAGCCTTGAGAAGTCAGAATAGCACCAATGAATAACTTCTGATCAAGTAGATGGATTCGCCATGATGATAGAATGTCCCTTCTATGTTTATCACTCATTCTTGAGTAGCTGAGCATTGATCACAAGATCAAATTTCATAGCAAACTCAACTTCTTCTATTTTTGGTTCATGAATCAGTAGGTCGAAGAGTCAACAAGGTCCCACAAGCCAACTAGGCCACGCGAGCCAATCACCCCCTTCGTTTTGCCACTTGGGAAGTCTTTCTGCCATTGACCACCTTCCTTTTATTGATTGGGCACTATGTTGCTATGGGCAAAATACTCAAAATTTGTGACAGGACCATAGCACCCAGTGGTGAACTTCTATTCAACTAACTGTACCACACTTTAAACTGTTAACGTTAACTGTGATGTCTCCAAACCTGACCGCAACATTAACTGTCAACCTTGGCTGAGCCAGCGAGACATGTGTCATCAAGGTTCTATGTCACTATGGTATACAGTGTGCAACTTTTGATGGTGAGATAGCGCTAACCATCGATCTTCCTAAAATTTGACGATTGTGAAGACTCATCATAATACTATGCTTGTTCTTACCCGGGCCCATCATACCTGGCGCCATCTCGGCAACTGCACCACACTTCGAATAACACCTGGCAATCCTTGGCACATACACGTTGGCGAGACTTGGCCCCCTGATCCACATGGCGAAAGGGTGTTATGTTGCTATGGTTAAAATTCTCGCAGTTCTCCATAGCGAGATAGTGCCTACCGTAAATCTGCCTTAGATCTACGGTGCTCAAACTCTTTGCAGGATTGCATACCTAGTTAATTAGATGGGCCAATTAGATTCACCTACGTACTCTGACCTGTCTGACGGCTACCATGGAAGACAAGCCACCTATTTTATCCAGCAGTCCACAAGACAAAAATGGACCCACATGCCACGCGTCACCGAGGTGCTATGTCACTATGGTATCCACCGTGTAACTTTTCATGGCGAGATAGTGCCCATCATTGATTCAAACTGATCTAACAGCTAGCACCCTTGTCCAAACTTCTTAGTGCATAGCCAATAAGAACCAGCCACGTGCCAATTGTCTAACGAATCCTCACTGATATTTGACGAGGCACACCTGGGACTTACTGGACACACGGCAGAAGGGTGCTATGTCACTAATGGCGAGAAGCTCAAATTTTTTGATAGCGCCATAGCGACAACTGTGAAATTGGAAAAACCTAGCATTAGAGAAATAATCGAGAAAAAGGGGACCCATCGGACACGCAGCAGAAGGGCACTATGTCGCTAACATATTGACCGTGCAATTTCTCATGGAAAGATAGCATCAACCGTCGATCTGCCTTAGATCTACGATAGAAGGCTTGTGGGTCGCAGAATGTATTATAAGGTTTGATCGGGTATTAAAATAATACTAACTCTACACACTAGCCGTTGGTGGGTAAACATTTAAAATTTGAATCCTGGCGGGGCATAAAATTGATAACAAGTACACAAGGTGAAATCAATAGATCTATCATGCCATAGTCCAAAATCAAGTGTCCCCTAATATGTATGAATGTCCTCTTCACTACTACATAATGTGATTCCTTAGAATCCACTTGAAATATTACTACTATCATAATTGCATTTTCTATATCTAGTCTAATGTAAGTCAAATATTGCAAACCTCTAATCATAGATCTATACTTTTTCCACTCAACTTTGGGTGTCTCATCTTTTCTAGATAACTTGTGACCATTTATCATAAGTGTACCAAAAACCATACAATCTTCCAAACCAAATATTTTCAAAAAGTCTTTTAGATACTTAGCTTGTGATGTGAAAATACCATCATTGTTTTACACAATCTATAAACCTGAGAAAAATTTCATCTTACCTATCATAATCATATCAAACTCATTCTTAATTTCCTCAACAAAATTATCACTTTCTTCATCATTACCTCCAAAGATTATTTCATCAAAAAATATTACAATGATCAATAATCCATTCTCAATTTCTTTCAAATACAAGTTACTTTGTGTCATAACTTTAGTAAATCTTGATTCTTCCAAATATTTCTTCAATGTTGCATACTAGGTTATAGGTGCTTACTTTAGACCATACAATGCATTCTTCAATCTGCATACCATATCCTTTTTTTTTGTCAAATGAAATCCATTATACTTCTCAATTTAGACTTTCTCTTCAAGTTCTCCATTTAGAAATGTTGACTTTACATTGATTTGATACACTTTGAGATTTTTATTTGTTGTATAAGCCAATAACATTCTTACCACTTCCATTCTAGAAACAAGGATAATTTTCTCTTCATAATCTATACCTTCTTGTTGTGAATAGCCTTGGCATACTGTATTGCTTTATTCCTCACAAATTTAGCTTTTTCATGCTAGCATGAATGTTGATGATACTACTTTGGGGAGTATCCTGGGCATTGGGGAGTATTGACATGTTGCATTCATGACTATGTTTGTCATTGATGTCAACATAGCATGGTTTCAATAAAGACTAGCTAAGTAGTAGACAAAGATCTTTATGGTATGGAAAATGGTTTTATTTTTTGGTAATGTGCAATTATAGACATGTTTGGCATAGTGTCCTGATGATGTGGTTAAGTGTGTAGAGTTTGAGTCATAGACATATGGAAGTTGTACCTAATTTACAAAGGGTAGTTCAAAGACAAAGAGTTGGGAAAGTAGTTCCTGATGTTTGTTGGCTATCTTACATTTGAGATGTAATAGAGAGATGCATAGTTAGGAAGTAATAGAGGATAATCATCTAATGACATCAGTGAGTGCACAAGCCCTAGTATCATACATGTGAATTTTTTAATAGACTATGAGTTGACATTGCTATTGTAATCATAATTTATTAATTATCTTATTATAATCAATTGGGAAAACCTCATGGACAAGTCAAGGAATTATTATAAAGATGTAGTGCCTCTCATGTTTGTAGTCTCTACCTTGTCTATTTTGATTTAAGAGATATTTGATACTTTTATTTCATGTACTTTGAGATGACCTGAGGGTCAAATGTTATACTTTTGTTTAGTACCATAGATGCTTTACTACTACAATATTTAGTTTATCATATTTGCATGTTGATGCCATTTTATGATGACAATAGATCTATGATGGTATTTGATTATCTAGTATTTGGACATAATTTCTAATTATGTTATGTAATGGATTTTATGCTATGGTTATCTACTTCATTTTTATATCTTTACACTTTCTATGAATGCGAGTGATGTAAATGGATTAATTAGATATTTAATGCGCTTTGCTTTGGCTATGATTTAATATGCAATTGCAATTGATTGTGTGTTTTAGTATGTAGGAATTATATCCTTGGCAATGGCACATGGAGTTAATGATTCAACTATTCATATTTTACCAATGTTGTCCATGTATGGTCAATGTATCCTTATTTTAATTATTTAGATTAAAACCTTTTAGTGATTAATAAATCTGACCTCATCTACATTATGTGATTAGACTAGTAAGTGTGTTTGTGCATTTAGAGCTTCATACTATTGCTAAAGTTGTTTAGTGATTTTTGTGATTTTGGGTTTTTGGGCTTTAAATGTTCTTGAATTTAATTTCTAGTAGCTTTGACTTAGGTGAATTCTCATTAGGAGTAATAACCTATTTTTGTTTAGGTTGTTTAGAGTCTAGCTACTCTAACTGGGTAATTTCCCTAATCGACTATTCACTTAAAAAGTGAATAAGTATTGAAAAAGAGATTTTATTATTCACTTCTCACTTTTTGAAATAGAAAATTTGAGAGCTCCTTTGAGCATCCTCTTCTGAAGGATTCAATTTCTATTTGTTCTAGGAGATGTAAGCGTGGGATCTTCACGAGGTTGGTCTCATCAGATTTGGCTTGGGTAGACCTTGCTTTGCTATGATTTTTGGTAGATTTAGCTGGTGCTTTATTTTATTATGCGAGTTTCAGTTTTTGTCCCTTTTGCTGTCAAGTAGAACTTTCCTATTTTAGCCTTTCTACTATGTTTTAGCTTCTACTTTTGGTATCCATTTGTTAGGAGGTTGAGAGCTAGTGTTTCCCTCCATTTCTATTTGTTGGTTTTGCTGAATTGGTCGGGTATGAACATTTTCCCTATTTTTGGGATGAGGGTTTGGGATTTTGAGTCATTATAATGGTCATTTTTGCATATAGTGTCCAAACTCATTTATTTTTGGATTTTCAAAGTTTTTGTATCTAAAGGTCAAATGGGTTTTAATTTCAATGTTTTTCAAAATTTTGGGGTTTTTACCTCATTTTGCATGTTGCCCTATTTTCTCATTTTTTTTTGTTCATTGTTGGTCATGGACTTGGATCATCTTTTTGGATATCAGTTGGACCATTGTTTCACTTTTATATTGTACTGGGATGCATGTTGCATCCATCCTCCTGAGTTTATTTTTGGTTGAGTGTCCTTCTTCTTTGTGTTCTCATCCAGTCCTTATGTTATGATCTTCATGATGGTGGTGCACCACACATGAGTACATACACATACATTCATTAGGTGACTTGCGCATCTTGATTGTTTGTGGTATTTTCAGAAGTAATGATCATAAGAGTTGGGTTGGGAATTTGCATGCTTATGGGCACTCATCATTGGATTAGCATGGGTAGGGTAGGGTAGCATATGGAGGGGCTTCTATCCTACAACCTAGTGACTATATCCCATTAGTTGGCATAAGAAGTTTTATATAGGTGATGACTAAATTAAAACATTTGGTGGTAATAATTATAATATAATAAAATGTTTGGGTTGTGTGCCTTTTATTGAGAAGAGTATCTACCAATACTATCTTAGGCTTGTCGCTACCAATTGACTCTCCATGATTTCAGCTCCTACTTAGTAGCACATAGATTGTTTGACTAGGACCTGTAGTTTATGCATGCTTTATGTCTTGGTTTTTGTCATCATACTACCTGGCATGTATGTTAGCCATGGATGTTAGTTTGTGTGTTATTGTGGTTGGATCATTATCTCCATCAGCATGGTAGGTGTGGACCTACTGGTGCCACGTGGTTGGGAGGTATCACTTAGTACTTCAAATTTTAGAGTATGCTTTTGGTGACTTATGCTTTCATAGAGATGCTTTTATATCATGTTTTAGATGATTTTAGTTACTAACACATTTCCTTATTTGATGATTAGCATGACAGATGATGTTATCTATTTTCATAGGATTATCTTATGCTTTACTTTTACCATGTTAGATTTCCTTATGCTTATGTGTAGCATGTGTTAGTAGTGATGTCCTTCTTATGATAATATTGAAAATATGTTCAGTAGCTTGGGATGTTTCACATGGGGGATGGCTAGGGCCCATGATGGTCTTACGATGTCATTATGGTTGGGAGGAACCACATACTTAGTTTGGTTGTTTTCCACATTGCAATGTTATTTCTATTACTACAATGTTTCCTTCTATGCTTTTCCTTCCTACAATTTTTTAGATGGTTAGATGTTGTTTCCATCCTTTAGTATTGTATTTTAATGTTTATGCCTTGAATTATGGATCTGGTACTCCCTGGTGTGGAGGTTTTGTACTTTGTTTAACCTTTTTTGTTGTCCCTAAGTGTTTTCTTGTTTTTCTTGGGTGACCATGTATCAACAAGGTGTGATACAATAAATTGTCCCATGCTTATTAAGATTATATTGTGCATTCCCTAATTTTTTCCCACACCTCTTAGAGTTTTGTCGTGTAATACTTTCTAGTATCACACCCCCTTGGAAGAAAATTCATATAATACTTATAAAGTATTGCACACCCTTAAGAGTAGTGTCACCCTATCCCTAAAAATGCCACCCTTCTTCTTTAGAAATATCGTGCGATATTGGAAAGTATCACCAAGTGCTAATTTAAAGTATCACTTGGAAATTGCGAGAACCTATGTGGGTGGGCAACAAGCACTTTTCTATAAGACCCAAAAAATTTAGGAAGTTTTTTAGTGACCCTCTTCAATTTTCTTCAATTCTTTGGTGTTACATTTTGGATTTAGAATGTTTCTTTTTGAATTGAGTTTTGCATCTTTCTATTATTAGTCATTTTGATCAATAGTAGCATTTGGAGATCCATTGGTGTTAGCATGTTTGGTTGGTCTTCTGTTGCAATATTTATGATCATTGTATCTTGGTTACCATGTGCATTCATACTTGTTTAAACTTTTTTATCTTAGTTTATATTGAACCTTGTTCCAAGGATCTCTGGGTGGGGCATTGCATCTAGTATTAGAGCTAATGTTGCAACATTGGGATCTTTGTGTTATGCTTCCACTATGGTTTTTTTTCCATTGTGTATCTTTTTATTATGGTTGTTATTTTGATATCTTGATAGTTCATGGTTTTGACTCTTATGCTTTTGATCTAATTGTTCTAACATTAGCTTGTTGTTTCCATAGTGATGCCTCCTGCACATAGACCTAGTGGCCATGGTGGTACCCATATCAAAAACCATGGAGAAGAACACCATGAGGAGTAACATAAGGATAGAGTGGGAGAAAAAGGTAATAACACTAATTATAATGTTGTGGGAGCATTATTATGAGTAATCCAAGAGATTCTATCTTGGTTGGGCCCTATGTTGAGGAACTCTAACAAGATCATGATCAAGAAGAGGGATCTCACCATGGGGATTCCCATCATTCAAAACATAAAGAGGAGGAAAATGAATGTGAATGTTCTCTTACTCCACTAGGTAGTAGAGGGCACCATCAGGGTGGTAGGGACCACAATAGTGAAGATTCCATTAGGTTGGATATCATGAAGTCTCTTCAGTAATCCAAACTACCATTTTATGATGGCAAGGCAAGTGGCCTCAAGGATGAGCCTTGTTTTTTGGACATGGAGTGCTACTTCACCATGTAGCCATATTCAATCAACATGAGGGGTTATTGTGAAATTATGTAGTTGAAGGACCACACATCCATTTGGTGGAATATTGAAAGTTAGAAGCTCCAAATTACTATTATAGATCTCACCTATGAGATCTTCAAGGAGAGGTTTTGAGAGAGATTCTTATCTCCTTAGTTTAGAGAGGCCCATTTTGATGAGTTTCACTCAATCTATCAAGGAAATATGATGGTGGATCAGTACAAAATCTGATTCTTTGAACTTAGGTAATATTCATGCCATAACAATGATGATATTCTCCTAGCTCATCATTTCATCTAAGACCTTAAGGATGCCCTCATTGGGGAAGTCTACATGCATTAGCCTAGGAACCTTGCTCTCTCTATTGAGAAGGCACAAATTGTAGAGGATAATCTGGCTAGAGGTTTCAATAGTAGATCAAGTTCATAGAACCAAAGTACACAAAACAAAAGATAGGATTCTCAGTTTACTCAGTTCTCTAGAAAGGGCCAAACAAAATCAAAACCCCTCATGCTGGTAACAAAGGGCATTATGAACATAGGGCTAAAGCGGGGTAGTTTTCTAGTACCTCAAGGAAGAAAGGAGATAACTAGAATCGAGGACACAAATCTCAATAAGACCATCCTCCTCAAAGTGCTTAGAAAAATTCCTGTAGGGGTAGTGCACCTTATCCTAGTGCTACCCAGGGTGGTTGTGGAATAGGTTCCAACTTTTTAGGGAATTTTTACTCTTGTGGCCAGCCTGGCCATAAATCTTTTGAGTGTTCAATCAAACAATCCATGGGACCTAGTAAGGGCACAACGAGATCTAATTCTATTGTTGGAGATGCTAATAGGAATCATAGAGTCTTTGTAGTGGTTGAAAATTTTCAAGCAGATCATCAAAGTATATAGTCAAGGCTATAGGTACATTAAATAGTATTTCAACTACTATTTTGTTTGACTTTGGTGCTTTTGATTCTTTTATATCACCCTCTATTGTTCAGTGGTGTGGGCTAGTGGCAGTGCATCATTTCAATAAGTGGGAGGTTGAATTAGCCACAGGTTCCAAGGTGGTTGCTGACTCATTGGTTAGGAGTTGTGTTTTGAATTTGGGAACCTTCACCACCACAGTGGATCTACGCATCCTACCTCTAGGATCATATGACATTATGTTGGGCATGTATTGTTTTTTCACCAATTTAGTAAATATTAATTGTCATCATAAGATGGTACAATGTGTTGATGACACAAGTGGGTAGGTGAAACTTTTGAGTGTCCTGAGACTAGTCTCACTTTGAATGATCTTAGCTAATCAGTTGAAGCAAAGTTTGCAAAAGGGTTGTTGATTGTTTCTTGTTTCTATTAATGATCTTGAGAAAGCCAAGAATTTTGTGCTGACACTCGATCATCACCACTCCTTTGTGAGTATGTAGATGTATTTCCTAATGAGACGTTTGGTATGTCACCACAATGTGACATTGATTTTTGAATTGATCTTGTACTAAGAGCGGAGCCAATTTCATGAGCTCCTTATTGCATGGCTACTCAAGAGTTGAGTGAGCTCAGATTATAGTTGGAGGAATTTTTGGCCAAGGGCCATATTCATCCTAGTGTATCCCTATGGGGTGCACCAGTCATCTTCGTGATGGAGAAGGATGGTTCTTTGCATTTGTACATTGATTACTGATAATTGAATAAGGTGAAAATGAAGAACCATTATCCTTTGTCAAGAATAGATGACTTACTCAATTAGATGAAGGGAGCATGAGTTTTCTTGATGATTGATCTAAAATCAAAATACCATAAGCTTCATATTCAAGAGGTTGATATTCATCGAACAACTTTTCATACATAATATGGGCATTATGAGTTCACGATTGTACCCTTTGGGTTAACCAATGTGCCATTAGTATTTATGAGTTTGATGAATGGTGTATTTTACACTTACCTTGATTAGTGTGTCATTATATTCATGGATGACATGTTGATCTATTTGAAGACTACGGAGGAGCATGAAGTCCATTTATGTTAGGTATTGCAGTGCTTGAGAGACCATCAGTTGTATGGAAACTTAAGTAAATGTGGGTTCTTCTAGTCAAAGGTAAAGTATTTGGGACACATCAACACTAGTGATGGAATTGCAATTTATCTAGAGAAGATTCATGCTATCATGGATTGGCCAGTACCCACTAATATCTTATAAATTTGTACTTTCATGGGATAGGCAGGTTACTACCATCACATCATGAAGGATTTCTCACAAGTAGCTCATCCCATCACTTCTCTTCAACAAAAAGGGAAGAATTTTATTTGCTCAGACTAGTGCAAAGCCACATTTAATGCTCTTAAGGAGTGTTTGACTTGTGCACCAGTCCTTGTAGTGCCTAATCCTATAGGTGAATTCATGGTTTGAATAGATGCTTTATTGGAAAGTGTGGGTGCAGTGTTGATGCAAGATGGTTGAGTAATTACATATGAGTCTAGGAAACTCAAAGATCATTAGCTGAACTACCCCACTCATAATTTGGAACTCATAACCATAGTGCATGCCCTTGTTCATTGGAGGCATTTTCCTTTGGGACACAAGTTTGATTTGTATAGAAATCATAAGAGCCTACAGTATATTTTTACTTAGCCAAACTTGAATGAACAACAACATCATTAGATGGAGTCCTTGTGTGAGTATGAATTTGATGTTCATTACATTAAATGGAAGGAGAATGCCATCACACATTATTTGAATAGAAGGAAACATGAGATATCAATGATTTCATTGGGAGTAGATTTGTGAGGCCATATCTTGGAGGCCTTTTCTAGTGACATTTGGTATTAGGAGGTGAGGGCAGAGGTTGAGTCTAGGTGTACCCTTGAGAGGAGATTTTTAGGTTATTTGCTTGAGTCTAATGGACTACTATGACATGGAGGGTGTATCTATGTGCCTATTTTGTGAGATCTTCATACCTTAGTTTTGTCAGAAGTACATCATGCATTTTATTTTGCACATCTTGTTGTTAAGAAGATGCATGCTAATCTCAAACAACTATACTTTTGGGTAGGGATGAGATGTGATGTTGCTGATTTTCTTGCTAGATGTTTGGAGTGCTACAGAGTGAAGGAAAAGCATCAGCATCTAGTAGGTCTTTTGTAGCCACATACTATTCTAGAGTGGAAATGGGATACAATATCCATTAATTTTATCACAGGCTCTCTTATGCATCCTACACAGCTTCTTTTGTAACACATTTTTTCTTGGAGGATATTGTATGTTTGCATGGGATCCCTCATTAGATTATTTTATATAGAGATCCAATGTTTACTTTTGCATTGTGGATATCTCTCCAACATGCTTTGGGCATGCAACTCAATTTTAGTTTGGCTTATTACCCAGAGACTGATGGTTAGACTGAGAGAGTGAATTAGGTTCTAGAGAATATGCTTCACGTGTATGTTATGGATAGGTAGGTGAAGTGGGAGAACTATTTGTACCTTATTGAGTTTGCATAAAATAATGGGTATCATAGTTTTCTTTGCATGTCACCTTTTCAGGGCTTGTACAGTAGACCATGTCATACCCCTTTGTGTTGGGATCACTTAGAGGACTAAGTTCTTTTGTGTCTAGAGATGCTTCAAGATATGGAGTAGTAGGTTGTTCACATTAAGGAGCATTTGGCTACTACTCAGGATTGGCAGAAGTATGCAGATGCCCATAGGTTGGATTGCCACTTCTCTATTGGTGACAGGGTGTTTTTGCAAGTGCGTCCAAGAAAGAGCCCCATCCATTATGGGAAAGGCTTTAAGTTAATTCCACATTTTGTTGAACCTTTTGAGATCCTTGAGAGGATTGGTCCTTTCTCTTATCAACTAATGTTGCCACCTAGCTTATCACACATCCACAATGTCTTTCATGTTTCTGTTTTGAGGCAATATATTCCAGATGTGACCCATGTTCTTGATTGGGATGCTTTATAGGGAGTGGACTAGCATCTAATTTTGTATCCTACAATAGTAGAGGCTAACCTTCCAATGTTAGGACATAGAGCAGGTAAGGGTCCAATGGGACCCGAGTGATGAGACCTCCGTGACTTGGGAAGATGCTACATGACTAAGGGGATTGTACCCCTATCTTTTTGCAAGTTTCCTAGAGTAAGCCTATGCTAGTGGGGGAGCATGTAGTGCCTCTCATGTTTGTAGTCTATACCTTGTCTATTTTTATTCAAGAGATATTTGATACTTTTATTTTATGTACTTTGAGATGACCTGAGGGTCAAATGTTATACTTTGATTCAGTACCATAGATGCTTTACTGCTACACTATTTAGTTTATCATATTTGCATGTTGATGCCATTTTGAGATGACATTAGATTTACGATGATATCTAATTATTTGGTATTTGGACATACTTTTTAATTATTTTATGTGATGGATTTAATGCTATGGTTATCTACTTCATTCTAGTATCTTTACGCTTTCTCTGAATGTAAGTGATGTAAATGGATTAATTATGTATTTAATGCATTTTGCTTCAGCTATGATTTTATATGAAATTGCACTTGATTGTGTGTTTTAGTGTGCAAGAATTATATTCCTGGCAGTGGCACATGGAGTTAGTGATTAAGCTATTCATATTTTAGCAATGTCATCCATGTATGGTTGATTTATCCTTATTTTAATTGTTTAAATTAAAAAAATTTAGTGATTAATAAATCCAAACTCATCTACACTATCTGATTAGACTAGTGAGTGTGTTTGTGCATTTAGAGGTTCACACTATCATGAAAATTATTAAACAATTTCTATGATTTTGGGTTGTTGGGCTTTAAATCTTCTCAAATTTAATTTCAAGTAGCATTGCCTTAGGTGAATTTTTTTTATGAGCAATAAATTGTTTTCATTTGTGTTAATTTGGAGTATAGCTACTCTAATTAGATAATTTCCCTAATTGACTATTCACTCAAAAAGAGAATAAGTATTGAAAAGGGGATTTTATTATTCACTTCTCAATTTTTGAAATAAAAAATTTGAGAGCTCTTTTGAGAATCCTCTTCTAAAGGATTTTCTTTTTGTTCTTTTTGGGAGCTATATATTTGGGATCTTCATGAGGTTGGGCTCATTGGATTTGGCTTGGGTAGACCTTACTTTGCCATGATTTTTGGTAGATTTAGCAAGCATTTTATTATAATGTGCGAGTTTCAGTTTTTGCCCCTTTTGTTGTCAAGTAGGGCTTTCCCATTTTAGCCTTCCTACTCTATTTTAGCTTTTGGTTTTGGTAGCTATTTGTTATGAGGTTGAAAACTAGTGCTCCTCTTCATTTTTGTTTGTTAGTTCTACCTTGTTGGTTAGGTATGAATGTTTTCACTTTTTTGGGATGATGATTTGGGGTTTTGAACTGTTATGCTAGTCATTTTTGCATATAGTGTCTAAACTCATTTAATTTTAGATTTTTGGGGTTTTTGTACACAAAGGTCAAATGGGTTTTAATTTTAAAGTTTTAAAAATTTTGGGGTTTTTAACTTGTTTTGCATGCTACCCTATTTTCTTAGGTTTTCTTGGCACATTTTTGGTCATGGACTTGGATCATCCACTTGGACCATTATTTTACTTTTATGTTGTATTGAGATGCATGCTACATCCATCCTCTCGAGTGAATTTTTGGTTGAGTGACCTTCTACTTTGTGTTCTCATCTAGTCCTTATGTTATGATCTTTGTAATGGTGGTCCACCACACATGAGTACGTATGTGTACATTTTTCAAGTGACTTGCGAGTCTTGATCTTCTATGGTATTTATAGAAATTATGATAATTGGGGTTGGGTTGGGAATTTGCATGCCTATGGGCACTCATCATTAGATGAGCATGGGTAGGGTAGGGTAGCATATGGAGGGGCTTCTATCCTATAACCTGGTGACTATTTCCCATTGGTTGGTAGAAGAAGTTTTATATAACTGATAACTAAATTAAAACATTTGGTGGTAATAATTATAAGATAATAAAATGTTTGGATTGTGCACCTTCCATTGAGAAGAGTTTCCACCTAGGATGTGCGCCTTTTGTTGAGAAGAGTAGCTTCCAATACTAGCTTAGACTTGTTGATCCCAAGTGACTCTCCATGATGTTAGCCCCTACTTAGTAGCTCATAGACTGTATGACCAAGACCTATAGTTTATGCATGGTTTATGTCTTGGTTTCAGTCATCATACAACCCTGTGTGTATGTTAGCCATGGATGTTTGTTTGTGTGTTATTGTGGTTGGATCATTATCTCCATCAACATGGTGGGTGTGAACCTATAGGTGCCATGTGGTTGGGAGGCTTAGCTACTTGTACCACTACTAGGGATTGATGTATAGAGATAGTCTTTTGTCCTATACTGACCATTACTAGATGTGTTCACTTGGTACTTCAGATTCTAGAGTATGCTTCTGGTGACTTATGCTTTCATGGGGATGCTTTTATATCATGCTTTAGATAGTGTTAGTTATTGATGCATTTCATTATTTGATGATTAGCATGATAGATGATGTTATCTATTTTTATAGGATTATCTTATGCTGCACTTTTAGCATGTTTGATTTCCTTATGCTTATGGGTAGCATGTGTTAGTAGTGACATCCTTCTAATGATACTATTGATGATCTATTTGGTAGCTTGGGATGTTACACATGGGGGATGGCTAGGGCCTATGATGGTCTTACGATGCCATTATGGTTGGGAGGAACCACATACTTAGTTTGGTTGTTTTTCACATTGCAATGTTATTTTTGTTACTGTGATGTTTCCTTCTATAATTTTCCTTCCTACTATTTGTTAGATGGTTAGATGTTATTTTTGTCCTTTAGTATTGTATTTGAGTGTTTATGCCTCAAATTGTGGATCTAGTACTCCTTGATGTGGAGGTTTTGTACTCTATTTAACCTTTTTTGTTGTCCCTAAGTGTTTTCTTGTTTTTCCTAGATGACAATGTGTTAGTATGTTGTGATACAGTAAATTGTTGCATGTCCATTAGGAGTATGTTGTGCATTCCCTAATTGTGTCACACACCTCTTGGGGTTTTTTCATGCGATACTTTCTAGTATCACACCCTCTTGGAAGAAAAGTCATACAATACTTATAAAGTATCACATACCCTTAAAAGCAGTGTGGCCCCTTCCCTAAAAATGTTACCCTCCTTCTTTAGAAATGTCGCATGATACTGGAAAGTATCGCCCAGTGCTGATTTAAAGTATCTCCTAGAAATTGCAAAAACCTGTGTGGGTGAGCAGCGAGCACTTTTTAGTAAGACCCAAACTTTTTGGGAAGTGTTTCAATTACCCTCTTCAATGTTCCTCAATTCTTTGGTGTTGCATTTTGGATTTGGAATGTTTCTTTTTGAATTCAATTCTATCTTTTTGTTCTCAATCATTTTTGTTAGTAGTGGCATTCAAAGATCTGTTGGTATTAGGATGTTTGGTTAGTCTTTCTTTGTCATCTTTATGATCCTTGTATGATGGTTTTCTTGAGCATTCATACTTGTTTAAAACAAAATTATCTCAGCATATATTGAACATTATTCCAAGGATCTCTGGGTGGGACATTACAAAAGATATAGCATAAAGGAAATAGATTTTTCTTGATTGTAAAATGTGTATTCAAGTATTGTTATTTTTGTTGAAATGGGAAGTTAAAAAAGGAGAAGAGTACTTACTAAATTTGTATAAGAAGTCCAAGTGATTATTGGATGAAATATTTGTGATCTAGTTACCAGATTAGAAGGAGTGAAGGTCTAGTTGACAAGACAAAGAAAGAGGAAGGAATAGTATAGTATAATTTTATTATTCTATAATGAATAATACAAAGATCATTTGGATAGTATGTTCATTCATCTTTCCATTGAAGTTGTTTAGGTACTGGGTCTAGCTATCTTCCACAACTCCTAATAGGGTTGGAAAAAATCCTAACAGGGATTCAAAGTCTCCTAACAGGGACTCATATGTATTGAATGTCTTCATAGACTCATAAGAGGGTCCATCCTCTAACACAGAATAATTATATTAGTACATCACCTTGTGGGTACCATCCCCACTAGGGTTTTCCCTTTGATCAAGGGTCTCCCTAGTTAACATATTTCCTTTTATTGTGTATGTGTATCTTGTTGTGGTTTCAATTTATGTTACTCATATGGTTGAGGTTGTTCAATGTTGATAATTGTGATAATATTTGGATAAATGATTCATACCCGCCCCCCAAGCTATATCAATGGATATATATTCTAATAGGTCATTCATCTTATTTTTTCATACCCATTTAATTCTTATAACATTTTTGTCTTTGGGCCAAGGAACCAATTGCCATGTCTCATTCTTCACAATTTGATCTAGTTCTTCCTTTATTTTTTGAATCCAATGGTCATCCTTACATGCCTCATCTAAACATAATTCATTATATAATTTATTTCTTATCATTGCTCCTATGTCTTTTCTTCCAATAATCTATTCAATAGGGTGATTCTTTGCAAAATTTCAGTTGGGTGTAGGAGTTCCTACCTAAAATCTTATTTATTCTCTTGATTCTAATCTCTATTCATTTCTTTGTTCATTAATTTAAACATTATTCTACAACTCATTTTTAGTCTCAAAGAAAACTTCAATTTTTCTTTAGTAGATTTAGGATTATCTTCTTCTTCATCATAAATATAATCCAAAATTATCTCTTTAACTCCAAAATTTACATACATTTTTACATTTGGACACTCAAAAATTTCCTTAGTTCTATGATTAAAACATCTATAATATTTTGTTTTTAATGAATAACCAAGAACCATACCTTCATCACTTCTTTAATCAAGCTTTCCACATGATGTTTATTTTCTTGATGGATTAAAATATAACCTGTTGAGTGTTGGATAGTTGGTTGATAAAGGTTATCTATTGTAATTCACAAAGAAGACTTGCATTATCTATGATAAAGAAAGTAAGTTTATTGGAATTGGTATAAGATCTAGAGGTAATGTGTTTCAATTGAAACCTTTTGAGATGACTTGCATTGTTGTAAAAGAGGATAAAAATTAGTTATGATATATAACGATTTGTCATATAATCTTTGATAATATTGTAAAGGCCAATAGCACATTGGCAGACAAGTATTTACATAGAATCATGAATCCTACTAATGTTGTTTGCAAAGAATGTATTATGGCTAAGTAGAAGAAATTTACTTTTCCCAACAAGAAATTCACTACCATAGAGAAATTAGAGATTATTCATATAGACTTGACTAGTCTTACTAGAATAAGAGGATTATATGGTGAAAGGTTCTTTATGATTTTTTTTGATGATTTCATTAGAATAATGTGGGTAGCATTTCTTAGAGAAAAGTTTGAGGCATTTAAAAAATTTAAGTTGTTTAAAAATAGAGTTAAATATGAATTTGGTGTAAAGATTATTATTTTTAGATTAGATAGAGGTGGAGAGTTTAACATTTTTTGTGAATAAAATTGAATTAAGAGACAATTACCATCACTCAAGACCCTCGAGAAAAATGGAATTGCAGAAAGAAGGAACAAATCTATATTAATAGCAACAAGAGTACTCATGTTTGAGAATGAAGTATTCAAGATATTTTGGAGGGAAGTAGTCAACACAATAGTATTCTCCATGAGTAGATTAAAAATTAGAAAAGTTTCAGACAAGATTCCTTATGAATTTTGGTTTGGACAAGGACCATTAGTCAAGTATTTCAAAATAATTGGTAGTAAGTGTTGCATTAAGAGAGATGATGATGAACGGTATTAAAGTTTAAAGGTCTAATACCATGTTGATGGTTACAAAATCTTGACCCACAACTCTAAAGAATCACTTGTATAGAAACACGTATGACAAAAAGAGACAAGCAAACATATGGAGGCTTGAATTTAGAGGTCCATAGAAGATGACATATTTTTGATGTCCAAAAGATAAATTATAATTGTATTGAAAAAATTAAATTAATTAATTAATAAGAGAGATCAATTCTTATAAAAGGAGATCAAAATCCTAAAAGGTAACTTAGGTTTCATTATAATGAGTATAATAATTAACTATTATATGCTTAAATATTAGTTTAAGTAAACTAGAGATAATAAGTGACTTAATAATTAAATAAAAAATATTTAATTAATAAGATAATACCTTATTCTTCCTTGTCTAGAAACCAACTTTCTATAGAACAATGACATATATTTATCACGTGACATTATTTTATTGTAAATATTGTGTCTTGATCATGACTCACTCTTATATACAAGAGTTGCATATCTTTTATCATCACCACTTATTTATATGCAAAGCTATGATCATTGTAATTTTTTTGGCTTACTATGCATTTTAAAGTTTGTCATTATTCATCCAAGGATCTCTATTCCACCTAGGCATAGGGCCTAGGTAGGTGCATTCTTGTTCATCTTACCCTCTTTTGTCTTGAAGTTTTTGTCTTTATCTAGATACTCCTCTTGAAGGGAGATGTCTTATCAAAAAGATCTCTTCCTCTAAAATTTATCTTCTCATAAGTGACATATCTTCTAATAATTTATCTATTTTTTTATCTTACAAGAAATTACACTCTTTGAGCATAAGTTTGTGACATAAATTGGATTTATATAGGATATGGTTAGCATGAATTTTTATCGTATTCCTTTGGTAGAGTATCCTAAGCATTTCTAGAACACTTGAGGAGATTGTTAGCATTATTAAAATGTTGTATTCATGACTATGTTTGTCATTGATGTCAATGTAGCATTTTTTCTATGAAGACTAGTAGAGTAGATTACAAAGAATGAGGTTGTATGGATGGAGTATTGATGATTAGGTCAAGTGTAGTTAAAGATGTGTTCTATACTATGTCCTGTTGAAGTGGTTAAGACTGCATGGAGAAAGTTGAAGATATGTAAAAGATAGGACTGATCTACTAAAAATAATATATAGACATAGTACATGAGAAGTAGTTTATGATGTTTAGGTTATATCTCCTAATGGAGACAGAATCATTATGAGTGTAGTTAGAAAATGATAGAAGAAAACTTGACTATGATATCAGTGAGTGCACAAGGTTTAAGGTTACACATGTGAGAAGTTGTAAAGGTTGTGAGCCGACAATGACCTGTAATTGCAAAAAGATGTAAAGTTTTGTAATATCTTTAAAAGGTCCTATTTTAATTAATTGAGAAAGCCTCAAGGAATTATTTTGATGACATGGTATAAAGGAAGGTTATTTTCCTTATGTGAATTTTATATGTGATTAAAAGTATTCAAGAGTGATATGTGAAGTATTTGGTAAATGCAAGTAAGGGTTCCAAGGGATTATTGTATGTGAATATGGTGATCTGGTATCAATATCATAAGATTTTTTGCCTAGTTAGAGGATAGAGAAGGAGCTATACATTTCTATTATTTGATATGGAATAATTACTTGGATAGTGAGTTCAATTGTCTTGCCCCCTAAGCTATTTGGACAATGTATCCATTTTTTGTCTACAACTCCTAACGGTGTTGGTACAACTAGTAGGGTTATCAAAACTCCTAACATGGTTGACACAACTCCTAACATGGTTGGAACAACTCCTAATAGGGTTGAAATATCCTAATAGGGATTCAAAGTATCCTAACAAGGATTGATATGTATTGAATGTATTTCATTGGCTCCTAATAGAGTGCATCCTCTACTAAGGAAATTTTATATTATTAGATCATTTTTTGGGTACCATCCCCATCAAGGTTTTTCCTATGATCAAGTGACACAGGAAAGAAGTGAATAACTAGGGCTAAAGGCTCACCAAGCTATCCAAACCACCTTGCAAGAGTTAAGACAATGAAAACAAACACAAGGGGCAACAACCAAAGGAGGTGAAATACTTTTATTGATTCATCAAAATATCTTCATACATGCCTAGCTATAAGACCTTCTGAGTTATGATTAAATACAAATACATTCACATTTAAAGATTCAACAACAAATTTGCACTTTTAGTTCTACTCTCTAATCTTCTTCCCCAAAACTTGCCTAACTCTAAGCCTAAACACTCTATATATACTTGCCAAAACAACTTATAGAATATTCTAGAATATAGAGAAGCCACAAGTTGGCCCATAATAGATATTAACTACCTATGCCAAAACTAAATGCAAGAAAAGTCAACCCAAATTGGAACCAGACACAGATAACTCAAAAAATGAAGACTTCACAGAAATTGGCACTTGACACCTAAAGGATCACTCGGCACCAACAAGAACTCAGCACCTAAAAAATCACTCGACACCAATAGGAACTCAACACCCAAAGAATCACTTGGCACCAATAGGAACTTAGAACCCAAAGGATCACTCAGCACCAACAGGAACTCAACACCTAAAAGAAATCACTTGGCACCAACAGGCAGAAAGAACATAAATGCAGGATTGCAAGGAAACCCAGGATACTCTTGCATCAGACAACTAGGGTTGGAGAAAATGATTCTCTTGAATCATGCAAGTGTCATAGCCTGAGTTGAGTCCAATTCAGATTGGGAAATCCATGTAGGATCTTCAATAGGTCTATTCTTCCACTTTACCAAATACTCATAGTAATCTCTTCCTCTTGTGCTCTTGCCAACTTTTGATCTAATATCTATTCAAGTTCTTCAATCTACTTCTTAGGATAATTTTTTGATACAAAAACTTCATCATCTAACTCATGATACCTATACAAATCAAAAATATTAAATATGGGAGATATATCCATGTCATCAGGCAACTCAACTTCATAAGAATTACCACTATCAAACTTCTTCAAGATCTTACAAGGTCCAAATTTCTTCATCTTCAGCTTACTGTATGTTCCAACTCAGAATCTTCTTTTCTTCAGATGAACCATCACATCATCACCAAGTTAAAAATCATGGTGTCTTCTACACTGATTAGCATTCTCCTTATACTTCTGATTCCTTTGTTCCAAACTCAACTTCACTTGCTTAAGCAAAGACTCCATAATATCAGAAAATTCTTCTCTTGCAACACTTTTCTTTTCTTCACCAGCAATATCTCTCAAATCTGATATACCTCTAGGATGCATTCTAGTAACAATCTCAAAAGGTGTCTTCCCTGTACTCTTATTAACATAATTGTTATATGCAAATTCAGCTTGTCTCAATATTGTCTCCCAATTACTTGGCTTATTCCCAACTAAACATCTCAAAAAATTACCCAAGCTTCTATTCAGAACCTCTATTTGCCCATCTATCTGTGGATGGAATGTAGAACTAAACATCAGCTTAGCACCCATCTTCTTCCATAAAGTCTTCCAAAAATAACCAACAAACTTACTATCTCTATCAGAAATAATGCTTCTTGGTAATCCATGCAATCTCACAATCTCTTTAAAGAAAAGTTTAGCAACATGCTCAACATCTGATATCTTCTTACATGGTATGAAATGAGCCATCTTAGAAAATCTGTCCACTACAACAAATATAGAATCATACCCCTTCACTATCTTAGGCAATCCAAGAAAAAAATCCATACTAGTGTCACTACAAGGTTTCTCAGGAATAGTAATAGGTGTATGCAACTAGTATTTTGACTCACTTCTTTTGGAATTTGACAAACTCCACAACTCTTTACAAATTTTTGAACATCCTTATACATTTGTGGCCAATAATACTTCTCTTTCAAAAAACTCAATGTTTTATCAATTCCAAATTGTCCAAGTAATACACCACTATGCTTTTCCTTAATTAGAGTCAACCTCATATAGCTTCTAGGAATACACAACTAAATACCTTTGAACAACATACCTTCTTGAATGAAATACTCATCATACTTACTTATGTGATCTATCAAATTTGGTGCTCTGCAGTCTCTCCATGCCTGAGAAAAATTAGGATCAACATCATACAATCCTTTCATTTTATCAAAACCAAGAACTTCAACCTTTATTTCTATCAACAAGGAGTGTCTCATACTCAATGCATCAACAACTCTATTATTAACTCCACTCTTATGCTTAATGACAAGTGTAAAACTCTACAAATACTCAACCAACTTCATATGTCTCTGATTCAATTTATGTTGACTTCCCAAGTATTGTAAATCTTTATGATCAGTATACAACAAAAACTCTTTAGGAATCAAATAATGTCTCCACTTCTTCAATTCTTGGACAATAGCATAAAATTCTTTATCATACACATAATATTTCCTTTTAGCATCATTCAACTTTTCACTAAAGAAAGCAATGGGTTCACATTCTTGACTTAATACAGCTCCCATTGCATTACCACTTGCATCACATTCAACTTCAAATGCTTTGTTAAAATTAGAGAAAGCCAATATAGGTAATTCAACAACCTTTTGTTTCAAAGTCTCAAAACTCTTATCAGCTCCAAGTGTCCACTTGAATTCCTTTTTATCTCCCCTAATTGTTTCAATCATAGCATTATAAATAGCAATGAAATTCTTATAAAATTTTTGTAAAAACTAGCCAAACTGTGAAATGATCTTACCTCACCCACATTCTTAGGTGTAGGCCATTCCAAATTGCTTTAATCTTCTCAATATCCATCTTTAATCCATCATCTTAAATAAAAAATGCCAAATACACAATCTCCTCTTGCATAAAAGAATACTTTTTTAGATTAATCATCAACTTTTCCTCTTTCAACCTCTGTAATACTTGTCTAATATGCTCAAGATGTTCTTCCTTACTCTTATGGAATATTAGAATATCATTCAAATAAACAATCACAAACATCCCCAAGAATCTTTTTAGAACTTCATTCATCAACCTCATGAAAGTACTAGGTGCATTAGTCAAATCAAAAGTCATAACCAACCATTCATACAAACCATCTTTTGTCTTGAAAGCAGTCTTCCATTCATTACCTTCTCTAATTCTAATCTGATAATAGCCACTCTTCAAATCAATCTTGGTAAAATACTTTGCTCCACTCAAACAATCCATTATGTCATCCATCCTTGGCATAGGAAACCTATATTTCATTGTGATTTTGTTAATAGCTCTAGAATCGGTACACATTCGCCATTCTCCATTCTTTTTAGGTGCTAATATAGTATGTATAGCACATGGACTCAAGCTTTCTCTAATCAAACCTTTCTGCAACAACTCATGCACTTGTCTATTAAGTTCTTCATTCTCTGTAGGTGTCAATCTATATGGTGCTTTGTTTGGAAAACTAGCTCTAAGAATCAAATCCATACAATGACTTATGCTTCTTATTGGAGGTAAACCATCATGAATATCATCAACAATAATGTTTTTATACTCATTCAACAATTTTTTAATTTCTACCGATACTCAGCTATCACTATCTGCTGTCACTCAGTCATTACTAGCTTTTGCTTCTCGATCATCACTACCGACACTCGATCATCTAGGAACTATGGAAAAACAAACTTGATTCCTTTTCATTTCCTTTTCAAATTGTTTCCCATTAACCATGAAAATTTCTATAGTAGTACAATTAACCTCATTTGGACTTTCAATCAAAGGCAGCAATGTTTGTTTCTTCCCATTTACCCAACAAATATATTGATTCAATCTTCCATCATGTGCAACATATCTATCATATTGCCAAGGTCTACCCAACAAAATATGAGAACAATCCATGGGCATAATATCACACAAACCTTCATCAAAGTAATGTCCAATTTTGAACTTCACAAGGCATTATTCACTTACCAATATCTTATGCTCATCTTTGATCCATGAAATATGATAAGGTTTGGTATGTTTTAGCCTCAACAACTAAAACTTGGCAACCAACTCTTTTGATTCTAGATTTGTAGAACTTCCACTGTCAATGATCACTTTGCAGCATTTTCCAACCATCTTACATCTTGCCTTGAAAAGACTTCTCCTTAAAATAGGTTCCTCATCACTTCCCTTATTACATAAGGTTCTTTTGACCATCAAATTTTCTCTAGCCTAAGGTCCACTTGGTGAACCTTCATCATCTTCTTGAATCACAACATTTATGTTACCTTGCCTACTTTTAAATGATCTACATTCAAAACATCTATGTCCCTCTTTACCACATTTGAAATAATTACCATGAAATCCACCTCTAGAATAGGAATTACCTCTTCCTCGGTAAGAATTAGTACCTCCTTGATAAGAATTACCACTTTTTCATTAGGTCTTGCCTTTTTCATCATTCTTCCATAAAGATTTTCCTTTATCTTACACAGAACTATCAAATCTACCACTTTTTCCACAAGATCTACCTCTTTATCTTTGTTTATGCTTCTTTGTCAAGATATCCCCAGCCTTCAAGGCATATTGGTATGCTTCTTCTACACTTTCCAACTTCACAAAACTTATTTCATCTTGAATTCCAAATCTTAATCCATTAATGTACCTCACAATTTTCTCATCATCATCAACATGTCCAAATTTGATGTCTAATCTATAGAATTCCTCAGTATATTCTTTCACAGTCATGTCATTTTGTTTCAAATTTTGCATCTTTCTCAATAGGCTAACTTGGTATTTAGTAGGGAGGAATTTGTTCTTTACCTTGTTCACCATCTTTGGCCAAATTCTGATCTTCTCCTTTCCTCTCCTTTGTCTATCAGTTTGCCAATGTTCCCACCATAGTGATGCATGACCTTTCAACCTAGTGACTGCAATCTTCACCTTTCTATTATCAGGAGTGTTTTCATACTCAAATAACTTCTCCATATTAGAGATCCAATCCAACACAGCATTGGTATCCAATTTTTCATCATCAAGAACAACTTCTATAGTAGGATTTGAATTTTCCCTAGACAACACTCACAAAAATATTTCCCCATCTTGATCTTCTTTAGGTTCTAGATTATGATTTGGTGCTACTACTTCATCATCACTTACATCATTAAGATGTGCTCCTCTTCTTTGGGCTATCTCCACAACATATAATCTGGCTACAATTTGTGTCAATTGATCCAATATAGCATTATCAACATTATTTCCTCTACCACAAACCATCTTTACAAATTAGGTTCCTACAAGATCGTAACCCTCTACAAGTTATAGGTCAAATCTGTAGATCTGCCACCCTATAACCAAATCAAAATCAAGGTTCTACATAATCCAATCTCCACAAGGACAAACCTCAAGCTCTAATACCAACTGACATAGGAAAAAGGTGAATAACTAGGGCCAAAGGCTCACCTAGCTATCCAAACCACCCTGCAAGAGTTAACACAATAGAAATGAACACAAGGGATAGAAACCAAAGGAGGTGAAATAATTTTATTGATTCATCAAAATATCTTCATACATGCTCAACTATAAGGCCTTTTGGGTTACAATCAAATACATATACATTCACATTTATATATCCAAAAAAAAATTCACACTTTTAGTTCTGCTCTCTAATCCTCTTCCCCAAAACTTGCCTAATTCTATGCCTAAAAACTCTATATATACTTGCCAAAATAGCTTATAGAACATTCCAAAACATAGAGAAGCCACAAGTTGGCCCATAATAGATATTAAATACCTATGCAAAAATTAAATGCAAGAAAAGTTGGCCCAAATTGGAACTAGACATAGATAATTTGGCAAATGAAGACTTTGTAGAAACTGGTACTCAATGCCCACATGAGCTCGGCACCCAAAGGATCACTCGGCACCAATAGGAACTCAGCACCCAAAGGATCACTTGGAACCATCAGGAACTTCACACCCAAAGAATCACTTAGCACCAATAGGAACTTGGCAGCCATTGGATCACTTGGCACCAACAGGCAAAAAGAATAGAAGTGCAAGATTGCAAGGAAACCTAGGATGTTTCTACATCATCAAGTGTTTTCCTAGTTAACATATCTAGTTTTATTATGTATGAGTATATTCCTATGGTTACTAATTATATTGTTCACATGCATAATGATTAATAAGGTTGATAAATGTTGTAATAGTTAGATACATGATTCACCCATCCCTCCCCCATCTAAGTTATCTTGGTGGAATATACTTTCTATCAATTGGTATCAAAGCATCAAGTCCTTGAAGAAAAATAATAATAACTTTGGGAGACAAATGGTGGGTGACTTCAGAAAAGAAAGTGTTGAGTTTGATGGAGTTAACTATGAAAACTAGAAGGAGAAGATAAAGACTCATTTTCTATGTATGGGTCTAGGATATTTGCTAATGAGAAAGACCAAAAACAAGGTAGTGAAAGAAAGAAAACTTGGGAAATGCAGTGAAGCTAAAAGAGATATGTTTATCCATAATATGCTTGCAAAAGAAGAAATACTATTAGCTCTTCCTGAGAAAAAAATTTAGGTAGGAAAAATCCTTAGAAGCACCTCATGAAATTCATAAATCTTTAGAATCTACTTTTGAAGGTGATAGGCATGCTAAAAGAGTTACACTATATAATTGGATAACTTTGTTTCAAGATGCTTAAATGATGTAAGATGAATCTTTGAGAAGCTATGCTGATAGAATATGTGAGATTGTTGCAGGAATTAAGTATTGTGAATGATCTAAAGATGAAGATGAAATTATCTAGAAATTTTGTAAAACATTGACATCACCATTTAGAAATTAATACCTTGCATTGAGAAGTTTATCAGAGAGACCTTACTTGGAAGATTGGAATTAAGCTTAAAAAAATATGTAGAATTTCCTTGAGTGGGAATAACTTTTAGTGGATTAAGTGTTCAATCTTCATTATAAAGCAGTGCAAGCACCAATAGAGATTATGCTAGTTGTAGTAGATCAAGATCTAAAGAAGACAAAAAAATTGAAGAAGGAAAAACCCTTTTTGTAAGAAGAGGACCAGATGGTAAGTAAATTTCTAAATGTTGGACTTGCAATAAATTTTGTCACTATGCTTCTAAGTGTCCTCAAAGAGAGATAACATATATGAAGAATTTTAAGCCTAAAAGACCTAGAGATTGTTTGTACACAAATGAAAATGATGAATCTAAGTAAAGAATTTAGAGTGAAAGTGATGATGAATTAGGATTTGTGCCTATAATGGATGAGAATCTTGAAAAAGAAATTAGAGAAGAAAAGGCCTTAGTTTCACAACTTGAAAAGAAATCTGATTGGATTATAGATAGTGGATGTTAACATCATATGGTTAGAGCTATGAATAATTTTGTCAAATTTAGAAATTGTGATGGAGGGATTGTTAGAGTTGGTAACACTGTAGCTTGTCATATCATGGGAATATGATCTATTACTCTTGATGGAAAGACTACTACTGATAGTTGTTCTCTTCATGATAGGCTTGGCCTTAGTTTCCAAATTTATTTTGTGCAACTAATTTTGTATTGAATCTTGAGGGACACTCATTTTGGATCAAGTTTAGCAAAAAAAAATATCCCCATTGAGCTCAAAACACCCCAAAACCCCTATTTTGATATAAAATACGTCTAGTTTAAACTACATTATAATCTGAGGCAAAAAAATAAATTGCCCTTAGATCAAATAGGATTCCCAATGTGATGATTTTTTTTTCTGAAAAAATTATCATAAAAAAAATCTTTCTTAAAAAAATCACATTCCCATGGTTTTTAAAAAGTTTCAAAAAACATATTTTTTCATAAAACAAATGCATGCTCTTCATTTTCAATTAAAGTGACAACATCAATAGGATAATTTAGCATAGTTTTCACATCAACAAGTTTTGATGTAGGAAGGTACATTGACATATGCAAGTATGACATCCTCTAATTTGGAAGAAAAATTTGACAACCTTCAAACTATCAATTGTTTGATTTATTTTGTCCCAAATAGTTGTTGATGGAACTTTGGTCATATATTGGGTGTACAGAGGTAATTTTGAACAAATGATATATCATTAGAAAACACTTTTTGGTCCCAACATGATCATATAGGTTTTTTTCTTTGGCTTTTCTATTTAATAATCTATTTTCAGAGTTAAAGTCATAGGTTCTATTTTGCACTCTAGGAGACATGACTTGAGCATCCTTACTCCAATTTGTAAAATCTTTATATTGTTAGAAAGATTATTATTTTCTCTTTCTGATGATGATGGGTTTTCTTAAATATTCTCCTCTAGGCACATTTTATACATTTTAATTTTTTTATTTTTGTAATATGTTGAATATCTTGAATTTTTAAGGTCTAGGAATCATTTTTGTTAAATGGGATGACTCATCTTAGGCTATGGTTTCTATTGTGCTAGCCTTGTGTATCTTTTCGTCTTTGTTGACATATTCCATACAATTAATGTTCAAACACAATGATATAATGTGTCACTCTATTGTATTTGAGGATTTTGCACATTATTATTACTTGTTTTACTCTCACTACATTATAAAGTGCCATGGAGGATTTAATGTTGGTCATTTTTTCCATCTTCCTTTATCAAGTGAGTGTTCCTTCCATGATATTAGCCTCACACTATGTCAATGACATGTGCCATTATACATGCTTGTACTTATTCAAAACTCTCAATGTTCATAGTTCTCAATTCTATAGAAATTAATGCAATAAGTTTGAGCGTACCTATCTAACCTCTCAACATTATAGGGGGGATTGGTTGGTTCTAATCATTTCTTGGTTAAATAGAGTGATCTATGATTTCAATATTTTTTCTTATTAATGTAGTGATAATCAAAGGGTGCCCCTATTGGAGGTAATCTAGATCTCTAAAAATAATCACATAGTGGAAATACAACAATAGAGGAAGATCTAATACCAAATCATGATATCTTATTCATAGATATAACTATTTACATGCAATATGCCCAGCTAAAAGTCGTTCTATGTTAGGGAAAAATACAATAACAATTACAAAATGGTTCTACAAGATCCCTCAAAGATCCAACTCACAATCCTAATCCTTACTAGTCCATATTCATACTCTAGTAGAAACTTCCAAGGAAATCTTAACTTGTTCTCATAAGCCCACCAAGGAATAGCCTAGTTTTAAAGTCACAACTACTAGCCCTTCAAATTTTGCATCCTCTTGTCCAAGATGGATGATCATTATCATAAAGACTAAAGACTCCATAATAACCTCTTACTTATACCCAACTAAGCCATAAGTCAGCTCAATTCATTACAAATTAAACTAAAATCCTTACATTAAATATATGTTGAGTCACAAGTTGGCTACAACACAAATTAAATACAAAAAGTTGGATACAACATGAATTAAGTACCAAAATTTGGTTCTAAAAAAATAGAAGTATCTATAAGAACCAAGAGCAGACCAAGCATTAGAAAAACCAAGATAAGAAATAGCCAAACCACAAGCATTATCGAGCTCACAGTGCATGCCGAGAACACAGAGAGTGTTGAGCAACTAACACATGCCGAGAATGATAGTGAATGCCAAGAAAATTATATCTATAGAGCTCCTTCAATGACTAAGCTCCTCTACCATAACTACACCATTCAATGATTGAGCACCACTTTTCGGTGACTGAGTCCATAACTCTTAGCTAAAATACCACCAATCATGCATAATTGCAACCAATCCCAAGATGCTCCTAAATTAAAAACTATAAGTTGAAAATGATGTTCTCAATAGTTGGAAGAACATATTTTTGGATTCAACATATAAATTAAAAACTATTTATTTACATATGTATATCCTCTAAGTCTTCAAGTTACACACTCTTTCCCTTGTTCTTCTTCTACTTCTTCACATCCATTCGAGGTGTGCTACAAGTGTGATTTCCAGATTGATCTCTAACCTTCTCAAAATCTACCAAATCAACTTTGATACCAATACTTATGATCCTGCTACCAAGCTCTTCATAATGCAAAGGAATCAAGGAATGCTTTTTGCTACCTTTCTCAATAGTAAACACATTCTTGATACAATAATGCACAACCCTACAATCATATTGCCAAGGTCTACAAAGAAACACATGACAAATGTTTTTGTCCATACTATCACACAAAAATTGATCCTTATACTACCTAATTTGGAAATAGAAAATGCATTGCTCTCTCACTTCCAAAGCATGCTTACCATGCAACCAACCAAACCTATAAGGACAAGGATGTCTTAGTCTCTTCAAACGAAGTTTTTCAACCATCTCCTTAGAAAAAAGGTTTTTTGATACTACCACCATCCATAATCACATTTAGAATTTACCACTACAATTTAAACAAGTCCTAAAAAGTTTATTTCTCTAACAATATTACATTGTCATTTGACCAATTAGCACCCACTAAGCCACTAGACACTCTCCTTCCTTAGATTGACTATCTTGAACTTCAACCTCATTTGTAATAGAAACTCTTCTATCACTAGCCTTAGGAAATTCGTAAAATCCATGTCCTATATATCCAAATTTTAAAAAATACCCTTAAAGTAACCTCTACCTATGCTTTTCTTCTGATCAATGGGTTTTGGTTCATCTTCATCACTCAGTTTAGCCTTTTTGGAGCTATCCTGCTACTCCTTCCCTCTAGCATTACCATGACTTTTTCTCTTCAACTTATCTTCTACCTCAAGGATAAGAATCCTAAATTAAATAAATATTCATCATACCAACCTCATCCTAAATATTAAATCTTAAGCCATTGATGTACTGAGCTACCTTTTCCTTTGACAATTCTCTATGCCTAGACTGAATAGTCAGCTTCTAGAACTCCTCAGTATAATCTTTCATAGTCATATCTTTCTATTTCAAATTTTGCAACCTCTTCAATTTTGTAATTCCTTAGAATAACTAAGGGGGGTGGGGGTGAATGGGTTATCCAAGATCTAGATGTATAAATAAAACTTTTCACAGTTTAGCGAACCCATAAAACATTTATCATCATGCATGCATCCATAAGATTATGTAATCACTTAAAACTTCTAGGTTACAATAAAATTAATTTGTAGAAATTTTAACATGAAATGTAATAGATTTAGCAAAAAATTTGAATAATGATTTACATTGAAACCCAATTTGGGAAAAACCACCAGTAACATGTTACTCCTTTTTACTCTTTTGAAGTGATGCCATGTGAAAGGCCAACCTTGTTAAAGGTTACAATAAACACTATTAAATGTGACCCTATTAAAAGATTTTGATCACCCTATTAGGAGTTATCCTTGTTAGAGGAATTTACACCATTCACTTAGAATGTCACCTAGTTAAAAGATTTACCCTAGACTAGTACAATTATTAGAGAGTAACAATAAGGCTTGATCTGATAACAACTTACAACTCCATTTGTACATTATAGATCTCTATTTCAGTCCTCCATTCTGCTTGGATTTCAAACATTTCAGTTATGATAGCTTGTTCACCCTTCAAGAATTCATACCCTTAAGCCTTCTTTCTTAACATGTCAATGTAGACTCTTCACTTAGGTCACTTGATGAAGCAATACCACTTGGCTCCTTGTCTTCCTTAGGTTCTCATACATGACAACCATTGCTTCTAACTAGCCATCCCTATACATAGAGAATTAAGATCTTTTGTATGTTCATTCTCCATCATCCAGTTTGGGGTTAGGAAAAATTAGGTAGGATACAATGAATCTACCCCTAATTCAATATCACTTCTAGAAACGTCTCCTTCAATCCTCTTTGAATTAGCCTCAAAAAATTTTAACATTAATTTTATGCCTCCAACTCATCAATCTTATCTTCCACTAGTTTACATAATCTAAGAAAGCATACTTGTCAGCTCATATATGTCAAATACATGATCTTTCTAATAATACTGGCACTTAGCATTAACATTCTTCTTGTGAGATTTCAACCCATCTGCCATAGTATTAATGACATAATTGCATTATGGTATTTCTAATTTGATATACTTTTGAGACTATAAGTGTTTTTCATCTACATTTTGATCATCCACACATTAGGACACACTTGATATAATCAATGATTCCATTTCATGTTCTAAATTATTTCAAATAGAAACTAAATTTGTCAGAATGCTTGAGATGTCAAATTATAATGTTACTGCTAAAGGATATATTTTGCTATACAATACAACCTAATATTGTGAACAAGATGATTGAACATAGATGGACACAACTTTATGATATTATAGAATTAGGTCATGATGTGATGCAAAATGTCAATTTGGATATGATACTTTATGATATGTAGATAAATGTTAATTAGATTATGATGATTCATGATATGCAGATTTTGACATTCTAACATTTTGAATGATTTGGAAAGGAAAATTTAATGGAATTATGTTACTATGGGTTACATAACATTTGGAATTACATGCATTTATGATATATGTTTCATGTGACCTCCTTGGACTACTAATGCTTGAGTTTAATGTGTAGGAAGTGGAACCATGGAAATTTTGGAGGGAAACAAGATCTAAACCTATGTGAATAGAGTTTAACTAGGGTTAATTTTTGGAAGATTCAAAAGCCTCTTTGTGATGTATTTTATTTCATAAGTTTAAGTTTACTTCTATGTGAAAATTTTTAATCATAAAGATGCATTAGGAACATGTCATGGTGACATGGAATGTGCTTTTATTTGTCACTTGACACCTGTGGATTTTTCCTAGAATGACATGTGATTTGGGATGTTGGTCATGGTGGCATTTTACCCTAAAACTAATTAACTTGTTAATGAATAAGTAAACCCACTTGACAAGGGGTAGGATGGGTCACAATCAAAGGAAATTCGAAATTGGACTTGGCTAGGGTTTTGAGTGTTCATTAGGTGGTCCAAAAGTGTCTTTTAGGTGAAAATAAGTTACCCATATGATAGTACATCATGTTAGGGCCTTAATTTTGACCATGTGAGTACCTAGATAGCCTACGGTGCCCCTTTACACATGCATTCTTCAACCAATTCAAAATTAGAGTTGTCGCATGTGTTTCTCCCATGTTTCCACTAAGTCAAATATAGCAAACCTAAGGGAGACAACTTGTAAGAGAAAGTGGCTTGATTTCCTTTCTAAAAATAGTTAGTGGGAAGTCTTTATTAGAGAGTCTTGGTCCAATTAGTGGTTGTTCACCCACTCTCTAAGTTTAGAGATAGTTAGGTTTTGGAGGAAGATTAAGGGGCTCTACCACAATGTTCCTTGCCTTAGCTTGGACCGAGGTTAGTGTTTTTCAAACATGATCATTTCCTTCTTTTCTGGTGCACAATGAATCTACAAGTATGGAGAATTTTGTTATGGGTCATGCAATGTATGTGAATATAATATTGTGGATTTAGACATTGTGAAGTGGTGAATGTGAATCTTGTATTGTGGATTTGGACATTATGTTGTGTTTTTTGTGAACCTTGTATTCTAGATTTGGGCATTGTGCTGTGTTGTTTTGTGAATGAGTATTATGTTCATGTAGTTTCTTTATTTTCTTTCTTTATCTTGTTGTTTGATATGAATGTCAAGTGTTGATATGGGTGTGAAGGCTTTACTCAACCTTTGGGAAGGGAAGAGAAGTCCAGGGTGAAGGGATTTGTTGGGCTTGAAATATAGTTGAGAACCTTGGAGTATGGGCTCTATTTTTATGCCATATTCATTCATATCTTTCTTTGGGGGTGATAAGGAAATGATGGTGTAGAAAGGAAAATTATGGAGTATGGGTATTCATGGATGTTGTGGTAGTATGTGGAGGATTTTTGTGAAAGACCTAAAAGGGCATGAAATTGTTGAATTATGGAAGCCCTAAAAGGACATGAAAATAATTTATTGCAGATATGTGATGACATGGCAAGTCTCCTTCTTGAAAGCACACCTTCACCCTATGTTCAAGGTTCCATTGGTGAACCTTTGTGAAAGACCTTGGGATGGGATTGTTAAGTGTTGTAATGTGATGCTCATGTATTTCTAAGATTGGAATGAAACCTAGCTTGGATCTTGTTCTCCCCTGCTTAGTGGGTGGCTTTTTAGAAGACTAGGATGGGAGGTGAGCCTCCATGGTTCCTAGTTTGTGTGTTATATGAAGGATTGTGAAGATGGATTCCTTGAAGATGTTAGGGTTCCACCCTTGAAAAGTTGGGAAACCAAGTGTGTAAGAGAGAAAAATGTTTTCTTGTCATCTCAAATGTATTGTGATATCAAGCTCCCATTGTGATTTCATTGTGATGTATAGTGAGATATTCTTAGTATTCTATCTTGTTGAAAATGTGTAAGGAAAGATTGATAGTTATTTATATAGTTTACTTGTAAGGAAACCTTCATTGGGAGCTTTCACATTATGTAATTGATGCAGAATGGAGAATCGTGTAATTGTAATATTTCTTCTCACAATTTAGTTAGTTTAAATATTTCATAGTGGTTACATCCCTTGTTATAGTTGATATAATTCAACGTATAAATGGTTGTAATGTAAATATATATGTTTTGCATACAATAGGATGGAAGGAAGTTAATAATTTTGATAGTCCATCTATCTATTAGGGCACTTGAACTTCAAGTACCAATAAAATTTTAGGTGATACCAACACATCACCAAACTTATGCACCTAAAATTCCATGGTAGAATAAAACTAAGTTGCTTGAGAAGAGAAAATGCATAATGAAAATCTATGAGAAATCTTGTTGTAGGCATTCATTTCCTCTCTAGAAAATGTATGGGGAAGAAAATTCCCCATAATACAGAGTAATAAAATAATAAGTAGATTTCACACTTGGACCTAGTACAACAAATATTAATAGAATAATATAGGTATCCCAAAAGAAATGATTTAGCAACACAAGTACCTATTCCATAAATTATAAATGGGGACTCATTAGTTTCATGTAACTCATAGGTCACTATTACACCAAATCCAAATTAGAAAATTAATAATAATAAAATAAAATAATAAAATAAAATCAATACAAAAATTAGCCTGAACATGTTAACCAATCAAGAGAATGACCAAAAAAAAAAAAAATACAATAAACAAAGCTAAACATGTCTAAACCCTATCTCTTCCCCTTATTACCTAGCTGGCTATCTTCAAAAAGAGAATGTGTAAAAGTGAAAATATGATAGGGTTGGAGGATAGGAGGTCCCCACCACCACCTTGGCATCAATATCCCATCTATAAGCCTTGGAAGGCATGTGGAGCATGATGTTCCCACTAACTTAGGACAAACCTTCCTGGAATTCATTCCCCACCTCACTTTGGTATCCTCATCACTTTTTTTTAAAACATTAAGAAATGTGGGGAAAATGGCATGTCTCTGACACAAGTCAAAAGTCCCAAACTCAAATGCATATACCTTGAAGAAAAGGTGAAACAATTTTCAAGTAAAACAAATTAAAGCCTTTCCATCTTTTTGAAACATCATTGAAAGGAGGTTAAAGTGAGAACATATCACATGCATAGGAATTTTCTTGGGAGGAGACCAAGATTTGGAGATAATAAAATTTAGTTTGATCTCACACATATGAAGGTCATGACCAAGGTCAATGTCCAGGACATGGGATTAGTTAATTTTGAAACTTAGTCAAGTAATAATAGGAGTTTAGGAGTTTAGTGGTAAGTTTAAATACGTAGGTGTTGAGATTAATTATGGAATTAAAATATTATGTGCCAAGGGTGGTTGAGAGATAGCATTAAGGTAGGTGTAGGTAATATCTAGCCTAGTGATATTAGGTAGAATTATTTTTTTCTTTAATAACTAATTATATGTAAATTAATAAATTTAAAGGAATAATAATAATGAACAGTAATTAATAAATTTTTTTTTTAATTAAATTGATAAATAATCCATGATTAAATGAAAGACCTAATTAGTAGTACCAAATTTTGTAATCCTTCCAATATGATCAAGTTGATGAGTTTGGATATATATATTTCTGTAGGGGTACTAGAAATAATAGCATAACGTAAGTAGGTAGTTGTGATTCTTGTTGATATAAAAACTGGGGGGGGGGGGTGTGGAGGTAGGGGGGGGGGGGGGGTGTATTAATATATATGTAGGAGATGTTAATATTAATTTGATAATTAAGATGTTTTATTTTATCATTTTAGGGACACGAAAAAGTGGAATTGTATGTAGTAAAATTAGGATTAGAGTGTTGTAAAAATATTGTGTAGTTGCAATGAACAATGCAGTTAGAAAGCTCATAGGTATAAGTTATTATTGTGCCTATGTAATTCATAGCTAGTAGTGAGATGAATCAATCTAGGTTAGAGGCTGGGTTACCAATCATCTTCATATTATAATAATAAACATAATCTTACCTAGAAATAAAGTGAGCTATTACATACATAAACTAAATAATATGTACATTTAAGTTAGGACTTGGTTTGTAATTCCTTCCATAACCTAAGACCAAACAAACATAGCATTCTAGTGCTAATATGTAACATAATATATATATGAAGGTAAGTTATGACATTTCTAACATAGTAGTTAGGGCATTGAAAGAGAAAACATTAATTAATAGGCATATCAACTGTGATGATACATAATAATGCATAATATGCAATTATAATTCCTAGATTTAGTTGATCATCCAATTAGGAATCACATAGAAAGGAGTTGGTTAAGTTATGGTTTGCATGTTGATTAATACTAAAGAAACTAGTGGATTATACCTCATTAGTAAGAAAATCCTATTAGGGGCATGTAGGCCTAGTTAGTTTTAGTGTTAGGATTATTGAAAATTTGATCATTGTTTAAGGGTTGGTATGATTAATTTTTAGGTCAAATGCTCACTTGATAAGTTCCATATTCTTCTAAAGACCACTTGTCACTATAGCTCATACTATCATAACATGAGCATACCTTGAAATTCTTATTAAATATAATCAAATCAATAACGAGTAATCCTTTATAAGAACTTCTAAGTTATGTGACAAAAAAAAAAAAACTTTGTGTTTTGCCTTTAATTTTGGGCATGAAACTTCTAATGCTCGAAACATACTACGTTGCTTGACATCTACTAAAAAATCACTCAGCACAAACTAAATTTTATTGGTGTTCAACATCAACTAAACTTTACTAGACATCCACTATTTTGCACGACATCCACTAAAATGAACTTTTACTTGGCTCCAACTAATTTTTTTCTTGACTTGCACTGACTTTTCTCAGCAGCAACTATTTGTTCAGTCAATCTTGGCAGACACATCTAGTTTAATTTCTTCTTCTAAACTTGCTTAGTGTAGAAAACCTTTGCAACCTTAAGTAGATTATCAATGCACTATGGTATCACTATCTTAACTAATTCTTGTACCCTTTGTATATCATAACTCAACCTTCCCTCTAGGTGCATTTATTACATCTTTTTTATCAAATCCCCTTCATCAATCAAACAAGTGATAGTACTTAAATCATATAAGCATTTATCTTACCAACAAAAATCATGTTTGACATGAATGACAAAAAAATGATTGAAATACATTTATCATATTTCTATCAATATATTTTCAATAATCTCCCTCTTTGGCATTGATGACAAACCAAACTGATCAACCAAACTGACTAGGTTAAAATAGTAAGACCAACAAAATACCAAAAATTAAATAATTCCTTGTATTGAAATCTCTCCCTCTATCAGAAAATTTCATTTTCTGAATAGGTTTCAAATTTCATTCTATTCTAATCAATAGATAACCAACTCATCCTTATGAATCCCTCTGAGTTACTTCTTATACCACTCTCTACATTATATTTCTCTTACTAGGTAGATGTAATCAACAGATACACTTACATTCTCATTAATTATAATTTCTCCCTCATACAGTGTGTTTGGATATATCCCTCTTTATGTTCAATTACATTATGTGCTGATAACAATGTCTTTCTTCAACATCTCTCTTGATCACTAACAATCTCCCTTTCTTAAATTTTCCCTAATCAATAAGTATCTCCCTCTTTGACAACAACGCCAAAGACTTGTCATCTTAATATGAATATATGAACTTCTTTAGTTTCTCTTTTATCAAGTTCCTTGTGATTGATTTGTAGTTTCAACACTTTGATTACTTTAAGAAGCTCTTAAAGTAAGATCCACTATATCAATGTGTAACATATGTCAATCAACTTGTTAAATATAGGACATTCCTCCTATTTCTTAGATAACCTTTGATAGGGGTATCACCCCTAGTTTACCTCTTAGATACTCATGAGAATCTTTTTAGGTAATGCTTTTGTGAAGATATCATCAATTTGCTCTTTTTTGTTAACATATTCTTCACCTCTTTGTCTTGAACTAATTCTCTCAAGTAATGATACTTGATTGCAATGTGATTAGTCTTTGTGTGCACTAGATTATTTGATATATTTATAACACTTGTATTATCACAATAAAGTATCATTGGTTCTATGATCTCTTCCTTCATGCCTTTGAGTAGCTATTTGATCCATACAATGTTTGTACAATTTATAGTAGTAGCAACATTTTTAGCTTCAGCAGTAGATTGTGAAATGTAGTTTTGTTTCTTGTTGGTCCATGTAACTGGCTTCTTGCCTAAGAAAAATGCTCCTCCACTAGTGCTCTTTTTGTCATCAACATTTCTAGCCCAACCAGCATCAATATAGGCTCTTAATTCAAATTTCTCATTTTTATTATATAATTGACCATATTGCTCTATTCCTTTTAGATATCTTATTATTATTTTTATAGCCATCAAATGATTCTCCCTAGGATTAGAAGAGAATCTTGCAACTATCCCTATAGATAATGCAATGTATGGTATGCTATGTACTACATATTTTAATTTACCAATAATGGACCTATAAAATGTTTGATTCACCTTAGCTGAATCATCATTCTTTGATAATTTAAGTCCTATCATTATAGGTGTACTTACTAGTTTGGAATCCTTAAATCCAAAAGTTTTCAGTATCTCCTTGACATTCTTTGACTGAGTGATGTATATACCATATTTTGATGTAGTACTACTCTGCTACCACTGAAAAAAAGTATGTTCTGATACCACTGACATAGGGCCACACCACCTGTACCAACTCACAACCAAAATCACAACAAGATGGAGATAGAGAGATGACAAAAATGCTTCATAAATCATCCATTAATACTTGAAATTCATTACAATATTATCCACATGGAAAAAACTCCAAACTCTTACAATATAAGAGAGCTTCCTCACTAAGGACTTCCAACTAGAAGAGCTTACAATAAAAGAGCTTCTTCTTAAGACTTCTACTTCCCAAGCTTCTACTTCTCAAGCTTTCTTACAAGAGATTACATTAGAAGAGCTTCACTGCAAGAGCTTACACTTGAAGAGCTTGATTACAAATGAACATAAGCCTTTCTTAAATAGGCACTTACCACACAATGCATGATTTATCCACAACATTCTAGAATATCCACAACCTTCTACAATATCTACAACCTTCTAGAATTTCCACCTAAATAAAACTAAGCACCACCATGTGGCCCAATTAGAAAATTACATTTTCTTTATGGATCACAACAAATATTAAATGCATGATTTAAGGAACTTTCCACAAACTTCTAAAATGCCACCTACACACCTCGATTAATGGAATAACAACTATTTTTATTATTTTTCTATTTATGCCACCTATGCACCTTGAAAATAGAAAATCCTCTTTTCTCCTTTTTCCCTTATTTTATTTTTAAATTATTTTTCTTTCTATTTTCGTCACTTTCTGTCTCATCCACAAATTTTTTTTTTCCATGCAAGATGCTCCTGAATCAGACTCCCCTGCTAGATAGAAAAGTGTGTCCCACACTTTGACACCAAAAGAAAGATATAAAACCATCTTAATCTTCACTAAAGGCTTCCACATTTTTTTTTCTTGCATCATGCATCATATTTTATTAGATATACTTGTAAGCCCACAAAGAATTTGATCTCCCCAAACATAGACATTTCAAATTCTTGCTTTATTTCATTTGCAAAAGCCTTACATAAGGCATCTTGACCTCCAAATATGATATCATCAACAAAAATTTTAGATAACAAAATAACTTTTCCTTTCTCTTTCTTCATGTACAAATTATTTTTGTCATCAGTCCTTTCAAATCAAATCTTTACAAGATACTTATGAAGTCACTCATACCATGCTCTTGGTGCTTGTTTCAAACAATATAGAGATTTGTGTAATCTACATATCATATTCCTATTGTTGATATCAACAAATTCTTTTGGTTGTTCTATGTAAACTTCTTCCTCTAATATGCCATTTAGAAATGTAGATTTAGCATCCATTTGATAAACTTTGAAACCTTTGTATGTAGAATAAACAAGTAAAGTTCTTACTCCTTCCAATATAGGAATAGGAGCAAAAGTTTCTCCATAGTCAATTCTTTCTTCTTGTGCATAACCTTTGTAGAATAATCTTTCCTTGTTCCTTGTGACTTCATCATTTTCATCTAGCTTGTTCATAAATATCTACTTGCTCCCAGTCTAGGAACTAGAGTCCATATTTTATTTTTCTCTAATTGTTCAATCTATTCTTCCATGGATTTACTCCAGTCCACATCTTCTAGTTCATGTTTCACTATTTTAGGCTCTTTCATGCTTAGAAAACATATATCATTTCTCAATTTGTTCCTTATCATTGGTCTATCATCTTTATTTAGAATAATTTATGTACTAGGATGATGTCTCTTGAAATATTTGGACAATCTTGGTTCAGATCTAGTTTCTTCATTTCAACTTTCAGCTTTAGAGTCACTATGCACATCTCTGTCAAGTAGCTCAACATCTCTCTCATGTACACTAATCTAAGAAGCAAAATGTACCTCAACTTCATTCTGTACCTCGACATCTGAATGTGGCTCAGTTCTTCAATGCAACTTGACATTCATAGTATGTGACTCCGTAGTCACTAAAACTTGTTATTGGTTTGTAGCATCTTCTTCAATAGGAATACCTTCATAAAAGTATACAAATTATTTGTATTCTTCTAGTTCTTTCATAGGTTTAGCCTCATGTACTTCTATGTATAAAAATTTACATTTGCACTTTTCAGAACTTTGTTAGTGTTAGTATTTAAACACTTGTAAGTTTTACTTTTTGTAGAATAACCTATGAATACACCTTCTTCACTTCTTGCATCTAGTTTACTATTCCTAAAGTCTTTGAGAGTATAGCATTTTCTTCTAAATAACTTATAATATTTTACATTGGGTGTGTATCCATACCATAGTTTAGAAGGTGTTGAATGAGTATCTTTCTTGATTTGTACATGGTTCAAGGTATAGATAGCTATACTTATAGCTTCTCTCCAATAATTTAAAGCAACATTTTTCTCCATCATGAGTGTTCTAGCATAGTCCATTACAAACCTATTCATCCTTTCAGCAATTCCATTTTGTGCAAAGGTTCTAGGAGTAGATGTCTATCTTTTGATACCTATATCATTAAAAAACATCTCAAACTCATTTGATGTAAATTCTCCTCCTTTGTCATATGTCAAACATTTTAGAATTTTACCTATTTCCTTCTTAACTCTTGCTAAGTAACACTTAAACATTTGGAAAGCATCACATTTCTATTTTAAAAACATAACTGACATCATTCTAGAATAATCATCAAAAAACAACATAATGTACTTATCTCCTTTGTATATTTTCATTTCAATTGGTCCACACAAGTTAGTATGAACAATCTCTAGTATTTCTTTAGAGGTCTGAGTTTTACTCTTAAAACATAACTTTGTCATTTTTCCTGACTGCAATTGGTTACACATTATATTATCATGCTTCTTCAACTTAAGAAAACCTCTAACTTTTCTCATGTTACTAATATTAACCATGTTATTAAAATTAACATGATGCAAACTTTTGTTCCATAGCCACACATCATCAAATTTTACAACTAGACAAGTAGCATCCTTTATATCAAGGTAGAGTAGATTACTCCTACTTTAATCATCCTTTCCAATCAATTTTCCATCAGTATCATATATCTTAGAAATATTGTTTTCAAACTCAACCTTACATCCTGAATTAATCAATTGTGACACACTCAATAGATTATAGTTAAGTCCTTCGACATAGTACACATTGTCACAAAACATCTTATCTATGAGTTTGATAGAACCTTTTCCTTTTATCAAGCATGGTACATCATTATCAAATCTTATACTATTTCCATCATAATAATTCAAGGCAATGAACTTACTTTTGTCTAGAGTCATGTGATGTGAATACCCACTATCAATGATCCACATGTCATTCTTGTTTACACAAGTCACAAGTGTATTTGCCTCATCTTCATCAAATTTTTCCTTCATTGCAACATACACCACTTCATCATCATGTTCATTAGATTCATCTCTTTTTTCCTTTTCAACAATGTACCAAGACCTCTTTCCATTGTCTTTTTAATCCTTCCTATCTTCATCTCTTCTACTTTTGTACTTGTCACCACCTCTATAGTTCTTCTCTAGACATCTAGCAGCAATATGACCAACCTCATTGCAATTGAAACAAATGGTGGGTAATTTAACCTCAAAATTTCCTTTACCTCTATGGAATCTTCTTGTTAGTAGTGCTTCAAGTTGATCTACATCCTCCTCATCTATATCACTATCACTGGACATATACATTATCCTTTTTTTCTTCTTCTTCTCATTAGGTTCCTTCAATGATAGCTTAGCTTTGAAAGTAGATTCAATATTTTCAAGTTTTTAATTATCAAAGTTATATAGCTCAAAAGCAATGATCCTAACTACTAGACCTTCAAGAGATAGATTATTTCCTAGGATACATCTTAATTCTTGTATTGTAGAAACCCCAACAACATATATAGGCAGAAGTGTTCTTAAAACTTTTCTTAATACAATATCATCACCTTTTTTACCATTATCTCCTCTTATTGCATTAACACCATCTTTTTTCCTTAAGAAATATTGAGCAATATTTTCACCTTCTTACATTCTCATATCATCAAATTTACCTCTGAGACTTTTAGCTTTAGCTCTTAGAGCATTAGAGTCTCCTCCTTAGATAGTCATTAAGGCATCCCACATTTTCTTTGCAATGTCAAAATTTTTGATATCATCAAATTCATCATAGCTTAGGGTAGAGGAAATCTCTAGCATTGCCTGGTTGTGTGCTTTCTTCTTTTTCATATCCTTGGTAGTTAAGGCTCCAACAAGATCAATTGGCTTAGGAGTGATAGTAGATTGTGCATGATCTCCAAGTCCTCCAAGGTATAGCTTCATCAAAATTTTCCATGTGTCAACATTATATCTATTGAGCTTGGGTACTTCTCTTTTCTACATCTTCATCTTTGTGCTTCTAGTACCTTCAAAATAGTCCTCTTAAGAAGATTGCTCTAATACCAAATTTTGGAATTCTTTGGAATAACTTTGGGGGGGGGGGGGGGGTGTTGAATCTATTATACATGGTCTAGATGTATAAATAAAACTTTTCATAGCTTAGCAAACCAATAAAATATTTATCATCATGCATGCATCCATAAGATTATGAAATCACTCAAAACTTGTAGGTTACTATCAAATGAATTTGCTCAAATGTAAACATGAAACATAATAGATTCAACAATACACTTGACACAAAAACTTATGTGGAAACCTAATTTTAGAAAAAACACCTGTAATATGATACTCCTTTTCACTCTTCTAAATTGATGCCCCATGAAAGGCCAACCCTATTAAAGGTTACAATACACACTATTATATTTGACTCTAATAAAGGATTTCAATCACCATGTTAGTAGTGAGCCTTGTTAGAGGACTTTAGACCATTCACTTGGAATGTCACTTAATTAAAGGATTTGAAAATGAATGTTAGGTCAACCTTAATCCAAAGGATTTACCATTGACTGATAAAATTATTAGAGAGTAATAGTAAGGCTTGATCTAATAACAACTTATAATTCCATTTGTAGATTATAGATCTCTATTTTGGTCTTCCATTCTACTTGGCTTTCACACATTTCCATTTTGATAGCTTGTTCACCCTTCAAGCATTCATACCCTTAAGCTTTCTTGATTAATGTGCCAATGTAGACTCTTCACTTAGGTCACTTGATTAAGAAATACCCCTTGACTCCTTATCCTCCTTAGGTTCTTGCACATGATAGCCCTTACTTCTAACTAGCCATCCCTATAGATAGAGAATTAAGATATTTTTCCATTCATTCTCCATCATCCAATTTAGGGTTAGGATAGATTAGGTAGGATGCAATGAATCTACCCCTAATTCTATATCACTTCTAGAAACTTCTCCTTTAATCCTCTTTGAATTCACCTCAAAATGGTTTACCATGAATTATGTGCCACTAGCTCGTCAATCTTATCTTTCACCTAGTTTACATAATCTAATAAAAAAAACTTTTTGCTTAGATCCATCAAATACACAATCTTTCTAATAATACTATCACTCAAAATTAACTTTCTTATAATGCTCAACACATACTGAATTGACATCCACTAAAAAATCACTCAGCACAAACTAAAGTTTACTAGTTCTCAACATTAACTAAACTTTACTCGGCATCCACTAAAATGAACTTTACTTGGCTCCAACTAATTCTTTGCTTGGTGTGTATTGACTTTTCTCAACACCTACTATTCATTAATTCAAGCTTTGTAGATACACTTAGTTTAACTTGTTCTTCTAAACTTTCTTAGTTTAGCCAACCTTTGCAACCTTAAGTAGATTATCATGCACTATATTATCTCTATCTTAGCCAATTCTTGGACTCCTTTATATATCATAACTCAACCTTTCCTATAGGTTCTTTTGTTACATCTTTTTGATCCAATCGTCTTCATCAATTAAACAAGTGATAATACTTAAATCATATAAGTAGTTGTCTTACTAGCAAAAAGCAAGCTTGACATTAGTGACAAAATAATGATTGAAACACATCTATCATACTTGTACCAATCTATTTTCAACACTTAAACAAATCAAGTTAATAATTAGTAGGAATGAACTTATCCTTTAATTTAGTCACCATCAACCTCCATCTAGTGATCATCATTTCACCTTCCTCCTCTCTATCTCTTTGTATTTATTTCCACCAAGGAGAATCATATCCCTTCAACTTAGTTTGAGCCAACCTCACTCTAAGTGGATCCTCAATATCCTCAAGATCAAAGTAGTCTTCTTATTCACCAATACAATCAATTAAGTCTTCAAGAGTCAAAGTACCTGAGAAATTAGAAACCTCCATCTTATGCTTCAGCCTCAACTAAGATCCAAGTCTGGTAAATTGACCAGCCCTAGTTCTAATAGGTCTCTCCACATGATCAATTATATCCTCATCACTATATCCAGGATCCATAAATTTCAAAGTTTTCAACAACTTCTATTAGAAACAATAGTCCACCAAGATAATTGAGAGGGGGGTGGGGGGTGAATCAGTTATCCAAAAATTAAAACATTTATATTCTTTAAACAAAATTAACCATTGAACCAAAGAAAAAAACAACCATAAGAAGATGCACATAGACAATTATACTAGATATGTTAACTCGAAAAATTCCTTCATTAGAGGGAAAACCCTTGTGGGAATGATGCCCACAAGATGATGTACTAATATAAATATTCCTTCTTAGACGATGGACCCTGTTAGGAGTCTATTACAACATTTAGTATATATGAGTCCTTGTTAGGAGACTTTGAATCCCTATTAGGTGATTCTAACCCTATTAGGAGTTGTAGGGCAATGTATGCAAGATGAGGCCACTATGCAAACATGCAATTGCGACTACAAGAAAAGCTCACTGATCAAACATGCAATTTATTGTTATGTTTTTCTTTCCTTTATTCTATTAATTGAATGAATCACTATTAGAACTTGTATACTAGGTCACCAACCTCAGATCTAGAAATATTAGACCTCGGTAATGAAGTTTCCTTTATTTTTTCTTCGCTCTACTCAGCTCCACATTCCACTCCCTCTATTGCTTACAATTGCTTCTTATCAATCCAAATCCATCTCATATGATAAAGGAAAATGTCCTTCCTTTATATCAAGTCCATAAAATAATTCCTTAACTAGCTATTAGACCTTCTCAATTAATCACTATAGGACCACATTAAGAACACATTACACTTAGCAGCAACATTAATCTTCCACTTTGTAACTTAAATATATTTTTGTACATGTAATATTATGACAAGTTAGCCACATTATTACCAACATGTATTCTTCACATTGTCAACCTTTATTCTTAGAATAAAACATTTTCTAGGAGATATAACAAGTTCATAGAACATGCCTTTGTAAACTCTATCTTAGAACAATCATCACCAAAACTTACACAACTTCTTCAATACTTATCATTTCTTCATTTAACATTAACTATATATACTATCTCCTAGCCATCTTTTCCAACTTGATCTTTGTGCTATTCTTCTATTAGATACCATAGAAGAATCCTATGTTGACATCAATGACAAACCCAATCATGAATGTAACATATCATCATAGTAGGATATCTACCTACAATACTCCCCCATAGGAGTATCATCAACATTCATTCTTCCAACAATCTCCCACTTTGACATTGATGGAAACATAGATGAAGAAACATCTAGTTCCAAGGATACCCAAAAAGGACTATTCATATTTCTTTTTAAATCCTCTTCATCAATCATTCTCCCCTATTGATATACCTCAATATTCTTTCTATCAAACTGTCATTCCATGCTGCACTTCTTCTAAACATATTGTACTCATTCTTGTTTGTCTTTGCTTCTCCCCATGATGTTCTTCCTCATAATCTTCTCATGATTTTTTTCATACCAAACTTCACCCCCATTGACATTAATGTCAAAGGTTTCAACAACCATCAAACTTAGAAAAAACTAATTCTTACTTAGCTCTAGTGTTCAAAGACAATTTTGAAGACAACATCCAACAAGAGTCCTATATGACTCTGTCCATCAAAAATACTCCCCCATATAAGAAGCATCAACATTTAGTCTAGATAGAAATGGTGCTTTGTTACATTGGATAGATGCACTCTTGCATATTCTACTCTAATGTAGGAAGGAGCATAACCCCTAGCATACCTCAGAAATACTCAAAAGTCTCTCTGGGAAGAGGCTTAGTGAATATATCTACAATTTTCACTTTAGTGCTCACATACTCCAATCTAATTTTCTTTTCTATGACATTTTATCTCAACTTGTGATACTTAATAGAAATGCACTTTGTCTTCAAATATAACACTAGATTCTTACACATATTTACTATACTTGTGTTGTCACAATGTATGACGATATGTTTATTGACTTCTATCCTTATATCCTTCCGCATTTGCTTCATCCAAACAACTTGATTGCAATTTTTTTTTACTACAACATATTCTACTTTTTCTATACTTTGTGATGTACAATCTTGCTTCTTAATTAGCCAAGAAATAAATCTTCCTCCAAGAAGGAGGGCTCTACCATTGGTGCTCTTTCTATTATCCATATCACCTACCCAATCAACATTAGTATAGGCACATAAAGTGAAATCATTAGACCTATCATACCACAATCCAAACTCAGATGTTCCTTTTAGATATCTAAATATCCTTTTGACTATTGCATAATGTGCTTCACTAGGATCAGTATGAAATCTTGTAATAATTCCATCTACATTTTCTATATCTAGCCTTTTGTGTGTCAGATATTGCAAATATCTAATCATAGATCTCTACTTCTTCTACTCAATAGTAGGTGTCTCATCCTTTGTAGGTAGCTTATGTCCAGTTACCATAGGTGTTCCAACAAGTTTACATGTTTTCAAACCAAACCTTTTTAGTAAATCCTTCAAATACTTAGTCTAAGAAATAAGGATTCCTTCATTATTATGTAATATATGTAATCTTAGAAAATATTTCATTTTTCCTATCATACTAATTTCAAATTATTTCTTCATCTATTGTGCAAACTTGTCACTTTCATCATCATTTCCTCCAAATATGATATCATCAAAAAATATTACCAAAATCATCAAACCATCATCAATTTCTTTCCAATAGAGATTACTGCGAGCCATATCTTTGCTATATCCAAGCTTTGTCAAATGCTTGTCCAATCTTGCATACTAGGTTTTGTGTTCTTGCTTCAAGCCATATAATGCTTTCTTTAATTTTCATGTTATGTCCTTGTCATTTCTCAAAGGAAAACTTTCAAGCTTCTCAATTTACACTTCTTTAAGTTCTCCAGTCAAAAATGTTGACTTGACATCCATTTGGTACACTTTGAATTCTTTTTGTGCTATATAGGCTAAGAATAATCTTACTATTTCTATTATAGCCACTAGAGCATAGGTCTTCTCATAGTCTATTCCTTCTTGTTGTGAGTAACATTTACATACCAGTCTTGCCTTATTTCTTACATATTTTCCTTGTTCATTCAACTTATTCTTGAATACCCATTTAGTTCCTATCACATTCTTGTCTGCTGGTCTAGGGAACAATTTCCATGTCTCATTCTTTACTATCTAATCCAATTCCTCTTTCATATCTTGTTTCCAATAATCATCTTTACATGCTTCATCTACATTTTTAGGTTCAACTTGAGATATCAAACATAATTCTTCATTGACTCTACTTCTTGTCATCACACATTTATCTTTTCTTCTAATGATCTACTCAGATGGGTGATTCTTCATCATGTTCTTTCCCAAAGTAGGATTTGTTATCTCAACTCTTGGCTCTACTGAAGGTTCCTAGATTTGTTCATGCCTTGACTCTCCTTCATTCTACAAATAATTGTTAGTCTCAAGAAATACTTCATCATTTCTTGGCTTGGTAAAAATATCATCATTTGAGCTGTAGTTAATGATTCTTTCTTGTATCATGAATTTCTCATCAATTCTCACATTTGTACTTTCCATAATAGTCTTAGTTCTAAGATTATAACATCTATAAGCATTTCTTTCAATGAATAATCAAGAAACATACCTTCATAACTTCTAGCATCAAACTTACCAATATCATAATCTCTTTTGATATAATATACTTACTCCCAAAAATTATGAAATACTTAACTATAGGTGAGTGACCAAACCATAGTTCATAAGGGGTCTTGTTTGTGTCTTTTGTGACTTACACTCTATCCATAGCATAGACTGTTGTATTCACAAATTATCTCCAAAAAATCTTGGGTATATCATTCTCTACTAACATAGTTCTTGTTTTTTTTGTAACTATTTTGTTCCTTCTCTCTACAATGCCATTCTGTTTAGGGGTTCTTGTAGATGTTAACTATGTTTTGATTTCATTTTCTTTACAAAACATGTTTAACCCATTTGAAGTAAATTCTTCTCCTCTATCTAATATTAAACATTTAATCTTAATACCAAATTCATTCTCAAATCTATTCTTGAATATCTTGAAATTATCAAATACCTAAGATTTCTCTTTAAGAAATGCAAACCACATCATTCTAGGAAACTCATAAACTAGAATCATAAAATATCTTTCTACATAGAATCCTTTAGTATTCATAGGGTTGTTGAGATCTATGTATAAAATCTCCAATTTTTCTATAGTAAACTTCTTGCTAAGAATATAAGTTATGTTATGCTTTGCTAACACACACTCCTTGTAAATTGTGTTAGTAGGTTTTATAATCTTAGACAAATCTCTAACAGAAAACATACTACTAGTCTTCACAATATTGTCAAAGTTGTTGGAAATAGATTGAAGAATCCAATCAAAGAGGGAGATTGTAAAGGAAGATTGTTGAGAACATACCAATATGGTTCAATCATTTTTTTGTCACTGATGTCAAACCTACTATTTTTTGGTGAGACAACTACTTATAAGATTTAAGTAGTATCACTTATTTGATTGATGAAGAGAATTTGATCAAAAGATGTAGCAATAGCACCTAGAGAAACGGTTGAGTTATGATTATGTAATGAAGTACAAGGATTAGTTAAGATAGTGATTACTTAAATTTTTCTACCAAGCTTGATCGAGTAGATAGTAGGTGCTGAGCAAAGTCAGTGCAAGCCAAGAAGAAAATTAGTTGGAGCTGAGTAAAAGTTCATTCTGGTGTATGCTGAGTAGAATAATGAATGTTGAGTAAAGTTTAATTGATGTTGAGTACCAGTAAAATTTAGTGATGTTGAGTGATATTATAGAGGATATCGAGAAATGCAATATGTGCTAATCATTAGAAGGTTGATAATGTAAAGCTGCTGCATTATTTAAAAGATCATGGATTCAATGAAACTAAACTGACAAGTTTGTTTTCTTGGATTGTGTGAACCAAGTGGAAGATAAGGATGATGAGCTGGTGGCACAAAATTCAAGGCAAACTATTTTAAAGTGAATTCTAAGAGAATTTTCTAGAAGAGAGATGAAATATGGGGTAGATACATTGTATCCTACCTAAATCATGCTTACCTTGAATTGGATGATGAAAAATGAGTGAAAAAATATCTTAATTTCCTATTTATAGAATGACTGGTCATTAAGGAAGAGATTCATCTGTGAGGACCTAAGGAAGATAAGGATTCAAAGGGTTCTGCTTCATCAAGTGACCTAAGAGGAGACTGCATTAGCATGCTAAGCAAGACAGCTTAAAGATATGAATACTTCAAGGGTGAACAACCTATTAGAACAACAATGTATGAAGGCCAAGTAGAATGGAGGATTGAATAGTGGTCTGTAATCTGCAAATGAAGTTGTAAGTTGTATTAGATCAAGCCTTACCATTACTCTCTAAAAGTTGTATCAATCTAGTATAAATCATTTGGATTAAGGTTGACCTAACAATAATTTTTAAATCATTTAAATAGGAGAGATTCTGAATAAATAGTCTAAAGTCCTGTAACAAGGCTCACTCCTAATAGGGTGATTGAAATCCTTTAACAAGGTCACATTTAACAGTGTGTATTATAACCTTTAATAGGGTTGGCCTTAAATAGGGCATCACTTTAGAAGAGTGAAAAGAGTAGAATGTTACTGGTGGCCTTTCCCAAATTGGGTTTCCATGTGAATCATTTTGTCAAGTGTGTTAATGATTCTGTTATGGTTTATGATTTACATTTCTATAAGTTGATTGGATAGTAGCCTACAAGTTTTAAGTGATTGCATAATATTTTGGATGCATTCATGTGTATAATTATTTTATGGGTTCACTAAGATGAGAAAAGTTTTATTTATACATCTAGACCTTGGATAATTGATTCACCTTCCAGTTATTCTAAAGTATTCCAAGAATTGGTATCAGAGCCATCTACTTAAAAGGACTAGTTTTAAGGTACTAGAAGCATAAAGATCAAGATTTTGAAAAGAGAAGTACCTAAGCTTAATAGAGACAACTTTCCTACATGGAAAAGTTTGATGAAGATACAACTTGGAGGACTTGGAGATCATGCATAATCTACCATTACCACTAAGCATGTTGGTCCTACTAGAGCCCCAATTTCTTAAGATATGAAAAAGAAGAAAGAATAGAACCAGGCAATGTTGAAGATTTCCTCTACCCTAAGTTATGCCAAATTTGATGATATTAAAGATTTTGATAGTGCAAAGAAAATATGGGATTCCCTAGCTCCTATCTATGGAGGTGATACAAATGTTCTAAGAGCCAAAGGTGAAAGTCTCAAAGGTAAGTTCGATGATATGGGAATGGAAGAAGCTAAGAATATTTCTCAATATGTTACAAGGATAAAATAAGTTTTTAATGCAATAAGAGGAGCTACTAGTAATATAGATGATGATACTATACTAAGAAAAGTTTTAAGGAGAATATTACCTATATATGCTATTTGTTGGTGTTTGAAACTACTGAGCAAAAAAATACTCAATTCCAAAATGATAATACTCAAATAACCTAAGGCTTAGCCAATTCCCATAGTCAATTATACAAGTAAATCATCTCGACCCAACTTTAATGAAACCAAGGATGGTTTCCTACTCTTTAGACCCTGCTTTACCAAGCTGGGTATACCTAAGGATGATCCTATTGCAAATTGTGGTATGAAATTATTTTAGTTTCATTCTGATTCTCATCTTTTACCCTCAGGCACAAACGTAGTTTGTCAATTTTCTTTAAAGCTCTCAAATACATATGCATCCCATATAAGTAGGTATGGTCATAATTCTCCTTGAGTTCACAAGAATTTTTGGAAACAACAACAACTTAGGACCAAGAAAACTAAATGTAAATGAGTGGTGACCAACATTACAATCTTGAACAAAAATAGAATAACAATGACTTTGAAATTATAATAGTTTTAATCATGTAGAAGAAGAATTTACTCTTAATCATCTCTGATTTATAAGACTAGTACCTTATCCATTGGGCTGCATAGAGTCACTTATGTGTAGGAGACCTTGTTCAATTAGCTTGTAATGGAGTCTATCAACTATAATCACCTATTTCCATTCTTACATGATATCCTCTTCATAAACTCATGAATTCTACTGATCTATTGAAGCATTTACATAATTCATTGAATTAGAAGCAACAATATAACCTATATACACCCCATCCCAAATGCATTCAACCAAATGAACATTATTCAAATGATCTCATAACTAATAAACTCATGAAAAGGAGATAGAAAATGGTGACACAAATTTGGTGTAAATACCCCTTTGTATTATCCTTTTTGAGGATTAATATAGTAACCAATAGAAACTTAGTAAATAACCCAAAAATTATACTAATTCTCCATTTCTATTTTTATTAGAAATGTACATGACTGAAAATAAACTCCAAACAACTACATATGACTGAACCGAATATACTTTCTTGAAAGTTTGAAAAATTGTACCAATCTCAGACCCTCATAGTGCATTGAAAACTCATTTATATAACATGAGTTACAACAAGCAAAGGGAAAATGTATTGAAAAGTGTCCTTACAAACAAGAAACATAACACAATTAGCAAGAGACAAATACATCTATAACAAAATGCCAAGCGTGTCAAGATATCCCCTAGGTAGGCCCATTTCTATTACTACTACAAATCATCAACTTTTGATTCATCACCTACTATTCTGGATCTTCAGAATACATAGATACCAAACTAGCCAACGAAGGATTATCCTGTGGTGCCTCCAAATCAATTTTTTCCCTTGGATTTTCATTTCTTTCATCTTGAATAGGCAATATTACTTTTTCATCTGATAGCTCCTCTATCATGTCCACATCTCAGGCTTCTTTTCCTATAGCTAGAACTAATTGGTGACTTTCACCTTCTTCTTCTTTAAAATGTGGTGCAGATGTATCAATGATTTGCACCTCACCTTCCTATTTTTCAGCATCACCTATAGCACCTCCTTCTAACTACTCACTAGAAGCAATATCTATCATCCAGGTGTTAAATTGTGCATCATTAGGCCAATTGAATTGTAGGATATCATCTTGCTTCTTTAGTATATAGTTAGCCTCATTATCAAAACCAAAAAATTCTTGTCTCAAAGAATCAAAAAATAACTAGACTTTAGCCAGTTCCTCTATTATGGTGGGCCACCAGGCATGCCCTTTTTCATTTATAACTCTATTTATCCTTGTGTAGAATAGGTCATCCAAATTCTCTACTCCATTAATCCTTATTTTTTAATTTATTCTTTCTATCCAAGGCATAAGAAAATAAATCAATTTTTTTATTCTTGTACTTGCTTTAAAAAGAAAAAGAAAAGAGTTGCAAAGCAATTCTCTTGTTATGAAAATCTGAAAGGTTATTAGCAACATCATACAGTTTTTCAATACGGTCATGAGAAGAACTTATAATTGAATAACATAAAAGAGTAATTTCTTTCTCCCTTTTTCCCCACTTATTAAAAATAGGCTTGATAGTTTCACCATGGGTCTTTAGTTCCTCCCATACACTCATTACTCTTGCCAACTAATCATAGAACAAGGGTCATTCAATTTTATCTACTAAATACATTAGAGAATTTCTAAGCTTATCCTCATATTGCATATTTAGCTCTACATGTAAGGCCCATAGCTTGCTTTTCTCTTCTTCAAAATCCTTAGCTGTGTAATATTTTTTCCTTTGGCATGTGTTTGGTATTTCTACAAGGGGGGTGGATTTAAAAGGCTCCACTAGAGGATGGGGGTATGTTATTCTTGGCTTGGTGGACTTCCCCATTAGCTTGTCTTCAAGCTCAATTCTTCTTTTTACCTCCTTATTATAGGCCTCAAGAATTGTTTCATATTTACTCTGTAATTCAAACATAGCCTGTTCTTCCTTCTTAGTAGTGGACAAAAGAAATTGGGATGAATCCACATTCTAGTGTGCTGCCTACACATGTGAGGTATCAACAACCCTTCTTACAATTATGTTTCCCATCAATCCAAACTCATCTAAGTGTGATGGTGTGGCTCTAGATCCTCTTGTTAATGACCAACTGACCAATGCAACTTGATCCTCAATAAATGCAGTGCCCTTGAAGTCCTTTTAATTTTGATCTTGCAAATTCAATTTTTTTGAAACAAAACTGAAAACTAAGGCATCAGCAATATCCCAATTTGGTAACAATAAAATGTTAGATGCCTTCACCATTTGCCTCCCCTCCTTAGGGCTTATATTATAAAATTCTTTATCATTTCTTCTTTTGTTTTTTTTTGGATGGAAGTTTCATCCATTTCTAGATGCTCTTTTTTAACCTTTACATCTCTCTTCAAAAATATTCATGTTTTCCCTCCATGCAAACTGCTGGAAAGCACTAGATTTCACAAAACTGTCATCAACCAAAAATTGATGACTTACCTATTCTAACACATGGTCCAATTCCCTCCCTCTATAGTCGGCTATTATTAGATCCAAACTTAGTAGGGGAGGTTTCTAAGGGTTACCCTCATCTAATTCTTCTTGAGTAATAAAGATACCTCCCTATGATCCCATCTGCTCAATTTTCTCACTAGTGAGTTGCTCTCCTTCAATCCTTAAAGGGGATTGAGTAGGTGAATATTCCTCAACTTGAGGGCTCTTTTCATGCATTACCTTTTGCCTCTTGGGAGAAGGTTCATCAGGTTTCTCCTCTTGAACAACATTGGTGGATCCCATTATTTGTTTTCCCTTATCCATAGGAGGCCTTTTATTCTAAATCACAGTATAACCTAGTTTCTTTTGAAAAATTATTTGACCAGCTCCTATATTAGGAGTGAAAGCCATCATCCTCATGACCTCTCTAGCCTTATTAGGATAAGACTAAATAAAAAAATGTTTCTTCTCATTCATAGCTTCCATTATTTCAAGGAAGGTATTCATGAGCTTATTTATTTTATCAGCCTCCATGTTAGCATTATCTAGAGGACTATATTTTTGATCAAAACAATGAATGAATTCTAAAACCTGAGAATAGACTCTCCATTTTTCTTTTTTTGTTTCCTATTCTTGCAATGAGAATTCATTCCTTATAATGTCCTTTAGATAATATGAATCATGTTTGACCTATCCCAGCTTAATTCTATGCCTCAAGGTCTGATTAAAAAATCCATCAAAATCACAAAAATGGGGATGGGAGATAGCCATCGTATATTGATCGAAAATTTTATGCAAAAAGAGCCAACCCCCTTTAGTAATCACAAACTAATGGGCCACTATGCAGGTAGGGAAAATTGACTCTAGCTGCCTTTTCAATAGAAACATTTCTTGTAAAACTTCAACCATTCCTACCTTCAAAGGTACTTGGTAAGGCAAGACATGAGGACTCCCTTTGAAACCATAAATTCTGAAAACCATAGAACCAGAGTAAGGAATGATATCTCCCCAATTGTGTGAAACCTTCAAGTTATGGGGGTTGTCCATAGGCCTAAGGAGGTTCATTAATACCTTAGGGATCCTAAGATTATCACTTAATATGAGGCATCTCAATTTAGAAGAAAAATACCTATCAAATCTAACAAAACTAGCATTATTTACATTCTAGATCATATCTGCAATCCACAACTGGACTAGAAATGCTCCCCCATTCTCCTCTCTGTTCAATTCCATCTCATTACCAAAATATGTCACCCCCTTAAACAAGAACATATGCATCAATAGAGAATAGTGGCCAAAAGTTTTCTCGACTTTTCCCTTCCCAATAACATCTACACCAAAAGAGAAATTAGAACCATCATATACATAAGGCCAATGGGCATAAAATCCTACTCATCCTCACCAAGAACATGGCATAGGGTCCTATATATCTCTACAGCCCAGGAATTGAAAAGACTCTTCTTAAAAGGTTCCCTAGAGGGCACAATAATTATTGGTAGAGTTCCTATTATACCATTGTGTTCCCTCAGTTCACCTCCCCTAATCACATCCTTCTTTTCTTTGTATTCATTTTCTAGTTATGGCAGATTAATTGGCACATGGTAATCTGACAATGGTTCTAGGTGAAAAACCTCTCTAATTTCTTTAGGACTAATTGAGATCAGAGGCACACCATCATTTCTTCTCACCACCCTAATAGCTTGGTCATAATTCTTGGCAATGGATTCAAGCAAATCATAATCCATGAAAACACTTGGAACTACTAGGTTTCCTAGATCAAAATTCTAGATGTTAGCATGCAGGGAAAACAAATTCCTCTCTTAAAACCACTTTTTAAACAAGACAAGAATAGTTTGCATAGTTGTTGCATCCCTAACCTAGTTCCCCTTGTTGTATAGGTTATCATCAATATTAAGCCTAGGGTTTAAGAAAATTAACCTTTTAACTTATGTAGGCTTGGTGGTGGATTCTGGGAGTAATTCTAGCAAATCATCATGGACATTCCTATCCATATAATTAACTTGCCTAGAAAATTATTTCTTAGGAGGCATCTTGATCATAATAATAGGAACTAGAATGCTATAGAGGTTGTAATATGAGTACTTACTTGACTTGTTCTTCTTTGAACCTCTGTAATTGCTCTTGAACAGATGAGGAATTGCTTCACATCCTTGCCAGGCTAAACACAATGTGATCTATAGGCTCTTGTGCTCAGAAAATGTGAAATCTTTGTCTGTGTGAGACTAGAAGTAAATAAATCTCTTGTATTATTCTCTATTTTTCTCACATGCAAAGCTTTCATTCATCATAAATGTGTAGAATAGAAAAATAGAGTGGCATCACACTTCCTTTTAAATTTGTGCCATTGATCCTTGAAAAATCTTATGATCTGAGAATGACAACTAGGCTAACTCACTTTTCTTCTTAGCACGCTGGCAATCAAACCAATAAAATGCTTCCATATAAACCTTTCCTTCAATGTTGGCATTGCAATCTAGGCCCACTAATGATTGGGACATGTCTCATCAAGTTGCTACCTAGCTATGCATAACTTTTGAGCATCTTGCTATAGTGAGATAGTGATAACCACTGATTTTTGTTTGATCACGTGGAAAACATTTGAAACAACTCTTAAGAGAACAATGGTGGGCCCCTCATTCACTATCTCACTATAGATAATCTTTGCACATCTTTTCATAGTGAGTTAGTGAGTATCGTTGATCCATGCTTGATCTAACGATCAAAATTCTTTGCATACTTTATGCATGGGGAGTGGGTCTAGGTTACCAATTGCGCTAAGCTAGCTTAACATGTAATCACATATATATATTATTTTAAACTTTTAGTGACATCACACTTCCTCGACCTTGCCATGTTTTTTATTTTTAGGTAGGTCACTACATCTCTATTTGCAAAATTACCAACTTTCCATCTAGCAATATAACGAGTTTCGGCGAATTCAAAATTTTCAGCTTATAAATGCTCAATGGGATGCCACCATGTCATTTGATCTTCATAAGTCAATTTTGTCAAATCACTCATTCAGGGCCCACCTTTGAAGATTTCTATTACATCACAACCTTCCAACTAGTCACTACCTCACTACTAGCAAAATCACCAACTTTCCATCTAGCGAGATAGCGACTTTCCAGTAACCCATGTAAATCAGCACCAGGAAATAAAACTATGAATGAAACAACCTTCACAAAAATAAAAGTAGAGCCTACAAAATATCTTCCTTTGGATCCTCAAAATAATTTCCTATTTTAAAAGAACGTTGTCTTTTGCAATGATCGGGCCCTCGCTATGTCACTATTGGAAAATTGGTGATTTTTTGGGTAACGAAGTAGCAACCTCCAATGGATTCATAATTCTGGTGACAGCTAACAAAAGATACATTGATATAAACTTCACCAATTAATACTGGTGTTAGAGAAGGTGGTCGTGCATATTTATGAGACTGCAAGGGAATTTTTGCGGTCACATCAACTTTAAAAAAGGTTACTACTTTCTTTAAAATCTAGGCACTCGCTATGTCACTACGAGTAGGTCGCATAGATTTTTCGATAGTGACTTAGTGAATTGTCAGAGAAACTTGAACTCTAGTGACACCATTTGTGACTTTCTCCTCATGCGTCCTTTCTAATATTGAAAATCTTGGGACATAGTACGTGATCATAATGTCTTCATATTAACACACCTTTTTAGGCGTCAAACTACATTTTTTAGTACCACAACATAGTTCTTTAATGGTTGCTACATCGCTATAGGAAACAACCTCGCAACTTTTTATAGAGAGTATGTGAAAACCATAGATTCAAACAAGATCCAATGTGGGATAAACCTTTTCAAAGGACTCAACAATGACCTCAAAGTAGATAGGAAAAAAATATTCACTTTTTTTAAAACTTTCACACCAGGATAAAACAAAAGGGTGAGATCTAGGGCTTTACACACATTTTAAAAGGTACCAAAAGTCTGAGACCAAAACCTAAAACCCCAAGATCTAATAAAAGGACTCACATCTAATTTTTATACCATGATTTTAAGAGAAGTTATTTATGTAAAAAATTAGTCCAACAATGGCTCTATCTGGGGATGATAGACTACTTGAGTCTATGCAAGAATTCAGAATCTTTGGGGAAAGAATACCACAAATCTTGACACAACAATGACAAGTTCTTCATAGAGTACAGAATAGAACAAATAGAACAAGGAACTAGACTATACAAAGAAAATTACAGGGATTTACAAAATATATAGAAAGTACAGGAAAACCAAGAACCCTAAGACTACTGTTCATGGAAAATAGATACTTTAAGAAAAGTACCTCTTCAAGAATTGTCCACGAACTGGCAATTCAAAAATACCTCCAGTTAAATCCTTAAGAAAATATGAATCTTCTCCATTTTTATCACAAATGTTATATGGGCCAAGCTATATGGGGTCAAATTTACCATGTTTTCCTTTATCTTCCACCCTAGCATTCCACATTAGTACCATTTCACCTATTTCAAATTTCCTCTCAGTGGTTCTTTTGTCATATAGGTGCTTCATTTGTGATTGTAACTTGACATTCTGAAGAGAAGATTATCTCCTTGCTTCTTCTAATTGCAAAAATATCATCCATTCTTAGCTGTGTCTCATCAATGATATCATCTTCATACAGTTGAACAAATTTATACATCTCCTTTAGGTTATTTTGTTGAAGTCTAGCCTATATACTATAGACCAAATCAAATGGGGCACATCCAATGGCCTTTTTCATAGTAACCCTAAAAGCCCACAGAGCTAATGGCAACTTTGTGTCCCAAGCTTTCTTGTTTTCTCCTAAGATCCTCTTGATGATTTTTAATATACTCTTATTACTTGATTCTAATTGGCCATTCCCTTGAGGATGATAAGGTGAGGATGTATACTCTATAATGTCATATTTCTTACAGAATTCTTTATACTCATCAGATATGAAACACATAGCATTATCAATTATTATCTTCTATGGGCAACCAAATCTAGTTATAATATTATTTAAGATGAAATTGATCACCACTTTGCTTGTTGCATTCTTGGTAGGGATTGCTTCAACCCATTTAGTGAAGTAATCAGTAGCCACTAGGATCCAAGAATGTCCACCATTGGATTTGTTTGAGATCTCACCTATGAAATCAATTCCCCAATGTTAAACTGGTGCCTATACTTCTACAGGTCTTAATGATAAATTCCTAGAAAATTTCAACTTTCCACTAAATCTTTGACAAGTATCACATGTCTTAACAAATTCATGAGCATCTTTGAAAAGTGTTGGCCACCAAAAACTAGATCTAAGGACTCTGTGGGCTATGGTTATAGCCATGTAATGATCTCTACACACACCTTCATGCATGTCTTTCAAAATTCTTGCTGACTCAATTTCATCTACACATTTTAAAAGTACCCCTTCCATATTTCTCCACCATAATTGACCTTGCACTGTAACGTACCTTATAGTCTACAACTTGAGGGATCTTTTCTGGTTATTTGTTAGCCCTGGTGGAGATTTTATATTTTGCAAATAATAGATTACATCTTTATACCAGTTAGAGGCATACATATCACAAAGATCATCCCTAAAGCTATCATCAATTTGATTAATTTGTTTTGCCTCTAAATTGGCTTCTATCAATAATTTTGCCAAACCTTGACCCCTAACTAGTTTAGTGATTTGAATGTCAATATTCAACTCTTGTATCCTATTAATCCATCTACACCTCCTTCCAGATATCTCTTGTTGTAAAAATATGTCCTTCATAGTAGTAGTAGGAATGAAAGCAATGACAGTAGCTCCCATTAAGTAACATCTAAAAGCCTTGACTCCTTTCACCAATGCATATGCCTATTTTTCATTGATGTCATACTTAAGTTCTACTACTTACAAAGACTTACTGAAGAATGCAATAGGCTTCTCATAACCTTCTTCATTTTTCTATAACAATACTGCAATAATAGTGTGAAATGAAGCAAAAAAAAATATATGCATTGGTTTGTCATAATCAGGAGCTCTAAAAACAGGGGCATCTTTAATAGCTTGCTTAATTTTTTGAAATGCAATACAAGGTTCACCATCCCATTTTATCTTAGATCCTTTCTTTAACATTCTTGATATGGGCCTACTAATCTCTGCAAAATTTGTCACAAATCTCCTAAGAAAGTTGATTTGTCCAAAGAATTATTGAATAGCTTTAACACTCTTGGATTTTTGAAGCTTATCTATTGCTTCTACCCTTTCAAGGTCAATCCTCACTCCATGCTTGCCAACTAAATGTCCTAACAATTTTCCTTCAATGACACCAAACTGACACTTTATAGGATTTAAGGAGACACCATACTTGAGGGCCCTGATAAACACCTTTTCTAAATGTATGCAATGATCATTTTCATCTCTAGAATAAGTAGTTAAATCATTATGATATACAACCAAGAATTTATTAATGATATCAGAAAAAGCCACATCCATTGCTCATTGAAAAGTTGCCCCAACATTTGTAAGCCCAAATGGTATCTTGACATATATGTAAGTACCCCATGGAGTAGTGAAAGCAGTTTTGAACTATTCTGATTCCTTGACAACTACTTGATTATATCCTAAAAACCCATCCATCATGGACATTAATTCTGAACCAGTGACCCTTTGCAACGTGGCTTCCATTTTGGGTAAACCGTAATTATCTTTTAATGAAGATATGTTGAGATTACTAAAATCAACACATAACCTTATATCTCCATTTTTCTTTCTTACTGGTACTAGATTGAATACCCAAGAAGAATGTCTGATAGGCTTTATGATCCCAACATCTCTTAACTTGATCAATTCTTCTTGCATTTTGGGAGCCAAGATTGGATTTATTGGCCTCTATTTTTTTCTAAAAGGCATAGCATCTGGTTTCAAAGGGATTTCATGTTCAAAGAGATCTTCCCTATAGGCCTTTACATCATCATATGACCATGCAAACACATGTCTATATTTCCTTAGAAGGTCTATTAGATCTTGCCTGATTTTAGGAGGCAATATCTTACCAATATATAGCTTTTTAGGCATTTCCTATGTTCCCAAGTTCACTTCCTCTAAATCTTTGTCATTATATCCATTAGTATCCATTTGTGACCTATCTTGGTTGTCAAAAATAGTCTCTAAAACAACTAGACCCTTTGGAATTTTATTTGTCTTCAATTACACAACTTCCTGTCCAAAAATAGTATCTTTTCCATCTATATTTTCTACATAAGCTGCACAATCAACTTCTTGTGCTGACAACAAAAGCTCACAATTCAAAAATCTCAAAATATCCTTATCATCTTCAAACACTTGCCAATTCTAAACATTATTAGGGATAGAAGGTCTAGTTTGAATATCAATTTTAGACACACCACCAAATGTAATATCATAAGGTTTTATTGCTATATTTTCCAGTAAATCTACCATTTTATTATTTGTCCTATCCTTCCAAATTATCCCAAATGCATCAAAACACTCAACCATGTCCCACATTGCATTTCTATATTGTTTTAACCTTTTATTCTTTGACACATAAGCATTTATGACTTGGGATACCACCAACTCAAAATTTCCTACAACATGTAAGTATTTTATCCCATGCTCATGAGCTAATCTAAGTCTTAACAATAAAGCCTCATACACTGCTATATTGTTAGTACAAGGGAAACTTAAAGTAAAGGAGAATTTATGTCTTACCCCTACTGGAGATATCAACAAAATGCCTACACTAGATCCATCTTTGCAGCATGCACCATCAAAAAACATAGTCCATAAATCACCCTTGTCTATTTTTGTGTCAGCTTCCATTTCAATTTGAGACTTATGCTTAGTTCTCTTCAAAGTCAAAACCTCATCTCTGAATGCATTTATATCTGTATCCACAAAATTTGTCATGTTGTCTTCTACATCTTCCTCTATCATGTATATACTCTTAGGATCCCTATTGAATTTTATCAAATTCCCCTCGACTCCCTCCCATAGTAGCACTCCACTTTCTTGATAACAACATGCCATACTGAGGTGGAATGTCAACAACCAATACACTCATAGTAAGTTCTTTGTTAGGGCAGGCTATTAATCTATATGGAAAAGAGTTTATAGTGCCTATGATTGTCACTTCCCTTTTATCCATAGCATAACATCTTCCTTGAGTTGTATCCACCTTTAAGCCTAATTCTTTCATTATTCTTGTTGGTCTAATTTTTCACAGTATAAAAAAATTCTAAAAATTTGGGTGAAAAATCATTTAGGTCTTTGACTTAAGCAGATTAGGGTCTTCATTCCTCATTTGTTTTTAAATTTTTAGGTTTCCCTAGTTGTTCCTTGTTTCATGTGTTGTCAAACTCTATTAAATTCTCAAGTTTTGTTCCTTAATGTAGCCATGAAAATGCCTTAAGTGTGAAAACCCTAGGTTTCTTTTCAATTTTTTGAAAAGGATTTGTAAAGTGCTTAAATTTCATCCTTTATGATCTTACAGTGTATGGTTTCACGTAAGAGTGGAGTAGCATTTTCCTTTTGTTTTCATGGTCATGTTTCAAAATGCAACGTAGCAATGTAAAGGATTTCATGTTCTACGAGGATACACTTTTGTTTTCCATAATAGTAGAATGGTGTGTGAGGAGGTTTCCTAATCATACAAATGGTCTTAGAGTGAAGAAGCATAAAGATCTATTGCACTTTGAAAGATCTTATTATGGGCTTACAAGTAAGCAATTTGAGTGAAAGGGTGGATAGGCATTGAATTATGATTTACACATGTACGTTTCAATGGATAGCGTAAGGCATTATACCCCAGCATGGCTTAAAGCTTGATCTAAAAGGGTGCATGAAAGGTTTTACAATTCTACAGGTAAAAGGATTCTGTAAGAGTGAAAGTAAGGTGCAAATGTGTTTATGTGCATATTTTTTTGAGCTTGGGGACAATTTTGAAGCCCTGTTATAGTAGTAAAAGTGTCGAGATGAACCTGTTGAATTTTCAGACGGGTCCTGGTGCAAGAAAATTAGATGAAGACATGACATCCATGTTAGATGGGCCCAACCTACGTGGCATAAAACTTAATTTTTGAATTTTGCATGTGAAGAAAATCAACGGTGATATTATTTTTTCATTTTATTGGATTAGATCTGGGTCATTGATAAGTGGAAAAAGAAGTTTTTTCATTACACCCTTACACCTGCAACGTGAGCGTATGAGTGAAAGGTTGTTTTATACTTTCTCTGTGGTTATGAGTTCAGCCTCATTGTATAAGCGTAAAATGGTAAATAAAGGAAATAAAGGAAAGGGTTTTTTTACACTTTTACGAGAAATGGAAAATGGAGGAGCAGGCTATCACTTGAGAGGGCTCTCCAATCATATGAGGTGAAGGTAACCCGTAAAGGCATAAAGGATTAGTAAAAGAAAGCTAAAAGTTATTTTGATGCTACAAGTGAAGCTAAGAGCATATGATTGAAAGATAGATTGTGAAGTCTTACGCTATTCTAGGTAATGAAGTAAGTGGAGGAATGTAGAAGAATTTTTCAGGGTTTTCATTGATACGTGTACATGTGAGCGTAAAGGGTAAAGAGAAAGTCTTAACAAGGGTTTTTTATGCTCATACAAGGAGTGGTTAAATCGCAACAGTGAAGGTGTCAGCTGAGAAGGTTTGAGATCTTACGGTATATAGGGTTGCATATAGGCATAAAAGGTAAAGAAGTCTAAGATAAGGGTTTTACGCTTATACGATGAAAGCCTAAATCATAGAAATGGAAGTATCAAGTGAAAGGGTTTAAGGTCATACAGGGTAAAGGGCATCCTAAGAATGTAAAATAGATTTTCAATGCAATTCCAAGACATCATTATGTTCTTACAATTAGGGTATGCAAAATCATCTCCAAGTGATCGTAAAGATTCATGAAGGTAATTTCTAGTGTTATGAAGATTGAAGGTTTGACTCAACATAAGAATGGGAGACCAAATTTTGAAAGGAAAGTTGCTGATGTGTCATACCATGTAAGCAAAAAGAATAGAATTGCCATAGCCAAGTAAAATAAAGCATTAATAGTTTTCAAACTTGTGCATGCTAAATTTATTAAAAAATATGGTAGTTGTTTTCTAGTCCATTCTAAAATTTGAAAATTGTAGAGCTTTTGTGTGTTTTTTGTTATTGTTGAAGAAGTCAAAATATAATTTGAAGAGAACATGGCTGACAAAGAAGTTGAAGAGATGCATGAAGGAGAAGTCAAAGGTGAACACGAGGGTGACAATGTTGTAGAGGTCATACCTGAAGGAAAAAGGAAAAAACCCACTGCTAAGACTGAGAAGAAGACAAGGGTCAGGAAACCAAAGAAGCATGTTGAGGATTGGCTGAAAATTCTCCCAAAATCATCAAATGCAATTTCTGCAAATGACCATATTTTCCAAGGCCCATATGTTTTTTTTTGAGATGTTGAATGCCCTAGAGTGACTGGCTATGATCTTTTCATGTACTTTTATCAAAATAGAATAGAAAATGTACCAGTGTGTAACCCATGGAACAGAAACATGGCAAAATTGATATTTCCAGAAGTATTCATTGATGTTGATTTGTTAAAGGCCCTAATAAATTCCTATAATCCAATAACTAGAACTTTCCATAGGCATAATGGGAGTGTATTATGCACATTGGAAAAAACTTCTTTTGTTGAAGCCTTTGGATTAATAGGATAAATGGATGTACCTATTGACAATGTAGATTTACAAGGAAAGTTTGATAGGAATAAAACCTATTTTGTGAACAATGTTATACTACCACAGAAGTAATATCCCTTAAGGAACAACTCAAGATAGCAGTAGAGGTAGAACATGCACCAAGGCAAGAGGAAGAAAGAAGGCACAATGTAGAAGCAAAGGCCCAAACAAAAGAAATAACTATAGGGGTAATAATGCCAGTGCCTATGATTAGTGTAGAAACATGAGTTTCGCAATGTGACAGTGCCACCAAGAAAAGTGCTTTTATAAATGTATTAAATCATAGAATAAGCATTCTAAAAAGAATATCTCAAGATGCTTATAATGCATTCATTAATTTACAATCTACAGAACAGGTATGCAAGGATGCAATTGGATTGCTTGACCCTATTTTTCAATAGTGGGGGCCATATATGCAATTTTTTGACAGGTTGATACCCTTGTTAGCCAAGAAGCTAGATCCCCCAGATAAATTTTTTACTCTAAAGGAAGGTATGGATAAAGTGAAAGACTTATTGTAAATCTTCACAAGGAAGCTAGCAGTAATTCAAAGAGAAATGAAAGTGTTGACAAATGGTTTCTATTCTTTAATTCTTTTTGTTATTAATTTTGATGACAAAATAAAGGATTTTAATGAGTGGTCTAGTTCTTTTGATCACATTATAGACCTACCACAAGTGGTATCCATTTTCTAAGATGGTATTGATGAATTTATTTTCAATAAACTAATTGATACCTTATTCAAGGTTGAAACTAAAATGAATAGGTTTACCATAGAAGGAAGGGTGATTACTGATGCTAGGTGGCAGAAAATTGTTGATGAATTAACAATAGTCAAGAAATGTGAATGACCCACCAAAAGAGAAGTATTTGTTAGGAAATCGATCACAAAAATCAAAGCCTTATCAACAGGGAGCAGTTAGAGAAAAAGAAAAAGTTAAAGATTTTATGCTCTAGCTGTCATCTGTGGTTATTTCTATTGTTTCTTTTTGAGTTAAGGTGTCTAGATATTTTTGTAAAGAGGTAGTATACTCATTGTTGTAAGAGGACACCTGTCAATCACATTTTCCCTTTGCTTGTTGCAACTCATGCCTATATAAGTGAGTTTTCAAGGCAATGTGAGGGTCCAAATTTTGTGCAATTTTGAGTCTTTTGAGAAAATATAGTCGATCCAATAGTGTGTAGCTATTTTGACTTTATTTTCTAGTTGTACTTTCTGATGATATATTGAAATGACAGAATCAGTAAGCTATTCTGGGCTTTCATTTCTATTGGTCATTGTATTAGTCATCTAAAAGGATAATACAAAATGGTATTTGCATTATATCCGTGTCATCAATTTTTTCCTCCATTTTATGTGTTTATCTACTTCAAAGTCATTTAAATAAGGTTTAAATTGACTGAATGCAATCTAGATGGGTTGTCTACTGATTTCATTGTTGCTTTTAATTCAAGGAATTATAGAAATGCTTCAGTAAATCAGTAGGGTTTATGAATTCATGAAAATGATATTTCATAAGAATGGGAATGGGTGATTAGAATTGATTAATTCATTTACAATTTATTTGAAATAGATCTCCCACCAATAGTAAATTTTATGCCCAATGGATAAGGCACTGGTCTCATAAGTCAGAGGTGAACAAGGATAATTTTTGTTGCTGAATAGCAAAACAATTATAAAATCAAAATCATTTTTTCATTCAAATTTGTTCAAAGTTATAAATGCTGGTCAATAATCATTTATATCTATTCTCTAAGTCTTAGATAGCTACTATTACTAGAAATATTTGTAAATTCAAGGAGAATGATGACCAAATCTGCTGATAAGAGATGCATACAAGTCTGAGAACATTAAAAGAAGTGAAGTAAATCACTCATGTGTTAGTAGGTGATAGATGAGAATCAAAATGAAACTAAAAGAATCTCTAGACAATAGTTTGCATTAGAATCATCCCTAGGTACACTCGACTTGGTTTAGCAGAGCCAAAAGAGAAGGAAGCCATCATTTGGTTTTGTTGAAGTTGGGTCAAAATGGTTTACTTATGTAATTGATGATAAGAATTAGCTAATCCTTAGGTTATATGATTGTAATCATTTTGGTATTGAATATTTTTTTGTTTAGTAGTTTTCAAACACCAACAAAATGGTGACTCTACTAGGCAATTACACTTAGTATTGCCATAAAAAGTGAATTATTAGAGATTTGTGTCCCCTTGGGTAGAGTTGCAAATTTTTATGCTAAAGTTTCCCATGGATTTGGAATTTGTATACATTTTACCCAAAATTTTCACTAAAGGATTTATCATTTGTTCAATTCTTTTTCTCATTTTGATAGAGTGGGTGGTGACTCAAAAGGTTTTAACCAGTGTCAAGATTAAGAAAATTGTTGTCCCAAATTATGGAGAATAAGAGAAATACACAGGAAAATGTGAGGAAAAATCTAGCCATCAAACTACAAACTAATCACCCTCCTAGAGGAAGATAAAATTGGGCTGTGAAGAGAAACCAGATGTAGAAAGGAAGCCATTCATAGAAGCAAGTAGTAGGTAAAGATAGTGCTCACCATTCTGCTATTGAAATAGTGCCTTTCTCCAAAAGTTTGAGATCTCATCCAATTTTGTCTGATGATGATTTCTATAATACCCCTAAAATGATATGTTAGGAGAAGATTGTGCAACCACATGTATTTAGTCTTGAGGGTAGGACTAGTAACAATCTTTTCCAATGTAGCACAAACCCTTTCATGTCAGACCTAGACACTTAGAACTTGAAACTTTTAATGATGAGAAAACATCTGGGTCTGAGTTCACTATCCCTAATCCTAATGAGAATGAAATTTTGAAAGCACAGCTTGCTAAACATGAAGCTATAAATAGGAGATTTCAAAAGGAAAGGGAAGAAGTAATTACTAGGAACTATGAAGAAAAACAAGAATTACTAAGGCAAATTGGTACTCTAAAGAAGAAAAATGAGATAGCAGCTAGTGCATGGTAGCCTGAGATTGTGGGACAAGTTGAACAACTTAGGAAGCAAGAGAAAAAGCTATTGGAAACTCAGAAATTGAATCTAGAGGGACCTGTGATACAACAAGTCAAGAACTATACTATTCTAGAAGTTGATAACAATAGAGAAAAGAATGTCGAACCTATTGTAGGGGCTAAGGAAAAAGGAAAATAAAAGGAGATTGGTGTTAAGATCAATGAGCTAGTAAAGACAGTTCAGATCCATGATTCTACGTCATTCTTTGATATTGAATTGGAAAAGAGAGGGAAAGAAATGGATGCTTTAGCCAAGAGATTAGAGATTGCAGAAAATGAGGCCGCTATAACTGAAATGAACAATAAGATCAAATTCCTGGAAAATACTAAGAAGTTGTCTGCCATTATGACTAAAGATAATGATGGATCTAATGATGCAAATTAGAATACTACTAAGGTACCCTTTTCTTTCTTGTCTTCATCTTCATAAAAAGTAGATCTCAACAAATCTGTTGGTGATGCTAGCACTAGTAACACTATGAATAATAATAAGAAAGATAGTGCTAATCATCTTAAGATTGATGTACAAAGGAGACCTGTCCACTTAGAAGGTTATAGGAAAATATGATTTGATGTGATCCCTAGTTTTCCTAATCCTATACGACAAGAAATGAAGAAAAGATTGCCTAAATTTGATAGAAATAATGTTATTTCTTGTGAGGACCATTTAAGGAGTTTTCTTGATATGATGAGTGATTATGAGGTTGAGGCTGAAGATATCATTATGAAGTTGTTTGTTCAGTCACTAACTGAAGATGTTAGATTATGGTTCAAGAGACTCCCTAAATTATCTATTGTTGATTGGAAAGATATTGAATATTGTTTCAAAGAGCAATATGGTGACAAGAAAAATTAGAGTTATATTTTGAGTGAACTCAATAATATTAAGAGGTTGCCTATTGAATCTGTCACTAAATTTAACACTAGATTCCAGAAAAGGATGTACAAGCTAATGCAAGCCATGCGAATTGATGACAAGGTATGTTTGATTACTTATCTAAATGCTTTTGATGGTAAAATGGCATACCAGCTTAGGGATAAGGAGCCTAGGACTTTAAGATATGCTTTCAAAATTGCTATTAATATAGAAAATAACTTAAGGATTACAGGGAGGTTAGAAAGAAAAAGAGATTATCCTAGGTTATTTGGGAATAAGGGAAATAAAAGGGAAGAACATAAAGCTATAGGAGGGAAAAAGAAAGAGCCTAGTGAAATGAGTCAAATTCTAAATGCTATAAAATGTTTGAATCTTCCTCAGGTAAAGAATGATAGGAACCCCACTGAAAATAGGGTCCCTTACCAATCAAATTTTAGTAGACAAAATAGATTGCAGAATTTCCCTTATAGTACTACTTGGAAGGATGGTTAGCCTAATGTTCCTCCCCCCAAGAACACCAATAACAAAGTGACCCCTGATCCTTTATCCAAAAACTCTGTAAATTTGGTAGATGATCTTGAATTCACTACTGAACCTACATGGTGTTCTTCTTGTCAACTACCTCATGCCCCTGAATATTGTGCAATAGCTTTGTCATTTTCTAGAAATTAGAATATACTGGAATAATGTTAGGAACAGGAGGAAACTAATGATGATGTAGGATGTAACATGTTTGATTCACATTTTTCTGACAATGAAGGTTGTGATAGAGATGTAAATGATCAAAGATGTTTTCATAGTGTCAATCAACAAAAAGTATTTTTTGATAAAAGTGATGTTGAGGATAATGTGTGTAACATGGTAGGTTCAAAAGAAAAAGTGACCCTAAGAAAACCCTCTAGAGAAGAAATTGACCAAATCACTGCTAATATGGTGTCTCAGGTTCAAACTAGAAGTATGGTTCAAAGAAATGAGGGGAATAAGGTAGCTAGTATTTTCATAAAGGGGACCGACCATAAGAAAGGGGAAATTGTAAAACCTATAGAGTCCCCTACTGTGAAGGGTAAGTTTGCAAATAAAAAATGGGAACCAAAGATCGGGGGCAGCCCTGAGGATATAGAGTGCGCAAATAATATCTCCAAGAAAAGAGATGGGAAGATATCACAGAATGTCACTGAGCAAGATAAGAGTCAGCATAATCCCTAGAACACTTTGAGTAAGAATGATGAGAAAGGGAACATGAATAATGATAACCTTTCTAATTCTTCTATAGATATGTTTGTTGTTTTGTCTCAGATTAATATTAAGGTTCCTTTGTCTGAGTTACTGAGAATCCCAGAGCACCAAGATAAAGCCATAGCATGGTTGGGGAATACTAATGTAAAGGTAAGTCAAGAATGTAATGAAAATCATGTTCCTAAAAGAGTGAAAAAGGAAAAGATGAAGAAACATGATACTGAAGTGGTTGTATCTTAGATTCCTCAGATGTTTTTGGATAACTCTGTCAATGAATGTTTTGGAAATGTTGAACCATTTTTCTTAAGCATCTTAGTGAATGTTAAGACATTAAAGAATTGTATGATTGATTCTGGTGCTTCTAGTAATGTTATGCCTTTTCAGATAATGAAAGAATTAGGTATAAAGGTTGACACTACTCAAGGAAGATGTTGTTCCATGGATAAGAGGGAAGTTATAGTCATAGGCACTATTAGTGCCCTGCCCTATAGATTGACAGCTTGTCCAAATAAAGAACTCACTATGAGCGTACAAGTTGTTGACATACCACCTCAATATAGCATGTTATTATCTAGAAAATGGAGTGTTTCCATGGGAGGAAGTTTACAATGTGACCTATAATTTTCTACTTTTAATATTGATGGAAATTTTGTAAAGATCAACAGAGAACCAAAAGGTATATATATGATAGTAGAGGAAGTTGAGGATGATATGAAAATTTTTGTGGATACAGATGTTAATGCATTCATATCTAAGGTCCTAACTCTAAAGAAAAGCAAGCAAAAATCTCAAATAGAAATGTAAGTCGATACAAAGTTAGATAAAGGTGACTTATGGGCTATGCTCTTTGATGGTGCTTATTGGAAAGATTGAGCAGGTGCAGGTATTTTACTAATTTCTCATGCTAGGGTAACTTACAAGTTTTCTTTCACATTGAATTTCCCCTATACTAATAACATAGCAGAATATGAGGCTCTATTGTTAGGGCTTAGATTAGCTCACAAGCATTGGATAAAGTGTTTACATGTAATAGGGGACTATGAGTTAATTATATCCTAGGTGAGAAATGTTTATGTGTCAAAGAATAAAAGGTTAAAATAGTATAGAAATGCAGTATGGGATATGATTGAGTGTTTTGATGCATTTGGGATAATTTGGAAGGACATATCTAACAATAAGATGATAGATTTGTTGGAAAATATAGCAATAAAGCCTGAGGACATTACATTTGCTGGTATATATAAAGTGGAAATCCAAGCTAGACCCTCTATTCCTGACAATGTCCAAAATTGGTAGGTATTTGAGGATGATAAAGATATTTTAAGGTTTTTGAATTGTGAGTATATGTTATTAGGGCAAGAAATTGATTGTGCAGCATATGTAGAAAACATAGATGGAAAAGATACTATTTTTGGACAAGAAGTTGTGCAATTGAAAACAAAAAAATTACCAAAAGGTTTAGTTGTCCTGGAAACTATTTTTGACAATCATGATAGATCTCAAATAGATACTAGTGAATATAATGCTAAGGATTTGGAGGAGATAAATTTGGGAACTAAGGAAACCCCTAAGAAGGTATATATTGGTAAAAAATTATCTCCTAAGATAAGATAGGGTTTGATAGGTCTGCTAAAGAAATATAGACATGCGTTTGCATGGTCATATGATGATCTAAAGGCTTATAGGGAAGATCTATTTCAACATGAAATCCCTTTGAAAAAAGATGCTAAGCCAAAAAAAAGGCCAATAAATTCAACCTTGGCTCCCAAAATGCAAGAAGAATTGATCAAGTTAAGAGATGCTGGGATTATAAAGTCTATTAGAAATTCTTCTTGGGTATCCAATCTAGTACCAATAAGAAAGAAAAATGGAGATATAAGGTTATCTATTGATTTTAGGTATCTCAATTTATCTTCATCAAAAGATAATTATGGTTTACCCAATATGGAAGCCATGTTACAAAGTGTCACTGGTTCAGAATTGATGTCCATGATGGATGGGTTTTTAGGATATAATCAAGTGGTTGTCAAAGAATCAGAACAGTTTAAGACTACTTTCACCACACCATGGGGTACATATATTTATGTCAGGATGCCTTTTGGCCTTACTAATGCTGGAGCTACTTTCCAAAGGGCCATGGATGTGACTTTTTCTGATACTATTGACAAATTTAAGGTTGTGTATCAAGATGACCTTATTGCTTACTCCAAAGATGAAAATGATCATTGCATGCACCTAGAAAAGGTATTTATCAGAGCCCTTAAATATGGAATATCTTTAAATCCAAGGAAATGTAACTTTGGTGTCACTAAAGGAAAATTGTTAGGACACCTAGTTGGTAAGCATGGAGTGAGAATTGACCTTGAAAGGGTAGAAGAAATAGATAAGATTCAGAATTCCAAGAGTGTCAAAGGCATCCAATCATTTTTTGGATAGTTCAACTTTTTAAGGAGATTTGTGACAAATTTTCTAGAAATTAGTAGGCCCATATAAAAAATTCTAAAGAAAGGATTTGAGATAAAATGGGATGGTGAACCTAATATTGCATTTCAAAAAATTAAGCAAGCTATCAAAGATGCCACTATTGTCAGAGCTCCTGATTATGACAAACCAATGCATATATTTTCTTTTGCCTCATTTCACACTATTGTTGTAGTACTATTACAGAAAAATGAAGAAGGTTATGAACAACCAATTGCATTCCTTAACAAGTTATTGTAAGTAGCTGAGCTAAAGTATGATATTAATGAAAAACATGCATATGCATTGTTCAAAGGAGTGAAGGCTTTCAGATGTTATTTACTGGGGGCTACAATTATTTCTTTTGTCCCCACTGCTGTTGTGAAATACATTTTCTCACAACAAGAGGTATCTGGCAGGAGGTGTAGGTGGATCAATAGAATACAACAGTTGACCATTGACTTCCAGATTACCAAATTGGTTAGAGGTCAAGGTTTGGCCAAGTTGATGACAGAAGAAAATCTAGAGGCAAACCAAATTAATCAATTGGATGATAATTGTAGAGAAGACCTCTGTGATATGAACAACTCTAATTGGTACAGGGATGTGATTTATTATTTGCAGAATATGAAGTCCCCACTAGAGTTAACAGACAATCAAAAAAGAGCTTTGAAGTTGTAGGCTATAAGGTATATTATAGTGCAAGGATAGTTATGGTGGAGAGACATGCAAGGAGTACTTTTGAAATGTGTAGATGAAACTAAAGCTGCAAGAATTTTAAAAGATATGCATGGAGGTGTGTGTGGAGGTCATTACATGGCTATAACCATAGCCCACAAAGTCCTTAGGTCTAGTTTTTGGTGGTCAACACTTTTCAAGGATGCTCATGAATTGGTTAAGACTTGTGATACTTGTCAAAGATTCAGTGGAAAGTTGATTTTTTTTGGGAATTTACCATTAAGACCTGTAGAAGTATAGGCACCATTTTAGTAGTGGGGTTTTGATTTCATAGGTGAAATCTCAAACAAATCTAGTGGTGGACATTATTGGATTCTGGTGGCAACTGATTACTTCACCAAATGGGTTGAAGCAATTCCTACCAAGAATGTAACAAGCAAAGTGGTGATCAATTTCATCTTAAACAATATTGTAACTAGATTTGGTTGCCCATAGAAAATAATAACTGATAATGCTATGTGTTTTAGATATGATGAATATAAATAATTTAGTAGAAAATATGGCATTACAGAATATACATCTTCACCTTATCATCCTCAAGGGAATGGTTAGGAAGAATCTAGCAATAAGAGTATACTAGAGATTATTAAGAGGATTTTGGGAGAAAACAAGAAGGCATGGGATTCAAAATTTCCCTAGCCCTATGGGCCGATAGGGTTACTGTAAAAAAGGCCATTGGTTGAGCCCCATTTGACTTGGTTTATGGTATACAGGCTAGACTTCCCTAGAATAATCTAAGGGAGATGTATAAATTCATTCAGCTAAATGAAGATGATATCATTGATGAGATGCAACTTAGAATGGATGACATTAAATAGTTAGAAGAGATAAGAAGAAATTCCTTTGTTTAGAATTCTAAGATCCAATCACAAATCAACCACTTATATGATAAAAAGTCCATTGAGAGAAAGTTTGAAATAGCAGACATGGTACTAATGTGGAATGTTAGATTGGAAGATAAAGGAAAGCATGGTAAATTTGACCCAATCTGGCTTGGTCCATATAACATTTGTGATAGAAATGGAGAAGATTCATATTTTCTAAAGGATTTAGCTAGAGGTATTCTTGAATTGCCAGTTCATGGACAATTCTTGTAGAGGTACTTTTCTTGAAGTATCTTTTTTCGATGAGCAGTAGTTTTAGGGTTTCTTGGTGTTTTAGTACATTTTTGTATATTTTGTAAATCCTTGTAAATAGCCCTATGCAATCTGGTTTCTTGTTTCTATGTGTTGCTCTGTTCTCTTTGAAGAAGTTGTCATTTTTGCACCAAGTATGTGGTCTTCTCTCCCATAGATTCTGAATTCTTGCATAGACTCAAGTAGTCTATCATCCCCAGACAGAGCCACTGTTGGTCTAATTTTTCACAATATAGAAAAATTCTAAAAATTTGGGTGAAAAATCATTTAGGTCTTTGAATTAAGCAAATTAGGGTCTTCATTCCTCATTTACTTTTACAATTTTAGGTTTCCCTAGTTGTGCCCTGTTTCATGTGTTGTCAAACTCTATTAAATTCTCTAGGTTTGTCCCTTAATGCAGCCACGAAAATGCCCTAAGTGTGAAAACCCTAGGTTTCTTTTCAATTTTTTGAAAAGGATTTGTAAAGTGCTTAAATTTCATCCTTTATAGTCTTACAGTGTAAAGTTTCACATAAGAACGGAGTACCATTTTCCTTTTGTTTTTGTGGTCGCATTTCAAAATGCAGCTTAGCAGCGTAAAGGATTTCATGTTCTATGAGGATACACTTTTGTTTTTTGTAATAGCAAAATGGTGTGTCAGGAGGTTTCCTGATCATACAAATGGTTTTAGAAAAAAGAAGTGCAAAGATCTATTGCGCTTTGAAAGATCTTATTATAGGCTTACAAGTAAGTAGTTTGAGTGAAAGGGCGGAGAGGCATTGAGTTATGATTTATGCATATACATTTCAATGGATAGTGTAAGGGCATGATACCCTAGCATGGCGTAAAGCTTGATCTAAAAGGGTGCATGAAAGGTTTTATGGTTCTACGGGTAAAAGGATTCTATAAGAACAAAAGTAAGGTGCAAATGTGTTTACGTGCATATGTTTTTGAGCTCGCAGACAATAGTAAAGCCCTGTTATAGTAGTAAAAGTGTCGAGTGGGACCTATTGAATTTTCAGATGGCTCTTGGTGCAAGGAAATCAGATGAAGACATGAAATCCATGTCAGATGGGCCTAGCCCGCATGGCATACAACCTAAGTTTTGAATTCTGCATGTACAAAAAATAAATGGCAATGTTATTTTTTCATTTTATTGGATCAAATCTGGGTCGTTGATAAGTGGAAAAAGAAGCTTTTTCATTATGCCCTTACACTTGCAAGGTGAGTGTATGAGTGAAAGGCTATTTTATACTTTCTCTATGGTTATGAGTTCAGTCTCATTGTATAAGCATAAAATGGTAAATAAAGGAAATAAAGGAAAGGGTTTTTTACGCTTTTATGAGAAAGGGCAAACAGAGGAGCGGGCTATCATTTGAGAAGGCTCTCTAATCATACGAGGTGAAAGTAACCCATAAAGGCATAAAGGATTAATAAATGAAAGCTAAAAGGTATTTTGATGCTATGGGTTAACTAAGAGCATATGATCAGAAGATAAATTTTGAAGTCTTACGCTATCTCAGGTAATGAAGTAAGTGGAGCAACGTAGAAGAATTTTTTAGGGTTTCTACTGATACATGTATGTGTGAGTGTAAAGGGTAAAGAGAAAGTCTTAACAAGGGTTTTTTATGCTCATACGAGGAGTGGTTAAATTGTAACAACAAAGGTGTTAGCTGAGAAGGTTTAAGATCTTATGGTGTACAGGGTTGCATATAGGCATAAAAGGTAAAGAAGTCTAAGATAAGGGTTTTACGCTTATATGATCAAAGCCTAAATTGTAGAAATGGAAGTATCAAGTGAAATGGTTTAAGGTCATATGGGGTAAAGGGCATCATAAGAACTTAAAAGAGATTTTCAATACAGTGCCAAGACATCATTATGTTCTTACGATTAGGGTATGTTGAAGCATCTCTGAGTGATCGTAAAGATTCATCAAGGGTGTTTCTAGTGTTATGAAGATTGAAGGTTTGACTCAGCATAAGAATGGGAGACCAAATTTTGAAAGGAAAGCTACTGATGTGTCATACCAAGTAAGAAAAAAGGACAGAATCACCATAGCCAAGTAAAATAAAGCATTGAAAAGTACACCCACATTAAAATTTGCAGTTGATATACCTTGCTGACAACTTGCATTAATAGTTTTAAAGCTTGTCCATGCTAAATTTATTAAAAAAGATAGTAGTTGTATGATTAAAATATCAAAGGTTTGATTGAGTGTCAACATATTTTCCACTGTGAAGAGCTTGTTTTCTGGTCCATTCTAAAATTTGAAAATTATAGAGCTTTGTGTGTTCTATGTTACTGTGGAAGAAGTCAAAATATAATTTGAAGAGAACATGGCTAACAAAGAAGTTGAAGAGATGCATTAAGAAGAAGTCAAAGTCAAAGACAAGGGTGATGATGTTGTAGAGGTCACACCTGAAGGAAAAAAGAAAAAACCTACTGCTAAGATTGAGAAGAAGACAAGGGTCAGGAAACCAAAGAAGCATTTTGAGGATTGGCTGAAAATTCTCCCAGAATCATCAAATGCAATTTCTACAAATGATCATATTTTTTGAGACCCATATGTTTTTGTTTGAGATGCTGAATGCCTTAGAGTGACTGGCTATGATCTTTACATGTACTTCTATTAGAATAGAATAGAAAATGTACTAGTGTGTAACCCATGGAATAGAAACATGGCAAAATTGATATTTCCAAAAATATTCATTGATGTTGATTTTTTAAAGGCCCTAATAAATTCCTACAATCCAATAACTAGAACTTTCCATAGGCATAATGGGAGTTTATTATGCACATTGGATAGAACTTCTTTTGTTGAAGCCTTTGGATTAATAGGACAAATGAATGTACCTATTGACAATGTAGATTTGCAAGGAAAGTTTGATAGGAATAAAACCTATTTTGTGAACAATGTTATGATGCCACATATTCCTTACAGGGTAAAAAAGGAAAGGTTACTTCTAAATAAGGTGGGAGACTTTCTACCTTTGAATAGGCTCAAGAATTATTTCAAAAACACAGTGTATGGGTTGCACAAAGTGTTGGGAAGTGATGGTGCAGAAGATTTTGTGTGTGGTTCTCTTTTTCTGATGGCATGTGATATACATGACCCTTTCCACCATAAGGAGTAAGATTATGTGGCCTTCATCATTTACAGTATAGACATGCAGATTTGTGATGCAAAGAAGGGAGAGTTTAAAGTCTTCAAGTTCCACCATTATTCATTGCTGATGTACCTTATCCTATATAACAAAATTGGATACATTAGTGGGGACTTCATTGATCAAACTTCTGATGAATTTGGTGAGTTACTTGTGCAACTCTAGACTCATATTTGGCATAAGGATTTCTATTATTCAAATTCCCTTGTGTTCTTTAATTTGTTTAGTTCAACTATTATGAGGCAATTAGATCATACTTTCTTTAGGGCACCAAATGTTTTAAAGCCTTTGCGTAAGCCCTCATTCTTAGATGAAAAAACCAAATTAGGTCATAATTGGGGGAGTATCTTTTTGTTTAAGGAGTGCACTTTAATCAGAGTGTTTGCATGCCCACAACCTTCTCATCTTTTTGCTAAATATTAATGCCTTAGATTGGCTATTATTGAAATCTTTTGGAAATTTTTATTGATGAATAAAGAGATTATCCCTGCCTCTTTGCACAAGCCTACTTTTGTCTGTAGAACCTTTAAAGTAGGAGATTTTGAAATAGGCAAGAATGCATTTGAGGAATTAAGTGAGTATTTAGGCCAATACAAATTTGCTACTGGGCCCTATAGGATGTATGACCTTGACAATCACATTACCAATGAGGTCAAGACCATTAGATGATACATTCTACCTCCAAGCAAGCCAATCCCTATAGATGACCTAATTGCTAACATAGTAGCAACAGGGGAGTTAGATGAGTTATTAAGGAAATATGAGGAGACAAGGAGAGTAGAGGAGGCTTTGAAGAGGACCAACCCTAATTTTAAGGGCTTTTATATATAGATTCCATATCCTAATAACTTGAGAAGAATGGTGGATAATTTTGACCACATTATGTCACAAATGTCGCATGAGCCAAAGGGGAGAGGAAGTCATTGTAAATAGAGAATCCTCTAAGCCAGATACATAATTGGAGATTTAGTTAGAAGAGGAGCAACCATCGACTTCAACTTGGGTGCCAAAAGGAAATAAGAGACAAAAGACAATGCACATCCTAGAAAAGGTGGTAAGTAGAGCCCTACAAGTAATTACAGGGAGTAGTGAGTATTTTGCTGATATTAGGAAAAATTATTTACACCAAAGGGCTACAGAAGTAGAAAAAATATGCAAGGATCAATTGGATGGCTTGAGCCTATTTTTCAACAATGGGGGCCATTTATGAAATTCTTTGATAGGTTGATACCCTTGTTAGCCAAGAAGCCAGATCTCCTAGATAAAGTTATTACTGTGAAGGAAGGTATGGATAAAGTGAAAGAATTATTGCAAATCTTCACAGGGAAGCTGACGGTAATTCAAAGCAAAATGAAAGTGCTAACAAATGGTTTCTATTCTTTAATTCTTTCTATTATTAATTCTGATGACAAAATAAAATATTTTAATGAGTGGTCTAGTTCTTTTGATCACATTATAGACTTGCCACAAGTGGTATCCATTTTCCAAGATGGTATTGATGAATGTCTTTTGAATAAACTAATTGATACCCTATTCAAGGTTGAAACTGAAATCAATAGGTTTACCATAGAAGGAAGGGTGATTACTAATGCTAGGTGGCATAAAACTATTGATGAATTAACAATAGTCAAGGAATGTGAATGGCCCACCAAAAGAGAAGTATTTTTTTGGGAAGCGATCATAGAAATCAAAGCCTTACCAATAGGGAGTAGTTAGAGAAAAAGACAAAGTTAAAGATTTTATGCTTCAATTGTCATTTGCAATTGTTTCTATTGTCTCTTTTTGAGTTAAGGTGTCCGAATATTTTTGTAAAGAGGTAGTATATTCATTGTTGTAAGAGGACACCTATCAATCACATTTTCCCTTTGCTTGTTGCAACTCATGCCTATATAAGTGAGTTTTCAAGGCAATGTGGGGGTCCAAATTTTGTGTAATTTTGAGTCTTTTGAAAAAATACAGTCGGTCCAAAAGTGTGTAGTTGTTCTGAGTTTATTTTCTAGTTGTACTTTCTGATGATATATTGAAATGACAGAATCAGTAAGCTATTCTAGGATTTCATTTCTATTGGTCATTGTATTAGTCATCTAAAAGGATAATACAAAAGGGTATTTGCATTATATCTGTGTCATCAATTTTTGTCTCCATTTTATGTGTTTATCTACTTTCAAGTCATTTAAATAAGGTTTAAATTGACTAAATGCAATCTGGATGGGTTGTATACTGATTTTATTGTTGCTTTTAATTCAAGGAATTGTAGAAATGCTTTAGTAAATTAGTAGGGTTTATGAATTCATGAAAATGATATTTCATAAGAATGGGAATGGGTGATTACAATTGATTAATTCATTTACAAGTTATTTGAAATAGATCTCCCACCAATAGTCAATTTTATGCCCAATGGATAAGGCACTGGTCTCATAAGTCAGATGTGAACAAGGATAATTTCTATTGTTGCATAGCAAAACAATTATAAAATCAAAATCATTTTTTCATTCAATTTTGTTCAAAGTTATAAATTCTGGTCAACACTCATTTATATCTATTCTTTGAGTCTTAGATAGTTGCTATTACTAGGAATATTTGTAATGTCAAGGAGAATGATGACCAGATCTAGTGATAAGGGATGCATACAAGTTTGATAACATTAAAAGAAGTGAAGTAAATAGCTCATGTGTTAGTAGGTGATAGATGAGAATTAGAATGAAACTAGAAGAATCTCTACACAATAGTTTGCATTAGAATCATCCCTAGGTACACCTGCCTTGGTTTAGCAGAGCCAAAAGAGAAGGAATTCATCCTTTGGTTTTGTTGAAGTTGGGTCAAAATGGTTTACTTATGTAATCGATTATAGGAATTAGCTAATCCTTAGGTTATATGATTGTAATCATTCTGGTATTGAATATTTTGTTTTTTAGTAGTTTTCAAACACCAACAATTTCAAAAGTCATCACAGTATTGGAAGCACCAGAATCAATGATGCAATTTTTTAATGTTTTACCATTTACTAAAATGCTCAAGAAAAATGGTTCAACATTTCCCAAACACTAATTTATAGAGTTATCCAAAAAAATTTGAGGAATTTGAGAGACAACTACTTCAGCTTCATTGTCCTTTTCTTTTTCTTTATGATTGTGATTTTCATTACAGTCATGATTTACCTCTATACTAGTATTTCCCAACCATGCTATAGCTTTATTTTGGTGTTTAGGGATTCTTAGCAATTTAGACAAAGGAACCTTAATAGTAATATGAGATAAAATAGCAAGCATATATATGGAAGAATCAGAAGAAGTATCATTAGTCACATTCCTTTTCTCATCTTGTTTATCCAAAATGTTCAGAGCATTTTGATGATTTTTATCATGTTTTGTGATAATCTTTGATACATTCTCATCTATTTTTCTGGGGACATTATTTGAGAACTCCACATCTTTAGGATTTCCTCTTTTCTTTTGTTCCCACCTTCTATTAGTAATTTTAATCTTCATAGTAGGAGCTTCTTTAGGTTTCACAATTTCCCCTTTTTTAGGATCAATTCCTTTTATGAAAATACTAGCTACCTTATCACCTTCACCACTCTAAGCCATGTTTCTAGTCTAAACTTGAGCTATCATATTTGTAGTAATTTGATCAATCTCTTCCCTAGAAGGTTTTCTTAGTGTTACTTCTTCCTTTGCATTTACCATATTACACACATTGTCCTCCACATCACTCTCATCAGAAAATACTTGTTGTAGTATGACATTTTAGAACTGTCTTTGGTCATACACATCTCTATCATAATCTTCATAGTCAAAATAATGTGATTCAAACATATTACATCCTACATCATCATTTTTTTCTTCCTTCTCATGACATTCTTATACTACAGTTTGATTTCCTAGAAATGACAATGCTACTACACAAGATTCAGGAGAATGGGGTAATTGACATGCAAAATACCTTGTAGGTTCAGCAACAAACTCAAGATTATCTACCAAATTTATAGAATTTTTTAATAGAGGATCAGTGGTGACCTTGTTGTTTTTATTCTTAGGGGGAGGAACATCAGGCTGACCATCTTTCCACGTGGTGTTATAAGGGAAATTTTGCAACCTATTTTGTCTATTGAAATTGGATTGATAAGGGATCCTATTTTTAGTGGGATTCCTATCATTTTTTACCTAAGGAATATTTAGACTCTTTATAGCGTTTAGAGCTTGAGCTATCTCACTAGGCTCTTGCTAATTCCCACCTACACCTTTGTTATCCTCCTTTCTATTTCCCTTATTTCCAAACAACCTAGGGTCATCTCTTTTACTTTCTAGTTTCTATGAGATCCTTAAGTTATTTTCTACATTTATAGCAATTTGGAAAGCATCCCTCAAGGTTCTAGGTTCCTTGTCCCTAAGTTGGTATGACATTTTACCATCAAATGCATTTAAATAAGTGATTAGACATACCTTGTCATCAATTCACATAGTCTGCATTAGCTTGTACATTCCCTTTTGAAATCTAGTGTTAAATTCAATTACAAACTCATTAGGCAATCTCTTGATGTTATTGAATTCACTCAAAATATAACTTTGATTTTTCTTGTCACCATATTGCTCTTTGAAACAATATTCAATGTCCTTCCAATCTGTAATGGACAATTCTAGAAGTCTTTTGAACCATTCTCTAGCATCTTCAATTAATGATTGAACAAACAACTTCATTATAAAATCTTCAGCTTCACCGTCATAGTCACTCATCATATCTAAGAAACTTCTCAAATGATCTTCACAAGTGATAGCATTGTTTCCAACAAACTTAGGCAACCTTTTTCTCATTTCTTTAGGGATGGGGTTAGGAAAACTAGGGATTCCATCAAAATAGATATGCCTATAACCCTCTAACTGAACATATCTTCTTTGCAAATCAATCTTAGGATGATGGGGAACATTTTTCTTAACATTATCCATGGCATTACTAGTGCTAGCATCGCCAACAGGCTTATTTAGATCTATTTTTTGTGAAGAAGAGTATAAGAAAGAAATAGGTACCTAATTGGTATTTTGACCTACATCATTAAATCCACCATCTATAGTACCCTTAGGCATAGCTACACACTACTTCTTGGCAATTTCTAGAAATTTGATCTTATTGTTCATCTAAGCTATAACAGACTCACTTTCTACAATCTCCAATTTCTTGGCTAAAGCATCCCTTTCTTTCCTTCTTTTCTCCAATTCAATATCAAAAAGTGACATGGAATCATGGATTTGAACTATCTTTACTAGTTTGTTAATCTCAAAACCAATCTCCTTCTATTTTCCTTTGTCGCTAGCACCTACAGCAGGTTCCACACTCTTTACTCTATTGTTATCAACTTCTAGAGCAGTATAATTCCTAATTTTCTATATTACAAGTACCTCCAAATTCATTTTCTGAGTTTCTAGCAAATTCTGCTCCTGCCTCTTAAGGTGTTCAACTTGTCCCATTATCTCAAGCTACCAAGCATTAGCTGCTATCTTATTTTTATTCTTTAAAGCAGTAATTCACCTAAGTAACTCTTGCTTTTCTTCATAAGCCTTCATGATATTTTCTTCCCTTTCCTTTTGATATCTTCTATCAATAGCTTCTTTCTCAATAAGTTGTGCTCTCAAAATTTCATTCTCATTAGGATCAGGGATAGTAAACTCAGACCTAGATGCTTTCTCATCATTCAAACTTTCAGGTTCTAAGTGTCTAGGTCTCACCTTTTTAGGGGAATAGTCTAACATGAAAGGGTTTGTGCTATGTTGGAAAAGATTTCTACTAGTTCTATCCTCAAGACCAAATGTATGTGGTTGCACAACCTTTTCTTGACATATCATTTTAGGGGTATTATAGAAATCATCATCAAACAAAACTAGGTGAGATCTTGGACCTTTGGAGAAAGGCTCCTTTCAACACTAGAACAATGATTATTATCTTTCTCTACTATTTGTACTTGTGAATAGCTTCCTTTCTACATTTTTTTTCCCTTCATAGCCCAACTCTATCTTCCTCTAGGAGGGAGATTAGTTTTTAATTTCATTCCTGGGTTTTTCCTAACATTTGCCCATGTATTCTTTTTATTTTCCATAATTTGGGATAACAATTTTCAAAAATTGACACTGGTTAACAGTTTGAGTTGCCACCCATCATATCAGAATGGGAACATTACTAAACAAATGACAAATGCTTTAGTGAAAATTTTAGGCAAAATGTATACAGATTCCAAATCTATGGGAAACTTTAACCTGAAACACTTACCTTAAACTCCTCCCAAGGAATACATAGATCTTAAATGACACACTAATTGTTGATGATACTAAGTTTTCCCTAGTAGAGTCACCATTTTGTTGGTGTTTGAAACTACTGAGCAACAAAATACTCAATACTAGAATGATAATACTCAAATAACCTAAGGATTAGCCAATTCCCATAGTCAATTATACAAGTAAATCATCTAGACCCAACTTTGATGAAACCAAGGATGGTTTCCTACTCTTTAGGCCCTACTTTACTAAGGTGGGTATAACTAAGGATGATCCTATTGCAAACTATGGTAAGAAATTATTTTAGTTTCATTCTGATTCTCACCTTTTACCCTCAAGCACGTACACAGTTTGTCAATTTTCTTTAAAGCTCTCAAATACATATGCATCCCATATAAGTAGGTATGGTCATAATTTTCCTTGAGTTCACAAGTGTTCCTGGAAACAATGGCTACCTAGGACCAAGAAAACTAAAAAAAAAGAGTGGTGACAAGCATTACAACCTTGAACAAAAATAGAATAAGAATGACTTTGAAATTATAATAGTTTTAATCATGTAGAAGAAGAATTTACTCTCAATCATCTCTGATTTATAAGACCAGTAACTTATCCATTGGGCATAGAGTCACTTATGGGCAAGAAACCTTGTTCAATTAGCTTGTAAATTAATCTATCAACTATAATCACCTATTTCCATTCTTACATGATATCTTCTTCATAAACTCATGAATTCTAGTGATCTATTGAAGCATTTACATAATTCATTGAATTAGAAGCAACAATATAACCTATATACACCCCATCCCAAGTGCATTCAACTAAATGAACATTATTCAAATAATCTCATAACTAATAAACTCATGAAAAGGAGATAGAAAATGGTGACACAAAATTGGCATAAATACCCCTTTGTATTATCCTTTTTGCTGATTAATACAATAACCAATAGAAACTCGGTAAAGAACCCAAAAATCATACTGATTCTCCATTTCTATTTTTATCATTAAAGTACATGACTGAAAAATAAACTCCAAACAACTACATATGACTGGACCAAATGTACTTTCTTGAAAGTTTGAAAAATTATACCAATCTTGGACCCTCACAATGCCTTGAAAACTCATTTATATAACTTGAGTTGCAACAAGAAAAGGGAAAATGTGATTGACAAGTTTCCTTCCAAACAAGAAACATAACACAATTAACAAGAGACAAAAACATGTATAATAGAATGCCAAGCATGTCAAGATATCCCCTAGGTAGGCTCATTTCTATTACTATTGCAAATTGTCAACTTTTGATTCATCACCTACTATTCCAGATCTTAAGAATCCATGGCTACCAAACTAGCCAAAAAGGATTATCCTATGGTGCCTCCAAATCAATTTTTTCAATTGGATTTTCACTACTTTCATCTCAAATAGGCAATATTAATTTTTCATCTGATAGCTCCTCTATCATGTCCATATCTTGGGCTTCTTTTCCTGCAATCAAAACTAACTGGTGACTTTCACCTTCTTCTTCTTTCAAATCTGGTGTGGATGTGTCAATGATATGAACCTCACCTTATTGTTCTTCATCATCATCTATACCACCTTCTTCTAACTACTCACCAGAAGCAATATCTATCATCTAGGTGTAAAATTGTGCATCATTAGGCCAACTGAATTATAGGATATCATCTTGCTTCTTTAATATATAGTTAGCCTCATTATCAAAACCAAAAAATTCTCGTCTCAAAGAATAAAAAAACAACTGGACTTTAACCAATTCCTCTATTGTGGTGGCCCACCAGGCATGCCCTTTTTTGTTTATAACTCTATCTATCCTTGAGCAGAATAGGTCATCCAATTCTCTACTCCATTCATCATTATTTTTCAGTTTATTCTTTCTATCTAAGGTACAAGGAAATAAATCAATTTTTTTATTCTTGTACTTGCTTAAAAAAGAAACAATTTTTAGTTGCAAAGCAATTCTGCTGTTATCAAAATTTGACAAGTTATTAGCAACATCATACAGTTTTTCAATATGGTCATGGGAAGACTTTATAACTAAATAACATAAAAGAGTAATTTCTTTCTCCCTTTTTCCCCACTTATTAACAATAGGCTTGAGGGTTTTATCATGGGTCTTTAGTTCCTCCCATACACTTGTTACTCTTGCCAACTAATCACAGAACAAGGGCTATTCAATTTTATCTACCAAATACATTAGATCCTTTCTAAGTTTATCCTTATATTGCATATTTAGCTCTACATGTAAAGCCCATAGCTTGATTTTCTCTTCTTCAAAATCCTTAATTGTGTAATATTTTGGCCTTTGGGGTGTGTCTGGTATTTCTACAAGGGGGTTGGATTTAAAAGGCGCCACTAGAGGATAGGGGTATGTTATTCTTGGCTTGGTGGACTTCCCCATTAGCTTGTCTTCAAGCTCAATTCTCCTTTTTACCTCCTTATTATAGGCCTCAAGAATTGTTTCATATTTACTCTGTAACTCAAACATAGCCTGTTCTTCCTTCTTAGCAGTGGCCAAAAGAAATTGGGATGAATCCACATTCCAGTGTGTTGCCTACACATGTGAGGTACCAACAACCCTTCTTACAATTATGTTTCCCATTAATCTAGACTCATCTGATTGTGATGGTGTGGCTCTAGATCCTCTTTATAATGACCAACTAACCAATGCAACTTGATCCTCAATAAATGTAGTGCCCCTAAAGTCCTTTTTATTTTGATCTTGCAAATTCAATTTGTTTGAAATAGAATTGAAAACTAAGGCATCAACAATATCCCAATTTGGTGACAATAAAATGTTAGATTCCTTCACCATGTGCCTCCCCTCCTTAGGGCTTATATTTTTAAATTCTTTTATCATTTCTTCTTTTATTTTTTTCTGGATGGAAGCTTCATGCATTTTTGGATGCTCTATTTTTAACCTTTTACATCTCTATTCAAAAATATTCATGTTTTCCCTCCATGCAAACTACTGGAAAGACCTAGAATCCACAAAGCTGTCATCATCCAAAAATTGATGTCTAGCCTATTCTAACATAGGGTCAAATTCCCTGCCTCTGTAGTCATCTATTTTTAGATCCAAACTTGGTAGGGGAGGTTCTGGAGGGTTACCCTCATCTAATTCTACTTGAGTAATAAAGATACCTCCCTGTGATCCCATCTACTCAATTTGCTCACCAATGAGCTGCTCTCCTTCAATCCTTAAAGGGGATTGAGTAGGCAAATATTCCTCAAATTGAGGGCTCTTTTTGTTCTTTACCTTATGCCTCTTGGGAGAAGCTTCATTAGGTCTCTCCTCTAGAATAGCATTGGTGGATCTCATTATTTATTTGCCTTTATCCATAGGATGCCTTTTATTCTGAATCACAATATAACCTAGTTTCTTTTGAACAATTATTTGATCAGCTCCTATATTAGGAGTGAAAGCCATCCTCCTCATGACCTCTTTGGCCTTATCAGGGTAAGAATCAATAAATTTTTTTTTTCTCATTCATAGCTTCCATTATTTTAGGTAAGGTATTCATGAGCTTATTTATTTTATCAGCCTCCATGTTAGCATTATCTAGAGGACTATATTTTTGATCAAAACAAAGAATGAATTCTAAAACCCAGGAATAGACTCTCCATTTTTATTTTTTAGTTTCTTTTTCCAACAATGAGAATTCATTCCTTATAATGTCCTCTAGATAAAATGAATCATGTTTGACCTATCCCAGCTTAATTCTATGCCTCAAGGTCTGATTAAAAAACCCCTCAGAATCACAAAAATGGGGATTGGAGACAACCATCATATACTAATCCAAAATTTTATGCAAAAAGAGCCAACCCCCTTTGGTAATCACAAACTAATCGGCCACTATGCAGGTAGGGAAAATTGACCCTACTTGCCTTTTCAACAAAAACATTTCTTCTACTCCTCCTAATTGCCACAAAACTTCAACCATTCCTACCTTCAAAGGTACTTGGTAAGGCAAGACATGAGGACTCCCTTTGAAACCATAGATTCTGAAAACCATAGAAATAGAGTAAGGAATGATATCTCTCCAATTGTGTGAAACCTTCAAGTTATGGGGGTTGTCCATAGGCCTGAGGAGGTTCATTAATACCTTAGGGATCCTGGGATTATCACTTAATATGAGGCACCTCAATTTAGAAGAAAAATACCTATCAAATCTAACAAAACTCACATTTTTTGCATGTCAGGTCATATCTGCACTCCACAACTAGACTGGCAAAACTTCTCCATTCTCCTCTCTATTCAATTCCATCTCATTACCAAAATATGTCACACCCTTAAACAAGAACATATACATCAATAGAGAATAGTGGCCAAAAGTTTTCTCCACTTTGCCCTTCACAATTCCAACTAAACTAGTATGAATTTCTTTAGCCAAAAAGGAAGAAAAATCAAAGATAACATCTACATTGAAAGAGGCAATTTGAACCATCATATACATAAGGCCAATGGGCATGAAATCATTCTCATCTTCACCAAAAACATGGCACAGGGTCCTATATATCTCTATAGCCCAGGAAGTGAAAAGACTCTTCTTAAAAGGTTCCCTAGAGGTCGTAGTAATTACTAGAAGAGTTCCTATTGTACCAATGTGTGCCCTTAGTGCACCTCCCCTAATCACATCTTTCTTTACTTTGTATTCATTTTCTAGTTCTAGAAGATTAATTGGCACATTTTAATATGACAATGGTTCTACGTGAAAAACCTCTCTAATTTCTTCAGGACTAATTGAGATTAGAGGCACACCATCATTTATTCTCACCACCCTAATAGTTTGGTCATAATTCTTGGCAATGGCTTCAAGCAAATCATATACCATGAAAACACTTGGAACCACTAGCTTTCCCAAATCAAAATTCTAGACTTTGGCATGCGGGGGCAAACAAATTCCTCTCTAAAAATGATTTTTTAAATAAGACAAGACTAGTTTTGGTAGTTGTTGCATCCCTAACCTAGTTTCCCTTGTCATATAATCCATCAACAATCTTAAGCCTAGGGTTTAAGGAAATTAACCTTTGAACTTGTGTAGGCTCGGTGGTGGATTCTGGGAGTAATTGTAGAAAATTTTTGTGGACATTCCTATCCATATAATTAACTTGTCCAAAAAATGCTTTCTTGAGAGGCATCTTGATCATAATAATAGGAACTGGAATGCTACAAAGGTTGTAATATGAGTACTTACTTGATTTTTCAAACTTTTTCTTCTCTAAACCTCTACAATTGCTCTCGAACAGATTAGGAATTTCTTCACATCCTTGCCAGGCTAAACACAGTATGATCAACAGGCTCTTACGCTCAAAAAACATGAAATATTTGTCTACATGAGACTAGAAGTAATGAAATCTCTTGTATTATACTCTCTTTTTTATCACACATGAAGCTTTCATTCATCATAAATGTGTATAATAGAAAAATAGAGTGGCATGACACTTCCTTTTAAATTTGCGTCATTGATCCTTGGAAAATCCTACAATCCAGCAATGAAAACTAGGCTAACTCACTTTTCTTCTAAGCATGCTGGTAGTCAAACCAATAAAATGATTCTATCTATACCTTTCCTTCAATGCTGGTATTTCAATCTGGGCCCACTAATGACCAGGACACATGTCATCAAGTCACTACCTCACTATGTGTAACTTTCAAGCATCTTGCTATAGCAAGATAGTGATAACCACTAATTTTTCTTTGATTGTGTGGTAGACATTTGAAAATTCTCTTAAGAGAAAAATGGTGGCCCCCTCATTCACTAGCTTCCTATACATAATCTTCACACATCTTTTCATAGTGAGTTAGCGATTATTGTCGATCCATTCTTGATCTAATGATTAGAATTCTTTGCATACTTTGGGCATGGGGAGTGGGTCCAGGTTACCAATGGCACTAAGCTAGCTTAACTTGTAATCACATAAATATTATTTTAAACTTTTAGTAACATCACACTTCTTTGACCTTGCCATATTTGTTACTTTTAGGCAGGTCACTACATCGCTATCGGCAAAATTACCAACTTTTCAGCTAGCGATATAACGAGTTCCAGTTAATTTAGAATTTCTAGCTTATAAATGCTCAGTAGGATGTCACCATGTTTTTTGATTTGCATAACTTAACTTTGTCAAATCACTCATTCGTGGCCTATCTTTCAAGATTTCTATTACATCACAACTTATGACTAGTCGTTTCCTCACTATCGACAAAATCACAAACTTTTCATCTAGTGAGATAGTGACTTTCCAGTAACCCATCAAAATTGGTGCTAAGAAATAAAACTATGAATGACATAACCTTCACAGAAAAAAAATAGAGCTTGCAAAATATCTTCATCGGGATCCTCAAAATCATTTCATATTTTAAAAGAACGCTGTCTTTTGCAATGACAAGGCCCTCACTACGTCTCTACTAGAAAATTGGTGATTTTCTAGGTAGCAAAGTAGTGACCTCCGATGGATTCATAATTTTGGTGTCAGATAAAAAAAGATACATTGATTGAAACTTCACCAATTAATACTTGTGTTAGAGAAGGTGGTCATGCATATTTATGAGACTACATGAGAATTTTTTCGGTCACATCAACTTTTAAAAAGGTTACTGCTTTGTTTAAAATTAGGGCACTCACTATGTCACTACTAGTGGGTCGCATAGATTTTTTGATAGTGACTTAGTGAATTGTTGTCACTTAGGTTTGCACCCTTGTCTAGAGCCTATGCATGAGGACAACCTAGTGAAACATAGAAACAAACTCCAAGCTGTTAGACTTGAACTGTGAGGTTGAGTCTCTAGAGAAGGCCGACTTCCTCTTACTATCAGGGTGCACCTAACTACTCTTGGAGGGGAAAAGGGAGAAGGAGAGCATGAAAAAAATCTACCTAGCCTAATCTAAAGAGGCGATGCACCAAAATAGAGTATTTAGACCAATCTCTACCCATATATGCACTATTGAACCAGAATGAAACTAAGGATATACACATTCAGACTTTCTTTAATCAAATAACCACATGCAGATCAAGATGATCAAGATGAATGTCACAAGTTCAGAGAGATTCACTTATATACCATTCACAAGCCAACAAAGATACAGTCATGCAGATTGAAAACTTTCACAAAACAATGGCGAAGGCAAAGAGTTCTTGCACTTTCATACCAATGGCTGAAGGAGATAAAATAGAGAATCATACAATTCAGAGGCACAGGGGAATTTACACTAGAATTGTAGAGCAATGGTAGAGAAAAGCTAGAGAAAGGTCCAATCTCAACAAAATCTAGAAAAGTTGCCTTTATAGTTCAGGCATAACTGAGATCTCTTCCAGCTGAAGTGACTTTGCAGCTGCCTACCATTAAGTTCTGCAGAGAACAATCATGGGGAAATCTGATCTAGATGTGGATCCAGACACAATGATTTGGAACAACGCCCTGAGAAGACAAAAATAGCACCATAACTGCACTCTAACCCGGTAGATGGATCAAAAGATGGGTGGTGGAATGTTCTTCTCATTCTGCATTCATTTCATGGTAGTTGGAAGCGATCATGAAGATTAGATTGCACAACAAAACTAATTACCTTCATTTGTTTTTTGGTTTGTGAATCAGCAGAGTTAGTGAGTCAAACTAATTTTGTAGGTAGGACGAACCACGTGGACCAACAGCCCCTTTTTATTTTGCCACCTCATAGAAGTCCTACATAGTTGACCATCTCTTTCATCACTAACCATGCCAACTCCTCAAACTCTAGTTGTGACGGTTACACTAACTGCCAGCCGTTAACTGTCAACCTTGACTAGGCCTACGAGACATGTGTCACTAAGGTGCTATGTCGCTATGGTTAAAATTCTCATAGTTCTCCATAGCGAGATAATGCCCATCGTTGATCTTTCTTAATCTGACGATCATGGAGACTTGTTGTGTTCTGCACTTTTCTTTTCAACTTCTGGGCCCGTGAAATGCTATCAACACATCTGGTATCTACTTGGCACAACCTGGCATCATCCTTGAGGTTCACGAGATAACACGAGCCCATGTGACATGTGTCATTGAGGCGCTATATTGCTATGATATATAGTGTGCAACTTTCAATAGCGCGATAATGCCAACCATCGATCTTCCTAAAATTTGACGATCGTGAAGACTCATTCTAATACTACGCTTGTTCTTACCCGAGCCCATCATACTAGGCACCATTTCGGCAACTGCACCACACTTGAATAACACATGGCAATCCTTGGCACACATACCTTGGTGAGGCCTAGCCCCCTGATCCACGTGGCAAAAGGGTGCTATGTCGCTATGGTTAAAATTCTCACAGTTCTCCATAGAAAGATAACACCTGCCGTAGATCTGCCTTAGATCTATGGTGGTCCACAAATTTGTACAACTACATCTTGAGCTGGCTGAATGGACCAATGAAAAAATGCCACTATATTCTAACCCGTCTGACAACTGCCACTGAGGATGAGATGTACTATCACTCAAAGAAAGGTGGGCCCATTACGTCATCTATGCCATGTGTCATCGAGGTGTTATGTTGCTATGGGTATCTATTGTGAAAATCTCAATAGCAACATGATGCCAACTATGGATCAAATTCACATCTACGATGCTCAAACTCTTTGCAAGATTGCATACCTAGTTAATTGGATGGTCCAATAAGATTTGCCTATGTACTCTGACCTATTTGATAGCTGCCATAGAAGACAAGACACCTATTCATCCTACAGCCCACAAGATGAAAATGGACCCACATGTCATGCATCACTGAGGTGCTATGTCGCTATGGTTAAAACTCTCACAGTTCTCTATAGCAAGATAGTGCCCATCGTTGATCTAAACTAATCTAACAGCAAGGCAGATCTAACTTCTTAGTGCATAGCCAATAGGAACTGGCCACGTGCCAACTGTCTGACGAAACCCTGTTTGCAGTCTGCGAAGGAAAGTAGGACCTATACTCCATGCAGTTATACTTAGCCAATGAAAAGATGAATCCACCACCAACATGTCTAAAAAATCCTTGCTGATATCTGACAGGGCACACCTAGGATCCATCGTACTTCCAAACCCTACTGCAAGATCACTTTTTGTCTAGGCACTATGTTGCTAATGATGAGAAGCTTATATTTTTTGATAGCGCCATGGCGACCACTGTGGAACTGGCAAAACTCGACACTAGAGAAAAAAATTGAGGAAAAGGGAACCCACCTGACACACGACAGAATGACGCTATGTTGCTAATGTATCCACCGTGCGACTTCCCATGGCGAGATAGTGCCAACCATAGATATTATTTAGATTTGATGATGGAAGACTTGCAGGCCCCAGAACATATTATAAGGTTTGATTAAGTATTTAAAATAATATTAACTCTACACAGTAGTCGTTGGCAGGTAAAAAATTTAAAATTTGAATCTTGGCAGGGCATAAAAAATGATAACATTTTTGGCAGCTCAAAGGGGATGCGAGCCTACTATGCAAAGGACTAGTGGCCTAAAGTGTCCATTAGGCTATAGAGTCAAAAAGATTTAGATTCTGTGCATTGTGAAACCCTAACCCTACTTCTAGAGAAAAACCTAGAAATCTTTGTCTCTGCAATTGAAACTAGAGACCAAAACTCCCTACAATCTTCAAAATTTTGAAAACCTGCTATCTCACAGAGAGACAACCCTGTGCTCATGCACTTCTTGGAAAACAAGGAACAAAAAAGAATAGAACTAAACTAACTATACACATGGAACCCCAAACCCTGTCAGAAACATGGCTTAAGGTAAATCCCATTGACTGGGATGGGCAGAATCTCACCATCAGGCCTGCTTAACTAGAAAGCATTAGCTTTCTTGTAGCTAATAATTAGATAAGGACCACTCCACAGCGTATCAAACTTTGAGTGTCTTCCTAGTTTTTCCCTATCTGCATCCCACTTTAGAACCAAATCTCCCTCCCTAAAGATCCTAACCCTAGCCTTCTTGTCAAAACTCCTCTTCACCTACTGATGGTGTGCCTCTAGGGTCTACATGGTCTGATTTCTCTTTTCTTCTAGCTCCATCAGTTCTGCCATTCTCACTGTCATGGCATCATCCTCAATCAACTCCAGCTAATGAGCTAGTTCTAGGGTTAGGAACTCCAATGAAATTGGAAGCCTTGCTTCTCTGCCATATACCAACACAAATGGTGAATTCCCTATTGATCTTTTAGGTGTTATCCTATCAGCCCACAGTGCAGTCTTCATCCTTTTATGCCAACACCTCTGATTATCCTCTATTGTCCTTTTCATGATCCTGATTAGGTTCTTGTTGGATGACTCAGCCAAACCATTACCCTGAGGATAGTAAATTGAGGATGTGCTCATATAGATATTATGATCCACTACCCATGCACAAATCTGAGCTCCAACAAAAGACTTGGCATTATTTGAAATAATGCTTGAAGGGGCACCAAACTTGGTCACAATTCCATCAAGGATCTCAACAACTGAAGATTCAGTGGCATCCTTCAATGCCACTACCTCTGTCCACCTGGTAAAGTAATCTATAGTAGCTAAAATCCATTTGTGACCAGAACTAGGAGGATTGATAGGGCCTATGAAATCCAACCCCCACTAAGCAAAAGGTTGATCTACCTGGATAGGATGGAGGGGAAGAGCTGCAAGTCTTTGTTTGCTAGAGAAGAAGGTACATTTTTCACACTTGCTTACATACTTATGATAGTCATGGAACAGAGATGGCTAGTAATAACCAGCCCTCATGATCTTCTTTGCAGTTGTTCTAGCCGAGAAGTCGCCACCATCAGGACCATCATGAAGTTCCTTGATCATTCTTTCAGCCTGGTTTATACCAAGGCACCTTAATAGGGCTCCATTAAAATCTCTTCTAAAAAGGATATCATCAACTATGACATAAGAAATTGACTGTAGCCTATACTGTTTCCTTTTAGCTTTGTCTAATCCTTGAGGGTATCCATTCCCTAATAAGAAATTCTTCATGTCATCCATCTAATTCCTTGGGCCATCACTTCTTGCTTCTTGTTCTTCTGTTAATATCATGACAACCTCTTCATCAGGCTCTTGAGATGATAACATCTGCTTACACAATTATTTACCTCTTACTAGCTTAGTGACCTAGATATCAACATCATACTCCATCACTCTTGTAATCCAACCAGCTCTTTTCTCACTAATATCTTTTCTCAAAAGGAAACCCTTCACACTAGCATGGGGTACTAACAAATGAATCTTGTTATGGGACAGGAGGTGTCTGAATTTCCTTAAAGCTCTGATGACTGCAAGGGCTTGCTTCTCTACATAACTTTACCTATCTTCATACTCCTTAATCCCTTCACTAAAGAAAGCTATGGGCTGTTCTTCATTCTTGTCATTTGTTTGAGTCAAGATAGCATAAATGCTTGACTCACCACCTAAGGTATAAAGAATGAAATCCTTCTCAAATTTTGGGTTTATGAGAGTAGGGGCTGAGGCTATGGCTGTCGTGATCTCTTCAAAACTTTCTTTCCCTTCCTTGGTCCATGCAAAGACCATACCTTTCCTAAGCATAGCTATAAGAGGTTTCACCATTGTAGCAAGATTTGGGATAAATCTTCTCACAAAATTTATCCTGCCTAGGAAACTTTGCAACCCTTTCTTGTGTTTAGGAAGAGGGAGAGCAAGTATTGCTTTTGTTCTCTCTGGATCAATGGTTAAGCCATCCTTAGATACAATGTGCCCTAATAATTTTCCTTGGTTAGTAGCAAAGACACACTTGCTTGGGTTAAGGGAAACCCCAAACTCTCTACATCTTAAGAATACCTATTTGAGATGATCAAAATGATCATCTACATTCTTTGAATACACAGTGATATCATCAAGGTAAACTAAGAAAAACTTGTCAATCAATTTCTTGAAGTCCATCTCCATTGCCTTCTAAAATGTAGCGCCTACATTGGTTAGCCCAAATGGTATCTTACAAAAAGCATAGGTACCCCATTTAGTGGTAAATGCAGTCTTGTACCTGTTAGACTCTTTAACCAGCACTTGATTGTAACTAGAGAATCCATCAAGAAATGAAAATCTCTTTGAACCACTAACCTTGGACAAAATCTACTCCATAGAAGGGAGAGGATGGTGATCCTTAAGGGAATCTTGGTTAAGGTTCTTAAAGTCTACACGCAATCTAATTTCCCCATTCTTTTTCCTAACAGGGACAATGTTTGCTACCCATGATGAGTGCTTGATAGGAAAAATTATATTGGCCTCAATAAACTTGGATAGCTCTTTTCTCATTAATGGTTCAATCTTGGGATTCACTGGTCTTTATTTTGTCTTACTAGTTTTGCATCATCAACTAAATCTATGGTATGCTAAAATAACCTTGGGTCAAAACCCTTTAAATCATCATATGTCCAAGCAAATATATCATTAAATTCTTGACATAGATGAATAAAATTTTCTTGTTCAATTTCATAACATACCTTCCCCATGTTTAAGGATTTTCCATCAGCAACCATGACTGAAGTATGATCAACCTCATCAGCAGCTAGGTTCATGGCCCTGCCCTTTGCTTGATCATCAAGATTAAAAACACTCTCTAAAGTAATGAGACCTTCAGGCAGCTTGTTAGAACTAAGATGAATGATCTAATCACCATACTGATCTTGTAGTCTTGACTGATTTCTCTCTGAAAATTTTGCCTCATTCTACAAGAAGCTGACAATTTTCTCATTAGACTCAAACACTTGCTAGTGGGTGTTATTGTCAGGGATGACAGGCCTTACTACCACTTTGATTTGTTGCTTCTTCTCCTCCTCAAGATTCGCTAGCACATCATAAGATGCACCTATTGCTGCAAGTCTATTAGCATATCTATTTTCCTTTCTAGGGATGCTTTGGATGTTAAATGCATTGAAAGCCTCAAGAAAATCCCAAACTCTATGTTTATAAGACTTGAGCAAACAATTTTTGGCAATATTCTGATTTCTCACTTGATTAACCACCAACTCACTGTCTCCATAGACCCTTAAGGTTTGAATTCCTCTTTTTTGAGCAAGTAAGAGACCTTGGATCAAGGATTCATACTCTGACACATTATTGATGCAACTGAATTGGAGCCTAAAGGAGAAGTAATACCTTATTTGTATAGGGGAAATTAACATTACACCAACTCCTGATCCATTTTTATTCCTTGATCCATTGAAGTACATACTCCATATCCCACTTTCATCTTCTTTAGCATCCACAAGATTGGGAACCACGACATCCTTTTCCAATATACAATATGTACTGAGACCTATCTTGAGGATCTTTGACATAGGGTCAAATTGATATGCGTCAGCCCACTCATCCAAGAAGAAATTAGGTATCTCTATTAGGGGAGCGGTGGGCTCCTTCACTATGTCATTCTCATCCATCTCTAGAATAGGGCAATTCATGTTGATGGGGTTGGGGGTGTAAGATTCAGTATGATGGAGGGCTTGAGGCTCTACTCTGATTGAAGCATTAGCTCCATATCTAGTTTTAAAAGACATATATGACCAATCAGAAGATATGAAACCACCTATTTGGGCAGTAAAGTCTCTTGATAGATAGATGGCAAAATATGGCTTGACTTCAGCAATAGAGATATCTTTGGTTATAGTACAACTAGGGCATGCATGTATGGCCATTTCCACATTCCTAAGGATCCCTATAGTCTTGATAGTACTACCATCCAACTATAATACATCCCTAACAATGGGCTCATATTTCATTCCCAAAGTATTAGCAACACACCTAGGCATCACTGAACTATTGGCCCCTGAATCAATCATGCAATTATGGACTAGTTTGCCTCCTATAATTGGGGAAACATAAAATGGAGGAGGTCTAAATATTTTACTTGTTTCTTCCTTCCTTGATGGTTGTACTAGGCTTGTGGCACTTTCCATGCTAGGTGTCTGATTCTTTGGTTCAATCTTTCTAACTCTTCCTGCAACAATCTTCTTTGCATTGGTATAGTAGCAACAACATCCCACATGGATATATTCACATTTTTCTTCTTCATTTTCTCTACCACACTAAATGGAATAGCAGGTGTTTTGGTAGAAATCTTGGGGGTTGCAACTATATGAGGTTTTGATGGGATGGCCTGAGGATCACTTGTATCATTTCTGCCATGGTTTTGCCTTTGCTATTGAAAGGCACTTGATTGATTATTTGTTGCTTGCTCATGAGGTACCGCATTCAAAGTTGAGGCCTAATTGGGATGAGGAGGGACAACATCTTCCATAGCTCTTCTTTTTCTTGTAGTGTTATGAGCAATAGAATTCTGATTTACATTACAATGCTCCTCCATATGATGATTCATAAAAGAGCAATCACCCTGTCTTTGCATATTTGAGGCATCCTTAAATTGGTCCTCCTTGTATGCTTGTTTTGTTGCAGGTTCTTGGACTGTCAAGGCCAAATAAGATTCAGCCTTCTGACACATACAATAGGCATAGGAGTAGTTAAAGGAGGGACAAAAATCTTGATCTTGAGCCATATTGTTTTGATGGACTATGGACCTACTTTGGTTTATATTTGAGGTTGAAACCTAGCCACCCTACCTACTTTGATCAAAAGAATGGTTCCAATGATTAGGATTTGGAGGCCTACCACTATTCAGAGTTTGATATTGCAATCGATGAGGCTTACTACCTTGAGCTTGCTATCTTTCTAAAGTCACCACTTTGTTGCTCACTTTCTGCCTCATAGGAAAATTATCCTCCAGCCTCCTTCCTTGGTCTTCTAACTTCCTCTCTTGATCCTGCAATCTTTTATCAAGGCTCTTGTCTCTTTTGTCCATGTTTTGCATCATAGATTGCATCACCTCCTTGATTTCATCTATCCCATATGAGGATGTGGAAGCTTGAGGGACTGGAGTAAGGGATTGTGATATAGAAGTTGTGGGAAGGGGAGCCATTGCTGGTTGATAATTTGGAACATCAGGGAAGAAGGGCATAGGAGGCCTTGGAGCTAACTTACCTCCTTGTATCAAGATGTTTTCTTCCCTTATTTCTATGTCATAAGCATTAGGCAAGGTATCTCCTCCCATAGTTTGGATTGTAGTGGCAATATCGCTATTAAAAGCTCTAAGGTAATGCAAGAAGGCATTACCAGGGGTAGGCTTCACTGAAGTAGGTATTCTATCCCATGTCTTTTGGAATCTATAGTTAAAATCAGTCATACATTCATGGAGGGCTCTTTTAATAGTAGTCAACTGCTCTAAAAGTGACAAATAGTCACTCTTATCCTCAGAATGTTTGCACAATCCTACTCCTAATCCATCCCAATCTGTTATAGAACCATGAGCTAAACCTCTATACCATTGTAGTGCTTTTCCTTTCAAGGATGAGGCTAGGAGCCTAATTGAAACATCATCCTCTGTAATGCCATGGATATTGCAGACATTTGCAACCTCTTGAATGTGTTCTAAGGGGGAGATAGAAGTTTCACTAGTAAATTATGGTACACTTTTGAGTGCAGCTACTGGTATGTCATGTCTTTGGGCTAACAAAAGGGGGCTCCCACCATTAAAGGTGAAAAAAGTATGAGCTCTAGGCAATGCCATATAGACAAGTGATCTATTGATACGTGCTGATAGTAGTCTAGGCTGAGATCTAACATCAGGAGGAGTAGAGATAGATCTTGCAAGAGTATTTGTTACTACTATGCTCGTAACTGGTGATAAGGATATTCTAGTCTTCCTTCTTCTAGGGTTTGAAAGTGAAAGCTCTTGGTATTGAAAATTACCTATAGAAGATGTCCTTATCTCAGTTCTAGGCATGAATCACTACAACTTTGGTCTGGAACCATATATGTGTTTGAAGCTCAGAGTCACCAAGTACTTTGAAGAATGAGCCTCTTGAAGGCTTAAACACTGAAGCTAGTACTATCTCTTTAGTATTAATCTTGAAATCTTTTGACACCAATAGACTTGAAATTTTTAAAAATGAGTCCCACCGGGCAATGCCAAAAACTATTGTCACTTAGGTTTGCACCCTTGTCCAGAGCCTATGCATGAGGACAACCTAGTGAAACATGGAAACAACCTCCAAGATGTGGGACTTGAACTATGAGGTTGAGTCTCTGGAGAAAGCCAGCTTCCTCTTACTATTAGGGTGCTCCTAACTACTCTTGGAGGGGAAAAGGGAGAAGGAAAGCATGAAACAAATCTACCTAGCCTAAACTAAAGAGGTGATGCACCAAAATAGAGTGTTCAGACCAATCTCTGCCCATATATGCACTATTGAACCAGAATGAACTTAAGGATATACTCATTCAGACTTTCTTTAATCAAATAACCACATACAAATCAAGATGATCAAGATGAATGTCACAAGGAAAGAGAGATTCACTTATATACCATTCACAAGCCAACAGAGATACAGTCATGCAGATTACAGACTTTCACAAAGCAATGGCAGATGCAAAGAGTTCTTGCACTTTCATACCAACAGCTGAAGGATATAAAATAGAGAATCATATAGTATAGAGGCATAGGAGAATTTACACTGGAATTGTAGAGAAATGGTAGAGAAAAGCTAGAGAAAGGTCTGACCTCAACAAAATCTATAAAAGTTGCCTTTATAGTTCAGGCATAACTGAGATCTCTTCTAGCTGAAGTGACTTCATAGCTACCTGCTATTAAGTTCCATAGAGAACAATCAAGGGGAAATCTAATCTAGATGCAGATCCAAACATAATGATTTGGAATAGGGCCCTGAGAAGACAAAAATGGTGCCATAACTATGCTCTAACCTGGTAGATGGATCAAAACATGGGTGGTGGAGTGTTCTTCTCATTTTGCATTCATTTCATGGTAGTTGGAATCGATCATGAAGATTAGATCATGCAACAAAACTGATTACCTTCATTTTTTTTTGGTTTGTGAATTAGCAGAGTCGGCGAATCAAACTATTTCTATAGGTAGGATGGACCACATGGACCAATAGCCTCTTTTTATTTTGCCACCTCAGGAAAGTCCTACATAGTTGACCATCTCTTTCATCACTAACCGCGCCAACTCCTCAAACTCTAGCTGCAATGGTTACACTAACTGCTAGCCGTTAACTGTCAACCTTGACTGGGCCCACGAGACATGTGTCACCAAGGTACTATGTTGCTATGGTTAAAATTCTCATAGTTCTCCATAGCGAGATAGCACCCATTATTGATCTTTCTTAATCTAACGATCGTGGAGACTTGTCATATTTCGCGCTTTGCTTTTCAACTTCTAGGCCTGCGAAACACTGTCACCACACCTGGTATCTACCTGGCACAACCTGGCATCATCCTTGAGGTTCACAAGATAACACGGGCCCATCTGACATGTGTCACTGAGGTGCTATGTCACTATGGCATATAGTGTGCAACTTTTAATAGTGCAATAATGGCAACCATCGATCTTCCTGAAATTTGACGATCGTGAAGACTCGTCATAATACTATGCTTGTTCTTACCAGGGCCCATCATACCAGGCACCATCTCAGCAACTACACCACACTCGAATGACACTTGGAAATCCTTGGCACACATACCTTGGTGAGACTTGGTCCCTTGATCCATGTGGTGAAAGGGCGCTATGTCGTTATGGTTAAAATTCTTGCAGTTCTCCATAGCGAGATAGCGCCTGTCGTAGATCTACTTTAGCTCTACAGTGGTCCACAAATCTGTACAACTATGTCTCGAGCTGGCTGAATGGACCAATGAAAAAATGCTGCTAGATTCTGACCTATCTAACAACTACCACTGAGGATGAGATGTACTAGCACTCAAAGAAAGGCGGGCCCATTACATCATCTATGCCACACGTTACCGAGGCATTATGTCGCTATGGGTATCTATCATGAAACTCTCAATAGGGACATGATACCAACTGTGGATCAAATTCACATCTATGGTGCTCAAACTCTTTGTAGGACTACATACCTGGTTAATTGGATGGGCCAATAAGATTCACCTACATACTCTGACCTTTCTGACAGCTGCCACAAAAAACAAGACACCTGTTCATCCTACAGCCCACAAGAAAAAAATGGACCCACATGCCACGCGTCACCAAGGTGATATGTCACTATGGTTAAAATTCTCATAGTTCTCCATAGCGAGATAGCACCCATCATTGATCTAAACTAATCTAATAGTGAGCAAGATAGATCTGACTTCTCAATACATAGCCAATAGGAACTGGCCACGTGCCAACTATCTGACGAACCCCTGTCTATGGCCTGCTAAGGAAACTAGGACCTATACTCCACGCAGTTATACTTAGCTAATGAAAAGATGAATCCACCACCAACATGTCTGAAAAATCCTTGTTGATATCTAAGAGGGCACACTTGGGACCCACCGTACTTCCAAACCTTTTTGTAGGTTCACATTTCGTCTGGGCGCTATGTCGCTAACGGCGAGAAGCTCAATTTTTTTGATAGCACCATGGTGCCCACCATGGAACTGGCAAAACTCAACATCGGAGAAACAATTGAGGAAAAGGGGACCCACCTGACATGTGGCAGAAGGGCGCTATGTCACTAACGTATCCATCATGAAACTTCCCGTAGCGAGATAGCACCAACCGTAGATATTCTTTAGATCTGACAATGGAAGACTTTTGAGCTGCAAAACATATTATAAGGTTTGATCGGGTATTAAAAATAATATTATGTCTAAAAACTAGTCATTGGTGGGTAAAACATTTAAAATTTGAATCTTGGTGGGGCATAAAAAATGATAACATGAATCATCAGAGAAACTTGAACTCTAGTGACACCATTTGTGACTTTCTCCTTGTGTGCTTTCTAATACTGACAATCCTAGGACATAGCACATGATCATAATGTCTTCATATTAACACACCTTTTTTGGCACCGGACTACATTTTTCAATACCTCAACATAGTTCTCTAATGGTCGCTACATTGCTATAGGAAACAACCTCACAAATTTTTATAGCGAGTATGTGACAACTGTGGATTCAAATGAGATCCAATGATGGTATAAAACTTTTCAAAAGGAATCAACAATGACCTCAAAGCAAGTGGGAAAAGAATATTCACTTTTTAAAAAACTTTCATGCTAGGATAAAATAAAAGGGTGAGATCTAAGGCATTACACAGATTTTAAAAGGTTCAAAAAGTTTGAGACCATAACCTAAAACCCCAAGATCTAATAAAAGAAATCACATTTGATTTTTATACCATGATTTTAAGAGAAGTTATCTATGTAAAAAATCAGACCAATAGTATTAGAGTTTTTGCAATTCATAAATTGAGATGTATTTGAGGGAATGATCTATCACTTGAAGGTCAAATAGATAGACTCACTACTTTTGAGTTGTCTAATTTTGATAATTACAAACCTAAAAAGATTGAATTTTGTTTCAAATCTATAGTGTCATTAAAGGAACCCAATGAGAAGAAGAAAAAGAAAAAGAAGTATGTGTCCAGTGATAGTGGTACAAATGAGGAGGATGTTGAACAACTTGAAGCACTACTAGCAAGAAGATTCCATAAAGGTGTTAGAAATAGGAGTCCACCAATATAATTGATAGCAGGGTGGGGGTGATTTAGTTATATAAGAAATTTAAACTTAAAAAAAATCTCAACCATTCAATCAAAGTAAAACAGTAGCCATAAACAGATGTGCATACATAATTACACTAGATATGTTGACTAGGGAAACCCTTGATTAGAGGGAAAACCCTAGTGGGAATGATGCCGAAAAAATGATGTACTAATATGAATATTTCGTGTTAGAGGATTGACCCTATTAGGAGTTTGTTACAACATTTATTACAAAGAGTCCCTATTAGGAGACTTTGAATCCCTAGTAGGAGATGTAGAAGGCAACTGAACCCACTGTCCAAATAGCTTTAGGATCAGATCAATGAACCCACTATCCAATTGACATTGATACTATTTCTTTTTGAATAATAGATGTGAGTAAAATATTCTACTTCTTCCTTTGTCTAGTACATTAGACTTTTTCAATTTCAAATCATGCAATCAGATCTAGAACTCTAAACCCATAAACAATAACCCTTAAGGTCACTTACACACATTAGCAAATCACTCTGCTCTGCTCCTTCACAGTTCCTAATTCACCTTTTCTCATCAATTTTATTCATCATTTGTTAAACTTAGAAAACATCATTCCTTTATACCACACTCAATGTATGTCCTTGAGTTAGCTTCACACATTACAATAAATTAATTAAATAAAATACATATTTAATTAATCTTGTCATCTCATAGTTATACCCAAAATTTCACACGTGCAACTTCTATACCTATACACTTGCTAACATCATTAGTGGCCAGTGTAATACCTCTAATTAACTAAACAACTCTTCTTTCCAAATACAATGCTCTATATCAATCATACAATAGAAACTATTTTTCCAATGCTCTATTTCTATGTAGTTCTTTATAAATCATCAATATCTTTCATACGTTATCGATTAAGGTTTTGCACACTTGACCATGTGACAAATACATGCTATAGTATGTAATAATAACTACACATGAGAAGATATGCAATGTATTGTCTTAAATACAAAAGTTACAATCTTCTACTCTCTTAGTCTTTTACAAACTTATTAATATGTTGTTATCAATGACAAACATAGTTATAAGTACATCATAACAATTTTCTACAATACTACCCCATAGCATCAACATACATGCTCAAAATCTCCCCCTTTGGCATTGATGGCAACATAGATGAAAAATGTCTAGTTCCATAATACTAGCAAGTCTCTTTATCAATTAGATCTTGCTAAGTTCTCAATTGCAATAGTTCTCCACCATAGGACAAGCTCTCTCCAATGCAAGCTCTCTCTAATTTTTTTCATGTCGCTCTCTCCCTTATTCACATCAATGTCAAAGATAGTACATAAATGATTCAATTGCTTGAACATACAATAATCTATTAGCATGACCACAATCTGGTTTGTTGCTTTACAACTTTTACATATAACTTTATAAACAACACAAGTGTCTAAAGACACTATTGTATACCAATTATCAATTACCAAGAGTCATTGCTGACTTTTTTCACCATAGATACTCCCCCATAGAGGAAGAATCAACATTCAGTCTAGTCTAACAATGGTGCTAAGTACATTGGACAGATGCACTTTTGCATCTTCTACTCTGAGCTAGGTAGGGGCATAAACCAAAGCATGCTTCTTAGGTACTCAAATGTATCTTTTGGTAAGGCTTTTGTGAAAATGTCTATAATAAGTTCCTTAGTGTTGATGTACTCCAGTCTAATTTCTTTTTCTACAACTTTATCTTTCAACACATGATACTTTATGGCTATGTGCTTAGTTTTAGAATGTAAAACATGATTCTTAGACATGTTTATAGTACTTGTGTTATCATAATAAATGATAATAGGTTCTGTGAATGTAATTCCAATATCCTTCATCATTTGCTTCATCCATATGACTTGATTACAATTGTTTGTTGCTGCAACATACTATGCCTCTGTAGTGCTTTGTGAAGTACAATCTTTCTTCTATCTGAGCCAAAAAACTATTCTTCCTCCAAGGAAGAATTCTCTTCCACTAGTGTTCTTTCTATCATCTCTATCTCTAGCCCAATCAGCATCAATATAAGTACAAAGAGTAAAGTTGTCACCTCTATCATACCAAATTCCATAATCTTATATCCCTTTTAGATATTTGAATATCCTCTTTACTACTTCATAGTGATATTCTTTAGGATCAACTTGAAATATTGCCACAATTCCAACTGCATTAGCTATATCTAGTTTGCTATGAATCTAATACTACAATCCTCCAATCATAGATCTGAATTTCTTCCGTTCAATAGTAGGTGTCTCATCCTTACTTGATAACTTGTCACTGTTTACCATAGGAGTTCCAATAGGTTTACAATCTTCTTGACTAAATCTTTTTAGCAAATCTTTCAAATACTTGGTCTAAGAAATAAAGCTACCTTCCTTGTTTTGAACAATTTGCAATCCTAAGAAAAATTTCATTTCTCCTATCATGCTCATCTCAAACTCATTCTTCATATCTTCTAAGAATTTTTTACCGGCTTCATCATTTCCTCCAAAAATGATGTCATCAACAAATACAATAATTATCAACAAACCATCTTCTATTTCTTTCAAGCACAAGTTATTGTATGTTGTTCCTTTAGGAAATCCAAGCTTTGCCAAGTATTTATCTAACCTTGCATACCAGGTTCTTAGTGTTTGCTTTAATACATACAATTCTTTATTTATTTTGCAAACCATATCCTTCTCTTCTATCAAAGGAAAACCCTCTGGTTGCTCAATGTAAACTTTTTCTTCAAGTTCTCCATTCAAGAATGCTAACTTAACATCCATCAGATATACCTTACAATTCTTATTTGCTGCATATGCTAGGAAAATTTTGAATGCTTCCATTCTAGCTATAGGTGCATATGTCTCCTTATATTCAATTCCTTCTTCCTGAGAGTAACCTTTGCATACAAGTCTTGCTTTGTTTCTTATTATTTCTCCTTATTCTTTCATTTTATTTATGAATACCCATTTTGTGCCAATCACATTATTGTCCTTAGGTCTAGGAACTAATTCCCATGTGTCATTTTTAATTATCTATTGAAGTTCTTCCTCCATTACTCTTATCCAATGATCATCTTTGATTGATTCATCTACATCTATTGGTCATCCCATAATAATCATCTCCATCAGAGTTATAATCCATCAACTTTTCCTTAGTGCAAAAAATTTCATCAACTTTAACATTTGCACACTCTAATATATTTTTTGTTCTATAGTTGAAACATCTATAAGCTTTACTTTTTAATGAATAGCCAGGAAACATACATTCATCGCTTGTTGGATCAAACTTACCGATATCATCATCTCTTTTGATGTAACATTTGCTTCCAAATATTCTAAAGTACTTGACTGATGGTGAGTGACCAAACCATTTCTCATAGGGTATTTTGTCCATACCTTTCCTAATCTGCACTCTATTCAATGTGTATACTAATTTAATGAATACTTCTCTCCAAAAAAAATTGGGTGCATCATTTTCAAATAACATAGCTCTTATTGCTTTAGTAATTTATTTTTTTCTTCTTTCAACAATCCCATTCTACTTAAGTGTATGGGGTGAAGATAGTTGTCTCCTAATACCATTCTCTTCACAATATATATTGAATTCTCTAAAAGTGAATTCTCCTCTATCCGATCTTAGGCTCTTGATTTTAACTCCAAATTCATTCTCAAATTTTTTCTTGAATTTCTTGAATTTCTCAAATGCTACTAATTTTTCCTTAAGAAAAGCTACCCACATCATTCTAGTAAAAAAAATAAAAAATCATAAAGTACCTTTCTCCATAGTATCCTCTTGTTCTTGCAAGACCACTTAGATCTGTATGAGCCAATTCTAAGTTTTGTGTAGTACAAAAATGCTCACTAGGAAATGAGACTCTCTTTTTCTTAGCCAAGATATATTCCTTACAAATAGTGTTAGTAGGCTTAGTGATCTTAGTTAAATCTTTCAGCAAGTGTATTACTAGATTTAACAATGTTATCAAAGTTAATGTGACAAAATCTTCTGTTCCATAACCAATTATTGTCAATCTTAGCTACCAAGCATGTTATTTCAATGAAATTTAATTCAAATACATTACCTCTGATTCTTGTGCCAATACCAAGTAGTTTTCCTTCTTTTTTCTTGATAATGCAAATGTCATTACCAAACTACAAATGGTAACCTTTGTCCATAAGCTATCCAACACTTAACAAGTTATGTTTCAATTTGCTGAAAAAATAAACATTATCAGTGTATGATTTACTATCAAGTGTGATAGATCCAATTCCTATAATGTGATAGAAACATTTCTCCCTACTCTGACAATTCCTCCATCATGGCTTCTAAATTTGACAAACTTGCTCATATCACTAGTCATGTAATGCGAATAGCCACTATCAACGATCCAATTGTTCTTTTCAACTTGTGAGATCAATGGACTTTTTTCTCTAATTTCTCTATCAAGATCATTCTCCTTTATAGATATGAACCCTAATTCATCTTCACTCATGTTTTGATCAGATTCTTCTTCCTCTTCTTCTTCATTAGCATATAATCAATGTTTAGGTCTTCTAGACTTGAATCTTCCCTTATACTTTCTCTCTTTTAAGAAACTTAGATGCACAATGACCATATTCATTACATGTCCAACATTTGAAGACATTCTTACCATATTTTTCTCTTTCCACAAGAAGAGCCACTCCCTCTTGGATCTTTTCCTCAATAGACTTGCTACTACTGGAAATGTCTCCTTGCACTTTTGTGTTCCTTGCTAAACCAAGTTTGATATTTAGTGCACTAAATGCTATCTCAACTTTTTCTAATTCTCTAGATTGTTTTAGATCAAATTCTTTAGGTTCTAATCTACCAAGAAATGTTTCTTTGGTGAAATTGTTAGTACAAGGTATCATCAATTGAATCATTTATGCTACTATCTTGAAGGGTGGTGTTAGATTTTTCAAGAACTTCCATATCACTTCATCAATAGATTTCTTTCCATCAAGAGATGTGATTATTGCAACAATCTTATATATTCTACCAACATAGCTTCTTACATATTCATCTTCCATCATTCTAGCATCTAGGAATATGTAATACAAATTTTGAAATCTAACCCACTTTGCATGTGTATCACCCTCATAATTAGCCTCTAAAGATTTCCAAATTTCATGAGATGTTTTGAGTTATTTTACCTGACTATACTCACTTTCTGGTAGTGCCAACAAAATTTCTTCTCTTTCCCTTATGTTGCACATAAATACTTCTCTCTATTTCTCGATATAGGTTTCAAGATGGTCTTCTTCTACAATGTTTTTAGATGTCTTGGTTACAAGACAATATCCTAGACCCATGCACAAGAGATGAGCCTTCATTTTATCCTTCCAACTATCATAGTTTGTGCCATCAAATCTAGGACTTTCCTTCCTGAAAAAATTCACCATGGATCTCCCAAAATTTTAAAACTTCCCTTTAAGGACCTAAAGCTCTAATACCAATTGTTAGAAATAGTAGTCCACCAATATAACTAAGAGGGGGGGGGGGGCAGAGGTGAATCAGTTATATAAGAATTTTAACCTTTTAAAACATTCTCAACCATTCAATCAAAGTAAAATAGTAACCATAAAGAGATGCACATACACAATTATAACAAATATTTTGACTAGGGAAACCCTTGACCAAAGGGAAAACCCTGATGGGAATTATGCCCAAAAAATGATGTACTAATATGGATATTCCTTGTTAGAGGATGGATCCTATTAGGATTTTTTTACAACACTTAGTACAAAGAGTCCATATTAGGAGGCTTTGAATCCTTGTTAGGAGATGTAGAAGGTAGTTGAACCCACTATCCAAATAGGTTTAGGATCAGATCAATGAACCCACTATCCAATTCATCTTAGTACTATTCCTTTAAAAATAATAGATGTGGGACAATCTTATACTTCTTCCTCTATCTAATACATTGGAATTCTTCACCTTCAGATCATACAATCAAATCTAGAACTCATAACCTATCAAGAATAACACTTAAGGTCACTTACATATATTAGCAAATCACTCTTCTTTGTTGCTTCACAGTTTTTAATTCATGTCTGCCCATCAATCTCATTCATCATATGTAAAAATCAAAAAACATCTTTCCTTTGTACCACACTCAATGTTAAGTCCTTGAGTTAGCTTCACACTTTACCATAAATTAATTAAATAAAATACATATTTCCTTAATCCTGTTGGCTCACAGTTATACCCAAACTTTCACATGTGGGACTTCCATACCTACACACTCACTAACATCATCAGTGGTTAGCATACTACCTCCACTTAACTATGCAACTCTTCATTCTAAATACAATGCTCTATATCGATCATACAATAGAAACTATTTTTATGTAGTTTTCTATAAATCACCAATATCTTCAATACCTATTGATTCAAGTTCTACACATTTTCCCATGTGACAAATACATGCTATAGTATGTGCTAGTAACTATGCATAAGTAGATATACAATTTATTGTCATTAATATAAAAGTCAAAGTCTATTGCTCATTCTACTACTCTATTAGTCTTTTACAAACTTATTAGTATGTTGTCATCAATGACAAACACAGTTATAAATACATCATAACAATGTTCTACAATACTCCTCCATAGCATTAGCATACATGCTAACAAAAGGTAAAGGCAAGTTCAAAGGTAAGTTACCTATTATTTGTTTCAATTACAATGAGGTTGGTCATATTGATGCCGGATGTCTAGAGAAGAAGAACTACAAAGGTGGTGACAAACAAAAAAGTAAAAGAGATGAAGTCAACAAGGATTACAAAGATAAAGGCAAGAAGTTGTGCTATATTTCTAAAGAGGAAACAAAGGATGATTCTAATGAACATGATGATGAAATGGTGTATGTTTCAATGAAGGATGAATCTAATGAAGATGAGGCAACTGCACTCGTGACTTGTGTGAACAAGAATGATAGATGAATCATTGACAGTGGGTGCTCACATCATATGACTAGAGACAAAAGTAAGTTCACTACCTTAAATTGTTATTAAGAAAATAGAGTAAGATTTTTAATGATGCACCATGTTTGATAAAAGGAAAAGGTTCTATCAAACTCGCAGATAAGATTTTATGTGACAATGGTTACTATGTTGAAGGACTTAACTATAACTTTCCAAGTGTATCAAAATAGAATAATTTAAGATGTAAGGTTGAGTTTGGAAATGCAATTACTAAGATATATGACACTAATGGGAAATTTATTGGAAAGGGTGATCAAACCAAAAGTAATCTATTATATCTTGACATAGAGGATGCTACTTGTCTTATTGTAAAATTTAATGATGTATGGCTATGGAACAAGAGATTATGTCATGTTAACTTTGATAACTTGGTTAGGATTAGTAACATGAAGAAAGTTAGAGGTTTGCCTAAGCTAAAGAAACCTAACAATACAATGTGCAAACAATGTTAGTTAGGAAAAATGACAAAGTCATGTTTTAATACCAAAACTTACACCTCTAAAAAAATACTAGAGATTGTTCATGTTGAGTTGTGTGGACCAATTGATGTGCAAAGCTACAAAGGAGATAAGTACATTATGTTATTTGTTGATGATTATTCTAAAATGATGACTTCTATGTTTCTAAAATAGAAATCCAATGCCTTACAAATGTTTAAATGGTACTTGAAAATAGTTGAAAAGGAAACAAGTAAAAGTCTAAAGTGTTCAACATCTAACAAAGGAGGAGAATTCAAATAAAATGAATTTGAAATATTCTGCAATGGTAGAGGAATTAAAATCCAAACATCTGCACCTAGAACCCCTCAACAAAATGGAATTTCTAAAAGAATAAATAGGTCTATAATGGACTATGCTAGAACACTCATGATGGAGAAAAATTTTGCTTTGAAATACTAGAGAGAAGCTTTAAGTACAACTGTCTATACCTTGAATCGTGTACAAGTCAAGAAAGGTACTCATTCAACACCTTTTGAATTATGGTATGGATACTCACCCAATGTGAAATATTTTAAGGTATTTGGAAATAAATTTTATATTCTAGCATATTTTAGTAATGGAAAAGTAGATGAAAAAAGTGAGGAAGGTATATTCCTTGACTATTCCACAAGAAATAAAGCTTCTAAGTGTTTGAATACTAACACAAACAAAGTTGTAGAAAGTGCAAATGTAAATTATGATGAATATACATAAGTACATGAGGCTGAACCTATGAAAGAACTAGAAGAATAAAATTTATTTTTATAATTTTATGAAGGTATGCCTACTGAAGAAGATGTTGCAAACCAATCTATCGACTAATAACAAGTTTCAGTGACTATCAAGTCACACCCATAAATGTTGAGTAGCATTCAAGAAATGAGCAACATTTAGATGTTGATTTATAGAATGAAGTCAATGAAAATTCTAACTCTAAGATTAGTGTAGATTAAAGAGATGCTAAACTACCTAATAGAGATGTACATAGCAATTCCAATGCTGAAAGAAAAAATGAAGAAACAAGAGCTGAGCCAAGATTGTCTAAATATGTCAAAAGACATCATCCTATAGCTTAAATCATTAGAGATAAATATGCTAGATCAATGATAAGAAACATATTGAGAAATGATACATGTTTTTTGAGCATGAAGAAGCCTAAATTAGTGAAAGATGCATTAGAAGATATATACTGGAGTAAAGCCATGGAAGAGTAGATTGAACAAATAGAGAAAAACAAAACATGGAGTCTAGTTCCTAGACTAGAAGACAAAAATGTGATTGGAACCAAATGGGTATTCAAAAATAAGCTAGATGAAAATGGTGAAGTCACAAGGAATAAAGAAAGATTATTCCACAAGGGATATGCGCAAGAAAAAGGTATTGACTATGGAGATACATTTTCCCCTATTGCTAGATTGGAAGGAGTAAGAACTCTACTTGCTTATTCTACATACAAAGGATTCAAAGTCTATCAAATGGATGTTAAATCTACATTCTAAATGCCATATTAGAGGGAGAAGTTTATATAAAAAAACTAGAAGGATTTATTGATATTAATAATAAGAACATGGTATGTAGATTACATAAGACTCTATATAGTTTGAAACAAGCACCAAGAGCATGATATGAGAGACTTCATAAGTATCTTGCAAAGATTGGATTTGAAAGAACTAATAATAATAGTAATCTATAAATAAAGATAGAGAAAGGAAAAGGTATTTTTTTATGTAAAATTTTTGTTGATGATATCATATTTGGAGGTAAGAATGCTTTATGTAAAGATTTTGGAAATCAGATGAAGCTAGAATTTAAAATAGCTATGTTTGGAGAGATCAAGTTCTTTGTGGGTTTGCAAGTATATCAGATGAAATATGTAATATACATCACACTATCAAAGTATGTCAAAAGAAATTTTCAATACTTTTGGACTAGAGGATTCCAAACCTATATGCACAACTATGGTGATAGGACACAAGTTGTCAAAGAATGATGATTAAGTTGAGGTGAATCAAACATTATATAGTCTATGATTGATAAGTTACAATATGTAGTACATAGTAGATCTAATATTGCATTATCTATAGGGATAGCTAAAAAATTCTTTGCAAATCTTAGGGAGAATCGTTTAATGATTGTAAAGAGAATAATGAGATATCTAAAAGGAATAGAAGAGCTTGGTCTATACTATAAGAAGAATGAGAAATTTGAATTGAGAGCCTACACTAATGTTGGTTAAGCTAGAAATATTGATGACAAAAAAAGAACTAGTGGAGGAGCATTTTTCTTAGGCAAGATGCTAGTTACATGGACTATTAAGTAACAAAACTGCAACTCACAATCTACTATTGAAGCTGAATATGTTGTTGTTTTTGTAAATTACAAAAACATTATATGGATCAAAAAACTAGTCAAAGGAATGAAGGAATAAATCACAGAACCAATGATACTTTATTTTGATAATACAAGTTCTATCAATATATCAAAGAATTCAGTAATGCACAAAAAGACTAAGAACATTGCAATCAAGTATCATTACTTGAGATAATTAGTTCAAGATAAAGAGGTGAAGATGGAATATGGTAACAGAAAAGAGAAAATTGTTGATATCTTCACAAAAGCATTACCTAAGGATCCTCATGAATATCTAAGAGGTAAACTATGGGTGATGCCCCTATCAAAGGCTAACTAAGTAACAAAAAAAGTTCCCTACATTAAACAAGTTGATCACCATATGTTACAAATTGATGTAGATGATGTTACTTTAGTACCTCAAGTAATCAAAGAGCTGAAATTTCAAAATAGGCACAAGCAAGGTAACAAACGGAGAAACTGAAGAAACTAAAAAAGCTTATCTATGCATGTTTAAGATGACAAGTTTTTGGAATATTTCTTTGACATTGTTGTCAAAGAGGGAGAAAGAGTATTAAACTAATCATCATCAGAGGAAGATACCAAGAGATTGTTGTCAATGATATGGAGAGTGTTACTAATCTTAGAAGAAGCTAATTAATGATATTGCTGATCAGAGGAGAACACAAGGGAAATGAAGGAGATAGTGAAATTTATAAAAAGAGGGAGAAATCCTAATATCTACCTAGTAAGAGAGAGAGAGATAAGATGAAACTTACTGGGAGTTATACAAAAATAATTTTTGTAACCTATTTAGAAGATGGAAGTTGCTGATAGAGGGAGAGATTTCAATATAAGGAATGATTTTCTTTTGGTATTGGTATTATCTTACTACTTTAACCTAGTTAGCTTGGTTGAACAAGTTGTTTACCATTTGGTTGATTTGGTTGATTAATTTGGTTTTCCACCAATGCCAAAGAGGAAGATTATTGACAATAGATTGAAGAATCCAATCAAAGAGGGAGATTGTAAAGGAAGATTGTTGAGAACATACAAGTATGCTTCAATCTTTGTTTTGTCACTAATGTCAAACCTGCTATTTGTTGGTGAGATAACTGCTTATAAGATTTAAGTATTATCACTTATTTGATTGATGAAGATTATTTGATCAAAAGAAGTAGCAATAGAACCTACAAAAAAGGTTGAGTTATGATTATGTAATGAAGTACAAGAATCAGTTAAGATAGTGATGACATGATGCATTGATAATCTACTTAAGGTTACATAAGTTGGTTACACTAAGAAAGTTTAGAAGAACAAGTTACAGTAAGTTTGTCTTCCAAGCTTGACCAAGTGGATAGTAGGTGTCAACAAAAGTCAATGCAAGCCAAGAAAAAAATTAGTTGGAGCTAAGTAAAAGTTCACTCTAGTGTATGCTGAGTAGAATAGTGAATGTCAAGTAAAGTTTAGTTGATGTCGAGCACCAATAAACATTATTTGATTCTAAGTGATATTATAGAGGATGCCAAGCAATGCAATATCTATTGAGCATCAGGAGGTTGATAATGTTGAACTCCTACATTATTTAAAAGATCATGGATTCAATGAAATAGAGCTAACAAGTTTATTTTCTTAGATTGTGTGAACTAGTTGGAAGATAAGGATAATGAGCTGGTGGCATAGAATTCAAGGTAAATCATTTTTAGGTGAATTCAAAGAGGATTCTAGGAGAAGTTTCTAGAAGAGAGATAGAATGTGGGGTAGATACATTATGTCTTACCTAGTCCATTCTAACCCTAAATTGGACAATGGAAAATGAGTAGAAAAATATCTTAATTTCCTATTTATAGGAATGATTTGTCATGAAGCAAGAGAGTCATGTGTAAGAAACTAAGGAAGACAAGGAGTCAAAGGGATCTACTTCATCAAGTTATCTAAGAGGAGACTACATTGGCATGCTAAGCAAGAAGGCTAAAGGATATGAATGCTTTAATGGTGAACAAGCTATCAGAACTACAATGTATGAATGCCAATAAGAATGGAGGATTGAATAGTTATCTATAATCTAAAAATGAAGTTGTAAGTTGTATCAGATCAAGCCTTATTGTTACTCTTTGACAATTGTATCAATCTAGGGTAAATATTTTGGATTAAATTTGACCTAATAGTGGCTTGTCAGTCCTTTAACTAGGTGACATTCCAAGTGAATGGTCTAAATTTCTCAAACAAGGCTCATTCCTAATAGGGTGATTAAAATCATTTAATAGGGTTACATTTAACAATGTGTATTGTAACCTTTAATAGGGTTGGCCTTTCATAGGGCATCATATTAGAAGAGTGAAAAAAGTAGTATGTTACTAGAGATTTTTCTCAAATTGGGTTGCCATGTAAATCATTGTGTCAAGTGTGTTGATGAATCTATTATGTTTTATGCTTTACATTTCTGCAAGTTGATTTGATAGTAACCTACAAGTTTTGAGTGATTACATAATTTTATGGATGCAGTCATGCGTATAAATCTTTTATGAGTTCACTAAGCTAAGAAAAGTTTTATTTATACATATAGACCTTGGATAAGTGATTCACCCACCCCCTTAGTTATTCTAAAGTATTCCAAAAAAAATTTATATGACAAAATCTCTTATGCCATAACCATCTTTTGTCTACTTTTGCAAGTAAACATGTCATTTCAATAGGATTCAACTAAAATGCACTACCTCTAGATCTGGTTGTTATTCCAATTACCTTTCAATCTTTATCTCTGATCATGCATGTCTCTTCTATGAACTACAATTGATAACCATTGTCCACTAGTTGTCCAACACTCAAAATATTATGCTTTAAACCATCAACAAAATATACATCCTTAGTGTTAGTTTTAACATCAAGAGTTATAGATCCAATACCTTTAACTTGGCATGTTGGATTGTTTCCAACTCTAACAATGCCCCCATCCTAACTTTTGAAGTCAACAAAATTGTTCATGTAACTACTCATATGATGTAAACAACCATAGTCAATTATCCAGTTGGATTTCTTTTTCAACCTATGACACCAAAGCTTCTTTCTCTGGAATTTCTTTTTTAATTTCCACAAATCCAATTTCATCGTCACTATAACTTACTACTTGTTCATCATAATCATTTTTTTCATTTACATACACACTCTCTCTATTTATTATAGGTTTATAATTTCCTTTATACTTTTTCTCTCATTTAGGACACTTAGATGCATAATGACCATATTCATCACAAGTCCAACATTGAAATATTTTCTTACCTCCTTTTTCTCTTCTACTACTCCTTCAATATTTTGGTCCCCATCAGATATGTTGCTTCTAGCAAAATATCCTCTAGTACTTGTGTTCCTTGATAAACTAGCTCAAATATTCAAGGCACTGAAAGATGTCTCTCTTCTAGTCAATTTCTTTAGATTTTCTTATCTCATTATCAACTACTTCAAGTCTTCCAAGAAATGTTTCCTTTGTGAAATCTTTGGTCCAAGATATCAACAACTATATCATTTGAACTTGTGACTTAAATGGTGGTGTTAGAGTCTTCAATATATTCCATATAACCTCATCATCTTCTTTGGTTCCTCCATGAGATTTGATTCCTATAGTAATTTTTGATATCCTACCTACACATGTTCTTATAGATTCATCTTCCATCATTTTAGCATCTTCAAGTGGACAAATCCAACTTTGTAGACTCAACTTCTTAGAACGTGCATACTAGCTTCCAAAGCTTTCTAAGTCAAATGTAAATAAAAATTTATTTTACATGATTGTATTCAATTTTAGGAAGTGTAGTCAATAGTATTTTTCTAGCTCTCATGTTGTACATAAAAAAAATTATTTCATCCTTGGTATGATTTTTCAAATCTTATTCAGCAATGACTGTCTTTGTTGATTTTGTCAAGATCCAATATCTTGGACCCAAACATAGCAATAATTGGTTCCATTGAACTTCAAACTATCTTTCTTGAACATGTTTTCTATGGACCTCCCAAAGTTGTTAAACTTTATCTTCATGGACTTGATGCTTTGATACCAATTGTTAGAAATAATATTCCACCAAGATAACTGGGGGGATTTGAATTAGTTATACAATAATTTAAACATTTATCTTCTTTAGAAAAAATTAACCATTCAACCAAAGTAAATAAAAACCATAATAAGATGCAGGTAGACAATTACACTAGATATATTAACTAGGGAAACTCTTGATCAGAGAGAAAACCATAGTGGGTATGATGTCCACAAGATGGTGTACTAATATAAATATTCTTTGTTAGAGGATGGACCCTGTTAGAATTATATTACAACATTTAGTACATATGAGTCCTTGTTAGGAGACTTTGAATCCCTATTAGGAGATTCCAACACTATTAGGAGTTATAGTACAATGTATGCAAGATGAGCCCACTCCCCAAACATGCAATTTAAACTACAAGAAGAGTTCACTGCTCAAACATGAAATTTACGATTATGTTCTTCTTTTCTTTCTTCTGTCAACCAAGCCAATCACTGTTAGACCTTGTAGACTAGGTCACAAACCTTAGATCCAAATATCAAACCTCAAATAACTTAGCAAAAGCTTAGTAATTAAGTTTACTTCACTTTTGCTCTACTCTACTCAACTTCACATTCCACTCTCTCTATTGCTTACAATTACTTCTTATTAATCCAAATATGTCTTATATGATAAAGAAAAATGTCCTTCCTTTGTACCAAGTCCATAAAAAAATTCCTTAAGTTAGTTGTTAGACATTCTCAATTAATCATTATAGGACCACATTGAGAACACATTACACTTAGTGATAACATTATTTTTCCACATTTCAACTTAAATATATTTTTGTACATGTAATATAATGATGAGTGAAATTAGCCACATCATTTCCAACATGTCTTCTTCACATCCTCAACTTTGATTCTTAGAATAACAAATTTTCTAGGAGATATAACAAGTTTACCGAAACATGCCTCTGAAACCTCTATCTCAGAACATACATCACCACAAATTACATATCTTCTTCTAGACTTATAATTTCTTCATCTTATGTTAACTACATATACTAAATACTTAGAATTATTTCCTAAGGCCTTGGATAATGAAAATACTCAACTAGCCATCTTTGCCAACTTGATCCTTCTATTTTTGTTCTATCAGATACCACAGAAGACTACTATGTTGACATCAATGACAACATCAGTCATGAATGTAACATATCATCATAGTATCATATCTAAAATACTCCCCAAATAGGAATATAATCATTATTCATATGTCTAAAAAATTCCTCATAACCATCTTCAATACCCAAATGCGTAGGTACACTACCTAAAGCACTCACAATTTCAACAATCATGTCACTCTTCACCAATGCCATCTCAGATCTGAATTCTGCTCTAATCTTCTCAGAGATCCTTTCTTACACAACATCACTAAGATCATCAATTGTCTTATGTTCTAATCTTCTTAGAGGAATATTCCAAGGTTTTACATAAAGCCAAAGTAATACATCCAAAAATCTAGAAGATCAATCAACTCCACTAGATCAACCTTCTCTTCCAACCTTTACCCAACTCCTGGTGCAAACTACCTCAGCTTCAATCATCTCTCTACACACTAAAGAAGACCTTCTCTCTGATACCACCAGATGTAGTGATAATTTGAGGGTATCCTTGTTGGAGGTAATCTAGATCTCTGCAAATAGCCACACAATCAAAATACAACAACCAAGAAAGATCTAATACTAAATCACAATACTTTATTCACAGATATAACTATTTACATGTAATATGTATAGCTATAGGGTCTTCTAAGTCAATTCCAAATACAACAACAATTACAAAATAAATCTGCAAGATCCCTTAAGATCCCTTAGTATCAAATGCATAATCCTAATCCTAGCTAGTCTAGATCCACACTCTCATAGAAACCTCCAAGGAACTCTTAATGTTTTCTTCCAATCCCACCAAGAAATCTCCTAGTTTTCATGTTTTAACTACTAGCCCTTCAAAGTTAGCATCCTCTTCTCTAAGATGGATGACCATAATCCTAATGACCTTAATTATACCCAACTAAGCCACAAGTCAATGTAGTTGATTACAAATTAAATTAAAACACTTACATTAACTATATGTTGAGCCACAAGTTAGCTACAACATTAGTTAAATGTGAAAAGTTGGCTCACAAAAAATTGACACCTATAGAAATGAAGACCAAACTAAGCATCAAGAAAACCAAGCTAAGCATCAACTAAACCACAAGCATCACTAAGCTCCTTGTGTATGCCTAGTAACCAATACATGTCAAGCACACAAAGTGTGTCAAGTAACCAACACATGCCAAGTAAGTAGAGAGTATCGAGCAACCAATACATGCTAAAAACTATAGTGAATGCCAAGAAAACTATATCTACTTAGCTCCTTCAGTAATCAAATCCCTTCAATGATTGAGCTCTTATACCACAACTACATCCTTCAATGACCAAAAATGACTATTTATTGATTAAGTCCACAAATCTTAGCCAAAATACCTTCAACCATGTAGGATTACAAGCAAGCCCAAGATGCTCCTTCATCACTTATATATTAGGTGTATGTAGTGGTAGGGTATCTATGCATTTTTGTGAAATGGATCATTTACCATAAGAACACTCTTTTATTTATATTTTTCAAGGTGATGATGATATCTTGCATCCTAAATTAATCATCTCTTTAGGCTTAGTCTTATGTAGCTACTCATATTCTATCTTGTGGTGTTCTTCATGATCGTCTTTTTGTTCATATTTTTTGGAACATTCTCTAGTTTTGAGGTTTTTATTAGAAATAGGAAATACTAAGAGGGGAGGGTGTTGATATCTAGGTCTTTTTTCCTATTAGTTCTAAAAACTTCATTATTTCCTAGGTAGAGTCGGTCAAACATCACTATGACTAAGCCATTGAATGAAGGCCAAATGGTGCTAGACTTATTTACATTTAAGTTTGAGTCAAGAAAGTCTTAGCTTGTCAAACACCCTAGTATGTACCAAGTGCTAATTTAGGTTGAGTGAGATAAAATATTATGAGCTAAATAGAGTTAGTTCATGCCAAGTTTTACAATTAGTGTTGAGGATAAAAAAGGCAAGGGATACCATGATTATTAGCTATGCATCGGTGTTATGGTATTCAAGTGTTGAGTAGACTTGTTTTGGTATATGTGTTTTTAATAACACAAACACTTCTATAAATAATTTTGGCCAAATTCTATATATGATGAAACTATTGTGGAGATAGTTATGGATTTTTTTATGCATTTTGTCAGAGATCATCAATCCTTATGAAGGCAGTGTAACAAATTAGAAAAATGAAAGGACTAAGTAGCAAAATGAAGAAATTTGGATCATTGATTATGATCTAGAACCTTCTCCATATGGTTATTTAAGGAGGGTCCAAACCCTAAATTAGAGAGAATGAATGAGAAAGATTAGGAGAGAGAAAAGACAAGTGTATGAGTGTAAAAGTACAAACTTTTGTCTCCTATTTGTAAAAGAAAAGGCTAACAAAAGTATAACTATTCATCTTGAATGACATAAAATGTTGGAAATATTCAAGATATGATAAGTTACTGAGAGGGGAGGGGTGAATCAGTAACTTTCAAATTTTCTTTAAATTCACCACAAATCCATTTATACTATTGCACACATTAGTACTGAAAGATAAAACATTTATACACAAAAGAACACAATGTTTTGGTGACCTAGAAACCTTCCAAATAGAAAGTAAAACTAGGGTGGGGATGGTACCCAAAAAAATTCACTATTGCAGCACAAAGTTTGCATGTTAAGGCTTAAATTGACCACTTCTAGTGATCTACCCTATTAGGAGCACAAAGGACTACTATGTCCACCTTGTTAGAGGATTTACAAACATACAATGAAGTATGTACTTGGTTAAGAGATTTATATAAAGACTATTAATTCTACCTTTTTAAAGGATTTAGAGACTAATTTACCTATTAAGATGAAGCAGTGGATCTACTTACAACTAATTGCTGATAAGATCCTTTTATGCACTAATCACCTTGTGTGATTGATATGACTTTTTTGCTTCCTGTATTGACCTTGATGCATTCCTTAAACTACTGCTAATAATCCTTCGCATGCACTTCTAAAAACCTCATAGAACTTCAATACAATGATATATTAAAATGCATCTTACATATATACCTTTCCAATTTACAAAATTGCAAGGTCAACCAAAATACAAATGAATAACACATTACAAAGTCGGCCCAATAGTAAATAACTCGAGTTCACTGAATTGACTTAGTGACCTTCTCATACTCAACATCCACTACATTACATGTCATCATCATGCACTAGGTAGAAGTGAAGGCTTAGTCCATACTGATCACTCAATGTAGTTCTAAACTTGGTGACTAGTAGTGACTTGGTAGATGTAGTGTCACTTGATAGATACTGCACGCTAAGTTTACGTTGCTTTCCTTGGTAAACACTACTTCTTCCAACACTTGGTTTACACTAATTTTCTACGACACAAACTTATTGCTCGGTAGACACTATCAAGCTTGATAGACACTAATGATCTTCACATTTCCTGTATTCACTTGGTAGCCACTATTCTGCTTGATATAAACTACTAAACACTTTGAAGCTTGGCTAACACTAGAATGCTCAGTGAGTGTAGGAAACTAAGTACTGAGCTTGGTAGCTCTACTGATATAGATAAGTTTTGTCACTAATAGCAATAATAACTTAATGCCAAAAATCTCCCCCTTTGGCATTAGTGAAAAAACACTTATAATCCAAAACATATGTACAAAATCTAACTCACTTAATTTTGGGTTTTCAAAATTGATCTTTGTGAAGTTGTTGCATATACATTCCTACATATATCTCCTTGATGACACATAATGTAAATACAAAGATACTTATGTACATAGTTATACACATATACATGCTAACTCTATTGAGTGATATCTCCCCCTTTTACTTATATTGATATCTCTTCATATATAGTGTTTCTCCCTTGTGCTTAGTCTAATATCTCTCCCCCTTTTTGATAGTAATGCCAAAGAGCTACATTTTCTATTTATATAGTTATGCCAAAATGAGATAGAAATTCTTGATGTACCTTGAGAATGAGAGAAAATGAGTTATCCCAATTCTCTTGCAAAACTTAGAAGGTGGAGAGGGAAATCTAAACTTCTATTGATAATTTGATCATGTGATCGGCCACTAAGAAGTTCTAATCCTAGACCAATGTTTTGCAATGAGCAATATGTTTCTGCATTATATCCATTATTGGCAAGACCATGTTCTGAATATCAATCAAGTTTTCTCTTATTCTTTCTTCTTCTCTTAGAAGTTCTTCCTACATGTCTACCAGATATTTCACCTTGGTGTGGTGAGAGGAGCTAGAGGAGGGGTCAGCCTGCAACTTTGATGCACTTGTTTGCATATCAACATCAATCTTATTTATCTTCTCCCTTATTTCTTTAGTAAAATGAGAGACATCACAAAGTTTGGCAAAAATTGATGCTACACTATTAAAGGAATTTTCAAAACTACCCAAAAATGCAAACAACTTAACTTGTTTGATTGAAACCTGTTGAGCAATATGCTCTAGCACATTTTCATCAAACTTCCTTTCAACCTTTTCAATTAGTTTCTCTTGTCTGGAAGAGTCCTCATTAAATTTATGTACAACCTCTTCTAACTGAATCAAAATGTGTTGAGTGGAATCCGCTTCAATACCTATAGCTTCTATAATTATATTCTTGGAATTCTCAATTATTCTATACTCCTTATCTGTTTTAGACCTTAACTGCTTCTATGTAGCTTTCATCTCTATGATTTGACTTGCTAACCTCATCTCTTCAATAGTAGTAGTCTCAAAGTCTATCTTAGGTATTACTATCTCTGTGTCTAGGTCAATGTCTACTTCAATTCTCTTTCTACTATTTAGAAGTTTCAATGGTTTCCTTTGTTCTACTTCTATGATTACTAGTTTGACCTTTGGAACAGACATAATAGTGGAGCTAGAAGGGCTAGCAATGAAAAATGGGATAGGACTTAAGGATTGAATACCAATAGGAGTACTAACCAAATCAAAAACTAAAACACTTCCCAAAAATGGTGCCACACTTGGTAGAATACCCATAGAAATATTTGAACTAACTGGAATCAAAGTGGATATAGATATTGCTAATGAAAACAAAACTATAGAGCTAACTAGAATTGATGAAGAAAAAATTGTAGAACTTACTATTGCACTTACTGATGATGCAGGAGTAGAGGGAGCTAACTTGGTAGCTGAAGGAGTAATAGTTAGCTTGGTAGATGAAGTGCTTGACACTTCCATTGTAGATACTTGGAGCTGGGAGGTGGCTGGTGAAGATTGAGCAATTGATGTTATTGATGTACTCAAAATCTCACTAGTAGAAGTTGTCTCCATAGATGTGACAGTATGTGGTGGAGTGTGAGGAAGAGATGCAATTTCTTCGATTGCTATTCTGATCAGATCATCTTCATCCTTTTCTTCTTCTACTACTTCTTCCTCCTTTTCTTCTTCATCCTTCTCCTCCATTAGAGCATGCAATTCTCCTACTATAACTATGATTGAAGGAGTATTGTCATCATCATCATCATTGTCACTATTGTCATCGTCTTTAATTTCAACAATTTCTTCTAATGGCTTGTTGAGATGATATATATCTCTTCAAATGTCTGAGGCATGCTTAACCACTGATTATATATTCTTCATTAATATGAAGCATGTGTTAAGCTTTAGAATCATTCTATCTTCATGCTCTTTTATTGCCTTCTTCACTTCTGCATTAGTCAAATTTGGTACCAATTGTCTCAGCTACTGTTCAAAAATGTCCTTTATAGTTTGCACTTTGTTCTCCCATCTAACTTTGATTTTAGCAAAAATATTTGCATGGATTTGAGGTTGTATTTGTGTAGGGGAGTATTTCCAAATACCCACCTTTTCCATAACTAAGTCCACAATCTCTTTTTGCTTAGCTAGAGTCCGAGTCTCATATTTGAGAACTTTGAAGTTGCAAATTCCTACTCCAACTCTTAGCTTAGCTAGAGTCCGAGTCTCATATTTGAGAACTTTGAAGTTGCAAATTCCTACTCCAACTCTTAGCTATTCCATTCTTTCCTCAAATGTAGGTGCAGAGCAGATAAGTACTAGTTCATTTTTACCTTTCCTAGTTCTCCTAGTGAACACTATAGTTGGTTGCTTTTGAGGTTTGGTGATAATCACCCTGCCTTTCTTCTTTGTTAGTTCCTCTTTCTCTAATTCTTCTTCTCCTTCTTCATATTCCTCCTCTTCATCCTCACCCTTGCCCTTGGTAAGCATTAGATGACCTTCAACTGTCTTTAATTTAGCAATCCTCTTCTTGCCTTTGCTAAGAGCTTGAGCAATCTTAATACTAAGCTCTATCCTCTTCTTGGCTTCCTCATATGTGTCGAATGCAACAAGATTAGGATTGGCTAGCTCATTTACTAATTCCTCAATGATGTCTCTAGCTTTTTCAATGTTAATTTCATAAGGCAATGGTTTTACCCATGCCACTCTTGGTATGACCGCTTGAATGTATACTTTGTCATAGTGCACCATACTTTGTCATAGTGCACCATGAAGCATGTATCATCCTTGCAATCTTCTAAAAGCTTGGATGGGATTCAGAATCTATTGTTCATTTTCTCCTTGAATGCCTCAAAATAGTTATCCAACACCCTTTCAAAATTTTCACCCATTTCTTCAATAAATTCATTTATCTGATAAAGAACAAGGGTGTCTTTCTTCCACGCAACTGTGCCCTTAGATGGAAAAAAATTTTGAACATAAAAGAATAAACAAGTAAGTAATGAGCCAAACTTGAAGGGATTGTTCTTAGAAGTCTTCACACTATCAATATTGTTTTTCAATTTCTTTAGTAACACATATGACAGATCATATTCAATGTTCTTCTTTATGACCTTGTATGCTAGGTCAACTACCTCACAAGGAACACTATTCGATCTACTTGAGCTGTAGATCTTGTGTGCAATGATGTGGATTCCAAACCTAAGCTCTATGTTAGTGACATTTTTTATTCTTAAACCTCTACCGTCCCACTCAACTAGGGTTTTCTTTTGTAGTTCCTCCTAACCTAGGGTTTTGGTTGTCTTAGCTTTGCTTAGCATTGGCAGACCCATTACCTTGTGTATCATCTTCTTTGTAATTAGAATGGGTTGCTCCTACCATAATTTTCCATTGTGGGACTGACTCAATATGTACCTTATCCATTTTACTTGGAAATTTTATGGCATGTGAGGGATATGAGTTAATCCTTTCATTTCCAAATGTTTATGCTCGGGTTTCAAAACTCTATCAACACACATTTCAGCTAGGGCATAATCCATTTCTAATGTCCCTAATTCTTGAATAGTACATTTAAAATGAGTTCTTATGTCATTAATTAGGATTACCTTTGATATGATTTGTGACTAAGCACCATAAGGATCAAGTGATTTAGCAATGGCCAAAATGAGCTTGAAGTTTGGTGCTTTCCATTTGATGCCCTTAACCAATATTTTGGAACCCTTCTTTGGTTTAGTGTTGCTTCCACTAGTAGATTCTATTACTACTTGGTAGATGATAGAATTCGTGAAGATCTCACTACTAAATTTCTCAAAAAAACTATAATTCTCTTTCAAATCACTCTACTCTTCGAATACTGTGAATGTGGTGAAAAAATGAAGTCAAAATTGTCCCTTTTGTTGAGAAATTTTCATAAATGCTTGGCACCATAATGACACAATGCATGATAGACTATCATCCACTGACCTAACTCAACAAGAGTATCAACTTGGCAAACAAACCAAATTTCCTTTACTCCCAACCTCACTTAGTAAGGTCTTTAACCAACTTTCCTTAGTGGAGTCTGATGCAACTCAGCAAAAGATAACCTTTTCGTGATCCTTGTGTATCTGGAATACTGATTGGATCATTTGCATTCTTAATATCTATTGGAACTGCTTATGATTTTCTTGTTGAGTACAGCTCCAACACATTCTTAGGAATTTAGTTTGAGAAGAGGGAGTAACCCACTTCTTGAGTGACCTCACTTCCATGATTTGAGCTTGTATCCTTAGTAGATTTAGGAATCCATTGCTGCTTCATTTGTTTCCTTATGTTGTTAGCCCTTTCTTTCTTTTCATCTTCAACTTTTCTTATATTCATGCAATTTTTAGCTATATGACCGAGTTTAGTGCATGTGCAACACCTTATAGTAGTATCCTTCTTTCTTAGGTGATGCCTTGCACAATTTATGCCAGTGTGTCCATATTCTCCATAATAATGACATCAGCACCAAGTATTGTAGTCCCATCCAAATATTGCTTTTACAAGTTGTTCAGTTGGATTGAATGATTTGGATCTACACTAAGATGCCTTGTGACCATGTTTTTTTCATTTGTGACATTTACCTTCAAATTTTGGTTTCTACTTGCATTCATTTGCTTTGTGACCATTTTGATTGTAGTTGTAGCACTTTCCATTAAATTTTGTTTTTCCAATACTCTAGCATTCGTTTGATGTATGACCAATTTTTCTACAATGATTGCATGAGGGTTTTTTATTCCTTTTTGCATCTTTCTTGGAAGATTCACCTTCTTCTTAATTTTATCCAAGTCTTACTTTACCTTTTTGCCTATGAAGATTATGCTCATTTCACTAATTCAATTGATTCATGTCTTCTTGAGATTTCATCATTCTCTCATTGATTTGTTTTTCAGCATTTAGGTCATTCTTCAAATTTTAAATGATTTTCTTTTCAGGTCTTAGTTCTCTCATTATTCTTCCATTAATTTCTCTTTCATAATTTAGATCACTTCTTATTCTTTCATTCTGTTCTTTGAGAATCCTGATTTCTTCATTTGCTTTAGTGATTTGATCAATAAGGTCTTCATGCTGAATGGATTGATTTTGTTCTTCATTTTTTATTGCCTCCTAGTCTTGTTTTGCCTTATTCCTTTGTTCCAAGATTTCACACATTCTTATTGACTAAACTTCTTGTTCACTTTTCAATTTTCTTACCTCTTCTTTCAGAGAGCCATTCTTTCCTATGAGTTCTTTGATTACCTCATTAGCTTCATCTAAACTGCATGATGGGAAAAAGTCTTCAATCTTTTCTTCAACATACTAATGGTCATTCATTTTTCTTGAGGGTTCCTTCCTTCTTTTTCGGGATTGGGAAAGATGCTCCTTTTCTTCCTTGAGTTGAGCTATGGCTATTTCCAGATCTAGCTTTTCATTTTCAATTACCTTATTAAGTCTAAGTATCTCCATTTGTCCTTAGATCTTTGCTCAAGTTGTTAAACTTTTATCCTAAGAACCACAATGCTCTGATTCCAATTGTTGGAAATATTGAAGATTTGATAAGTTACTGAGAGGGGAGGGGTGAATCATTAACTTCAAAATTTTCTTTAAATTTGCCACAAATCCATTTATACTACTACATGCATTAGTACTAAAAGATAAAACATTCATCACACAAAAGAACACAATGTTTTGGTGACCCAGAAACCTTCCAAATAGAAAGTAAAATTGGGGTGGGGATGGTACCCAAAAAACTTCACTACTATAGCACAAAGTTTTCCTATTAAGGATTATATTGACCACTTCTGGTGATCTTCCCTATTAGGAGCACAAAGGAATGCTAGGTCCACCTTGTTAGATGATTTACAAACATACAATGAAGTATGCACTCGGTTAAGAGATTTATATAAAGACTGTTAAGTTTACCTTGTTAAAGGATTCAAAGATTGATTCACCTATTAAGATGAAGTAGTGGATCTACTTACAACTAATTTTTGATAAGATCCTTTTATGCATTGATCACCTTGTGTGATAGATATGACTTTTCCACTTCTTGTATTGACCTTGTTGAATTCCTTGAATTGCTACTGATAATCCTTCACATGCACTTCTAAAAACCTCATAGAACTTCAATACAATGATATCTTACAATCCATCTTACATATATACCTTTCCAATTTACAGAACTACAAGGTTGGCCAAAATACAAGTGAATAACACATTACAAAGTTAGCCCAATAGCAAATAACTCGGGTTCACTAAACTAACTTGATGACCTTCTGATACTTGGCATCCACAACATTAGATAGAATCCTCATGCACTTGGTAGAGGTGAAGGCTCAATCCATACTGATCACTTGATGTAGTTATGATCTTGGTGACCACTGGTGACTCGGTAGATGTAGTGTCACTTGGTAGATACTGCATGCTAAGTTTACCTTGCTTCACTCGATAAGCACTACTTCTTCCAATGCTCAATTTACACTGAATTTCCATGGTGAAAAGTTATTGCTCAGTAGCCATTGTTCTACTTAGTTAACACTAGAATGCTCGATGAGTGTAGAAAACTAAGTGCTAAGCTCGCTTGCTATACTGATATAGATAAGTGTTGTCACTAATGACAATAATAACTTAATGCCAACATAAAACTAGTAGTATTATTTAGAATTTTAAGATGAAGTAAACTAATGAAATGTGTAGAAATGGTTGAAGTTTAAGATTATAATTTTTAATCATTATTTTGAATAAGAAATTATATATTTTCCTAATTTTTATAAACAATTTTTTAGTTGTTGAAAAACACTGAAAATTAGGGGTTTAGTTCCCACCACAAAACTATATGGAAATAAACTTATTTTCATTTGAACTCAAACTATGTTATAGATAACACATATAGCTAGAACAATCAAAATAAAAATTGACTTTAGATCTATATTTTCTCTTTTATAGTGATTCAAATTTAAACTCACTTGAAATTGACAATTTTCATCTCCCACCACATTTTTCAAAACAAATCTATTCTAACGAGAAGAAAAATTATACATTCTAAAAGAGGACTATCTCCTCTAGAACACCATATAATTTTTCAATTTATTGATACAATTTAATATTTTTTTGTTCCTCAAAATTGATATATTTTCAAGTGTTAAAATACATGCTTGTAGAATTTTTTAATTATAATATACTATATCTAATTAAAACACTCTAAAACATATATTAAAATATTCTTGACTTTGAGATCTATAAAATGGTGTTTATATTTTACTAAAAATATATTATAAAAAAAAGTAAGAGTTATTGAAACACCAATTTTCTGAAATAATTTTATTTCTTTAGTAACTAGATGCAAACTAGTATAAAACATGTATTTAATAGATATTTACAATTGGAAAAGTGTGAGACCATATATAAATTAGCTAGAATTAATTTATCTAGATCATATGTTTGAGAAAATTTAATTTTTGGATAGAAATATTCAAATTTAGTCATTCTAATAAGTTAGCCTAAAAGGTGACACAGCTTTGTACGTATACCCATTACCAAAGGAAGGTTATGTTTGATGATTATAACTAGCATATATTAGATAGGGAATCATAGTAGTTAAGGATAGGACAATGTTTATCAAATGTGGAGATGAATTTAGAATTAGAAAGAGAAGATCTTTAATTTAGTATCTGATTGCTAACCAAAGGGTCAGGTACTAATACATAGTTCTAACAAGTGAATCAAGGTAAATCTCTTAACACATTGGTCATAAAAGGCCTATTCAAATATCCTAACAGAGTTCTTGTTTAGTTTTCACTTTAAATCCTTTAATCAAGGTAGACTGACTAAGTATTGTAAACTCTTAGCAGGGAAGACCCCTCATAGGGTAGGTCACCAAAAGTAATCAAACATTGTAGCCTTAATAGACACACTTTATTGCTACAGTAGTGAAGATTTGAGGGTGTCATGTTTATCCAATTCATAGATATTTTAAAAATAAAATAATTTGTTAATTGTTTAATTGAGATATATATTTTTTAATTCTTTATTTTTTATTTAGATGGGTTAATTTAATACTCTATTGACATAACAACTAATTTTTTTTGAGTTTAAGATTCATGCCTTCTCTAATTGTTCTTGTCTATTCATTCACATATCTTAATTTATGTGTATGATATATACATAGAATGGTCCATGAGATTAGTCGTCCATTATTATTCAAATATTTGATATTTCACATTCATCATGAGCTGAAGAAAATGACATAACAAGGAGAAGCAAGTCAGATGGTAAATTATGTAAGAGATGGTCTCAAGTGTCATTTAGCTAACATTGACCATTGGGTTTTAGATTTGAAAAGGGTAATTATAAATGAAAACTCCACTTATTAAGTAGATCCAAATAAAGATAATTAATCTGAGAACTTTGTGTCTCATGTGGAAGCCTTTAGATATGTTCTCCTTTTGTTAGACCTGGAGTTTCACTATTATTGAGAAGACCGGTGTGGACAATGTGTATGTGACCATCTCGATAGGAAACATTGAGCTAAAAACTAGGTTGGAGATGTACTAATATATATGCATTGATAGGACTCATTGAGATAAAATAAGTGTACAAGAAAAGGAGGTCAAAGACTAACTAATCTATATATTGATAGGACTCACTGAGATTAAATCTATCTGCAAGAAAAAGAGGTTAGAGGGAAACTACTCTATCTATTAACATGACTAATTTTGACTACAAGAATAAGAGGTCAAGTAGTCATCAAAATTATATTTAAAAATTAAATTAGTTACTTCTATAAAAAAAAGTGTTTCATTTTAAGACAACATGAACTCCTCTGTGTATATTGGTACATTATGGCACACATATTGTAATTTAGTTTCATGGATAGTCATAATACACTAAATAACATGTAGAAGAGGCTATTATTTTTGGATAAATGTAACTACAAGTTGAGGAAAAAAAATGGGCTCCTATAGAAGTTTCATTTCCTCTATAGAAATGAGGAATTGGCTGAAAAAACTTACTATATTAGCAGTGCCACATGCCTAAGAAGTTATGCTACAAAAGTTGTCCCAAGTTTTCAATACTAGAAACAAAAAATCACTATCAGGGTAAGTGCACAAAGATGGAGGACCAAAAAGAGGGTATAAGTTGAAACTATTTTTTTTGGAATCAAAGAAATCTAAATTTTGACAAGAAATTGAAGGTAGTTAGACTCAATATTTAAAGATGTGATAAAAAATTAAAAAGTTTTATCCCTCTGAGTGTTGTTTCTAAACTACTAATGCTTTCTTAAATGGTGGAGTTTAAGACCCTCGAAAATGGGGAGCACACAAAGTGGTCTTATTTTTTGAGTAAATTTATAACATTGTGACAAGTGTACTACCCCAAAATTGTTTTGTTAAATTGATTTTTTGTAATCACTTTGGTGAGGAGATAATTAACACTATATAGTTTATCTCATTTTTTGGGTAAAATTTTGCTCTATTTTTTATTTATTATGAATTTTTTAAGTGGATTCATCTCAAATACTTGAGATTTTGTTGTGGCACCCCTACAAATCATTGAAGACTAATTGAAAATAAACAATTCTTTTTATTTATTGTGTAGAATGGAGTCTACTTTCTCAAAATATAACTTGTTGCAAGAAATTATGAAAGAGAGAGCTCTATCTACAAAATACTACTTGAGATGGTTTTTTATAAAAAGATAGACATAAATTGAAAAAAAATTAGTGATGAAAGGCTTAACATAATTCAAATTTTGAAAAAGAGAGTATATGGTTAGATAGCTAACAAGGAGACAAATAACCTTATGTAACCCAGTTCTCTCGTTATATAAGCACAAGAAAACCTAATGGATGCCACATATAACCAAATCTACATTTTTTGTGTGTATTTTTTCAAAATCATGTCTAAGATCTCTTTCAAATGTCCAATCCTTTAGGTTCAATGTCCAAGGAAAATCCAACCCTTAGGATTGGCAATCTTCAATGAAGACCATAACACATATGTGCTATAGTGCGCACACACTATAGCACGTAAGTGTTATTCAAATTTGAAACATTGGCACTTTGTTTCTATTTTAAATAGCATGTATGTGCTATTTAGATTGGCAAAATGGGTACTTTTTTTCTATTTTTTAATAGTCTGTATGCACTACAGTGTGTACGCGCTATGTTTTTCCTTATCTGAGCATATGGTTTGAGCAATACAAAGCATAGTGCATACAAAAAATAGTTCATACACACTATGTCTTAGATTGTGGAAAAAAAAAACTAACAACTTTTTGGCCCCCCATCTTTGTGCAAATACCCATCATATACTTTTAAATTTTTTAAAGTTGTGTATCTTGAATAAAAGATTTCAAGTTCTATGTGACAAGAAAACATATACAATCCAATAACACTTCATTATTTGCAAGAAGTGGGAAGAGAAGTGGAACTGATGTTTGTAGCCACCAAAAGCTTGTATTATGATATGTTTAGTGTAGACATACTTAATATCAAGCATAAACAATCATAAACTATGACTTGAATTATGAAAAAGCAGTAAGCAATAGATGTTGGCTATAGTGGGATTCTACAATTATGAGTTGCGATTGGTGAAAATCAATATTTGTTAGACAATTGGTCAATAGATGCTAAAAGAATGGTATTTTATTCAATCTCAATTTAGTTAGAAAATATCATGAGTTATATAGTCTTATTTTAGTTAATGGATCCCTGCTCCATAGCATGATTTGTGGAGTCTATTTCTATATACTTCTTGTTTATTTCTAATAAATCATTTGAAAAATAGAAGAATTTTCTTTCCCATCTATTCATTTGTTCTCTACTCTATCACCATTCCATACCACTGGTGCATAGAAACATTTTAAATAAAATTAGGGAATTCTTAAATCTTTTGCATATCTTGTTGGATGCACTTCTAGTGTCAAGGCTTCTCTATTTTTAGTATACTATTTCATAAAATATTATCAAGAAGTGTGTGTTGGATAAAATTGACTAATTGTGTGTTGTCTTTGATGTTACACAAATGTCATATCAGTTGTCAGTCAGTATTTTCCAAGCTCACTTGGTATGTCAAGATAGTTTTCCTTTTCTACCGAGCATTCCTAAGTTTACTGTGTACTAAACAATGTCTACCAAGCTCACTCGAGCATTGAAGGAATTCATGCAAAAAGAGTGTTAACCGAGCTCACTCGGTTAATGAAGGAAAATTGAATAGAGGTATTGTTAACCATGTTCACTCAGTTACCGAAGAAATTTTGTAAGTTCGTAGTGTTAGCCAAGCTCATATTAGTTAACACGAGAAATCGCTCCAGAGTTAGTTTCTACTGAGCTAGGTTAGATAATGAAAGATTTTATTCTTTTGGCATGGAAAGCCTAACTATTTTATCTATTGATTCTGACTGACTATGGTGATGAATATTGGTTATTATTCGAGCCGACTTGATAATATTCAAGGTAAAAGTAAAAGGTCAAGTTGTGATTTCAAGTATGCAAGAAAAAATAATTATAAGAGATAAAAGGAGAGGAAGCAAACTTAAAGGATAAGAATATATCCTTGTGGAGTAAAAAAGTGTTATTCGATCAGAAAGAATCAAGTGTGAACTAGAATAGAGATCTATATTTAGCAATTTAGTTGCATTCCATTTAGATCATTTCATTGTTACTCTCTAACCATTATAGCAGTGATCTAAAATCACTTAACGAAGATGGTTTAATAGCCATTTGTGAATCCTCTAACAAGGTGGCAATTCCATTGAATTATTTCAAGACCTCTTACAAGGCCACTCCTAATAGGGTGATCAAATCCTTTAATAGGGGTACACCTAACAGTGTGTTTTTTAACCTTTAACAAGATTGGCTCCTAATAGAGCTCACTTTAGAAGAGTGAAAAACAATAATTAGTTACATTGGTGGGTTTTCCCATTTTGGGTTTCCACATTAAATCCTAGTGTCTTATGTGTTCATTTCTTCTCTCTCATACTTACAAAATTAAGGTTAAGTAATTACTACTAACATCTTAAGGATAATTGATTATCGAGTTACAACAACTTATGTATGCTTACCAAGTTTCAATAGTAATTAGTTTTTTCAATCTAAATTTTATAATTGACATCCAAGGGATCTGCAAAATATTTTAGTAGTAACTAATTCACCAACACCCCCCCCCCCCCCCCGCCACCCAATTACTCCTCTTATATTTCTAACAATTGGTATTAGAGAATTTGGTGCTTGAAGAGAAGGTTTCAAGGACCTAAGCCAAAGATCAAGATGTCCTACAAAAGAGAGATTCCAAAACTGAACAGAGACAACTTTGTAGCAAGGAGAGAACTTATGAGGCTTCATCTGGCTACCATCAGTGATTCAGGTTGCAAATATCTTGATGAAGAATACAAAACTCCCACTAAAACATTATCTATTGAAGATATTATTGAGAAAAAGAACCATAAAATCATGATGATTGATTGCATCTACTCTTAGTTATGTTGAATTTGATGAGGTCAAAGACTGTAAAACTACGTTTGATATGTGGATAAAACTAAAACAAATCTACGGAGGAGATGACAATGTAAGAAGAGCCAAATAAAAAAGCTTTAGAGGACTATTTGATCAAATGAGAATGAGAGAAGATGAAAATGTTGCAAAATATGTGGAAAGAATCAAGGCTAGTGTAAGTGAAATCAAAGCATCTGGAGGAGAAATCAAAGAGGAAACTATTGCAAGTAAAATTCTTACAACTTTGCTTCCCATCTATTACATCAAAGTATCTTCTATTCAAGAAAAAAGATGTGATCCAAATAAAAAGATAGGCTTGGATGCCCTAGTAGGAAGATTGATAGCTTTTGAACTAGACAACTTTGACAACTATGTTCCTACTTCCAAGAAAATTGAGTTTGCATTTGAAGAAAAACTCTCACTCCAAGAAAAGGGCAAGAAAATAAAAGACAATCAATTAGCAAGTGAGGAAGAAACTGAAGAAAGTTCTAATAGTGATCTTGAAATTGTTGAAGCCCTACTTGCAAAGAAATATTTTAGGAGTAAAGGAAAGTACAAAGGTAAAATCCCTCTAATCTATTTTTCTTGTGAAGAAATTGATCATATTATTGCTAGGTGTCCAAACAAAGAGAGCATGGAAGAAAAGAAAAGCCACAAGTAGCAAGGCAAGAAGAAATTGAAGGGTCACAAATCCTACAAATTCAAATGCAAGAAAACTTTTTTTATAGCTAAAGATTCTAATGACAGTGAAGATGAAATAGTATATATTGTTGTAAAAGATGAATCTGATGATAAAGAAGATACGATGGCACTTGTCTCTCATGTAAGTAAAAATGATATGTGGATCATAGGAAGTGGATGTTCACACCATATGACTGGAGATAAAACAAAGTTTGAACACTTTGAATACTATGATGGAGGTAGTGTAAGGTTTAGAAACAATGAACCTTGTTGCATACAAGGAAAAGGTTGCATCTCATTAACCAATGAACTTGTATGTGATAATGCTTATTGGGTTGAAGGACTAAATCATAATCTATCAAGGTTGAATTCATGAATGGCAAGGTAAAGCTACTAGATGACAAAGGAAATCTGATTTGATCAGGCAAGGAAAAAAAAGGTAACTTATTTTATCTTGATCTTGGTGATTGCTCATGTTTCATTACTTAAGTGGAAGAAATTTGGTTATGGGAAAAAAGAATATGTCATATAAAATTTGATAACATGGTAAAGATAAGCCAACTCAGAAGAGTAAGAGGTATTCTTAGTTTGAAGAAACCTGATATTGGATTGTGCAAAAATTGCCAAACTGGTAAAATGGGAAAGACTAGTTTTAAGAGAAAAAACTATTAGTTAGAAGATGTCTTAGAAATTGTGCATACTAAATTATGTGGACCTATTGGAGTAGAAAGCTATAGTGGAGAAAAATTCTTCATTCTTTTTGTTGATGACTATTCTAGAATGATGATTGTAATGTATCTAAAAGAAAAACTAGAAGCTTTTGAAAAATTCAAATGGTATCTAGCAAGAGTAGAAAAAGAAACTAGAAAAATATTGAAATGTCTAAGAATAGATATAAGTGTTGAATTCATCTCAAATGAATTCAATAATTTCTGCCTTGAAAGAGGAATCAAAAGACAAGTACTAGCCCTTGGTACTCCTGAGTAGAATAGAATAGCTAAAAGAAGAAATAGATCCACCATGGATTGTACAAGGACACTGATGATTGAAAAGAATGTTGCTATCAAATACTGGAAGGAAGCTATTAGTAGTATAGTTCATACTTTGAACTAAGTTTAGTTGAAGGACACAAAAAAAACTCCCTATGAACTATGGTATAGCTACAAACCCACTATAAGTTATTTGAAAGTATTTGGCAGCAAATGTTATACTTTGAAAGAATCCAGAAAAGGAAATTTTGATGTAAAAGGTGATGAAGGTATATTTCTAGGATATTCTTGTAGAAGTAAAGCATATAAATATTTGAATTTTTCCACTCACAAAATCATAGAAAGTGCACATGTGAGAGTTGATGAGTTTGCAAAAAAGAGTGAAGAGAAAAGAAAAAAGGAGCCAGAAGATTATAGAAGATTTGTTTACAATGAGCCTGATACATTGCCAAACATATTTTTGAAAAAGGAGACTTCATCTCCTAAGCTCTCCAAATCTCCAATAGTTACAAAGTTGTAGGAAATGCAAACCGAGTCATAGGGACCCGAGTCATATTCAGATGCTACCGAGTTAGTGCATACCAAGTATGAAGGACCCAAGCCATAGGTAAAAGAACCTAAGCCTAAAGCTAAGATTTAAAATGAAGATAGTGTGATTCATTCAAAAATCAAAGAACCTATATTGGCTAAATATATTACAAGGAATCATGCACATGATTAGATCATTGGAGATAAATCAAATAGATCAATGACAAGAAGCAAATTGAAAGGTACATGTTTACTTGCTTATTTCAAACCTAGAAATGTTAAGGATACAGTAGAAAATAAAAGTTTGATTGAGGCTATGAATGAAGAAATAGAATAGATAGAAAAGAACAAAACTTGGACTCTTGTTCCTAGGCCTAAGGATAAAAACATGATTGGTACAAAATGGGTATTCATAAATAAACTAAATAAAGAATGAAAAGTGTTAAGAAAAAAAAAGGGGTTGGTATGTAAAGGCTATTATAAAAAAGAAGGTATTGATTATGGTGAGACTTTTGTCCTTGTTGCAAGATTAGAAGGTGTTAGAACTTTACTAGCATATGCAGCTCACAAAGGATTCAAAGTATATTAGATGCATGTTAAACCTACATTCTTGAATGGTATTCTTGATGAGAAAGTCTACATTGAACAACCAAAAGGTTTTGTTGATCCTGACAAAAGGGACATGGTATGAAAATTACACAAAGCACTATATGGTCTCAAACAAGATCCTAGAGCCTAGTATGAAAGACTACATAACTATTTGATATAGATTGGTTTTCAAAGAACAAATGATAACAATAGTCTATATATCAAGGAAGAACCATACAAGAGGATTCTGTTGGTAAAAATATTTGTGGATGATACTCTATTTATAGGAAATGATGATTTATGCAAAGTATTTATAGAGCTAATGTATAAAGAATTTTAAATGTCTATGTTTGGTGAGATACACTTCTTTTTTGGATTGCAGATACAACAGAGCAAAAATGGTATCTGTATCACTCAATCTAACTATATCAAAGAGATAATCAAGAAGTTTGGAATGGACAATTCAAAACCAATTGGAACTCCCATGTGTATTGGATTTAAGCTTACCAAAGATGATGACTCCAAAGAAGTAGATAAGACCTTATATAGATCAATGATTGGGAAATTACGGTATGCAGTACATATAAGGCCTGATATTGCCTTAGTAGTTGGGATAGTGGCAAGATTCTCAGCAAAACCCAAAGAAAACCACATGATGGAAATAAAAAAAAATCTTGAGATATCTAAAAGGTATTGAAGACTATGGATTATGGTACAAACTTGGAGGCAATCTTGACATAAAGGTATTTATTGATGTTGATTGGGTGGGAAATCTTGATGATAGGAAAAGCACTAGTGGTGGAGCATTCTTTCTTGGTAAAAGGTTGGTATCTTGGACAAGTGAGAAACAAAATTGTACATCACAATCCACAATAGAAGTAGAATATGTGGCAGCAACAATTAACTACTCTAACATTGTTTGGTTCAAACAATTGTTGGAAGAAATGAAGGTTGAAATCAAAGAGTCAATAATCATGTATTGTGATAACACCAGTGTAGTCAAAATATCAAAGAATCCAATGATACATTCCGAAACAAAGCACCTTGCTATGAAATATCACTTTGTAAGAGAATTATTACAAGACAAAGAAATCAAATTTGAATATGTGCATACAAAAGAACAAATTGCAGATATATTCACCAAGCCATTACCTAAGGATGCATTTTTGTATCTAAGAGGTAAGCTAGGGGTCATTCCCCTATCCAAAGCTTAATAAATAAAGATTGGTGATGCATCAATAGGAAATAAGTGGAAGATCAACTAGTTGATGTAGTATTGACAAGAACATATTTCAAATGAATATGTACTCAAGGTACACTAATTAGAATTGTCTTTTGCATGTGTTGTCAAAGAGGGAAAAGTTTACTGTCATATCTTTCTAAAATTTTGTCATTCCAAGAAGAAGTTCCTTTACAGAGGGAGGACACTACAATATAGGAGAATTTTTTTGTGTAAACTCACAGAGGGACAAACTTTCTGATAAAGGGGAATCTTGTTTTCAAAATTTCATTGTGCTATGACAAGTTGTGTTGCCATCAATGCCAAAGAGGGATACTGTTCGATACAATTGACTAATTGTGTATTATCTTTGATGTTACACAAATGTCATATCAATTGTCAATTAGTATTTGCCAAGCTCACTTGGTCTGTTATGATAGTTTTCCTTGTCTACCAAGCATTCTTGAGTTTACTCTGTACTAAATAGTGTCTACCAAGCTCACTCGAGTGTCAAAGTAATTCATCCAGAAAGAGTGTTAATTGAGCTCACCCAGTGAATGAGGGAAAATTGAACAGAGGTAGTGTTAACTCAATTCACTCAGTTACCAAGGGAATTGTATAAGTTTGTAGTGTTAACCAATCTCCTATTGGTTAACACATGAAATCACTCCAGAGTTAGTTTCTACCAAGTTGGGTTAGCTAATGAAGGATTTTCTTATTTTTTCATGTAAAGCCTAATTATTTTATTTATTGATTCTAGTTGACTATGATCATGAATATTGGTTATTATTCAAGCCGACTTGATAATCTGAAAGGTATAAGTAAAAGGTCAAGTTGTAATTTCAAGTATGCAAGAAAAATGAATTATAAGAGATAAAAGGAGATGAAGTGAACTTGAAGGATAAGAAGATATCCTTGTCGAGAAAAAAAGTGTTATTCAATCAAAAAGGATAAAGTGTGAACCAGAACAGAGATCTATATTTAGCAATTTAGTTGCATCCCATTTAGGTCATTTCATTGTTACTCTATAACCATTGTAGCAGTGATCTAAAATCTCTTAATAGAGTTGGTTTAACAGCCATTTGTAAATCCTCTACCAAGGTGGAAATTTCATTGAATTGTTTCCAGACCTCTTACAAGGCCACTACTAATAGGGTGATCAAATCCTTTAATAGGATTACACCTAATAGTGTGTTTTGTAACCTTTAACAAGGTTTTCTCCTAACAGGGCTCACTTTAGAAGAGTGAAAATAATAACTAGTTAAATTGGTGGTTTTTCCCATATCGGGTTCTCACATTAAATCCTAGTGTCTTATGTGTTCATTTATTTTCTCTTATATTTAAAAAATTAAGTTTAAATAATTACTGATTACATTTTAAGGATAATTGATTATCGAGTTACAACAATTTCTATATGCTTACCGAGTTTCAACAGTAATCAGTTTTATCAATTTGAATTTTATAATTGACATCCAAGGGATTTCAAAAATATTTTATTAGTAACTAATTCACCCTCCCCCCCCCCCCCCCCCCCCCCCTCTCTTAGTTACTCCTCTTATATCTCCAATAGTGTGTTTGTATATGTAAAAAGGTGGCAAATTTATGGGTCAAAGACCTAGTAGTTAGTGTACTGAAGATATACAATTTTGCATCACCTATCCAAAGAAGACTCGTAACCTCTGGAATTATATAAGGATCTTTTAAATGCTGAAAGATAGCCTATGTAGATATTTAATGTAGGAAATCTTTATTTTTATTTTATAATTTGATATGCTTTGAGTCTTAGGTTTAAATCAAGTTCTTCTAAATAGTTGGCACTCGAGAGTGGTTCATGAACCATCATAATTTTTTTAAAATTTGATATGAATTTTTAATAGTCTTCACAATTAAGCTTGAAAAGGTTAACTCAACTTTGACACTTTTTAATATAAGAATTATCATTAGAGTGTATGATTTTTATAATTAGGGTTATTTTGGTTCCATTACTTAAGCCTACATATCTTAAAGGGAATCCATCAAACATTTCAAATATACCATCTATGAAAAAATTAAAATGCATACCATGCAATGTAAAGTTGAAACTTCAAGTAGATTTAAAACATTGATCTTTTGGGGTAAGAGAAACTTGTGTAGTTGGTAATTTGATCAGATACTGGTTTAGGAATATCAATTGGGGTTCAATGTTTGTATGGGATAGAGCAAGACAAAATAAGAGACCCTTATTTAGTACTTGTGGTATAACACTAATAATGGATCCTTTTCTTATAGTGGGTGCTATATTTTATTATTAAAAAATGATATAGATGTTTGAGAAAGGTCTTATTCTCTTTTTGGATGTGAGAGATGGAATTGGGAATGTATCATCTCCTTTCATGAGGTTGGTGAATGATTTTTTTATACTTCTACAATAGAGTCTAGACTGAAATCTTTTATTGCAAAACTTAGACCCAAACCTACTACATAGTCTATAGTGAATGACTTTTCGATATCCTTGGATTTTATTTAATGCAACATCATTTTAGTCCCATAAAAGAAATAATTCATTGCTACATATGATTGTGTATAATTTTTTTTAAAAAAATACTCACCTCTTAAATAAAAATATAATTTGTGGAGAAATTGTTTTTTTATTCCATAACATTCATTAAAAAAAATATTTTATTTTAAACTTCTCTAGTATGGTGCAAAATATCAAGTTGTATAACAAATAGAAAAGAACCAAATTACTAATCTACAATCCACTATCAAAAATTGATGCATGATGATAAAAGCCATATTTTTTCCTAATAGATCATTTATAACTACAATTTTGTCTTTGATAAATATATGTTTCTAGATTTTCAATTTATACTAAATATCTCCTATGGTGAACTAGGACCAAAAAAATCTCATCAATTGAGGATAAAAGGCACAAAAATTTCTAGTATTGTTATTTTCATGTTATTCTATTTTATCTTAATATTCCTTTTCATATTTGTAAGTTTATTAAATCCCATCAATTCTTAGATGTCATAAAAGAAGAAAGAGAAAATAATAGGCACATAATTTCCTAGTATTCTTATTTTCATTATTCTCTCTAATCTTAATATTCATTTTCATATGGGTAGTTCTATTATACCCCCATCAATTCTTTGATGTTATTAAAGAAGAAAAAAAAAAAAAACAAGATAAAGAATCTACATGAATACAAAATGCCTATTATATGAATACCAAATGTTTGTCTAAATTTAAAAAGGAAAGAGATACATTAAAAACTTAGGGAAAGAACTCCAAAGAATAATATGAATTTAAATAATATATAAAATAATCTTAAATAAGAACAAGAAAAGGTAATTTGGATCAATAAAAAAAATTATCTTTCAATTTCTATTTTTACTTACATTTACAATTCAATCTAAATATTCAATTCAGAGATGACATTAAATGAATTTCTAATGGAAAACTAGTCTAGAGGTAAAAATTCTTAAGACACCCAGTAAGCTCATACTATGCATTAACAATGGAAGGCTCTTTGTACATTGAGAATAAAGGAAACTATGTGCATGATAAACCAATTTCTATGTACATGATAAACCAATTTCCTTGGTGATTACATACTTCATGAAGAAATCGACAATAGTTACAAACACTATTATAGATAGTAGAAATATATCATTTCTTAAGATTATTATCATCACATGGATGATAAGATTATCTTAGTTTTACATATTTTCCAACTAGATTTGATATGGCTATGAAATAAAATTATTCTTAATCATATATAAGTTGAGCACGATGTCAACATTCAAAATAACTTTTGATTGCATAAATAGGAAAATATTGAGGTACCTAATATATGTTGGCTTTGTTGGCCACAAATTAAGATTCCTATTCATGGATGTATTTTTTTCAAGAACATTACATCCGTTGGGTCAAGTGTTTGATCATTTAAGGCTACAAAGACATGACCATAGCCTTCAATATTTTAAGGGCTATGTAGGAACTTTTAGATTAATAAAAGGGAAGGGGGGTAGGGGGATGGGGGGATGGGGTTGGTGGGTGTATGTAGGGGCAACAATAGGATAGTTATTAGGATCAAAGGGTTTCCTAATAGTTGGGTGCAAACATATATCTTTTTGACTAGCATATGAGTGGGCAATAGGAGTGGATGGTGACCCATTCATAGGTTCCTCAATAGCTTTCACAATAACCCCATAACTTGTAATGTACCAAATTTTTAATAAAATATTTAATTAGGTTAATTAATTAAGGGGTCCTAAATATCAAATAAGATCACAAGGACTTATTTAATTAATAAACTAACCCACTCTTTATTTTATTTTGTCATAAATTGTTGGCCTATTGGAATTTTTGTAATCTTTTGGGAAGCATCTCTGAAGCCCTTTATATGGCTCCATTGTTCATTGTTTAGGGCATGCAATTTTATTGTATGTAAATTCTTGTTGGAGTTATGTATTGTTTGCCATTCTGAAAGTGAGAGATCATCCCTAATTGGATATTGTGGTTCTAGTGGGTATCAACCCTCACCCAATTATATTCTCTATACTACTTATTTAGATCTATAAAGTCCAAGTATCATCTTTTTTTTTAATATAATATTGAGAATTATCTAGAATTTATTACATCTCTATATTTGGCTTACTAGCGGTATCTCATGAATATCTGGCATTAAGTGATTCATATTTGTCTTAAATTAATTGAATCTCACATTAATATCTTCCTTCCCTATAGACTTTGCTTCCCTTTTCATATCATTTGAATTCCTCTCACATGACCTTATATTCCCTTTAGCCTCAACTACCTCTTAAAGGAATCCCTTGGGTGGTTTCCCTTAAGTGGTTTCCTTAAGGTGGTTTTCCTTAGGCATTTTCTGTAAGGTCCTAACCAAGTAAGGACTAGAAGGATCATTAATTTGTCTACAATATAATTTGATTAGAAGTCAATATTAATTTTTTCATTAGAGAACATTATATGGCTTATGTACTAACATGATTAGGGAGGATCCTTATGTGACTTTCTATAATTAGTATTGTTTAAATAAGATTGACTTATCATTCGTAACCATTTGAATATTAGGTGCAAATGTTTATGTGATACATTGTATAGTAGAATCTTGCTTATTTAATCAATGTGCAAAGTTAGAGTCAACTTATGATAAACTATAGATTTTGTTCATACAATTGACACTGATTACAAATAGAAATGGTTGGACCTCTTTACATATGATATGATAATTTAGATAGTTTATGAGACTAGTAGCATTAGAACTAATTCACACTATGATGGGTTGTCTAATTTATGGTAACATCTTGATTAGCTAATGTGAGTTACCTTATGGATAAATACCTTATACTGTTCATCTTATCTCACCATGATAATTAGATAGTTTTAATAATTGAAATTATGGCCAATTGAATTGAATAGATATTGTGTTGTAGAGAATACATTCTACATAAGGTGACTGTGAAAATGGAAATCAAGTTTGGGTTATGTGATTATTTTTTTGAAGTAGATTATGTATCATTTAATTCTAAATAAAGAAGTACGAAAATGAATAGAATATAGATAACACACTCAATACCAGTGATACTTGTTATGTTATTCTAAGATTTGTTATGATTTGAATCCTATAATTAGTGAGAGTAAATACTTATGCTTGATGAATTTGATTAATGTATGTCTAAGGCGTAAGGTGTTTTGATACATATGCTATGAATTATTAATGTGGTTATTATTCTTGAAAAATTTGTAATTAGAGTAGTTAAAGTAGAAAGAATGATACTTATTTGTAAATGAATTTCATATGCAAATGGTTTTGAAGAAATGATGTTGGAATATGATATTGATCTAATGGGTTGATCTATGGTTAATTCAGGTATATGTATTAATGTTTATAGTCTTAGATTTGTATGTTTGAGTTACTGATGTTAAATTTGAATTTGAGCAATGGATGATTATGAAGGCCTAATTGGATGATTATGAAGAGCTTAGAGAAAACTATGCCAACTCTTGTAAAACAATCAAAGTCAACCTCAATGCAAACTTTTTCTAAAATCGGATATGAACTAAAGTTGGACTTTAGAGGCATTAAAATGGACCCTAGAGTGCATTTTGGGTTAAAATAACCTAACCCACTTATACTACCTAGGGTTGTGGGTTAGTTGATGGTCAAGTCATGGTTAAAACTTACATCATGACACCTCAAAAGAGCCCCACTTCAAATGTGACGAAAATGAATAGTGGGAGACAATGGGTTATGACACATTGATAAGAAAGCCATGTGCCTTCATTAAATGAGGGAGGGTTTTGGAAGAAGAGGGAGGAAGATTTTGGAGAATTGACCATTCACCATTGTTGGAGATGAAAAGGGGAAGTTATATGAAAAATAGGAGAATGGAGAAGGGGGGAGATGATGGTAGAACCAATATGAGGAGAAGAAGATCAAGGGGGAACTTGAGAGAGAGAGAGATGAGTCTTTCTATCCCTTTTCTTTTGTAGTATTTTTCTTTGAGTTGGATTCATGTAAGTCTGAAATGTTTAACAAGTGTAGTTAAAAATTTTGTTCTTGTATTAGGAACTCACTCATATGATAACATCTATGATCCTTAGATGTAGTGAGTTCTTTCTCAGGGGTATGGCTAGGGCACCAGAGGCCTCATGATGCCATTAATTGGTAGGGTGGAAAACAAGCATTGTTTGAGTATTTGTAGTTTTATTTATTATATCTTGCAAAGAAATGTAAATGAAACTTATAAAAGCTAAGTCTTGTCATTTGTTTTAAGCTTGTGTATATGACTCTATGCAAAAGGGAAGTTTGCTATCTTACATTTGTGATGTATGAAAGGTTTCCCATTTGAATATATGAAAATAAGAGAAAAAAGAAGAAGGTAGTTTTGTATCTTATTAAGATTTGTATTTGAAAGACTTTAAAATGGAAATCTAAATCTAATGCTCTTTCAAGTTGACATAAATTAGTTAATCAAAGTTTTGTTTCCTTATAGTGCAGATCTGAAATTTGTAGTAGAAAATAGTTATCTTTAAAATCATGCATTCCTTTAAAAAGAATCTATGTTTTATTCTGGGTAAGAAAATATGGGCATGACATTTTCCATCATGTGGTCTCCCTCGAGTGGTTCCCTCAGAGGGTTTCCCTCAAGTGGTTTCGCTTGGGTGGTTTCCCTTGGGCACTTTTCCTTCGAGTGATTTCCATCAAGTACTTACTCTAAAGTGTATGATGGGGAACATTATAGTGGTATAAGAGGTAGTGATCTTGCTAGTGTGTAAAGTATTGCATTCAAATCATGGTGTTGAGTGATGTGATGGTTGAGACATCAAAGAAAATAAATCAAGATTCAGTGATTGATTGATGGGAGAAAGACATATCTCTAGAGGATTATATAGAATTGAGAATGAAGTATCCATCATCTCACCAAAATAAAATCTTCAACAATGGTCTAACACATGATATTGATAAGTTAATACATGATGAATTCATGCAAGAACAAGAGGAAAATGAAGATTCACATGTGCATTCACAAGAATCTATTGTTATGCATGCAAGTGGGAAGCACCTAAAACTTCAAGATGACTAAAATGGTGAAGAAGATGCCTAAATTAATTTCGTTAAACTAGCACTCATGGATCAACTTGGTAAAAATTTTGATCCTATTTGTGATCCTCAAAAGGAGAAATCTCTACAACCAATTGTTCAAATTCATAGAGATGCTACAAATGATTCCTTGGAAGAGAAACCATAATTGGTTGAATATATAGATTTACCCTTCATTTGTCTCTATCTTCAAGGCACTATCAAGAACATAGTTTGTGTTTATTGTCAAGGCAATGTGTCTCTCAATTAAGCTATGTCCATCTTCCTCATCATGTCCATCGCCAAGTTTGTGTGTCTATCACCATTATTAAGTTTGTTTTCATATCCATCATCATCACCATAGTTATGTCTATTATTGTCATTGTGTCTGTGTTCATCACCATCATTGTGTCTGTTGCCATATGTATTATCATGCCTATCACCAAGTCTATGTTCATTTCCATCATTGTGTATATCATCATCATTACATCCATCATCATCATTGTGTCTATTATTTTCATTATGTTCATCACCATCAACATATTGGTCATAATCATTGAATTTATGTTCATCGTCAAGTCTTTGTATGTCCCTATAGTTATCTCTATCAATATTTCTATTGTAGAATTTGTGTCTATCATTTTCATAATGTCTATTTTCATCATTATGTATGTTCATGAGTTTTTGTACATCACCATTGTCATTTCTATCATCACTATTGATTTTATGGCTGGCATTATCAAATATGTGTCTATTAGCATCATTATGTCCATTATTTTCATCATGGCTATGTCTGTCATTATCATTATAGTTATAATTGTGTCTTTTCATTTTTGGAGTTATCTTTATCACCATTGTGTATTCGTCATTATGGCTACACCCATCATAGTGGCTACTTCTATCATAATTTACATTACTAAGGAGATGTTCATTGTTAAGGTTTTTTCCATAATTGAAGTTTTGTATACTGCTAAAGCTCTATTCATAGCTAAAATTGTGTCTATCATTGAGCTTCCATTTATCACTAAGGTACTCTTCTTTAAAGCTCTCTCTATCGAGATACTCATGTAGTGCCTCTCTCATTTAACTTCTTAAGTCATCTTGATGGATACAACCTTGTTGATCTTTCATTGTGATGGATCATGATTGGGACCATGAGTGGTCTACACCCTTAAGGTGATTGGATTTATGTTTTGTATCACTTGCTTTGATTATGCTTATGTCTAATTTATGAGATTATGATGTGTTAGATGGTTCAATAAGGTTTGTGCTAGTAGTTACTAGGATCAATGTTGTATCATGATGTTGTTCCATGATTACCCTGAGATGTGTGTAAAGTTTGCACTGTGTACTATTACCATGCTACACTGGACTAGGTTCCTACAGAAATGGTTAGTCATGTTTATGACTATGTTTTTTTATGTGTTTTGAGTTCCTTTTTAACATTGTGTAAACTAAAATTATTAAATGCTTAAATAATTTGAAATGGATTTTCTATGTTGGATTCATTGGTTATATGCTATGGATATTTACCTTGTTATATTTTTATTTGAGAGATACTTGTTACTCACGTTATGTTTACATTTGAGATGACCTAAGGGTTAGATGTTACACTTTAATTTTAGTATCATAGATGTTAGACTACTATGTTGATCAGTTTATCATGTTGCCTGATGATGCCATTTGGAGATGATAGTGTGTTTTATGATGATATTGTTGGCATTATGATTATTTTGTCATTAGTGACAACACTTACTCAATTTTGTAGGCTTACTGAGCATCAAGTGGTTACCTTGTAAACTTAGCAGTTTAGCAGTTTACACCGAGCAGACAATGGCTACCGAGCAAATACAGACAATGTGAAGTCTAGTAGTATCTACCGAGCTTCTCAGTATCTACCATGCTTCATAGTGTCTACCAAGCAATGAAAGATTTAGTGGAAACTGAGCAATGAAAGATTCAGTGCAAACCGAGCAATGAAAAATTTAGTGCAAATCGAGCAATGAAAGATTTAGTGTTTACCAAGTGAAGCAAGGTAAGGTCAGTGAATAGTATCTATCAAGTGACACTTCTTCTACTGAGTCACCAGTGGTTACTAAGTTTAGAACTACATCGAGTGATTAGTATGGACCAAGCCTTCACTTCTACCAAGTGCATGATGATATCGAGTAATGCAGTGGACACCGAGTATCAAAAGGTCACCAAGTCAGTTTAGTGAACTCGAGTTATTTACTATTGGGCGAACTCTATAATGTATTTGTTTACTTGTATTTTTGCTGACCTTGTAATTTTGTAACTTTGAAAGGTATATATGTAAGATGTATTGTAAGATATGATGAATGAATGTATGTATAAAACATGAAATGAGAAGGAATTGCGAAGTAATGTGAAGTATATGCAAAAGATCATCTGTAGTAGTTCAAGGTACACAGCAAGGTCAATTTAGAGATTGAAAAGTTATATCCATCAGATAAGGTGATCAGTGCATAAGGGATCTTATCAACAATCAATTGCAAGAAGATCCACTATTTCATCCTAACAGGTGAATCAAATTTTAAAATCCTCTAACAATGTAGACATAACAGTCTTTGTACAAATCTCCTAATAGAGTGCATACTTCATTGTATGTTTGCAAATCCTCTAACAAGGTGAACCTAGCAATCCTTTGTGCTCCTAATAGGGAAAATCACTAGAAGTGGTCAATGTAAGCCTTAATAGGCCAACTTTATACTACAGTATTGAAGTTTTGTGGGTATCATCCCCACCCTAGTTTTACTTTCTATTTGGAAGGTTTCTGGGTCACCAAAATATTGTGTTCACTTGTGTAATGATTGTTTTATGTTTTAGAACTAATGCATGTAGTAGCATAGATGGATGTGTGGTAAATTAATAAAAGATTTAAGGTTACTGATTCACCCCTCCCCTCTCAGTAACCTATCATATCTTGAATATTTCCAACAATTGGTATCAGAGAATTTGTGGTTCTTAGGATAAAGTTTGACAACTTGAGCAAAGATCTAAAGGACAAATGGAGATATTCAAACTTGACAAGGCAATTGAAAATGAAAAGCTAGATCTAGAAATGGCCATGGCCCAACTCAAAGAAGCAAAAGAGCATCTTTCCCAATACTTGAAATGAAGGAACTTTCAAGACAAATAAATGACCATTAGTATATTGAACAAAAGATTGAAGACCTTTTACCATCAAGAAGTTCAGATGAAGCTAATGAGGCAATCAAGGAACTCCTAGGAAAGAATGGCTCTCTATAGGAAGAAGTAAGAAAACTTAAAAGAGGACAAGAAATCCAATCAATCAGGCTATGTGAAGTTTTGGAAAAAAGAAACAAGGCAAATGAAGACTTGGAGGAAAGAAATAATCAATCCAATCAGCATGAAGACCTCATGGATCAAATCTTTGGAGCAAATGAACAAATCAGGATTCTCAAAGCACAAAATGAAAGAATAAGAAGTGATCTAAATAGTGAAAGGGAAATTAATGAAAGAATACTGAGAGAACTAAGATGTGAAAAGAAAATTGTTGAAAAATTAAAAGGTGACCTAAATACTAAAAAGAAAATCAATGAAAGAATGATGAAGTCATACGAAGACATGAATCAACTGATTCAGCAAAATGAGCAGAATCTTCATAAGCAAAAAGATAAAGCAGGACTTGGATATAATGAAGAATAAAGTGAATCTTCCAAGCAAGGTGCAAAAAGGAACTTAAAACCCTCATGCAATCATTGTGGAAAAATTGGTCACACATCAAACAAATGCTGGAGTAATGCAAAAGGAAAATTCAAAGGAAAGTGCTATAACTGTAATCAGCATGGTCACAAAGCTAATGAATGCAAGGAGAAACAAAAATTTGAAGGTAATTATCGCAAATGCAAGAAGCATGGTTACAAGGCATTCCAATGCAGATCCAAATCATTCAATCCAATTGAACAACTTGTTAAAGTAATATTTGGATGGGACTACAATACTTGGTGTAAATGTCATTATTGTGGAGAATATGGACACATTGGTATAAACTATGCAAGACATCACCTAAACAAGAAGGACACTACTGTAAGGTGCTATACATGCCTTGAACTTGGTCATATAGCTAAAAACTGCATGAATATAGGAAGAATTAAAGATAAAAAGAAAGCTAAAGCTAATAACATTTGAAAGTAGATGAAACAACAGTGGATTCCTAAATATACCAAGCAGAATAGTTCAAATGATGGCCACGTCACTCAAGAAGTGGGTGACTCCACCATTTCCAATTAGATTCATAAAGGAAGATCTAGAACTATATCATCAAGCTATATCTAGAGTAGTTCCAAATGAAAGAGAGAAAATGATCCAATCAGTATTGCAGATATGCTGGGATCACAGAAAAGTTATCTTTCACCGAGTACATCAGACTCTACCAAGCAAAGTGGTTAAAGACTTTATCGAGCAAGGATGGGAGTAAAATGAATTTTTTTCATCTACCAAGTTGATACTCATTCTGAGTTAGGTTAGTGGATGATAGTCTATCATGAATTATGACAACATGGTACCTAGCATTAATGGTGAAATCTTCATCAAAATGGGCTGAATTCAACTTCATTTTCATTGTATTCTGAGAGCTAAAATATTTCCAAGAGCATTCAAGCAATTTCAAAGAGATTTTGAGTGAATTTGTAGATAAAGAATTTTGTTCAAATATTTCCATCACCTACTAAGCAACAATGGCTTCCACAAGCACAAGCACCAACAAGGTGAAACATTGATCAGAAATGTTGGTCAAGGGCATAGAGTGGAAAGCATTGAACTTCAAGTTGGTTCTCACAGTTGCAAAGGCTCTAGACCCTAATGGCACATAGTTGCAAATTCCACCAAAGGTAATTTTAGTCAATGATATCCGAACTCATTTCAAATGTTCTATTCAAGAAGAACCCTAGAAATGGATAGCGTGTTAGAAGAAATGTGTGTTCATGGCTCTCTAAAACCAAAGCATAAACATCTGGAGACAAAAGGGTTGACCCACATCTCCCTTATGCCAAGAAGCTTCCAAATAAAATAGATTAGGTATATTCTCAGCCATATTCATAATGTTCAGTTATGGTTGGAGCAACCTGTATTAATCACCAAGAAGATGATTCACAAGATTATTGGCCTTCCCATACTTAGAAAAGCCAAAACTACCAAAACACTAGGTTGGGATGAACTACAGAATAAAACCCTAGCTAAGTGGGATGATAGAGGCTTAAAGATTAGCACCGTTATCAACGTTGAATTTAGATATGGAATTCATGTGATAGCTCACAAGATCTATAGTTCAAGCCAATTGAACAATGTGTTGTGTGAGGCTATAGATCTAGTATTTAAGGTTGTGAAGAAGAATTTGGAGTATGACTTGTCTGAGCTATTGCTAAGGCAACTAAACAAGAACATGGATAGTATCAGATCATCCAAGAATAACCCCTATACATTTGGATCATTGTTGACATGTTTATTCTTCTATGTACAAAAATTATTTCCCTCCAAAGGTTCTATTGTATGGACAAAGGATGTCCCTATTCTATATCAGATTAATGAGTTTATAGTAGAAATGGGTGTGAATTTTGACAGTATAATGGACAACTATTTTGAGAACTTCAAGGAGAGAATGAACAATAGGTTCAAAATCCCTCCTAAACTTGTTGAAGATTACAAAGATGATTTTTTTTTAATGGTTGACTATGATAGAGTATATATTTAGGTAGTCAGGCCTTGAGTTACATGGGTAAAACCTCTACCTTATGAGGTAAACATTGATGAAACCAAGGATATTATTGAAGCACTAGTAAATGAACTAGTAGATCCCAAGAAAACAATTTTTGGAACCTATGATGAGGCTAAAGCCAGAAGAATTGGTAATCAATTCCCCAAGTAATTAGTAAAGGTAAGAGAAAGTTTGCTAAGTTGAAGACTGCTACCGAGCCTTTAATGATTACCAAAGGAAAAGGTGAGGACAAAGAAGAGGAGCAGGAAGAAGAAGAATTAGAGAAAGAGGTAGAACCAGTCAAGAAAAGGGGCAAGGTAATCATTACCAAGCCACCCAAGGCCTCTACAACTATTTTCACAAGAAGAGGTAAAAGTAAGAATAATGATGAAGTAGTATTCAGTAAGCCCCAACTGACCTTCCAAGAAAGATTGAAACAGATGGAAGAGGGAGCTGGCATCACAAATTTCAAAGCTTTAAAGTTTTAAACAAGAACTGATGCAGAGAAGATGCAGATTTAGGAATTGGTACTTACCAAGATGGGAAAATGGAAGTACTCCCCAGACTAGATTGCCCGTCAAATCTCCAAAGAGTTGTTGGTAAGATTGCAACCAAGGTGGGAGTTAGCCACCCAAATAGCCAAGGACATGTATGAGAAATCCTTGAAGAATCTTCTACTGAGTCTCACTGAGGCAAAAATGAAGGTAGTAATGAAGAACAATGAAGGAAGAATGATGATTAGATTCCATGCATGTTTGATTTTAATCAAAGATATTGAGCATGTTGTTAATGATGCAACAAAAATGTGGAAGGGAATCTATCATCTACATAAGCCTAGTGATGATCTTGTAGAAATCAAGGATGATGAAAGTAACCAAGAGGATGAGGAAGATGATAATACTCCCTCGTTCATAGTAACTAAGGAAGACATACAAGAATTGATGAAGGAGAAGGAAGAAGAGGAGAAGGAGGATGAAGCTGAAGAAGAAGACAAGGAGGAAGAGGATGAAGAAGATGATCCAATGAAGATTGTAGCACATCATTACTTCCCTTCCCCACTCTCCACCTAAGACTACAACATCATCAGGGTTGGAGATAGCTTCAATAGGATTGGCCACATTAGAATCATCATCTACTCCTGCTTCCCCATAGCTCTGAGTATCATCTATGGAAGTAACCATCACTTCATGTACTGAGTTGCAGCCTTCTTCATCAACACTCAAGCAATTAGTCACTAGAGCATCAACTATGTCTACCTCCTCTATTGCATGTACAGTAAGTTCTATAGTTCTTTCTATAATTTTGTCTACTCCAATAGTAAATATTCCAATCTATACACTACCTGTTTGTACATCATTTTTGAGAAGCACACCAATTTTGGATTCAGTTGGTACTTCTCTTAGCTCTCCTCTAGTTGCACCTATTCAAATATTTTCTGGTAGTTCATCCATGTCAACTATTGTTTCTGTTTCAAAATCCAAGGAAGTAAGCATAGAAGTAAAGCTTAAGACTCCTCTGAAACTTCTACTTACTATAAAACAAATTGGTGAAGACATAGATTTGGATATAGAAATTGTTATTCCTAAGATAGACTTGGACAATGCCTTAGCTAGAGAAATGAGAATGGTTAGTCAGCTTCTAGAGTAGAAGGCAAGGTAGAAGCAACTCATGGAAGAGAGAGATAGAGAATATACTACAATAGAAAATGCTAAAAACATAATTATTGAAGCTATTGGTGTTGATGTTGATTCATCTCAATACATTTTGTTGCAATTAGAAGAAGCTATAAATAAGTTCAATGAGGAAACCTCTGGGCAAGAGAAACTCATTGAAAAGGCAAAAAATTAATTTGATAATAAAGTGCTTGAGCACATTGCTCAACACATTGCAATAAAATAAGTTGAATTAACCTCAATTTTGAGCAATCTTGAGCAAGCTTTCACAAATGTAACATCACTTTTTGGAAAGCTTTGTGATGTTACCAAGTTCACTAAGGAAGTCAAAGAAAAATTGAATAAATTAGATGTGGAAATGAAAAATAGTGCACAAAATTTGTAGCTTGACCATAGTTCAAGCTCATCACATCACACAAAGGTGAAATTATTGTCTAAAATGTAGGAAGAGTTACTCATAGAAGAATTTAGAATCTGGTCTACACTAATTGACATCCAGAATATGATTCTTCCAGTCATGGATCAAATGCAGAAACACATTGCCTACTCAAAAACATTGATTCATGACAACAATTTTTCAATAGCAGATCATATGATTGAACTTTCTGCAAAAGTTCAAGTGGCTCTCTCCACCTACAATATTTTGCAAGACAATTGGGATAAGACATTGTCTCTTATTCTCAAAGTACACTCATATTTTTTCTCACATTTTGTTGTCTCAATTTAAATTTATTGTATATACATTCTTCGGCATTATTGTCAAAAAGGGGAGATGAGATTTTTGGCATGGGGAGATAAGACTATTGTCATTAGGAATATGATATGAATAAGGAATAAGAAAGACATTGTATAGATAAATGCTATGCATGCCATATGTATGGGGGAGATATGTGAGATACGTAAGATATGTAAATAATAGAGTAAATCAGAATGTAAGTTTTGATTCATAAGTGTTTTTTTCACTAATGCCAAAGGGGGAAATTGTTGGCATTATGATTATTTTTTCATTAGTGACAACACTTACTCAATTCTGTATGCTTACCGAGCATCAAGTGGTTACCTTGTAAACTTAGCACTTCAACAGTTTACATCGAGTAGACAGTGGCTACCGAGAAAATACAGACAATGTGAAGTCCAGTAGTGTCTACCGAGCTTCTCAGTAACTGTTGTGCTTCACAGTGTCTACCAAGAAATGAAAGATTCAGTGTAAACCAAACAATGAAAGATTCAATGCAAACTAAGAAATGAAAGATTCAGTGTTTACCGAGTGAAACAAGGTAAACTTAGTGAACAGTATCTACCGAGTGACACTTCATCTACGGAGTCACCAGTGGTTACTAAGTTTAGAGCTATATCGAGTGATTAGTATGGACCAAGCCTTCACTTCTACCAAGTGCATGATGATGCTGAGTAATGTAGTGGATGCTAGGTATCAGAAGGTCACAGAGTCAGATCAGTGAACCCAAGTTATTTACTATTGGGCCGACTCTGTAATGTATTTATTTACTTGTATTTTGGTCGACCTTGTAATTTTGTAAGTTTGAAAGGTATATATGTAAGATGTATTGTATGATATGATGAATGAATGTATGTATAAAATATGGAATGAGAAGGAATTGTGAAGTAATGTGAAGTATATGTGAAAGATCATTAGCAGCAATTCAAGGTACACATCAAGGTCAATTTAGAGACTAAAAAGTTACATCCATCACATAAGGTGATCAATGCATAAGGAATCTTATCAGCAATCAGTTGCAAGCAGATCCCCTATTTCATCCTAATAGGTGAATCAAATTTTCAAATCCTCTAACAAGGTAGACTTAACAGTCTTTGTGCAAATCTCCTAACAGAGTGCATACTTCATTGTATGTTTACAAATCCTTTAACAAGGTGGACCTAGCAGTCCTTTGTGCTCCTAACAGGGAAGATCACCATAAGTGGTCAATGTAAGCCTTAACAGGCCAACTTTATACTGCAATATTGAATTTTTGTGGGTATCATCCCCACCCCAGTTTTACTTTCTATTTGGAAGGTTTCTGGGTCACCAAAATATTGTGTTCGCTTGTGTAATGATTGTTTTATGTTTCATAACTAATGCATGCAGTAGCATAGATGGATGTGTGGTAAAATAATAAAAGATTTAAGGTTACTAATTCGCCCCTCCCCTCTTAGTAACCTATCATATCTTAAACATTTCCAATAGATATCTGGTTATTTAGTATTTGGACATATCTCTGATTATATTATGTGATGGATTTAATGCTATGGTTATTTACTTTAATCTTTCTCCACTATGCTATATGAAAATGTGAGTGATATAAATAGATTATTTCAATATAATTGAATAAATGGTTAAATTAGGTTATTTAATGCATTTATTACTTTAGCTAAGTTGTTATATGCAATTGCACTTGATCATATTGTTTAGTGTGCAATATCTATATCCTTGGCAACAACACATGGAGTTAGTGATTCAACTATTCATATTTCACCAATGTCACCCCTGTATGGTCAACATATCCTTATTTTAATTTTTTAATTAAACATTTTTTTGATTATTAAATCTAAACTCATTTGCATTATGTGATTAGAGCAGTGAATGTGTCTGTGCATTTAGAGGTTCACATCATCATGAAAGTTGTTAAGGAAATTTATGTGTTAGATTGGGTTTTTGTGCTTTTAATTTTATTGAATTTAATTTTTGGTAGCTTTACCATAGATGAATTCCTATTTCTAGGAATAGCTTGTTTTCATTTTGGTTCATTTGGGGTTTAACTAGGTTGGCTGGTTATTTTCCTTAATCGATTATTCACTTGAAAAGTGAATAAATAGGCAAAAATAAATTTAATTTCTAATTTCTCACTTTTGAATTAGAAAGTTTGAGAGTAAAACCCAAAATCCCCTTCATGAGGATTTACTATTTTGTTCATTGTGGGAGCTATAGGTATGGGATCATCACAAGATTAGGCTCGTTGGATATAGCTCTAAGACCTTGGATTGCCATAATTCCTACATACTTCTATGCAGATTTTATTTTATGTTTTAGATTCCTATTTTGCCCTTTTGGTTATGAGATAGGGCCCTCCCTTTTTATTGTTTCTGCTCCATTTTAGCTTCTATTTTTGGTAGCCATTTGTTAGGAGGCTAAGAACTAGTGTTCCCCTCCATTTTTGTTTGTTAGTTATGCCCGGTTGTGCAAGTATGAGTATTTCCCTATTTTTTTGGATGAGCATTTGGGGTTTTGTACTATTATACTGGCCATTTTTTGCATACAGACTCCAAACCCAAATTTTATTTTATTTTTGTGGCTTTTGTGCCCTAAGATCAAATGGGTTCTAATTTCAAAGTTTTTCAATTTTTCAAGTTTTTACCTTGTTTTGCGTGACTCCTTATTTTCTCACATTTTCTTGGTATGATTTTGGTTGTGAACCTAGATCACCTATTTGGATGTCAATTAGACCATTGTTGCACTTTTGTGTTTGTATTGGGATGAATTCCACATTTGTACTCCCAACTTTGTGTTCAGTTGAGTGATTTTATCCCTAGTGTTATGGTTTTTCTTGTCCCTTTGTTATTATTTCATGGACACTAGGATTTGTATAGAATTTGTACTCCTAGATTGAGGCCAGTTGAGTGAGTTCATGATTTTTGGGTCTTGCTGCATCATTGGGATTCATGTAGAATCCATACTCCTAGATTGAGGTTAGTCAAGGTATTTCATGATGTATGGTTTTATTGTTCTTTGAGATTCATGTAGAATCCATCCTCCTGAGTTGTTTTCAATTAAGTGATATTTTACTTGTGTTCTCATCTAGTCCTTTTTTTATGATCATCATGATGGTGGTGTACCACACATGAGGATGTATGTGTACATTTATCAGGTGACTTGCAAGGCCTAATCTTCCATGGTACTTCCAAGAGTTATGATCATTAGGATTGGGTTGGGAATATGCATGCCTATGGGCGCTCATTGCTGGATGAGTATGGGTAAGGTAGGGTACCACATGGAGGGGCAACTCTCTTGCATCCTAGCAACTATTTCCTGGTTGGTAGAAGAAGTTTTAAATAAGTGATAACTAAATTAAAAATGTGTAAATGGTAATAAAACTTAAGATAATTAAAATGTTGGGATTGTATGCCTTCCATTGGGAAGAGCTTCCTCCCGGAGTGTGCATTTCCGCATTGGGGAGTTCAGCTGTCATTACTGGCTTGGGCTTTTTTATGCCAAGTGACTCTCCATGATGTCAGCCTCTACTTAGTAACCCATTGAGTGTCTGACCTAGACCTATAATTTATGCATTGTCTTTGTCCTTTGTATTAGTCATCATTATTGTCTAGCATGAGTGTTAGCCATGGACATTTTATTTATGTGTATTTTTGGTTGGATCATTAATTATATCCATCAACATTGTGGGAGTGGGCCTACCAATTTCACATAGTTGGGAGGCATAGCTACTCATACCACTACTGGGGCCTGGTGTACAATGTTGATCTTTTGTCCTAGTGCGACCGTTTCTAAATGTTTTCACTTGGTACTTTGGGTTACAAAGTATGCTTTCTTGTGATTTATGCTTTTATTGGAATGCTTGGATATTATGTTTAGATGATGCTATTTTATTTGGTGCATTCATTTATTATGATGTTTAGCATATGATTAGATGATGTGAATTACTTTGTTGGAGTATCTACTGCTTTGGTTTAGCATGTTAGATTTCCTATTCCTATGATGCTTAGCATATGATGGATGATGTGGTTGATTTATAGGATTATCTTATGCTTTACTCCTAGCATGCTAGATTTCCTTATTCTTATGTTTTGGAATGTTTTAGTAGTGATGATCTCATAAGATAGCTATGATGATCTAGTTAATAGTTTGGGATATTACACACTTGGGATGGCTAGAATCTATAATGGTCTTATGATGCTATTAATGGTTAGGAGGAACCATGTACTTAATTTGGTTGTTCAGTTACTATGATGTTGCTTTCATTTACTTCCCTTTACTTCTATGCTAGATGGTTTGATGTAGATTCATCTAGTGGCTATTTTTTTTTACTATCTATGCATCAAAATGTGGATTCGGTACTCCTTGGTGTGGAGAACATTATTCCTTAGCTTTTTATCTTTTTGTTCTTTGGCTTGCTATCTTGGGATCTCGCACAAAATCATACTTTCTTGCATGATAGTGCAAGAACTCACATGGTGTGTTGGGCTTCCTCGCATGGCCTTTGGCACTTTCTCATGTGAAACCCAACACCAGTTTTAGGTGTCTTGGCTATTTGGCCAAGTGACTTGTCGTGCTAGTTGGTGTGTATCATTTTGTAGAAGGTACTTCCTCATATGGCATGTTATACATCTTCACACTAGAATCTATTAGTCTATGGTCCTCAAATGAAAAATAGGGGGTATCTCCACTGGTTTTTGAGGATCAATTGTTGGTGATTCTAGTACCATTTGGGTTTACTTAATTTTTCATGCTCTGATAGCTCTTAGATTCTTTAAGCTATTGTTATTTTAGGTTTCCATTTCTTGTTGTGTGTGTGTTAGTTTAAGTAGTGGCATTTGGAGATTTTTTGGTTTTTTTGATGGTGGTTAAGTCTTTCGTTGCAATCTTTTTGATCCATGTAAGATGTTCTCATGTGAATTCATACTTGTAAAAAAAAATTATCTTGGCTTATATTGAATCCTTGTTCCAAGGATCTCTAGGTAGGGCATTACAACTCATGGTTGGGGTTTCCTTTACCATTTACTCACCATCAAGGTTCCCTTCACTAAGATACTCTTCATTGAGGACCCCTTTGTTGCTTTTGTTGATGAGGTACTTACGATTGAGGACACCTTCACTGACATACTCTCCACCAAGGCTCTATTTATTGAGGCATATTAACTAATTAACTATATGACCTGTGTACTATTCCATCTTCATATCATCATCAAGTTTCTCTCCATTTAGGCTCCCTTCAATGAGGTGCTTATGGTGGTCACTCCCTTCTATGAGTTATTAGGTTTGAGGCTTCCTTTACTAAAGTACTCTTTGTCAAGGCTTTTTCAATTGTGGATATTCTATAAGGTTTATCCAAGGGTGTTTTCCAACCAAGAATATAATAGGGGTCACTCCAGTCATGTTAGTGATTAAATTTTTGTCAGCACTAACATTTGTGCCTATGACCATACCCAAAGAGATTTTTGAACGTGACAACGTAAAGGATTTCATTGATTAGTGTCATTGGCATCATAATGAAGAATACAAAAAAAAATTATATTAGAGTGGTCAAGTAGAAGTTAGATGACTATGTATTGCAATAGAGGTTTGATGTCAAGTCACATGCTCTACTTGTGCATTTGATTTAGGATTGAGGAAGTGATGGTGTGGATTGAATAGTGAATTTCTTGGTAACAAGAAATCTTTGGGCGGTGAGGATTTGTAATGTCCCCAATTTTTAATAAAATATTTAATTTGGTTAGTTAATTAAGTGGTAACGCTCTTATTTAATTAATTGATTTAATTAATAAAGGGGCACACTCTTTATTTTATTTTGTCATAACTTGTCAACCTATTGGAATTTTTATAATATTTTGGGAAGCTTTCCTAAAGCACTTTATAAGGCAAGCTTGTAGGTTGTTTAATGCATTTGATTTGGATTATTTTATTGTATGCAAATTCCTATTGGATTTTTGTATTTATTGCCATTTTGGAAGTGAGATATTTCCTTACTTGGCTCTTGTGATTTTGGTGGGTATTAAACCTCACCCTATTATGTTCTCTATACTACTTGTTTGGATCTAGCAAGTTAAACTGTCATCTTTGTCTACAATATAATATTGAGAAATCTCTAGAATTTATTACATATCTGTATGTGGCTTAATTTTGGTATGTGGTGAAATTATTTCATTAAGTAATTCATAGTTGTCTTTTATTAGTTGAATCTGCCATTAATATTTTCCTTCCCCATGGCCTTCGCCTTCTTTTTTGTCTCCTTTGGATTCTTCTCACATGAGCTCAGGCTCTCTCTTACATAACATTAGGTTCCCTCTAGCATGCCATCAAGTTCCCTATAGTGTGACCTTAGCTACTTCCTACATGACTCCCTTGTGTGGTTTCCCTAAGGTTTTTACCCTTAGGTGGTTTTCCTTGAGAACTTTCCATTGAATGGTCTCCCTCAAGTACTTTTCCTTGAGTGGTTCCCTTGGGTGGTTTCCCTTGGGTAGTTTCCCTCAAGTGAATTCCCTTTGGCACTTTTCCTTTGGGTGATTTCCATTAGGTACTTAATCCCAGGTGTGTCATTAGGAACATTACATAACTAGACTACACTAAGCCTTTGACATTTAAATCCTCCTAATTATACTCTTGAGGCTCACTTGTCACAATGTCATGTTGCTTAACAACAATTATGTCCTAAATGTATAACAATTTTTTGTATGATCATGCTCTATAATCTTACTCTACCAAAGAGCATCATAGTTGATTTAACCCATTAACAAATTTATGTCCTATCTTCCAAATGAAACAACCTCCATAATGCCATTTGCTCTTTCTAGATAGTACACTTGGCCTTCCTAGAATTTTCAATGTCGTCGTTCTATCTTAGAGTCCAAATAAGAGACACCCATATCCAACTTGAACAGTCACCATTACTATCAGCATTAAGAATGTTGGGATGAGTCCCCCAATCTATTAAATCAATATAGAACTAAATATAGAGCACCTATTAGAAATAATAGTCCACCAAGATAACTAAGAGGGGACAAAGGAAGGGTGAATCAATTATCCAATTTAAACATTTATCAACCTTAATTAATCTTGACCATTCAACCAAAGTAAATAGCAACCATAACAATATGCACATATAGAATTACACTAGATTTGTTAACTAGGGAGACCCTTGATCAGAGGGAAAACCCTAGTGGGAATGATGCCCACAGATATATATATATATATATATATATATATATATATATATATATATATATATATATATATATATATATATATATATATATATATATATATATATATATATATATATATATATATATATATATATATATATATATATATATATATATATATATATATATATATATAGTTTGTTTGTTAGACGATGAACCTTGTTAGGAGTCTATAAACACATTCATTATATAAGAGTCCCTCTTAAGAGACTTTGAATCCTTGTTAGAAGATTCCAACCCTATTAGGAGTTGTAGATGAAAAAAATCTAGTTCAAAAAATACCAACTATTAAAGACTATTATCCTTTCTTTTCAAATCCTCTTCATCAATCATATTGGCTTCTATGTTTCCTTAGCCTTATTATTGACATGAATTGTTCACATGCTTCTACCGTATTGATATACATCAATGTTCTCTATAAAAAAATGTTTTTCATTCTGTAATCTCTCCCCCATTGACATCAATGTCAAAGGTTTCAGCAATTCTATCATTGCATCCTATCAATCTCTACAACAACTATCTCTGACTTGCTTAAGTGTCCAAAGACACTATTAAAAAAACATCTATCAAGAGTCTTAGATGACTTTGTCCATCATAGATACTTCCCTCATACAGGAAGTATCAACATTCAGTCTAGACAAACAATAATGCTATGTATCACTAGATTGATGCAATCTTGCATCGTCTACTCTAATGTAGGTAGGGGCATAACCATTATCATACCTTGTAAATACTCAAAAGTCTCTTTGGGAAGAGCCCTAGAGAAAATATTTGCAATCTTCTCTTTGGTGCTTCTATACTACAATATGATTTCCTTTTCTACAACTTTATGTCTCAATATGTGATATTTGATAGAAATGTTCTTAGTCTTAGAATGAAACACTAGATTCTTAGACATATTCACTATGCTTGTGTTACCACGATGTATTACAATAGGTTCATAGAATTCTATCCTTATATCCTTCAGCATATCCTTCATCTAAACAACTTGATTACAATTTTTTGCTGCTGCAAAATATTCTACCTTTGTTGTACTCTATGAGATACAATCTTGCTTCTTGCTTAACCAAGAAACCAATCTTCCTACAAGAATAAATGCTCCACTACCGGTGCTCTTTCTATCATCAATATTGCTTGCCCAATCAGTATTAGTATATGCATATAAAGTGAAGTTATTAGATTTGTCATGCCATACTCAAAAATTTGGTGTTCCCTTTAGATATCTAAATATCCTTTTAATTGCTGCATAATGTGCTTCTTTGGGATTAGCTTGAAATATTGCAACAATTCTAAGTACATTTTCTATATTAGGCCTTGTGTGAGTTAGATATTGTAATCCTCCAATCATTTATGTATACTTCTTCTCAATAGTAGGTGTCTCATCCTTTGTAGATAACTTGTGTCTAGTTAGCATAGGTGTTCCAACTAGTTCACATGTTTGCAAACCAAATCTTTTCAATAGATCTTCCAAATGCTTAGTCTAAAAAGTAAAGATTCCTTCTTTATCCTGTACAATTTGTAATCCTAGGAAGTATTTCATTTCCCCTATCATGCTTATTTCAAATTCCTTCATCATTTCTTTTGCAAACTTGTCACTTTCATTATCATCTCCTCCAAATATAATATCATCAACAAATTTTACAAAAATTATCAAACTATCATCTATTTCTTTCAAGTATAGATTACTATCTACCATACTTTTTCTAAATCCAAGATTTCTCAAATGCTTGTCCAACCTTGCATACTAGGTTATGGGTGCTTGTTTTAAGTCATACAATGATTTCTTCAATCTTCATACCATGTCCTTGTTATCCATTAAAGGAAAACCTTCAGGTTGTTCTATGTATACCTCTTCTTCAAGTTCTCTATTTAGAAATGTTGACTTGACATCCATTTGATACATTTTAAATTTTTTATGTACTGCATAGGCTAAAAAATAACCTTACCACTTCAATTCTAGCTATAGGAGCATAGATTTCTTCATAGTCTATGGCTTCTTGATGTGAGTAACCTTTCCATACCAAACTTGTTTTGTTCCTTACAACTCCACCTTGTTCATTCATCTTGTTCCTAAATACCCATTTTATTTGTATAACATTCTTGTCTACTGGTTTGAGGACCAATTCCCATGTCTCATTCTTCACTATCTGATCTAATTCTTCTTTCGAACTTGATTCCACTAGTCATCTCTGCATGCCTTATCTACATTCTTTTGTTCTACTTGAGATATCATACATAGTTCTTCATTTATTTATTCTATAAATTCTTGTCATCACACATTTACCTTTTCTACCGATGATCTACTATGGTGGATGATTCTTTGTCATATTCTTACCAGAAGTAGGAGTTTCTATCTCAACTCTTAGCTCTATTCTAGCTTCCAAACTTTGTTCCTTCCTTAACTCTCCTTCATCATGCAAATCATTGTTACTCTAAAAGAATACTTCATCATTCTATATAACAATTCAAGAATTATTCTCTTCTTCACAATCATTAACAATAGTTACCAAGGCTATCTCTTCTAATACTTCCTCTTAACCAATTTAAAATCATTAACCTTATCATCACAATCATTCAAGAATATTTCCATACTTGCTTTAAATTCTTCATCTTCATCAGAAAGTGAACTCTTTCTAGTTTTCCTTACTCTCTTAAGGCATGCAAATGGAAAATGACCAAACTCATTACATGTCCAACAAGAAAAAACTTCCATACCTTCTGGCTTTCTTTTCATAAGCAGATTGATACCGTCTTTGATCTCCATGTCTTCTTTGGATCTAGATCTATCTTTTCTTGTTCTTCTATCTACAAACTCAATGCTCAATTTTGTACACAATTCTGATCTCTCACCAAGAAGCTCCATCTTATACATGTCAATTTTTCCTCCGAAAAGGACTATCTTTTATAAAATAACTCGCCATTGATCTCCCAAAGATGTTAAACCTTATCTTCAAGGACTTGTTGCTCTGATACCAATTTTTAGAAATAATAGTCCACCAAGATCACTTGGGGGGGTCGAGCAGTGGGGTTGATATTTAATTAAAAAATTTATTAACCTTAATTAATCTTTAACCATTCAATCAAAGAAAATAGAAACCATAACAAGATACACATACACAATTACACTAAATTTTTTAACTAGGGAAACCCTTGATCAGAGGGGGAAAACCATAGTGAAAATGATGTCCACAAAGATATATATATATATATATATATATATATATAGTCCTTACTAGAGGATGGACCCTATTAGGAGTCTATAAACATATTCAATACATAAGATTCCCTATTAGGAGACTTTGAATCCTTGTTAGAAGGTTCCAACCCTATTAGGAGTTGTAGAAGACAAAATGACCCACTGTCCAAACAACTTTTGGGGTAAGACCAGTAAACTTCACTATCCAACTAATCTCTCAACTATTCATTGTAGAATAATTGTTCATACTATACTTTATCCTCTTTCCTCTATCCTGTCAACCAGACCAATCACTGTCAAACCTTGTAGACTAGGTCACAAAACTTGGATCCAAATATCAAACTTTGGATCTCAAAATAAAACCTCGACAATGAAGTTTTCTCCAACTTCACTCTGCTCTACTTATCTTCACATATCAACTTGATTTCTCAGCATTAATCTCTTTTCTTCTCTTTTTTTCTCTTCATAATTACTTCATACCTACTTGCATAAGAAAGAGAAATGCCCTTCCTTTATATTGAGTCCATAAAACAATTCTCTTGAGTTAGCTATTACACCTTCTCAATTAATTTTTATAGGACCTCATTAAGAACATTTTTTTACTTAGCGATAATATCAATCCGTCACTTTGTAACTTGAATAACCTTCCATACATGTAATATTATGATGAGTGAGCTTAGCCACATCATCTTCAACATGTCTTTTACACACCTTTAACCTTGATTCTTAGAATAACAACACTGCTAAGAGATATAACAAGTTTACCAGAACATGCTTTAGTAAACTCTATCTTAGAACAATCTTCACCAAAACGTGCATAACTTCTTCTAAACTTAATGTATTTTTCTCTTGAGGTTAGTTGCATATACTAGACACTTAGTATTATCTCTCATTAACCTCGCTACTAAAAATACTCAAAAATTTGTTTGTACCAACTAGATCTTTACTGCTATTCTTCAATCAGATACTACAGAAAATTGTGATGTTGACATCAATGACAAACACAGTCATGAATGTAACATATCATCATGATAATTATCTAATCATGTTTATACAATACCCCCCCATAGGAATATCATCAACATTCATGCTTCCAACAACACCTCCCTACTGAGCAAATAGGAGAGTAACCCAAACACATAGTACCCAAAATGGGTTCCAACTAAGGACACCTCAAAGTACCTAAAGGAGCTACCACAACCACATAAACAAGACCACCCACTTGTAGACAGAGATAATGGAAAACCTTTATGCCGCCCAAGAGAAAAATACCATAGGCTCCACTAGGAGACTGCATGCATAAAGGAATTAGGAGCTCGAACAACCTCAAAACTAGGCCCAACAGAAAGCCACTAGCGAATCAACCTTGAGATGGCCCAACAACTATTCTGCTCACCATCCACAGACTTCCCTCCACCATCACTTCATCTTTCTTTACTAGAAAACCTATATGCATCTTTAGACCCAAAAATAGCTTCCACTAGCCCATGCACCATAGGAAGCCAATGCATCTCCCTCCCCTAGCCACCTAGATCCTCGGCATCACCATCTCCATCCATGTCATCATCAATACTATAAACCCTAGCAACCTGCATCCCACCACTCATTACTTTGAAAAATAAAAGAATTGAATTGTTTCAATAAATAAACTATTATTATAGTCACATTTTTACCATCTATCTATTAAATTTTGAGAGAACTTTAAATATTCAACATTAGTTTTCTTAAAATGTCATCTTAATGACTAAAGTGCTATAAATATTTCAAATGGCATGAATGGTCAACCGTCACATTCCTTATCGAAACTTCACTGAAATCAGCTGAGATGACGCGCAATGAAATAAAATATTGTCCATGATAAATAAGTTAAACTTAGAAACGTGTCTTCCATAGCATACACGTGGATTCATGGCTACCAAATGCCCTCTCCAAGCATCATATATATGTTTCTGTTCAGGATAAATAGTTCGTGCTTTTCACTGACAACAAATTGTATATGAACACAATGCCGACTTTACAGGCTTTCCTTTCACACTGCATTTCATTCTTTAATGAAGAAGTTTGAAGTTGAGGTTGGTGACAAATAGTCATCATTCGTGGCGTCACGAGCATGTCTCATAAAGCTGGTCAATTTTCAAGAGAAATATATACGTAAATACAGTGAATTATAAGCATGTAACGACTGGCTGAAGTAATATGGACGTTATAATTCTGGTAGTCGAGATAATCTTTTCAAAAACTCATATATGGCATAGATAGAGGCGTAAACTTTGTGGAAAGCGGTGTGTTATACAATCGGTGTCATTAAAACAGGGAAACACTGACTTCCTTATTAATTTTCAAAACAATGTTCAATAAAATCTAGATGAGTTTAGGTGCATTAAATAATAAAGTTATGTGGATTCTGAACTTTCGTCCTGATTTTTTGGCGACATGTAATGTGGACAATTTGGGCGTTTGAAATGGCAGACATTGTCAATATCATCTGGCAATTTTAGATTATCAATTTGCTTCTCTGACCTTAAATTCAGTGTGGTGTTTCATTTCGACTGTGTCAATCTTGTCATATCATTTCCAGTAAGTTTGTCTACACCTAAACAACGAAAAGCATTGAAATTTGTCAATATTTCGCATAAATTATGAGATGAATTATGATATATTTTTGTCAATAAGACCCGAGTGTCTTTAAGAGTAGAGCAATCAGTGTTACACTGAGGTATATATAGGTTTTATCTTCTTGCACTTTTTTGCACAAAAACAATGGACACGATTGCGAGCCCCATAATGAACAAGAGCGATAGCAATTCTTCAAGTGGTGACAAAAGGTAAGATGAGAAGGGCCTCAAGCCTATCATGAGGATCATTAAATTTTGTATATAGGTAGGTTTAAATTCGACAGTTTATGATTTTTTTCCAATGTTAAATAGTATTTTACAAAAAAAATAAAATTCTTGAGGATACTTTTAGTTATAAAATTAGTTTACAAATGTGTTATATGAGCATGAGTTGAAAGATGAGTTCCTTTAGCTAAGAGCTCACAACTAGGAGCATCTATTTAGTCAAATTCGTACAAGACAAGATCTTGACCTTATCCATTACAATGTCAACACCTTGTGTTCAAAAAAGACTTGATCTTAGGTGAACTCTTCATGAACCTTTCAACTTCACTTGTAGAGTACGGGTACAGTGACAAATTTTATCAAGACCTATAAATGGTTTCTTGGCTATCTCACCTAAACATGATGAAGAAAGAGGTAAAGATGAAGGAGAAATTCTTAGAACGGAAGGTCTCATTCCTCATGTTATCCTAGACATTGTTGATTTATAGGAAAATATGGCTTATAGGGATCTTAGTCTAAATCATTTTGAGCACATCACAGGACAAAGAGAGGGGATTAATGAGTTTTGAGAAAAAAATTAAAGTATTTTTTCGTGAACTTCATTTATCAATTATCCTTAGCCAACTAAACATCAATAAAAGATAAAACAACAAACACTATAGATGAATATTAAATATTTATGTGAAAAGTATATTGTGAGAGAGACCAAATGGCAAAAGAAGGAAATAGTATCTCAAAAACCCATTGACAAATTTTTGCATCTAAAAATTATTTCTCAAATATTCCAAATTGTTTACGTTATGTTGTAATTATTCACTATTTTGTATGTAAAACTTTTATACCATCTCCATCTTTCATCTATATAGTATCCCTTTTATGGGAAGAAACATGAGACAAGTTGGTCCAATATTCAAAGATCAAACTTTTTATATCTTTAAAAAAATTGTCTTGTTGAAGAAATATACAAATATTTATCCAATTCTTTTGACTATTTTCATCTAACATATTTGTCCCACTAATATATATTTTAAAAATTCTTCTAGATACATTTAGTAATTGAAGAATTTCTTGAATATATTCTCTTTGAGACAATTTCTTACTAGTCAACATAGTCATTAACACTCTACATGCAACACTTAAATCGAAACCTCTACTTGTGTAATCAATATATAGCTCAATGCTTCTTAAAAAATTGAAGTATTGACCTTTTCTTCTTATCAACACACAACAACTCCAAAAAGGTGTTTCATTTCTCTCTCCTTTTTCTAAATAATATAGCACATAATTGTACTAGATTCCAAATAGAGATTTACATTAAAAATAATCATCCACATTTCTTTAGAATACAATTTTAATGTGCTTCCAAATATTATATCATCAAATGAAATTTTATTGGAATGATAATCTTTATCCATGTCCATCGAAAATTTTATATGACAAAAAACTATTGTAGATTAAGTATTACTTAATAGTTCTTATGTGTAATTTATATATTCTTAAACATTTTTAGGCTATTCTTAAAAAAATTAACAAGTTTATGTTTAGTACATTTTGAATGACATTTTATTTTATACAAGTTGTTGAGATTGTGTTTTAGTGTACCTTCACACAAGATTTAGAAGAATTGTATATACGTAAAAAATAATTTAAAAATATAAATAGTTTTAAATAATACAAAAAATAAGATAAACTCTAAAACCAACTAGGAATTTTTAATTTTTTTTCCCCAAAGTATTTAGATAACCACAACCCTTAGCATGAAAAGTTGATTCTTGTAGGAAGTTTTACAAATAAATTTATTTTAAGAAGAAAAAAAATACATTTATGTATTTTTCATTAATTAGAATTAAAAAATAAAATCCTATATGATGTTCTCATGTGGAAACTAAGGTTGTGATGCAAGTTATCCTTAAAAATGATATCTAAAAGGGTTATAAACAAAAAGGTTTTAGCCAAAATGGATTCAACCAAAACCCTTTCGTTAAAAAGAAATAAGGTGTCACTTTAAGTGAAAACCACATCACTAAATCTTTGATAATATTGCCAGAGATTTTTATTTAATGTCAATTTCCTCCAAAAATATTCTATCTATTGAAAAAAAAACTAAAAATACTCTTCTATGGAGTCTAAATTCAAGAATCTATTCATATAAATTTTATATTTTTTTGATTAAATTTATTATATTCTCAATTAAAAATACTAAAATTACATATTCTAGTATTAAGAAAGAGGCTAAAAAGAATACAACAATACTTTAGAAAAAATTAAACTATACATTGATCACTTGAGGAGTCTTCTCTAAAAAAACTATATTATTTTAATTAAGATACATTTTAGAGATAAAATATGGTAAGGGGACTCAAAATTACATTCCCATTTTGAGTACCATTCTAAAATTTGAGCCCCCTATAAACACATTTTCTTGCTTGTGTACCCGGTTGCCATTTTAAGGCCTATGAGGTGCTGTATGTTTCTAACACCTTGCATTAAGTATATCCATGCACCCCATGATGATAAGTTGTTATTCTAAGTCATTTCCTGAAGTTTCATTTTGAGCATTGTCCAAATCTGCATCTTTGCTCACGTGTCAAACAATGATAGGAGGTCTAGTTTACATTTGAATATCCTGCACTTGGTTATGTTTCATGACTTGTTTCTTTGGGAGTATTTAGCATGCATATTAGAGAGACTATTTTTCATTTTTCAAGTAATTACGATATGTTTTGACTAGTTTTTGAACCCTTCAAAGTTGTTCATTTATTGTTGTCATATTGATGCATACATCTCAAAATTCTGAGAAGCCCTATTGGACTAGTTATAACTTTGACCCAGTTGACCATACTAAGAAAAATCCTTTTTGCATCGCATTCTAGAGGTTAGACAATTGCTATGTTTTGGATTTAAACTTATGATGAATCCATTTGACTAGTTTTCTAATGTGATTCTAGATGTAACTTATAAAGTTTTATTGGTGTCAAGAAATGTAGATTGATCAATAGGCTTATTCAAGATATCATAACTTTTAATCCTTGATAGATGAGATCAATTGAATTGTACCACTACATTATACTCTAACAATACTTCAAGTCTGCCAATTTTCAAGTCTTGATGAATCAGTTTGCACACTTTCCCAGGTCCATTCCATTGTAAAAACCATACTTCTATTGATGTCTCTCGTCTTGCAATTCTGAGTACCCCACTTTGCACACTTTTCAAATGCGCCATGTTATTTGTCATGAGCCCAATCATAGAATTATATTCTCTTCATTATAGTGAACTAATGCCTCAGTTTTCATACCCCCAAATATCAGTTTGACCTATTTTTGAAGCCAAAACCAAATACATTTGGTTATTTTCCAACATGTTTGTTGGCAGGCAATTCAGAAAATGCAACTTTGATGGTCAATGTATTTTGACCCCGATGTCATCATGAGATGAAATCCTAACAAGGTACAAGAATTTAGAGTAGAGTATGAGTATGTTTATTTTCAGGGCTTAGTTGGGTGTTTTCATTAGCTTTTAAAACCACCCTATATGCATCTCTATCAGAAAGTTATATTTTAAAAAAACCATGGTCAAATGAGTTTTAAATTATCAATTAGTGGTTGATCTTGATTCAGATCAAATCTAGTTAGTTTAGGGAGTTAAATTAGTGGATTCTAGGGGTCAGGTGTTTCAATAAGAATTCTTTTTTGGCTAGACACACTTTGGGGCCTAAATATTTCCATCAAATTTGATTGAATGTTTTGGAGGGCAAAGACCTCCCAACGTGTGGTAATAATTAAAGTAGTAAAAATAATCATGAACATTGTTTTAAAAAGGAATAAAAGATTTAAGAATATGGTTTTGGGTGAATTGTGTTCAATCACCATGCAATGTTCATCTTTATGCATATAATTCTCAATCCAAGGATTCAATATGTTTCCATGTGAAATTTACATCTTTACAAGTATGATGATTTGGTTTATAGTGATTAAAGATGAAATTTATGATAAAATCCAATGTGGATCCTTTTTTATATTGGAATAATAATAGTTTAAGATTGAACATGCTACAGCATAGGAAGTGTTGTAAAGTTTAATGTGGATTGAAGGTATTTTGAAGATAAGATTGTGATGTTTTGAATTGCTACAATATTGTAGTATGAGACCATATTGATTAAAGAAAACTTACTGACCTTCACTTTGAAATTTGAAACCAAGATCACACTTCTTGCTTTGATATCTTTATGCAAAACATTCTCATGCCAATCTTTGTGAAGATAAAGAGGAATGAAAAGCTATATCACATGCTACCTTATACCTTTGTTTCCATTCTAGTAAAGTTTTTGGCTTTTCATGAATAAACTTGTCCAAGCTTCCATTTGGGGAGTAGCTTGTATGATGTATGAGATACTTAAAAGATCTTGAAAAGGGTCCACATCACAAACTATGATGTTGTGGGTGTAACAAGGAACTACAATCAGAACCACAAGAAATTGTGATCCAATGGGAAATTAAAAAAGACAACATTTATTGGTTGAGAGCCACCTAGGCATTACTCTACTTATCCTATAGGAGGTTTTCCTAGCTTTGCTTGTCAAATCTATGGTGAGTTAAAACTGAAATGGTGTCATCTTCCTCAACATGCACAACATGAGAACCCTTGCCACTTCTTACCTAACCATACCACTAACTAGGAAGGACATGAGTCCTTGAAGTGAAGCTGCCACATACCACTCTAGATAGCCATCAAAGGCACAACATGAAATAGAAAGTTGGAAGAGACAAAAGCTCATAGCCAAAGCAATAAACTCTTAGCAAGTGGTAGTCCCTTGCAAAACCAAAGACAATTCAGGCTTACAATGACAGTTTCAATTAACAAGACTGCACGTTCATTCCTTCTTACACTACTATGCAAAATGTGGGGCCCAGGTGGTGAAGTTGAACAATAAAATTGCAGCATGTGGCATCTAGGGATTGAATTGAGAAATGAGATAGAGTAAAATAAATATTAAGATCAATATCCCTCAGAATTACAAAATTTAAAAGTTTGAAATGAATTTGGTGTTATCACATAGTTAAAACTATATAGTATTTTTCCTTTTTTATTTTAAATGCCTAGTACATGGCTTAGGGCTCATTTTTATCAGAAATTAGTAGCATAATAATATATTGTTAGAATTGGGAGAAGATGAATTTTCCTTTTTTATAGTCAGAATTTGCACAAGTCTTTTATGGAAGAAGTTACAAGCAATTTTGTAATTCTCGGCCATTCTTGGCAATAATGACAATTTGATGTTTTAGATGGAATAAAATAAAATTATGCTAAGATTTAGATGAAATCAGATCCAATGATAGACATCAAAGATGAAATGAATGTTTTGAAAGTAGTTGTAGAGGGTAAAGCTTTTTTGGCAAGGGGTAGTTGAAGATTTATGACTAAAAGTAGTAGAAGAAAAACTTAGTGAAGTTGAAAATTCCTAAAATAATTACTTGTAGCTAGCTTTGCAACTACTTCCCTAAATTATATCTAAATGTAGTGAATGTTTTTCAATGTATTATTATGGAAATATCTCTATAGTGTTGTTTCTAGTCAGTTTTTGACATGTGTCCTCTCATTTGTAGCTTGTTCCAATCCTTTATAAGGATTTATAGGATGAGGAGGAATGGCTTCTAGTATTTTGTTGAGTATTCTTTTCAACTGCTATGAGACCATAGTTCCAATTTTTTGGGTCAAGAGTCTCTTCAACCACTATGATACCACATGGGTTTCCAATCTTTACTACTGCAATCACAAGAATGAATCTAGTTTTATTACTGAGATACAATTAATTCCTCAATATTTTCTCTATTATGAACAATAGTTGTAATTCCTTTTAAGAATTTATATTATACAATTGTATGTTGTGTATTCTCTGAGTCTCTACATAAATTTGATGTATTAATTTTAAGGAAATTAATAGAAAGCTTTGTTTAAAGTTTCATTCTAAAATTTATCTCATTTTTATGGGCTTGTAATTTTCTATTGATATATCTACAATGTGAATATTTTCTAGTTGCAAGTTGACTTTGAAGTTATTGTGTATTTTGTTGTTGGGTCAAAGACTTGAGTAAATTTCTTGATATGCATTGACATAATTGCAGGGATTATGGGAGGATCTGATAAGCATGAATTTTGTTTTGAAGATAGATGTCTACTTGCAAGGGGAATGGATAGATCAGATATTTGAGTATATGAGTATATTTTGGGTATCCAAGTGTATGATCTAATTCAGTTTATGCCCAATGGATAAGGGATTGATCAGCTTGGAGATTCTTGATTTTTGTTGTTCACACCTTGGTCTTGCTGATAATCAACATCATTAATCAAATGCCTTTTCCTTTCATGTTGAAGAGTTGAAAAGAACTTTTCCCTCACTTAATTTATAAATTTTATAGGTCATGATTTTGGCTATTTCATTTCTATTTTTTTTTGTAAAAGCATAGAAAAATTAGGGTTTTATCTACTTAGTATAGATTCAGTTGTATGCTTTTGACAATGTACCATATGAATGAATCTAAGGTTCACCCACCTAGGTCATCTAGAGCCTGAAGAAGAAGGAGAGTAAATAGCCTTATAGTTGGCCCTGGTGTCTCAATAAGTACATTGGACATAGGAATTAGGTGCCCTAAGGTTGATGTGTTCTTATCACTAGGTTATTCAAAAATTGTTAATTCAAAAGGCAACATATGGTAGGAGAGGAAAATTTTGAAATTCAGATATGTTGAACTTAAAAGTAATATAATGACGAAAATATCCATTAAAAAAAAAAAAAATCTTCATGCACTAAATGTATATTGTTTGTAGCTTGGCTGAGGTAAGTTCATACATGTTTTCATTAATGGTGCCATTATGTAGATGTAAGAACACTTAAGATATCTATTGAGTTTCGTAGATTATTATAAAGAAAATTGTCCAAGTACCTCTCATGAAAATAGTGAACAAATGGATTGTTTGTTTTGGCAAGCATCACTAGAAGCAAGTACATGTATATAATTTTAGGAGATGGTCATATGGATAAACTAGATGATATGTCCAAGGCTTCTTAAGATAGTTTGATTATTTGCACTAGTTTTGGAAGGAAATCCTAGAGTTACTTTACTATAACAAAAATAGAGCATATGGTACAAAATGATAATTTTCGTAAAGAAATTTATTTGAGTTATCAAATCAAGGACTTGGAAAGGTAGGAATGGAATTCTAGATGTTAACCCTTACCTAATAGAAATTATCATTATGTTTTGGTAGTGTTTGGTAAAGCATAAGGTTGGTTATAAAAAGTAAAGTGGATAAATGAAAACATTTCAATTAAGAGAACATACTACTACTTATGTTATGATAAGATTGTGTTATTCACACTTTATTGATATTAGTTAGATGCTATCTTAATGGTCAGAGTAGAGAAGAGGTTTATTTGCATGGTAAGATGCAAGGAGCATCAAAGGACCAATTATATATTTGGGATATCAACAAAGTTACAATTTTTGTATTTCCCTATACTACTTGTAAATTTATATATTATTGTAAGAGAAATGAGCTCACACTTTTAATAAAAATCCTAGTAGGATTGAGCCCTCTAATAATGCATTGGATACTAACAAGGGCATATACACTATATGTTGGCAATTTGACTAGCTACACTAGCTCTAAGGAAGCAGATGAAGAAAAAAAGAGAAAGGAAAAGGAAGAACATACAAGAATAAAGTAAGAAAAAAGGGAAATAAGAAGATGGGGATAAAAAGGAGGAAGAGAAGAAAAGAAAGTAAGAGTAAGAGAAGAAGAAAAAAGAAAAGGAAGAGACAAAAATGAAGGAAGAGGAAGAGAAGAAAAGAAAATAAGAAGAGGAGAAGAATAAAAAGGAGGAAGAGGAAAACAAGCAAGTGTACCTAGTTCTTCTAGGACACTCCTCACACTTAAAACACTAATAGGTTCTGATGATAATGATGATCAAACTAAATTAATCTCATCACTAAGAAAGATCATTGAAAAAAATAGAAATGTGAAGAGCTTAAAAAGATCTCTAATTGATGTCACAAAGAAACTTCAAAGCACCTTGATTGTAAAGTTGAAAGAATTAGACCTAGAGGAGAGAACATAAGTTATAGTACAAGATTTTGAATGTGAGTTCACAAGTTTATCTAGCATTGCATCTATTCTAGCACAGACAAAGCATTATGTGTATATGTTTGACATTATCTATCAAAACCTTAGAAATAACCTTCAATTTATTGATACATGCATCAAGGAGCTAAGAAGATGTGAGCAAGAAGGTAAAGCATTGCATTCTAAGTACGCAATGTCATTTAAGTTTTCCAAGGATAGTGATGATGAGATGAAGATGAAAGATGAAGAACTATAGACATTAGTAGATCAACTTCAGTATCCTCTCTAGAAGATTGAAGACATTGAGGCACATATAGGGAAGACATATGATGAAATAAGTCTTATTGAGATACATTTTGGAGCAGAAGATAGATGAATGTCTTAAGGAAAATATATCTTTTGAGAAGTTTGTCTACTCAAACCTAAATGAAGTAGAAGTAGCATCTTATGGACTTTGCACCCTTCACAACATATCTGAAGAGTAAGAGGTTCATGGAAAAGGAATCTCAAAGGTCTCAAGACAAGTTTTGATGACTAGATCTCATGCCTATCTACCTTTAAGTGTAGACCTATAGATCAACGATTTTGACTTGTATATAAGTTTTGACACCTTTGTTATTGATGTTAAAGGGGGGGTAATATATGAAAATTGTATGATGAAAGGAGAAGTAACAATATGATGTATTGATAGATATAGAAAGGGGGAGTAGTAACACATAAGTATCATTGCAAAAGGAGGAGTTAAATTTTAATAAGAGATATAAGGAAAGATGGTTATAAAATATGATAATGCCCAAATTTTGAAGCTTTGTAAAGTTTGTTAAGGCCATATTTTTGGCAAAGTTTCGATCAAAATTTTTGGACTTAACCAATTTTCCCATATGTTAACATATATCTTGCATAAAGAAGGTACAATGTATAGATGAAGATCCAATAGTTGGACTTAGACAATTATTTAAGTATCAACTAAGTTATCTAGTAGAGAAGATATAGTTTTGGTATTTACAATTGACTAAAGCATTATGAGAATGTGAGTAGTTAGATACAAGTAGAAAAAGATGTCAGGATTACATGTTCATGTGTGTGAGTCAGTATGGTCAATAAATCAGAAGATATTATAAAGGTTTTACTAGTTGCAGAAGCATTCAGGCATAACAAAGTGTAACAAGAAATTGCTAATTGTGAGTTAAGGAATTTTTTTTTTCACAAAATAATTTCTTGACTAATTAGAGATGACATCTCATTTGATAAACCTAATAGGGAAAGATTCATTTTTTTATTTTCTCAAGCGTGTGAAAGCTTGAAGGCCAACTTGACAATATTTTGTAAATTGTAAAGGTATATAAGAATATTACAATATGTGAAGTTAAGGGTGCTTCTAAGGATGACTATGCAAACTTTATGTGATGTGAATTCTAATGTATGATTAGAGGGTAGGGATTTTTGTGAAGAGAAGAAAGTATTGTATTAGATATTGAAGATATCAACAACAACAAAAGATGTTTTTGTCTCTATCTGTTTATATCAAGGAATTACATTTTAAGTTACATGTTTGGGAAATGGGCTCAACTTGTACAAAATTTTGTATATGTGTTTGTACCAACTTCTAATAGGGTTGAAACAACTCCTAATATGGTTGAGGCTTCTAATAAGGCCTATGTCGTGTAACAAGGACCGAGACACTATATGCATGCAATAGACTCTAAATAGGGTCAATATCTTTAACTAGGTATTTTTTATTAGTAGATCATTTTGTGGGTACCATCCCCAACAAGGTTTTCCCTTGGGTGAGGTTTCCCTAGTTAACAAAATATGGTGTTATGAGTTCTCTTATTGTGTGGTTATGTTTAGTGTTTATTATGATTTGTTTTCTTTCATATGCAAGTTATAAGGTAATTAATAATATCCATTTTTGAGCTAAAGTCTGTAGAATACTGATTCGCCTGCCCCCCACATCCTCTTAGTATTTCCTATTTATAATAGTATATGTATGTAATAGACTCCTAATAGGGTCAAAATGTTTTATAAGGTAATTTTGATTATTGGATCATATTGTGGTTACCATCCCCACCAGGGTTATCCCTTGGCCACTATTTCCCTAGTTTGAAAAATATGGTGTTATGAGTTTATTTGTGATTTTCTTAATATTTATTTTTAGTTTAATCATTTTTCCAAGTCTAAAGTTAATTTATGATAGCCATAATTGCAAAAGAATTGTGACATATTGATTCAAATACCCCCTTCCCCCTTTAGTATTCCCTATTTCTAACATATATGTTATCCATTTGGGATATTGAAATAAAGGGAAAACAAATTCATCTACATTTTATTTTTTGTTGGGAACTTGATCCTCTAATGTTAAATGAGCAACTATAGAAAATTATAGTTAATAAATAAATAAAAGCATATATTAATTCTTGTAAAATAAATTTTAAAAATAATAGGCATAAATTTCATCAATTTATATCATCTTCAAATTCAAAATAGAAACTTGTTTCCTTTATATAATAGTGATAGGGGTTTTCACTTTTACCTACTTATAGAGTTACAATAAACATATTTGAAATATTAATCTTTCTAATGAATTTCTAGTGTTAGAACACAAAGTCACAATTCTCATGCTTCAAATATGCATCCTTCAAAAAGATTTAATAATAATACCCCACACATGTAAATAACACTTTGACACTAAGATTTAACATGGAAACCCAATTTGGAAAAAAACCACCAAGTAACACGATACTGATTTCTCACTCTTCTGAAGTGAGCTTAATTAAGAGATAACCGTATTAAAGGTTATACAACACACTATTGAATGTGATCATCTAAAAGGAGTTAATCACCCTATTAGGAGTGGCCTTTTTAAAGGAATTTGGATCATTCTACTAGAATGTCACTTTGATTAAAGGATTTACAAAATGACTATTAGGTCAACCTTGATTGAAAGATCTTGTTTGTCAGAATGGTTAGAATGTAACCATAGGTTTGATCTATAAAGAGAAACTCACTTTTTAAAATTTAGATCTCCATTTACTCATCTACTAGTTCATTGACTAGCCTCCATTATCATCTTCATCACTAATCTTCTTGGAATCCCTTCTAGAAATCATATTTCTCCAAACTCTTCACACTTCACCTTTGTTGTTCTATTCTTCTTATCTTCTCCTTAAGATTTCCAATCAGCAATGAACTAAACTTATAAAAAATAGCTTATTCCTCCTTAAACAGGTAATTTTGATCTTTTACTACTTAAGCATCATCTATGATCTTAGTTTGGGACAGATTCATTGAATCCTTCCATCATTTTGTTGGAGACTTACAATTGGAAAAATTATTGTTTTGTCATTCATATGAAATCTATTGATGAGACATATTGCTACCTAGTCTACATGTCATATCTATTTGATTGGTGAAGAGGATTTTAAAAGTCACTCATAACAATAGTGCTAGAGGAAAGGTTGAGATATGAAATGGAAGTTACAATGGACATTTGATTAGATAAACTTTGATAAAGAAAAGTGATTATTTATATCAAGAAAGCTAAGAAAAGATGAGAAGAAGTATAAGATACATCTAGTGCTGAGTAATGCTAGTGTCTACCAAACTACAATTAGTATGGAGAAAATCTAGTGTTGATCAAGAATTACCATTGATGAAGCTAAATAGTTGATACCAAGCTAGAAAGATTTATAGTGACCAAGTATTTTAGTGATAACCAAGTACTAGAATTTGGAGATTGTCAAGTGAGAGTATAAGAATGAATTAGGAGATTGTCAAGTGAGAGTACTTTATTGATTTCTTGGGAGATGTAAACTGTGTTGAAGATAATATTGATGAATTGTATCATTGAATTCAAGATGAGGATTAGGTAAAGACCTAATAGAATAATTATAGATAAGTTTCTAGAAGATGATACAGAAGATGGACATATACAGTAAATTGATTTGAATTTGATCATAAACCTTAAGATCTATGGTGGATGTAGAAAATGGTAAAGAACAAGTTGTCTATTTAAAGAGATACATAGCTGAATGAATGGTGTGAATGGCTGCCAAGGAAGAGTGTGCATGTGTGAATACAAATCTTGTTTGTGAAGAGAGGAATACAAATCATGGGTGATAAAAAATGCATGAATGTGAGTGAATGAAAGGTTAGTAGAAAAATCTTAGAGATAGGATGTTGTTATTGATGAGAAGAGTGCACTAATTGCTTGAAGGGTTTCTAAGAAAATCAAGATCAAAGATGTCAATGGAAGGCTTATCAATAAACCTACATAAGGATAGAACAAAGATTTGAACCTACTAAAGTGAGTTGTAATTACATAGATCAAAACCTATTGTTTTCTTTCTAGTCATTGTAAATAGTTTGTATTGAAATAATTTTAACAAAGGTTGACCTAAAAATCATTTGAAGACTTAACACTAAGTAAATATTTTAAATATGTGACATTCTAAATGGAATAATTAAAGTCCTCTTACAAGGTCACTCTTAATAGGGTGATTAAATCCTCTAACTAGGTCACATTTAACAATGTGTTTTGTAACCTCTAATAGGGTTGGCTCCTAATAGAGCTTGTTTCGAAAGAGTGAAAAAGAGTGAGATGTTGGTGGTGCTCTTTCCCAAATTTGGTTTCTGCATAAAATCCTAGTGTCAAAACTATGATGAATGCTTTATGTGTTTACATTTGACAGTGGTTTCATTATGCAATACAAGTTATGTTTATGATAGATTTATAGTATAGACCGACAAACAATAGGATAAGAAGAACATTACAGTGGTTTTTTTTTAATTGTTCACGTGGTACATATTGACCTTAATTAATTGATTCAACCACCCTCTCATTTATTCTAAGAATTTCTAACACATTTATTTCTCCTTGCTTCTACAAAATTTGTATCAAATCCTTTCATTTTATCACTTAACAAACTCTCCTTGTGTATTAAATATGCCATCTCATCAATCCTTATCTTTCATGTGGTTTAACTTGATGGAACTCAAAATTTCATTCCCATTTTGAGTACCATTCTAAGCTTTTGAGTCAGTTTTGAGCCCCTATAAGCACATTTAATGCATGTGTACCTAGCTATTCTTTTGATGCTCAAGAGGTGTTTGATATTTCTAAAACCTTTCATTAAGTGTGTTCATGTATCCCATAATGATAAATTGTCATTTTGAGTGATTCAGTGAAGTTTCATTTTGATCAATATTTAGATATGCATGTTTGCTTTCGTGTCAAACAATGATAGGAGGCCTAGTTTGCAATCAAATATCTTGCAGCTAGTAATGTTTCATGACTCTCCACTTTGGGAATATTTAGTACACATATAAGAGAACATATGTTTCAATTTTCAAGTTATAAATCTAATTGTGAGTTTCCCTTTTGTGCTAATGAGTTTGTTAAGTTCAAAGTTCACTCTAATGAGTTGTTTGATGAAGATTATGATCAACATATTTTATGTCAGCACTTTCATGAATTTTTTTCAATATTTGTGACTAATCAATTTTTGGACTGTGAAGAAGTTTTAGCATATGAAAAATCTGATCAAATGTGTAACGAGGCTGAAATTGATGAGAAATTAGAATTTTTATGTTCTTCACAACTAGTTACACAAGGTGAGTTACAAATTTTTGACACGTGCAACTTTTTGAATAAAGTAAAGTATGAAGATTTTGTGTTTCCAGTTGACAGAATGGATGATTCATATAGTACAAATGAATTATATGTACTTTCATAATTAGCAAGTTGTAAACAATGATTCTATTTTTAATATATATATATGCATTATGAAAATGAAGATGTAGAATTGGTTTTTCCAAGTGAACTAATGGAGAATGTTAATCTAATTGGTGAAACAGGTGAGAAAGATGTTTTCTTCTTACCTAAAGAAAATGGAGATGAGAATCATAAATATGACAAGAGGTAAGAATTTTTTTTGAGTTTTGATGGCTTGGGGACATTGTTTGTACAATTTAGGAGTAGTTTTTCTTTCTTTTAGTAAGTTGTTCGAGAGATTTGTTGGAGTGGTCTACTTTCTCCAAATATCTGAATCCATTCCATGCCTAAAAGGGACATGCATCCCCAAATAGAGCCACTGATGGGATTCAAAATTGCATTCCTATTTTGAGTACCATTCTAAGCTTTTGAGTCATTTTTTAGCCCTTATAAGTGCATTTAATGGATATGTGTGCAGCTGTCCTTTTGAGGCTTAAGAGGTGTTTTATGTTTATAACACCTTTCATCTCATGTATTCACATGTCCAATAATAATAAATTTTCATTCTAAGTTATTCGATGAAGTTTCATTTTGAGCAATGTTAATATCTGTATTTTCGCTTTACCGTCAAACAATGATAGAAGGCCTAGTTTGCAATTGAATATCTTGCACCCAGTAATCTTTCATGACTCGCAACTTTGGGAGTATTTAGTATGCATTTCATAGAACCTATGTTTTCATTTTTAAGTCATTCTAATATGTTTTTATTAGGTTTTGAATCCCTCAAAGTTGGTTGTTTACTATTGTCATGTTGCTGTAAATTCTTCATAATTTTGGGAGGCCCTATTAGACCAATTGTAGCTTTGATCCAAATGATCAAAATGATAAAATTCCTTTTGAATTTTATTCTAAAGGTTAGACACTTTCTATTTTCTAGATTTGAGCCTATGAAGAATCCATTTGAGTAGTTTTTAAATGAGAATCCAAATGCAATTTGTAAAGTTTTACTGGTGTCATAAAGTATAGATTGATTGGTAGCCCTGTTTGGGATGTCATAACTCTGAATCCATGATCTTATAAACTAAATGGATTGTACCATTGTGTTCCACTCAAAAAATTCTTTAAGTGTACCAGTTTTCAAACCAAGAAAAATCCATTTGCACACTTTCCCGAGTTCATTCCATTTGTGAAAATTATTTTTTTATCATTGTTCCCAGCTCTACAAATCCAAGTAGCCCACTTTTCACGCTCACCAAATTTGTACATTTATTTGTCACAAGACCAAATCATATATTTATACTCTCTTTATGCCAGTAAACAAATGTCCCAATTGTCAAGCCCTCAAGAGTCAGTTTGGCCTACTTTCGAAGCCAAAACTATACGCATTTTATAGTTTGTTGACATGTTTATTTGAAAGTAGTTTTAAGAAGGCAACTTTGATGGTCAATATTTTTTGACCTTGAATTTTTCGTGACACTAGATTTGGTATAGAAATTTTCAAAGCCTAGTCAATTGATAAGTAGGAGATAATTTCCATAGCCAGTCAAATTGTGATATTGCTATCAAGATTTAACTGTCTGATTTTTGAGTCAAACTCATTGACCCATATTTCATGAGTAGTGATTCAAAATTAATCCATCTCTCATGAGAATAAATGGAACATTTAGCACTCATTGGATCTAGGTGATGCTCACAAGGGTGAAGCATCGGGACTTCCTCGGAGGTCACTCATCCCAGTACTACTCCAGCCTGAGCATGCTTAACTATAGAGTTTCCTCCATGGTTAAACCCAAAGTCTAGTCAAGCTTTTTAGTCAAGTTTTTAGGCGATTTAGATGACCCCTTGGCACAAAATTGGGAGTTTGCAAGAACAAGGTCAAAAATGAATTTGAAAAGTTGAATTAGTGATGCAATTTTTTTTAGTCAGTGAAGTAATTTCACTGGATCAATCTAATAGTTCAAGTATTTTAGCTTGAATTTTTTTTTAGCTAGGCTTTCTTTGGGGCCTAACTAATTTCAGCAAATCAACAAAGCATTGGGATTGAAATAAGAGAAGTTATAATTATGACAATAATTGAAGGGCATGAAATGTGCATGTCATCTTGAAGAAAAATAGTTTGAAGTTGCACAAAATGAATAAAAAAAGATGAAATAGAGATGATGTTGAGCAATGATCATGGCCAAGGGATCACTCAATTAAACATTTGAAAATTTAGGAGAATAAAAACAATGAGGAGTAGATTGAAATACTTTTTTGAAGAAGTTGTGAAGATGAAAGCCTCATCATGTTTTTTTCTATCATGAGTTGACCTATAATGAGGAAGACAAGATCTTGATGAGGTTAATGTAGAGTGCACATCCAACAACAAAAATTTGACCAATAATGGGTTAGGATGACGTTCAACATCTAATTTAAAGTGTGTCAAAATTTCATGGTGAGAGATCAAAGATAGTTGTGATGTTATATAATATAAAAAATCTCTTACCCACATGTTGAGTTAACATAATTCAATCACATGCACCTTTTTAATTAAGAGACAATTATCATGCAAAAGACCCCTTTCTGTTGTTCAAGAGAAAACATTACACTTGTCTCTTTCTTTGTAATAGCTATGTATACACCTTAGGAATTTAGAAAGTTGTAGGAACACTAGGGTAATCATTTCCCCATGTTGTGCAAGATCTATTGCAAGGGGTAATACATTCATAGCTGAAAACTATGGTATGTGTTTAGGACACATACAGTGAAAGTTGTATTAGATTCTATTTCAAAAGCTTTTCCAAGCTAGCCTTGTTCTTGACATCTCTTGAATAAGTTTTCTACCTTTCAATTGACCTTTTTCTAATTCTCAACCACATTGTCAATAGTACTTGTTGTATGAGTATCTTAATTGCTTTAAAAGAAAGATCTGTTATGTGGACTTCAAAATTATGATGACAGTTTAGAAGTTCCCATTGTGCCTCTTTTTGATAACTTATAAATTTTTGTAAGATATAACTATTGTGTGGCTACCCAAAAAGTAGCTTAGGAAAATTCATTTTCTCTACATGTTTATCACTGAATATTCCTATTGGATAAGATTCTTTAGTAGGTGTTATTTCAATAATTTTGTCCTACATGTTTCACATGATTTTTGAATTTGTAAATCCATGTATCAATGCTTCTGATGGGTAGACATTTTCACCATCACTGCTTGGATCAAAATTAGATGGCATGGTTTTTGTTAATGTTTCATCTTCTTGTTATTCTTATAGAAATTTCAACCATGTATCATTGATTTTGACACTTTGAGATCGATACATTATTGTCTATGCCAATTTAATAAGATCTTGCATTATAACATTAGGTCTTAGCATTCTTTTTTGAAAGGTATTCTTATATCCAAGTCATCACTTAAGAGAAACTAGAACTATTGATGTTTTAATTTAATGATAGCGGTAGATCTATTTGCACATTTTTCAAATTCATAGGCACATTTATGAAAGATCTAGGTAGGTCCAAATGTGATCTTATGTGTCCTTGTTCCTAGATTTGCACAAAAGCAATTCTTTTGGAGACCAAGATTTCCTCTAATTGACTTTATATTTGCACATTTTCCAAAGGACTATTTTTTCAAATATTTTCTAATGTTGCAAACTTTAGTAAGGTTGACTACTTTAGAGATTTAGCACAAGTTTTTCATATGTTGCCACTATGATCTAGGTAATTACATTCAATTAGTGATCTCTATGCATCTATTTCCTTTGTTCTCACATGTTTGATATCTTTTTTGATTTGTAAAGTTTGACAAATTGGACATGTGTATTTTGGGGTCTCTTGTATTTCAAGTTCATATCTTTCTATTGATGCCTTCTTTGTTGCTCTTTTCTTTATTTTTATACTGTGAATTATTCTTGATATGGGTAGAGTATTAATATTGTATTGGTGTTGACTACTATCTAGAGTATCTTTGTTGCAATCAACACAATTTTTTTTATTACTTAACATTTTAGTTTGAATGCATTTTTCAATATTTCTAAGAGTTGGTGGAAACCTTTCACAAATAATATGTTGATCTTCTCCTTGTTTGGAGTTGTGATGCTTTGTTTTCTTTTTTTGTTTCTTTATATTTTTATTTTTTGAGTTATCCATATCTTTTCAAGGATTTTCTTTTAGTTTGTGCAAATTAGAGGTTTGGTTCGTGCATTGGACTCCATCTAATTCTAGTAGAGGTTTAAAATGACAATGAATAGGATTTGTATCATGAAACAATATACAATATGGTTTTTTGTTCAATGATCGATTGAAATCTAGGTATTGTTTCATTGTTTTTAGTGAGATAATATAAATATAGATATTTAACCACTTAGAAAACTAGTTAATGCAAAATATGTCTCTCCATAAACTAGTTTCCCTATAGTTGTTTTGTTCCTTTGCAAGAAACACATTCTTCACAAGTAAGTGGTCTTGTCATTCACATTATGAACATCTTCTATGATCACATGGTGGAGCTGATGATTATATGCATGTATTGCTTCAAGATCTCCTCTTTCAAAGAAAATTGAAAAATAATCTACTATAACACTTCATAGCTCATTTGAAGTTTTTGTAAAATTGAGTAAGAATTCAAGAGAGTCAAATAAGCAACTGTCAACATTGTATTTGAATTATTTCAAATTTTGTAGTCCTTTCTTTTCCAATTCTAGATTAGTATTGCAAGGTATTTTTAATACTCATTTAATGATATGAAAATTTCTTCATTATAATTTGATATAGAGGGATATGTCTAGGAAATATGAAAATGTACTATATGCAAATCAGGATACCCTTCAAATTTGTAACCACTTTCTTAACCTTTACACCTCATTTCTTTCACTTTGTAGAAAGCACACATCCTTTGAAGTTAGTCGACATCAAAATTTGTGTATAACACATTTCAATAAGTACCACTCAAAAGCTTTGATAGTATAATTCAATTTTGTCTTTTTCAAAGCTAAATTATAGGTAGATTTAAAAAAGGAGAAATATTTTAAAATATTTCATAGATACTAAAGTCTTCCTAATTATTAAAATATATGTATATGTCTACAAGAATTTTTATAGTGCTAGAGTAGCTCAATGTAGAGTCCTTAATAGGATGCTTAAAGATTACTAGGTATGTGCATATATCTTTTTATGTTCACAAACATTTTAGAGTGAATGCATACATCCACGTACATATTTTAAGAGTGTTTTCTCAATATGAATTATAACATCCTCAATTTCAGATAATTTGCACTTTAAAGAAACAATTGCCAAAATTATCTTCTCATGAAGTGAAAGTTGTGTCTTATCAACACTATCTCTTGGGTGGATATTTTCATATGTTAGGCACCCTCCATTTGTTTTCATTGCATACACACAATTGCTTCTATAGTTCCCCATTTCATTTGTATGTCACAAACTAACATCATAGTTGGTTGGATCTGATTGTATTGGCAAACTAGTTAATTTTGAATGGAGGGTGGATTTTTCATTGGACTTGGTGATGTTCTCATTCCCTACAATACAATTTGAAGAACTAAAAATTAGACATCCTTCAAATTAAAATTTATATTCTCATATATGATTCATGCATATTAGTCAAATTGCTTTAGTAGACAATCCTTAGTTCTCTATTTACTCTCATTACATAAGGTAGTAAAAATCATAAATGAAAATACCACTCTATTCCTCTATCTCTATCTACTACAAGTCATTAGATTTCAATATTCTCACTACACTTTGTAACAAATTTGAATGTCCATCATTGGAATTATATGCTGGTGTTGATTTTCCTTCAAAGCTTAAATGAATATTTGAAGTATTATACAAATTTTATAGAGGTTCTCTTCTATCATTTTCAAGTGAGTATTGCATAACTATGTTGTCTAGTAAGCCTAATGGTGAAACTATAAATGGTAGGATAGAGCTAGTTCCATACTAGTTGGGGAGAATTATGGATAATTCAAAATGTTTACTAAGATGGGTTAGGGAACAATTTCTACTTGTAGATTTTATTACGCATTGCACATTAGGAACCATTCTATTATCAAATGGGATATTATCTAGTGATGAAATTTCTAATAGTAAGCCATCAGGAATATTAGCCAATGTTAAATAGTTAGGGCTTTTCTTGTTCTCTTCATCCATGGGGCTTTGAAAGAGAGGATTTTTTGTGATTAATGTTAGACTATTGAGTACTAAAGCATTCTTTTATTCCACTAATACATCATAACAATTGATGCAATTCATTATGGATTTCTTGGATAGCGTCACTATCATGTATGCATTTGTAGCCTCCTTTGGAGTTTCAAATGTTCCAAGCTATTGGTGAAATTTAGTTTTTGGGTCACTTATCTATACAAAATAGTGACCCTAATAATGTTTCCTAACATGATTGGAACATTTCCCACATTTGGTGGAGAGAAATTATAGTATTTCAAAATTAGACGTGTCTTCATTTTCCAAATAAAAAACTGTTGTTGTGTGAAACTAGCCATGGTTATATTTGACTCTATAGAGGAAGTGAACAATTTAGATAGAGAAGATAAATGAAATACATGATAGAAACAAACTTATTAGATTAAAATATATCTACCTAAATTCTATGTAGAAGAATGCAAAAACATTTAAATGTTGTCGTTATTTTGACTTTAATTTAACTTTAAATCATATTGTAATATTTCAAAAGGAATAAGAGGAATTGAAATATTTTTTTGTGTAGAAACATTTAGGCTAAGTATGGATTATCATTCTCCAATATTCATAGAAGTAGCACACAACACAATTGAATTAGGGTGGACGAAGAGCTTGACCAATGCAAACTGATGATATTTGGACACTTTGGTCCTTCTTCTTCAAAAATTTATATTGGGAATAAGAATTATAAGATATCACAACTACTAAAGAAAGTGTCTATATGACTACAATTAATAATTTACATGCACTTTAACATTAAGTCAAACTTGAAAATTAATTTAATTTACCGAGTGTTTGTAACATCATTTGTACGAAATATAAGCCTCAACTTGCATACCTCTTTATACCTTATTTTGTTTGAGATTGTACACACTACATATATTTCTAAATTGTGTACAAAGTTGCATAGAAGATTATTATGTTCAATGCAAATAGATGAATGCATAAAGGTGTTTCCTTAATAGTAAAAAAGAACACTAGTAGAATTTATATCTATACAAGCATGAATATTTTAGGTATAAGCATGGTTCTCTCATAGAGCACTACAAAGATTTCCATTGATAGAGTTCTTTTTATATGCAACCATGACCTTTGTATACCATAGTTATTTCTTTATAGTAGGTCCACCTTGCCACAAGAATATGTGAATCATATGTTATAGCATGTTTGTCACTTTATGTGTATTTGATCATAGCATTAGAAATAATTAGCCATGATCTTCAAATATTATAATAATTACACAATTCAAAGTTGTACCAATTGATATTGAGGTAGCATTTTTTAGGTTGGTAGAAAGGGACCCAAATTCAACTTTGTGGACATTTGAAGTTGCTTCAAGTATACTAGACATGTAAAACCAATTTTGTAGCAAATATGAAAGAACATGAACATTCAAGACATGTGCATTACTCATGGAAGCTTTAGAAGAAACCATTTGAAAGTATGTGCAAGTTACATTTTCTTCCAAAATGTGGACAATGTGGTGGACAATGTGGTCATTTGAAACAACTAGTATATAACAAGAGATATGCATTTGTATGTCACATTTAGTGAAGTAGTGTTTGTGTACTGTAGTGGCAATATTCTTCTACAATATGAAAATTATACACATATGTGTAACTTCTCCAAGATTTAGAACTGGTTGTTGCAAACCATATATACCTAACATATGCTTCCCAAAGGTGGGTAGGACAAGTGTTCAAGATTAACATTATACACATCAATTAGTTGGGCAAGTTCGAAAAGCTAACATTATAAAGCATGTGTAAATGGGATTTACATAGTTTTCCATGTACTAGTTAATATGTCTAATGTTGGCTTCACAATCTTCTTAGTACACTTTATATATCTCTACATGAAATGCCTTACAATAATACTACTTGGTAGGACTTTGGAAAAAATTGCAATAATTGCATGGAAATATGGTGCATGGCATGTAGAGCACAAATTTATTTTGCAAATCTTACCCTAGCAAGGTATGCAATAATAGCTTAATATTTTGGCATTGTAGGAGAGGCAACATTGCTTATCAAGAGGGGAAGATATGATTACAACAATTAGTTGGAGGTAGATGTTTGCAAATAATATCATATGACAATTATTGTATGGTTTACAAAATATAATCAGCATAATTAGTCTATAATATTATGCTCTTTGAATTAATAGATTTGCAACATATTATCAAAAAACAAATGTTCATCTGACTATCTTCATTATACATGCCATTATCTCCATTATTTTATAAAAGTAACAGTTATTCTACTAGCTACTTTTGCAGTACAATTAAAGGTAAAAATAACACTTCTTCAATTAGAGGTTTTCATAAATAACATTAATATATAAATGAAAGTTTTATAGTGATCATTTGACATGGAAACATACTAGATTCTTCTAATTTGTATTTTCAAATTTTGTGTGGACTTGAAGATCTAAGATGACCATTGAAGAGCTTGAAAATTTTGTTAAAATAAGTAAGAGATTAATCATAGTGGATTTATGTAAATTTTTAAAAAATACCATTCAAAGTTATTTCAATTAAAAAATCTTCAATAAAATGTTTCTATATGGAGAAAAAATGCCTATATTACTTGTTTAGTAGAGAAAATTTATCAAGCAATAGACATGAGAATTAATAATTTATCTTATTCAAAACTTCATAACGTAGAAGTAATTAGCTATACTATTCTCAGTGAATTAAAATATCCCTATGTGAAGAATATATTAAATTTGAATTGTTTGTCTTCTTGTTTTGACATCGCACAATTTAACATCACTGCAAATAACATTACATAAGAGGATTTTACTATATATTTTGACCTTCCAACAAGAAAGGTATAATTAATTTTTTCAACATACTCAAAGGTATACATAATTAATTTTTTCTCAATTTCATATCCTATGTACTATGTGATGCAAAGCCTCACCTTGAAAAACTTAGGAGAAAATAAATCACACAACTAAATTTGCACCAAAGGGTTCATTCATCTTAGGATCAATTATTCCACCTAACTCAGATTCCTATCTATTTGACTCTCTTTGTATCAACTAATAAATAGACATGTGATAGGATCCCCTTCAACCTCCTATAGCAACATTAGCTTTCTAGCAAAGTCTAAATGTAAACTAACTAGGTTCTCCTTTGTTTGAAATTGAAATACATGGACAACTTTAATCACCTTCAAATGTAAAAGTGGTAACCAAACTGACCACCAACAACCCATCAGCCAATATTAATCCATTTATGACCTTCATGGTTTTAGAACATAATAATAGACTGAATGTTGACCATGAAATTCTTGGTCACTTATAACATCTACAAATTCTATATACAAAAAATAAATTCCCTCTATCACATATCAATTATGTGATCTAAACACATTGGCAAATGCATGGAGATATTCACTGTGAACATGAACTTTCTTCTGCACAAACACAAATGGAAACAACCTCATGTGATAGGAGCCCCTTTGACCTTCTGTAGCAACATTAGCTTTCTCGTAAAGCTTAAATGTAAACCAAATGTATTCTTCTTTGTTTGAAATTGAAATACATGGACAACTTTCATCACCTTTGAATTTAAAAGTGGTAACCAAACCAACCACCAAAAACCCATCAACCGTTATTAATCCATCTTCTGACATATACTACCTTATGACATGCATGGTTTTAGAACACAATAATAGACTGAACACTGATCATGAAATTCTTGATTCCTTATAACATCTACAAATTCTATATACAAAACAAAAATTACCTCTATCACATATCAATTATGTGATCTGAACACATTGGTGAATACATGGAGATATTCATTGTGAATGTGAATTTTCTTCTGTGTGGACACAAACAAAAACAACCTAAAAAGCAAACTAAAATGAAAACATGAAAATATAATGCATAACCCTCTATGACCCTAGAAAACATATCACAGAGAGTCTAAAAGACTCCTATATGCTATCACAACCCTCAAAACAATAAGTATTTATATTCACAACTCAAAAATAGGATTTCTTGTAACAAACTACAAGGACCAACAAACTTAATTTAGATTCAAAATTAGATAGATACATTGCTATTCTGCAACTAGATCATTGACATGATCTCAAGATTTAGAGTATCAAATTTAGGGAAGAAAGACAGAAAAAAATCATTTCCAATTGAAAACCCACAAAAATCAGCAAACTTCAAAAACTTCCATATCCTTTTCTATTGTATTCGATCCTCCTTCAGTTACATAATCTACCTTTTTAATACTTTCCCATCTCTAACATTGGGAAGATGAAACATCACCCTAAAAAAGACTAAGAAAGTAAAAACTATTTTTGAGTCATGAAAGGGATTGGTTAGGTATCTGAATCTATCACAAACTTTTCTAGCTATTTAGAGCCTCTTGAAGCCATTGATTACGTAGCTATCTTAATTTTTTTAAACACATGCACACACTTAGAAAGAAAAATGACTCAACTGAAAATAAAATTAACTCTATCCTAAGTGGATATAATTAGAGAGCTTATAGAATCACTACTCCATTTATGTCACCACATTGTAGGACTTTACTACAAACATCAAAATTTTAATCCTACTAACAAACACATTAAACCATGAAATAAACTTCCTTCATAGTGTATGTACTTCCTATAGCATCATCTTTCTTATATCTTCATGTTGCACAATTGTAAAGTATTGTTTCATCTTTGTTTGTTCCTATAGCATATTTCACCATGTTAGTTCAAGTAGCAAAATCTATCTGGTATGCCTTTGCAACATACTCCCCTGTGGACTAAATCTGAAGTCCACTTGAGATGCGGTGCTATAGTAATGAACCATGCTTATTAATTTTTTTCTCATCCATCCAAAATACTTTTGTTGCATGTATGTTCTTCCATTTGACAAAATACTGAGTGTATTGTGTCCTTTGAGTCGTCTTTATCTTTGTATAGAGTATCTTCTCTAGTTAAGGTGGTGCTATTTTGGGTAGTTTTTGCAAATATGTTGTTACTGAATCCTTTTGTGTAGGTTGTGCTTCTGAACCTTTGTATGATGTGAGATCATAAACATTATATATGGGTGAGATGCCAATTTTTGGAGGTAACTAAATCTTGTAAGCATTATGTCCATACTTTTCTAAGATTTGACAAGGACCAACCTTCTTAAGAAATAATTTAGTATGCTTGGTTTGAGGAAATCTCTCTTTCCTCAAATATGCCCACACTAAATTAGGATATGTGCAGGATCATGTGTGCCAAAAAGTAGTGATCTAAAAAATCTGTAGTTCTAAAATATCTCAAACCATTTCAAAATCTCAACTTTTTTCCCACCCACCCTGATACTAAATGTTAAATGAAAACAATTAGTATCTTTATCAGATCTACTATATTTTTTGATATCAAACCTATATGGTCAACTTTAAAAACATCATTAAAATGTGCTTTTGGCCTATATTTATGTGATTTTTACTTCAAACATGTAGTTGACAACTTTTTTTTCACCAAAATTTGATGAAATGAAAAGGGTTTCTTAAGAATGTTCTTATCTTTCCATAAATGTAAGGTTTGTCAAATTATGAGTTTAGTAAGTAGTTATTACTTATTTTCTAATATAGTTATGTATAAAGTTCTAACTAACACACTACTTGAAAACAACTATAACTTTCAAATGGTATGACATTTTTAAACCTAAAAGATGCATCACATTCTATGTTTCTTCTACTATAAGGGAAAAAAAAGAAAAATTGAATTTTACATAGTTTTGAATTAGTTAAGGTGGTCAGAAATGAGAGTTTTTAAATTCTAAAATACTAAAGTTAAAAATTAATTAATTAATATTTATTTAGAATAAAAATATCCAAAAAATATGTTTCACATCTAGACACGAGTCTACTACTTATATCTAGAATATTATTTAAAAATATTATCATTTGATTTTGATTAAGGTGGTCAGACATACATCTACTTCTTATCTTTATTTTTAAATTTTTTGTAATATTGCATTAAATTAAAAATTTTGACCAATCAATTTTTATTTTTTTGAGACAAGTCCTAGTAGTTTAGAAACTAGATTCAATTTACTAGAGATTCTTTTCTCTCAACTTTTTGATATAAAGTTAAAAACAAGTAGAAAATTGCACGTCAAGTTGACATAACCTTGATTTTCTAATTTGTTATTGCCACTTAAGGGCATAGTTTAGTTGACCATGATCCTGCACATACCCATCACCAACATTGAACTGTACTTCTCTTCTTTTATGATCAAAAAATTATTTTTATTTTTTATTTTAATTATGTAGCCACAACTTGACTTGATCTTGGACTTCCTTAATAGCTTTAGCAAATTCTTCACCATGTGAAATACAAAGGAAGTGTTTGAAAGTTCTCTAATATCAATAATTCCTCTTTGGTGTGTACCATACACAATCTAAAATGAAGATTTTCTCTACTTCTATTTGCTATGTCATTGTATGTGAATTCAGCTTGTCTAAGTATAGAATCCCATTTTTCTCCTTGTTTCTTTGTAAGGCATCTTCACAAGTTTCCCAAAGATATATTAACAAATTCCATTTGGTCATTGGTTTGTGGATGATAAGCAATTGAGAAAGATAGGTTTGTGCTAAGTTTCTTCCAAAGGGTCCTCCAAATATGACCTACAAATCTGTCATCTCTATCTGATACAATATTCAATCATAATCCATGAATTTGGACTTTCTCTTTAAAGAAGAGATCTGCTATGTGTGAAGCATCTTTAGTAGATTTGCATGGTAGGAAATGTACAATTTTGCTAAACCTATCTACCAAAAAAAAACACTATCATGCCTTCATTTTGATTTTTGGTAATCTCATAACAAAATCCATACTGATGCTTTCCCATTGTCTTGAAGGAATAGGTAGGGGCTGGTATAATCTAGAATTAGTACTTTTCCCTTTGCTTTTCTAACAAATTGTGCATTGTTCTACAAATTTTCTCACATCTTTTTGTAACTTTGACCAAAAGTAATGCCTACAAACCAGCTCTAAAGTCTTATCTAGTCCAAAGTGACTGGATAGTGCTCCACTATGTTTCTCTTGTATGATGTTATATCTCATTGAACATTTTGGTATGCAAATTTGTCCCCTTTTGAATAGTAACCATTCTTGAATAATAAAATCTTCATACTCATGATTGTACTTATCATCTAGTTTAGTAAATGCTTGATAAATCTCTTTGAAATTAGAATCATTATCATACATATATTTCAAATTCAAAACTCCTATAGTTTCCAAGTGAATTTGTGATGTAGTCAAAGCTCTTATACTTAAAGCATCAACAAACATATTTTAAATTCCCTTTTTATGGTTTATAGGAAAACTAAAAGCTTGTAATGTCTCTAACATTGGTTTCATACATGTCTATGATTTAGTTTCTCTTGATTGCTTGTGAAACTAAGGGCCTAGTTATCATTGTATACAATGATTTCTTTTGGCAACAAATAGTATCTCCATTTTTTAAAGCATTGGACAAGGACATACATTTCCAAAGCATATGAAAAGTATTTCTAGTTAGCATCATTGAGTTTCTCAATAAAGAAAGTTATATGTCTACCCTCTTAACTAAGTACACCTCCTATTGTTATGTTGCTTACATCACATTCTATTTGAAATTTTTTATTAAAATCAAGAAATCTAAGGACTAGTTGTTGAGGTACTTTTTTCTTAATAAGTTCAAAGGCTTTATTTTCTTTTGGTATCCAAACAAATTTATTTTTTCCCTCCTTTTATAGTATTCAAAATTGGTGCACAAATCAAGTTGAAACTCCTAATAAACTTCCTATACAAAGTGGTTAAACCATGAAAGCTTCTAATAGAAACAATAATTTAAGGAATTGACCAAGAAAGCATTTCACTTACTTTATTTTGAACCATATTATGTGTTCCCTTTGATATTACAAGTCCAAGGTAGATTAGCTCTTTTTGCATGAAACTGTACTTCTCCAAATTAATCATCAACTTTTCTTCTTGTAGCCACCTTAACACCAAGTCTAGAAGTCATCTAGATATACTATCACAAATTTTCTTGAAAAAATCTTTGAGAATTCCATTCATGAGTCTCATAAATGTAGTAGGAGCATTAGACAATCCAAATGATATTACCTTCCACTTGTATAATCCCTCATTTTTTTTGAACATTTTTTTTCATTCATCTCTTGGCCTAATTCTTATTTGATGGCATCCACTTTTAAAATAAATATTTTAAAAGTATCTCTCTTTACCCAAAAAGTCAATCAAATCTTCTATACTAGGCATTGGAAATCTGTACCTTATGGTGATTTTGTCCAATGCTCTCTAATCTGTGCAAAGCCTCCATGTTTTCTCTTTCTTAGGTGCTAGGACTATAGGTACTACACATGGGCTTAGACTCTTTCCAATCAAACTAGCTTTAAGTAATTCTTCAATTTTGTCTTGCCATTTCTTCAATCTGTTGTAGTGTTAGTTTGTATGTAGCCTTGTTTGGCAATGTTGAACCCGATATGAGATCAATGCAATGAATGATTTCTCATATATGTGGGAGACTTCTTGGCAATCCATTAGCCATGATTTTGTTTTACTTGTCCAGAATTAGTTTAACTTCTTCCAATACCTTTTATGTCCTTTTTTCTACCACTTCCACCTTCAAGTTTGAACTTTCCATTTTTTAATTTCCTTCCTCAATATGATCTTCAACATTCTCTTGTAATTTATCTTTCAGAATGGTGATCAATGTAAAAAGTTGATAGTTTTATCCTTTCACTTCCTTTAGGAATTCTTTCTTACCCATTACCGTGATCTTAGCTTCTATAGTTTTTGCTTCTTCTTGGCTTGATTTAGTTAGATGTATTAATTCAATGACCTTTCTATTCTTTGTGATGGTGTATGTGTTATTTACTCCATTTTGTGCCTTGAGATCATATTTCTATGGACTGCCAAAATGTAAATGACATGCATCCATACTGACAATGTCAAACAACAATCTATCTTTGTATGCTCCAATCTGAAATTCAACCCAAGCTTGTTCTTCCACTATTCTATGTTGTCCTTTATTTATCCAAGACACTTAATAAGGATACAAAGGAGGTGCTCTTGTTATTTTTAGCTTCTCCACCATTTCAAGAGCTAGGAAATTTTCTATAGAGCCAAAATCTACAAATACCTTGTGAACTTTTCCTCCAGACTTACAAGTAGTTCTGAAAATAGATTTTCTCTATGGTGGTTTTTCTTTTATAGGCATCTTCAAAAATTTTGTTATCATCATAAGGGATTCTCCTCTCTCTGGATTATAATAAGTTTCTAAATCATTTTATGAATCAACTTCTTGTGTTTGATTTATTCTCCTTTCTCCATGAGTATTTGAGGTTGTCTTTGCTAGACATTTGTGTGTCATATGACCTTCTTGATTACAATTATAACATCTTATTGCTCAAGTCATTCTTCTTGGCGATCTTTCTTTGAAATTTGGTCTTCTACCTCTAAAAAATTCTCTAAAATTATTAAACTTGGTTATTTCATTAAATCTCTCGCTTGTGGCTGAAAATTTGGACTTCTTCTTTGAAATGTGCCTCTTCCTCTAAATGACTATCTTCCTCTACTTTTACTACTATTCTCTTTTCTTCTCTTAATTTTGTTGCCCACTTTCAAAGCTAGTTGGTAACATTTAGCTATTATGTTACTACTCAATAATTGCAACTCCTCTTGTATGTTCATTCTTAGACCTCTCAGGTATGTTGCTATCTTGACACTCTTAGGTTCTATCAATTTTGATCTTAGACACAATTTTTGGAATTCCTATAAGTGCATATCTCCATATCTTTTTGTTTGAGAATCTACCTCTTTTGATGTAACTATGCTTCATAATCTTTAGGAAGATAAGTCTCTTTCACCATAGACACCATCTTCTTCCATGAACAAATTTTTTTTGTAGTCCTTTACTCTTTCTTCTTGTAGAAAATTGCACCATGTAAGGATTGCTCCCTTCATCTTAGACTTAGCCAACTTCACTTGCTATGATTTTGAAATCTTCTCACAATCAAATAAATTCTCTAAAGCTTCAATCTATTTCAAAACTACATTAGCGTCCATCTTTCCTATAAACATAGGTAACTCAATGGATTATCCTCCCAAAGCCTTCAAAGCTCTAATTAATGGCCCCTTATGTTTAGGTAATTCATCCTCTTCATCAGTTCGGACCTCTTCCTCCTCTTCTTTTGTCACTTCTTTCTTCTCAACCACATATTTCATGTATTCCATTTATTATTTTCTAATTTTGCTAACATATCCTTCAATTCTCTATTCTCTGTTAGATGGAGCTTCTCTTGTTCCTCAACCTTTTTAGCTAATTTTGCATTCATCACCTTGCTTGATCCTACTGAGGACTCTTCATCGAGTATATAAAACATCAAACTTCATACAATCTGAGAGCTTTGATACCAAAAATGATGCAAAGCCTCACTTTGGAAAACTTAGGAGGAAATAAATCACTCAACTAAGTCTACATCAAGGGGTTTGTGAACATTTAGGATCGATTATTCCACTTAACTCAGTTTACTATCTATCTGACACTCTTAGCACTAACTAATAAAGAGACATGCGACATGAGCCCCTTCAACCTCCTATAGCAACATTAGCTTTCTTCCATAGTCTTAATGTAAACCAACTGAATTCTTTGTTTGAAATTGAAATACATGGACAACTTTAATCACCTTTGAATGTTAAATTCATAACCAAACTAACCACCAACAACCCATCAATAGGCACTAATCCATTTTCAAACATATACCACCTTGCAACATGTGTGGTTTTAGAATATGATAACATGTTGAACATTGATCATAAAATTCGCAGTCACTAACAACATTTGAAAATTTCATATGAAAAACAACTTTTCCCTCTCTCACATATCAATTATGTGATCTCAACAAATCAATGAATACATGAAAAGATAGTATCCTTGAATGTTAAATTTCTTCCATGTATACACTAACATAAACAAACCAAAAAGTAAACACAAATGAGAACATGAAAATATAATACATAACCCTCTCCAACTATAGAAAATAGATTGAAAAGAGTTTAAAAGACCCCATGTATTGTCGTGACCCTCAAAATGGCAAGTATTTACATTCACAACTCATAAATTGGATTTCTTGTAAAAAAATACAAGGACCAACAAACTTAATTTAGATTCAAAATTAGATAGATACATTTTTATTCTATAACTAGGTCAATGATATGATCTTAGGATTCAAAGTATCAAATTTAGGGAAGAAAATAAGAAGAAAAACAACAATTTGCAATAGAAAACCCATAAAAAATTTATTTAAAAAATCAAAAAAATTCATATCCTCTTCTATTGTATTTGATCCTCCTCTAATTACATAATTTTCCTTTTGTATACTTTCCCATCTCTAAGATTGGGAAGATGAAACATCAACACAAAAATACAAGAAAGCCAAAATTGTTTTCAAATCATGAAAGGGATCTAATGAAGGGTGCTCCCATTAATACTATATAAACCATAACATAAAACAAAGAAACAACAAAATATGCAAGAACAAAATATGCACTTCTTATTATCGCCACAAATGCATAATTACAGAATTCTCAATTACAATATGCTAACCCAAATGGGTGCCTTAATTATAGTAATCTACAAGATAGTCTTCTGAACTATCACCTAGAGTTGTTCTAGACAATGTTCAGGCCTTTCTTAAATAGTCAATTTTATGCCGCCCAAGAAGGTTCTAGATGATGAAACTTAATACCTATGGCTAACAGACCCTAACAATACATATAGATTGTCCAAATACATCTTTGACAATTATTATAGGTATTTTAGGTAGCCCAACTTTGGAAGGCCATAACTCTCAAACTATTGCTTTGATTGGCTATTATGACCACTTTTTGGAAACACTAGCTCCTAGTCAATAGGCTCAGAATGGTGCAATCACCCTTCCATTAAGTCTTTGGACCTCATCCAAGCACTCTAAGGCCTCCAATAGTGAGCCTGATGATTTTCTACAAATGGTTCTGCCAAAAATCCATAATAACTTCTTTGATACTTAGCTAGAGCAATGAGATTTTTATAGTAGGCTTATAACTCTAAAATGAACCTTCATATAGAAAATGAGAACATTCTAAGCTCATGTGAAAAAAATACTAAAATTAGCAAGTTCCCATAAATAGTAACCACCCTATCTACTAGTCATTATTAAAATAGAAAAGACTAAAAATAAAATATTTTTGGGTGATGCAAGATTTCCCTTAAACCTAGGATGCTCCTGCATCAGACACCCAGGGTAATTTGAGAAGCGACTCTCTCATGTATTAGGTGTTCAAAGAAGAACCAAAATGGTGAACCTCCTCCCTTGCTAGCCATGATGAATCCTCTACTAGCCTCCTTTTCCATTTGACCAAGTATTCCTCATAAGTTTTGTTCCTTGTACTTTTGCCAACATGATTGTCTAGTATCTCCATAACCTCTTTTGTAGTCAAACTAGCTGCTGGTTTATTCCAATCCACTCTTGTAACATCATATCCATCACCTCCTTCATAATACTCTATTAAATTTGAAATGTTAAATACTGGTAAAATATTCAACTCAACAAGAAACTCCACTTCATAAGCATTTCCAAAATCATGCCTTTTCACTATCTTGCATGATCCAAACTTCTTCATCTTTAGCTTATAATATGTAACCACTAGAAAATGCTCCTTTCTTAAATGAACCATGACTTCATCTCCAAACTAAAATTTCTTATACCTCCTTTTTACATCTGGCTTAGTCTTGTACTATGTATTCATTTTTATGATGTGTTTCCTCACCTCCTCATGGATGTTCTTCAAATGTTCAATAAATTCTTCTACTTCAACACTACTTATCTCTCATTTATCCAACTACCTGAACTTAGAAGCATTTCTAGGACTACTCCCAAATACAATTTAGAAGGGTGATTTACTAGTACTCCTATTGACAAAATTATTATATGTAAATTCTGCCTATGGCGAAATCATATCCCATCCTTTTGGCTTCTCTCCAACCAAACATCTTACTAAATTTTCCAAACTATGATTCACAACTTTTGTCTATCCATCAATTTGTGGATGATGTGATGAACTAAACTTCAACATTGTCTTCAATTTCTTCCACAATGTACGCTAGAAATACCCAACAAATTTAGTATCTCGATCCGAAACTATACTCTTTGGTAGACCATGTAGTCTTACCACTTCTCTAAAAAAGAACTCAGCCACATGAACAATATCACTAGCCTTCTTGCAAGAAATAAAATGTGTCAACTTTGAAAACCTATCAACCATCACAAAAATAGAATCATGCCCACATTGTGTCCTAATTAATCAAAGAACAAGATCCATGTTGACATCCTCCCATAGCTTCTCTCGTATAGGTAATGGTTGATACAACCCTTTATTCTACTTCACTCATTTCGCCATCTAACATACTCTACAACTTTGTACAAGCTTCTTTACATTTTGTTGAAACTATGGCTAGTAATAATTCTCAGCAACCAAAGCAATGGTTTTATCTCTACCAAAATGTCTAGCCAATCCTCCACTATGTTTCTCCTTGATGAGATTCTCTCTCATTGAAATTCTAGGAATATAAAATTGGCTTCCTTTGAACAACACACTATCTTGGATTATGAAATTCAACCACTTTGCCTTGTCAATTGTAACAAGTTCTACACAGGCCTTCAATGTTTCACCAAAATTAGGATCATCTAGATACAATTTACTGAGTTCCTTGAACCTGACCACCTCTATCTACATTTTTGTTAGTAAAAGTTGTCTTCTATTAAGAGCATCTACACCTTTGTTAAACTTCCCACTCTTGTGTTTCAAAAAGAATGTATAACTCTGCAAAAACTCAACCCACTTCAAATGCCTTTGTTTCAATTTTCCTTGACTATTTAAATATTGCAAAGCTTGATGATTAGTATACAAAACAAACTCCTTAGGAAGAAGAAAGTGTCTCCATTTGTTCAATGCTTGAATTATAGCATAAAATTCCTAATCATAAATAGAATATTTTCTTTTTGCATCATTCAGCTTCTCACTAAAATAAGCAATAGGTCTACTTCTTGGCTCAAAATAGCTCCTATTGTAGTAAAACGAGCATCATAGTCTACTTAAAAGACCTTGTTAGAATCAGGTTGTGTTAAAACAAGTCATTCAATAACCTTCTATTTTAACAGATTAAAATTCTTATCTACCCCTATAGTCCTCTTAAATTCTTTCCTATCCCCTCTCATTGTTTCAGTCAGGGGTCCACAATTACTGCTAAAACCTCTTATGAACTTTTTGTAAAAACTAGCTAGTCCATGAAAAGGTCCTACCTCTATCACACTCCTTGGAGTAGGCCATTCAAGGATAGCCTTCACTTTCTCTAGGTCGATTTTCAAACCTTCTATTGAGACTAGAAATCCCAGGTACACCAACTCCTTTACAAAACTACACTTCTTTAGCTTTATCAACAACTTTTCTTCTCTCAACTTATCAAACACCTTGCAAATATGGATCAAATGCTCCTCCAATTTTTTACTAAAGATTAAAATATCATCTAGATAAAGAATAACAAACTTACCCAGAAACTCCTTTAGTACCTCCTTCACGACCCACATGAAAGTGCTCGGTGTATTGGTTAGCCCAAAAGGCATGATGAACCACTTGTGCAATCATTCACTTGTCTCGAAATAAATTTTACACTCATCAATTTTTTTGATATGAATCTAATGGAACCCACTCTTTAGATCTATCTTTGTGAAATACTCAACTTTTCTCAAACAATCCATAATATCATCCATCCTTGGCAATGAAAATCTATGCTTGATTGTGATCTTGTTGATAGCATGAGAATCTATGCACATCCTACATTTTCCATTCTTCTTTTGTGATAATATAGTTGGTACTAAACAAGGACTCAGACTCTCTCAAATCAGCCTCTTAAACAACTCATAAAGTTTTATGTTGAACTCTTCACTTTCAACTAGTGTCATTCTATGCATTGCCTTGTTTGGAAAATTGGCTTCTAGAACCAAATCCATCTGGTGACTAATCTTCCTCATTAGAGGAAATCCATCAAGTACATTATCTAATACAATATCAGAAAACTCTCCCAACATATTTGTAACTTATGTAGGCACCTCCTCTATTTCTTCTTTATTATCTTTTGGAATTGTGGCAAAATACAAATGCTCATGCTTCATACTTTTGAGAAATTCTTTTCCATCAATAAAACATATTTTGGCAGCACTACATACCTTTTCTTCTTTATCCTTCAATGACTTTAACTTATGTTTCACTCCATCCTTGGTCAACAGGCAAGTATTTGCTTGCCCATTATGTAAAATGTGCCTATCAAATTGCCACGACCTAACCAACAACATATGACATATATCCATAGGTATGATATTACATAGTAACTCATCCTGGTAGCTTCCAATCTTGAACTTCACTGAGCACTACTCATTGACCATGACCTTATTGTCATCTTACACCCAAGCAATATGGTATGGACATGGGTGTTTCTGTCTTTTTAGCTTCAACTTTGTGACCATCATTTTTGACACCATATTGTCAAGACTTCCACCATCAATGATCACATTACAACACTTATCTTCACAACTGCACCTTGTGTGAAACAAACTCCTTTGATCAAGTTCATTCTTACCGCTCAGTAGTATTCTTCTATTAACTAGGACCTCTCCTCTTTCAACATCTTTAGAATGCAATGATCTGGCATCTTCATCAACATCTGGCATCTTGATCAACATCTAGCATCTTCATGAACATGTGCAACTCTAGCCTGGCCTTCTATTCTTCAATATGTCCTTCCTTGGTGCTAGGTACATTCAAATTCTCTATTCCCTTCTTCTCCATAGTGAAAACATTTCCCATGAAAGCCTCCTCTTCCAGATCCTTGTCCTCAACCTCTTTCTCTATGATCTTTATTGCTCTAATCATGGAAATTGATCGAATTATTTCCCTTCTGGTTCTGACTACTACTTCTAGCCTCATCCTTGTTCTTATGATCATCATTATGACCTCCATAAGATCATCCACTAATTCTTCCACTACGACCTCGTCTACTATTCTTGTTATCAAACTTCTTGCTTAGTTTCTCCTCAACCCTTAGGGAAATTTGGTATGCTTCCTCAATAGTGGTCACTCAAACAAGATTCATCTCATCATAAATCCTTGGTCATAATCCATTAAGATAATGGGTGACTTTCTCCTTATCAACTTCTATATGGCTAATTCTAATGAGAACTCAATAACTCTCTTCAGTATACTCTTGAATAGATTTTATTGCTTGCTTCAACCCTTGCATTTTATTCAATATATTAAGCTCATAATCCATGATAATGAACTATCACTTCTTTTTATCCACCATCTGATCCTACCTAGTCATTTTTCCTTCTCCTCTTTTATTTTGATCCAACTGGATCTCCTGCCACTAGATCTTTGCATGACCCTTTAATTTGGCCTTCACAAACTTGATCCTATCTAGATCTTCAATATCTCCATATTCAAAGTACTCTTGATCAATTCCTCTATGTTGAGGTTTCTTGAAAATGTGGGAACATCAAACTTAGGTCTTTTTCCAATACTAGAAATGACCCTAAAAAGCTTCACCTCCTTTGGGTTAAGAACTTCCTCTACTATGTCTAGGTCCACATTTCCTTCTTCTCTTTCATCCTCACTTTCATCATCTCCTATGACAAGATTCATTCCTCTATGAATTTGTTCTCACATCACTTGCATTAACCTTTGGAGGGTTCTAAAATCCTTAGGTGTAATACCTTTGACTCTTCCACCATCCTCTCTTTGTGGAGGCATTTTTGTGCTTCCACTGAAACAATAGTACAAATTGCCTCACAATCGGCAATCTATCTACACACTCAGCCCAAACCCTGGTCCTAGTGTGAACTGCCTCATAGTCAATGATCTATCGACACCCTCAAGAACTCTAGCTCTAATACCACTTGATGAAGGGTCCTCTTCTTAATACCATAAACCATAATAGAAAACAACAAAACAATAGCAAATTTGAGAACAAAACATGGACTTCTTATTATCACCACAAATGTCGAATAATAGAATTCTCCATTACAATATGCTAACCCAAATGGGCACCTTCATTACAGTAATATGCAAGACAATGCTACGAACTATCACCCAAATTTGTTCTAGACAATGTTCAAGCCTTTTTAAAATAGGCAATTTTATGCCCCCTAGGAAGGTTCTAGACAATGAAACATAATACCTAGGGCCAACAGACCCTAACAATATATATAGAGTTGGCCAAATACATCTTTGATAATTATTTTAGATATTTTAGGTAACCCAACTTTGGAAGGCCATAACTCTCAAACCATTGCTCCATTGACTTTTCATACCTCATCTAAGCACTCTAAGGCCTCCAACGATGAGCCTAAAGTTTTTTCTACAAATTTTCCCATAAAAAATCCACAATAACTTCTTTGATACTTAATCTAGAGCAATAAGATTTTTATGGTAGGCTTATAACTCTAAAATGAACCTTCATATAGAAAATGAGAACATTCCAAGCTCATATGAAAAACTTAGTAAAAATAGCAAGTTCCCATTAATAGTAACCACCATGTCCACTAGTCCTTATTAAAGTAGAAAAGACTAAAAAATAAAATATTTTTGGGTGATGCAAGATTTCCCTTACACCCAGGATGCTCTTGCATTAGGACTAGTCATGTATCAGAATCTTCCACCAAATTTTGTAGTTGTTTAGAGCCTGCTGAAGCCATCGATTACTTAGCTAGGTTAAATATTTAAAACACATGAAAACACTTAGAGAGAAAACTAACTCAACTGAAAATTAAATTAACTTTGTCCTAAGTGGCTATAATTGGAGAGCTTAAATAATCACTACTCCATTTATGCCACCACATTGTAGGACTTTATTACAAACATCAAAATTTTAATGGCACTAACAAACACACTAAAACATGACATCATCTTCCTTCATAGTTTGTATACTTCTTGTAGCATCATCCTTTTTATATTTTCATCTCACATAATTATAAGTTATTGTTTCATCTTTGTTTGTTCCTATAACATATTTCACCATGTTAGTTCCATAGAAAACTTTGTTTGGTCTACCCTTGCAGCACTACATACATATAAGAATGATAAAAATATGCATGGCATCCACTTTTGACAAAGTTTGTTCAATTTCATGAAACTAAGTAGCATTGGTTATTATCAAGGAGCAAGTGTTTGCTCCATACAAAGTACTTAGAGGAGGAAACATATGCACTTGTGTGAATGTGATTGTACTGCATACATCTAAGATTCTCAAAGCAACTTGTTTTAAGAAGTCACATTGGTGAGCATGCAATGCATCATATACAATGGCTTTATATTTAGTTCTGATTGCAATTTTTATGGAATTATACACACAAGTTATCGCGTCACATAAATTGAAAGGCACAAGCAAGAATGAGCCACCTCGAAGGGTATTACTCATTTGTATAATGCATGTGTCAATATATGGATCATTGTCTTCAAGAAGCTTAAAGTAATGCTCGACACATACGTTTGCCAATTGCTTCACAATTTCAATATATTCCAAAATGCCCATATAATTGGTGAGGGATTTTGAAACAATGTAGGTATAATTTCTTGATCCAAACTTATTCTGCAATAATTCTTCACTAAGAACATTGTGCAAAGATTTCTTAATATTTGGACATTCAATTGCAAGCACATTTTATAAATGTGTAGATTCAATTGCACAAGTGATTGGACAATCCCTTTCTGGACTTGGGCTTGGAATAAAATTTGGTCACACATTCTAAAAAGTTCAAATATGCCACAATTTACTAAAAAACTAGATAAGACAAATGTTATGCATGAAATCTATTGTATGGTTTAGGTCATGGAAACTATAGATTTAATATGACATTGTAAAATTCATACAATTCATGTCACCTAGACTATTAATAAGTTTTTCTATAAAATATATGAATATTAATGTAAGACAAACCAATGTACAATAGACGGGGATGCAATGAGTTTTCATCAAATATTACTATTACATCCAAAACACTTGGGAATTATTAATTGAACACATAAACGTATCATATCCAGTATTGATGTAACAATAATAGCCTTATATGAATGTGTACCACTCTTGCCATATAATATATCTTTAATTTTAAATTAGTATGTATATTTAACATTTTATAAATACATTAAAAATCTCTTTTTTTAAACAAGACACAATTAAGCTACATTATAGCTCTTATTTTATGTGAATTAGTTTCATAAATAAAAGAATAAAGATTTATATTTACTTTTTGATCTTTTTCTATTTTTTCCTATTACAAGAATTAGAAATTAAGTTTAGTAAAAGTCATAAAAAACATAAAAACATTTAAATGTTACAATAATATTTTTTTGGGTAAGAATTTTTGATTCAACATTGTATATTAAAAAAAAAAATTATATAACTTAAGCATAGATGAGTAGGAAGAAATTATTTGGCATTAATAGTACTCTTATACAATGTATTAAGAAGAAAAGTGAATTTTTAATGATTTAACTTAAGTAAAAATAAATTAAATAGGAAAAATTATAATAAAGCAAGTTTTTCATATAGAAACAATCTTAAAGAATACATTCAAAACATGACTACTTTTGTTATGCACTCATCTCCTATCATAGAAATAATTTAAATAATTTAAGATTATATTTTACTAATTAATTTAAATATATATTAAAATGTTTAATAATTTTATTTTGTAATTTAAATTACTAATTGATTTTATAAATTAATTTAAATTATATCATAATTGATATATATTAATTTATTTAAACATGTAGTTTATTATATTGAATTAATTTTTAGAGCAAAAAACATAATCACAACTACAATATGATAATTTAACACAATATTTAAAAGTTGAGTGAAATAAATTCATTTATGTTTTGTAATTCTATCTGAAATTAATTTGATAACATTGATTTCTTTTAATTATTGATAGTAAATAAGTATTTGAATTACCACAGGGAGAAACCAATTCAAGATTGAAACAACCATACTTTTATAGAAGACGACTATGAGATGCAAAGAACCATACAAAGATCATAGTACCATGCTTATAGATTTACCATTTCCATCATCATAGATGATATGAGGTGTCCTATTCTAAAAGTAGCATCAAAATAGAAAATACTTTTCTATTATTGTGATGCAACAATTTGTAGGAATCAGCATAGAAACTTAGCCTATGAAGATCTATTTAGAAGTTTTCCAAATGTAACCATGCAAACATTGAAAAATGAAAGACAATTGTTGTTTGCAACTACTCCATGATTGTTTTTTGTGACTACTCCAACTACCTCCAATAATACTATAGGCATTCCAAAAAAATGGATACAAGCATGCATTCAAACTAAAACTATACCTTAAAAAACTATATTACTGGAATATATGTGTATGCATAATAATAACATGGTTTCTGTTTTCTAGTCCTTCTTATCAAAATCTTACTATGTTCCTAAATTGTACCCTATTAAACTTAGCTATACAAATTCTTTTGGCCATAGATGTTATAACATAAACAATAATGTTATCATCCTACTAATTAAAGGTTATTGAATTGCACTTTGGAAAACCTTGATGGGAAAAATGTGACCACACTTTACACAAACATAGACCCAACCTTGACTTCACAGCATCTACAATAAACTTGTTAAGCCTTCTAGCCAATCAGTAGGGCCTAATATCAAACAAATGGCTATAGGTCTCCAAAAAATTAATCCTATAGTGAAACATGTAGGCTCAAATTTCCAATGTTGCAACCTAATAATCAAACATGTGGACCTAATCTAATTAAGATCATAAATAAATTTAATAAATCAGGCCTTCAATGGAAACTTGTGGGCTCAAATTAGTAGATTGGGCCTAATTCAAAGCAAGGAAAAGACCTAAATTAGAGACTTGTAAACAAACATGTGGGCCTAGAGTTAAATGGGCTAGGTCTTATAAACATAACATTTGGACTCAAAGTTCACACTATAGGCCATATACATGAAACATGTGCCCTTGAACCTCTAAGCTAGTCCTTAAACTCAATCAATATAGCCACACATTTGGGTGTAGGGAACTAAGTCTAGAACTATTGATGAAATGTGTGACCCCAGAATTTGAGTGCCCATTTCTCAAAATATTTGACTTTTAAGAAAAACATATGTGCTCCTATCTCCAATGTGTGACTACAATCTCCCTAGATCATACCTAAATCAAGGTCCTACAAGAAACATGATTCATTATTAGCATGATGGTTTTGAGTATTTTTAATTGGTATGCAAAAATACAAGGGAGTGGTAAAACCACAAACCTATGTCTCCCTTTTCTAACAAAAGTATAATTGTTCACCTTCAATGACATAAAATTGGTGTTATCATTTTGAATAAAGTAAACTAATGAAATGTGTAGAAATGATTGAAGTTTAGGATTATAAATTTAAATAATTATTTTGAATAAGAATTCATATATTTTCCTAATTTTTATTGAGGATTTTTTAGTTGCTGAAAAATGTTGAAAATTAGGAGTTTAGTTCCCATCACAAAACTATATGGAATTAAATATCTCTCACTTTGATCTCAAACTATGTTATAGATAACATATAAAGCTAGAACAATCAAAAATAAAAATTGGCTTTAGGCCTATATTTTCTCTTTTATAATTATTTAAATTTCAACTCACCTAAAATTGATAGTTTTTATCTCCCACCACATTTTTCAAAACAAATCTATTCTAACTTGAATAACAATTATAGATTCTATAAAAGGAATCTCTCCTCTGGAACGTCGTATAATTTTTTTTTTTAAATGATATGATTTACTATTTTTTCTTTCTCAAAATCAACATCTTTTTGATTGTTAAAATACATGCTTGTAGAATTTTTTAATTATAATATACTATATCTAATCAAAACACTATAAATTCTATATGAGAATATTCTTGACTTTGAGCTCTATAAAATAGTGTTTATATGTTATTTAAAAATTATAAAAAATAGTAAGAGTTATTGAAATGCCACTTTTCTAAAATAATTTTATTTCTTTAGTAATTGCATACAAACTAGTATAAGACATGCATTTAATAAATACTTTCAATTGGAAAAGTGTGAGACCATATATAACTTAGCTAGAATGAATTTATCAAGATCATATGTTTGAACAAAATTGATTTTTAGATAGAAATACTCAAATTCACTCATTCTAATAAGTCAGTCTAAAAGGTGACATAACTTTGTACTTTTAGAAGAAAATGGGAAATTTCATAAGAAACCAAAAGTCTAAAGGCGTAGAAAACATAAATGGTCCCCATTCACATTAGAGGTAGGTTATTTTTTGAAAACCACTACAAAGAACAACATGGAAAAAGCCAATGAGGTACAATTAAAGAGGTCTCTATAAATTGAGAGATGAGACATTCAAGATTTTTGACCACTATCCATGGAAATGTATTACAAAGATCAAGAGTCAGTGAAATGGGGTAAACAAACATGAAAAAAAGTATTCAAGCTAAGAAACAACAGTAAAGAACCAAATAAGGGAACCAAATAGACAACTAAGAACTCAAGAATCCCCACATTTGAGATGAATGAAATGCTCAACAAATTACCCTCTCATAGTTCGATACCATAGTCATCACATGTGTGCTCATTGATAAATATTTTAATAACAAAGAACATCACATGGATGAACAAAAATTAAACAACTGTAGCTACCACTGCCTTGCCTTCGAAACAACAAGAATTTGAGAGCTCAAAGAAAACATATGCATTCATAGACATACAAAAATAGTATCTGAAATTTGAAAGAAATTAGTGAACAAAATGTGAAAAACAAGAGTTACTTACTTGACAAGAATGAAGAAATCTACATTTTGGTCTGTCTGATTTCAATAAGCATAGACCTAGACTAATATCTCTATTTGTAACTCATCACATTGATATTCAGAATGATCATCTAGCTACAAATGATTCAACCATTGTGTGAGGGATCTTGCAGTGTACTTAATATTGACAAGTTTACTACGTCTACTATTCAGTCAGATGAATCATTATGCACATAAAGAGAGGTGTTTGCCGAAATAGTAACATTCTATGAAAAATCTATCTTACAACACATTTATTCTGACACAAGCATAAAATGGATCGAAATTCGAACAACCCCTTACCTACTCTCTGCAAACAAATATCAATGCCCTGTACTCAAGTTTGACAACTAAAATTTTCAAAATGCAATAAGATTTCCCAAGCTTTTAAAGTTATACCTCTGCTGACAACCACCACTAAATGTGATAAGATCAATCAACAAAGATTAAGGAGAAATGTGTCATACTCATTTGCAATGGACATTAAATAAATGCATTTCAGACATAGTACCTTTCAGCCTACTTTCAACTAAGACCACTCTTTCTGAATGCACTTGTTCATACCACAAAAAGTAGAGAGCCGATAACTGACAAATTGGGATAAGTGTGTCTTTTCCAAGGCACAAGTCTTTAGTCTTCATTCTTATCCACTACTTCAAAAACAAATAATAGAAAACATTTGCAAATAAATAGTCAAGGAAACAATCCTCTCTAATAAAAAGTTAAAAGCAATTTTACAAAATAAGAAATTTGAAGACCAATATAGAAACATCATATTAGAACACTGTTTTGAAAAAATAAATTCATATCTCATTTACATGTTCTTAAATAATAAACTCATATCTCATTGCATAATAGAAAAAGACAAAAGACACACCTACTGGATGCCACAGTTTCCCACCTAGGACACGAACTAATATGATGCAGTTAAAAAACAGGTCTTCCATAGCTTACACGTGGGTTGGATTCATCGCTACCAAATGCCCTCTCCAAAAATCATATATCTGTTTCTGTGAGTGAAAAACAGTACGTGTCTTTCGGTGACAACAAATTATATATGAACACAAAATGCCGGCTTTACACGCTTTCCTTTCACATTGCATTTCATTCTTTAATGTTTAATGAAGAAGTTTAAAGTTGAGGTTGGTGACAAATAGTCATCATTCGTGGCATCACGAGCATGTCTCATAAAGCTGGGCAATTTTTATGAGAAATATATACAGTGAATTATAAGCATGAATCACTGGCTGAAGTTATATGGACGTAATAATTCTGGTAGTCGAAATAAGCTTTTAAAAAACACATATATGCCATAGATAGAGATGTAAACTTTGTGGAAAGCGGTGTCTTATACAATCGGTGTCATTAAATTTTGAAAACAGTGTACAATAAAATCTGGGTGAGTTTCGGTGCATTAAATAATGAAGTTGTGTGGATTCTCGACTTTCCTCCTGATTTTTAGGCGAGATGTAATGTGGACAATTTGGGCGTTAGAAATAGCAGACATTGTCAATATCATCCAACAATTTTAGATTATCAATTTGCTCCTCTGCCCTTAAATTCAGTGTGGCGTTTCTTTTTAACTCTGTGTCAAACTTGTCATATCATTTCCATTAAGTTTGTCTTTAGCTAAACCATGACATTGGATATTGTAGCATTGAAATTTGTCAACATTTCGCACTCATTATGAGATGAATTATGATATGTTTATGTCAATATGACCGGAGCACAACATGTCTTTTTTTAAGGGCCTGTTTGGCAATGGAAATACAAGCGGAATAGGCATATGTAAATTCTTAAAATTTTGAATTCTTCGTTTGGAATTAGAATACAAAGTAAAATAGGAATACGTATTCTAATCTTGGTCCAAAAATGAAGTTTTGCAATTCCACCCAAATAGGTGTTATTGGAATATGTATTCCTATTCCACTTTTATTTATTTTAAAAAACATAAATTTTGGGGTCCGTGAATTCCCCATCAAATATTGGCTTAACCAAACAGAGAATAGGAATACGTAGCCCCATTTTCTATTCCAAAATAGCTATTCCTATCCCCCTATTCCTATTCCTACAACTAAATGGGTCCTAAAAGTAAAGCAATTAGTGTTCAAGTAAACTGAGATATATATAGGTTTTATCTTCCTGCACTTTTTTGCACAAAAACAATGGACATGATTGCGAGGTCCACAATGAAGAAGAGCAATAGCTAATCTCGTAATGGTGGCAAAAGGTAAGATGAGAAGGGCCTAAAGTCCATCATGAGGAACATTACATTTTGTAAATAGCTAGGTTTAAATCGAATAGTTTGTGATTCTTTAAAAAATATTTTTATTAAGAAAAGTAGTAATTAATGGGTGTTGATTCGAAGTATAGTTATAACACTAGACATCAAAAGAGTATTACCACTATCTAGTAATGAAAGATACAGATATGTTAGATCTCCTTCTATCAATGACAAATGTTCACAAGCAACTAACCCGCCAACCGTAGCCAATGCTAAGAATGAAAGACTTGGGACAAGCCCCCACAATAGCTACAAACTTAAACCAAAAACAACAACAAAGGACCAAAGAGTGCCCTTTAAAATTTCTAGCAAACACTTGATAGCAAGGAAAATAAAAACTAAAATAGGAAATTACCATAGTAACAAGGGAACAAACTCAAGCCATCCATGCTTGTCAAATCACTAAGAAAAGAAATAGGACCAAACAAGACTATAAATCTAGCCTGGGAAAACATATTACACATCTTCCAACCATGGGTCCAGGCAAGGCTAAGCCTATAGCCTTGGAAAATGTAATAAAAAGTCTTTCACCCCTTGCACACTTCAAGATCACTATAATAGCAATGGGAAGAGCAGGAAGGAGGAAGACCAAACCCCAGAGGTAAGAGCAGCTCCCCCTTCTTCTGCTAACAATGCTACTAAAAGTAGCCCAAGTACACAATATCTCGATAGGATTCTTCTCTATTTCCCAATGCCTAAATATGATCTCTCAACCTCAATAAGAGATTGTTCCACCACCATAGGAGCTATGAACATAGAAGCAAAGAGAAAGACCTAAGCCATCCTCGTAGGTAGTAAGCCTCATCTCTACACCAAGGTGCATAGTTGTTGAGTCATCCCTTCTTCACAACGTGAAATACATCATCCACACATGCTCTATCTAGCTAGATCTCTTACAATAAGAAAAAGATACTCACAAAAAAAAAAGGAAGTACCTGCAGAACACATTCACTACCACATTCCTCCAACAACCATCTACCTCCATAAGATTTCTACCCAACTCAATAGGAAGTGGGAAAATAAAAGAACAAAACAAAGGACAAATCCACCACACTAGCATCCAAAGCCCCAAAATGACTACCTCAACTAGATTCCACCACCAAGTAGAGGAAGCCTTTACCTTAGAATAGGAGAAACCAAAAGAAACCCTAAAGCAACAAGCACTGAGAGGCAAGAGAATCCCCAAATGATGTGAAAAAGTGCCTAGCCAAGTGGAACTATTAACAGTAAAACCCTTGAAAATGAAGAATCATCTAGGGAAAACAACCCCATCAATAGAACTAGTACCAATGACAAGGACAAGATATTCCCCACAAATTAGTCCAACAATGTCCATGGACCTACAAACCTTAGGAGTCATAGGAGCCCCAAGAGCCATAATCAAAGGCCCTAAAAGGAAGCACTGCTGATGAATCTAATACACATAGTCATCCAGACCAAACCTATTTGCTTTCTCATCTCCAAAAAACTCTAAATCCAAGGAGACCCACTAGGGGTAGAGACCAAAAACATACTTGTGCCAAAAGACACCATTCAAAGCCCAAAGTGGGGAAAAGGAGTGCCAACAAAAAACACCTCCACCCATAAACTCCAACCCCTTACAGAGGTCTGTCAAGTGCACAACTTAACAACACCCTAGAAAGAAGCACAAGACATTCCACCTCCAATACCCACCCATAAGAGACAAAGCCCTCTAGAATGGGGAGAAAATCCATTGGAAGAAAATTGTCCCTCAATAATAGACATTTGCCAAACAATAGGAAAGCCACTCAATTTCCCACTAGTGATATCTAAATTAAGAATGTGACAATGCCCAACAAAGCTAGAGTGAGATAGCATGTAGAAGGGACCCCATTCATCATCCTTGTCTACTTTAGAATCCTTGCCCTTACCATCACAAGAGTACACAGAGTTGGGAACCATAGCTCCCTTGTTGTCTACTCTCCCGCTCATTGTTATGAATTTTTTTTCAATATTAAATAGTATTTGACGATATTTTTTCATTGAGGATATTTTTATTTATAAAATTATTTTACAAATTCAATATATGAGTGTGAGTTGAAAGATGAATTCCTTTAGTTAAGAGCTAAGGACTAGGGCCATCAATTTAGCCAAATTTGTACAAGGCAAGATCTTGACCTTATCACTCACAATGTCAAAACCTTGTGCTAAAAAGGACTTAATTTTTTGTGGATTCTTCAAGAACCTTTCAACTTCACTAGTAGACTAGGGGTCCATTGACAAATTTTATCAAGTCCTTTAGGTGGTTTCTTAGATATCTCACCTACACATTATGAAGAAAAAGGTAAAGATGAAGGTGAAACATTTACAACAGAATGCCACATTCCTCATGTTATCCTAGACTTTATTGATTTATAGGAAAATATGGCTAATAGGAATCTTTTTCTTTATCCTTTTTACTACATTAGAAGACTAAGAGTGGGGCATAATCAGCCTTGAGAAAAAATTTAAACTATTTTTAGTGAAGTCAGTTATCCTTAACGAGCTAAACATCAATAAAAGATAAAACAATGAGCATTACACATGAATATAAGATATTTATGTGAAAATTATATTGTGAGAGAGACCTTGAATAATGAAACATGGAAATAGTATCTCAAACACTCATTAACAAGTCTTCACATCTAACTATTATTTCTTGAATACTCCAAATTGTTCACTTTGTGCTGTATCTATTAACCTTTTTGGATGTAAAAACTTTATACCATCCACATCTATCATATATATAGTGTCCCTTCTATAGGAGGCAACATGAGACTAGTTGGTCCAATATTCAATGAACAAACTTTTTACATCTTAAAATAATTTGTCTTTTTTTTTTTTTTATGGAGGGTTTAGACTTGTGAGGTAGCCTAGCGAGGCACTAAGTCTATGAGCTACCAACTAGTGAAGACCAACACATAGACATTTTAGAAACCTAATACAAGCCCACTTGTGCCTAAAACCTCTTCGGCTTAGAGCCAAGGACTAAGGGGCATCCACGCCGTCAAAATCACCTAGGGCACGATCCCGACCACATCCCTTATGATGTTAGAGCCTTGCACTCAAGAAGACTTGATCCTTGGTGGGCTCTTTGTGAGCCATTCAACTTCAACAGTAGACCAAGGGCCCATTGAATGAACTATAAAAATATTTATCCAATGCTTTTGAATGTTTTCATCTATCATATTTGTCAGATACTAATCCATCTTTTTACAATTCTTCTAGGTACATTTAGTAATTGAAGATTTTCTTGAATATCATTTCTTTGAGATAATTTCTCACTAGTCATTATAGCCATTAATGCTCTACATGCAACACTTAAATCAACTCCTCCACTTGTGTAATCAATATATAGTTAAATGCTTCTTGAAAAATTTTAGTTTTAATTTTTATTACTATTGTATCTACTAATTTTTTCTTATTATAAGCAAACAACAACTCCAAAAAGGTGGTTCATTTTTCTCTTTCTTTTAAATAAAATAGCATGTAATTGCAGTAGATTCCAAATTGAGATTTATTCTAAAAATAATCATTCAAATTTCTATAAGATATAATTTTAATGTGGTTTCAAGTATTCAATCATCAAATGAAATATCATTGAAAAGAGAATATTTATCCATCTCCGTCAAATTTTTCATACTATAGAAAACTATTGTAGATTAACTATTAATGAATATTTCTTGTACCTAATTTGTAGATTAATTAAATAATATTAGGTTATTTTTAAACATTAACAAGTCTCTCTTTAGTCAATTTGAACAACTTTTTATTTTGTCACCACTTTTCTTTGTCATATACAACCTTGATCTAGTCCTTTTATTTGAGATTGCACAAATTATTCAGACTATGTTTCAATGTAAATCATTCTACATAATACAAAAAAGAAAAAGATAAACTCTAAAATTAACTTACTTGGAAAAATCAAAATCTTTTTTTTTTTTAATGTATGTGAATGATTGTAGCTTTTATCATGAACAATTGATTCTCATATCTGAAAGTGTACAAATAAATTTATTTTAAACAAAAAATCATTAAATAAATTTTCATGTATATCTTTTCAATTTTTTTATAATTAAGAAATAAAAAGTTACATATGAAATTCTCATGTTATAACTAAGGTGGTGATGCAAGTTATCCTTAAAGTTTATATCCAAAAGGGTTCTAGCCAAAATGGTTTTAGCCAAAATTGATTCAACCAAACCCCTTTTGTTCCAAAGATATTAGGTGTCATTCTAAGAGAAAACCAAATCACAAAATTTCTTATATTACTAGAGATTTTTAATTTAATGAAAATATCCTCCAAAAATATTAAATCTATTAAAAATAACTAAAAGTACTATTCTGTGGAGCTTAAATTTAAGGATATATTAATATAGGTTTTATAATGCTTTCATTAAATTTAATATATTCTTAGTTAAAAATATGAAAATTATATATTCTAGTATTAAAAAAGAGGTTGATTTGGAAGAAGAAAATATTATAGAATTACTCTAAAAAGAAAAGAAAAAAATATTGATCACTTTAGCAGAGAGTCTTCTCTGAATAAAAGTATATTTTTTAATTAGCGTACATTTTAGAGATATAATATGGTAGGAGATTAAAATTTTGAAATTTAGATTTGTTGAACTTTAAAATATTATAATGAGGAAAACATACATCAAAATTTATTGTTTCTTCATGCACTAGATATATATTGTTGACAAGTAGGTTTAGGGAAGCTCACACATTTTTTCAGTAATGGTACCATTATGTAGATGTAAGAACACATAATATATCTGTTGAGTATGGTAGATGATTATAAAGAAAATTGTCCAAGCACCACTTATGAAAATAATGAATAGATAGATCATTTGTTTTGGCTAGCATCATTGGAAGCAAGTATAGGGCTTTAATTTTGGGAGATTATCATATGGATAGTATAGATGATATGTGCAAGGCTTCTTAATATAGTTTTATTATTTGCATTATTTTTGTAAGGAAATGATACAATTAATATACTATCATAAAAGTAGAGCACATAGTACAAAATTACCATTTTGGTCAAGGAATTGATTTGACTTATCAAATCAACGACTTGGAAAGGTGCAAAAAACATTCTAGGGGTAAAAGTACAAAGTTTGGTCATGTATTCTAAATAGAATGGGATTATCATAGGCTTTAAACTATGATATCCAAAATTTTATTTCTAACTAGAGTTGTCACTCAAATCCACCTCTAATAAGGTCGTTATAGAAATCCATACCTTCATATATTTGTTGGCACATATGGAAAGAGCATAATAATTGTATCTTTAGGGAGAAATTCTCACCCATTTAATTGCTTTGCAAACCATAGTGAATCTCCTCAAGGAATGTAGTCTCAATTAGTAGTAAACTCTCATTTTCACTCATTTTATGAATGATTGAGCATTTTATGAATGATCAAGAATTGGTAGGAAAATGTGGTATTCTCAAATTGATCTCAAAATTTAATAATTGAAAAATAATTTATGGACAAAATACTAAATGACAAGCACCTCTCTACTACATACTATAAACTCAACTTCAACAACTTGTCTTGGAGTTGTGTTTCTATTGCGAGAAATTATTCAGGATGAATAGGGAACATTAGTGGTTTCTTATGTTGGTAATGGGAATATGCACATAAATGGTGTGAAAGAAGGTGGACACCATGAGAAAAACATCAAAACTATACATAACATGATCTTGTTATGTATACTTTTCATCAAATTTTAAAATGGGGCTTGGCTCATTAATGAGCCAAGAAAATAACATAAAAATTTTGATCTTAGACATAACTTGATCATGTTTTAAATGTGATTGATTCTCAGTAAAATGTGTTCATGTTATTAAGAACTTAAAGCATGGCATATTGTTCTTGATAACCCCGTCGAGTAATGCATAACAAGAAGCAATTAGAGAGATTGAGACTAGGATATAGAGAGAGAGGAGGGGGAATGAGATGTAGGGGGGGGCGGGGGTGGCGAGAGAGAGAGAGAGAGAGAGAGAGAGAGAGAGAGAGAGAGAGAGAGAGAGAGAGAGATGGGGGATGATAGAATTCACATTGCTCTATAGATAATTCCACAGCACTTGTCACTTCTCTATTTGAAAATTTGGTTTCTAAGTACATGTGCACTAAAGATCTCCTATTACTTCTTGAGCTATTAGTATATGGTGAGTATTTATCATTGCTATCTAACGTAGGCTCACATAAATATCTTACTTCTTTCCTTTACCATTTCCCTTTCCTTATCTCCTTGGGTCCTTATTTGTAACCTCTGCCATGGGTCAAATAATCTCTTCCCACTCTTTCTCAATGACCAAGTGGGCTTTCTCTCTTAATATTGAGTAATTAATTAATAGTTTCACTCTTAATATAATTCATAACCATGTTCTCCATAGATAGTTTTCTTCTTGATCTCCAAAATATTTTCTCCTCAATTGAACACTTTGTAATCAATTGATATACAATAAAAAAAATTTCTTGGCCAATCCTTTAAGCTTGTGATTGAAAATTTAGATCCAAAAAAGGGTTGATATATAGATTTGGTGGAAGAGTTGTACTAGATCCATAAAGTGTGCCCTAAGGGGTTTTGATAACCCTTAATTCATAGTTGATGGTTGTAATGTGTCTGATGGGGTCACAATGGGTCATAAGAGGTTATGTTACAATGTCCCTTTATAGAAGTTCTAGGACCCCTCATGGCTCCTTTCAACACATTACAACCATCAAGTGTGCCATAAGGGGTCATATGACCCCTTAGGAAACACTTTTTGGATCTAATACTATTCTTCCACATAATCTAGATTTCAACCTTTTTGTGGATCTACAGGCTCAATTATGTGTCTAAAGTATTGGCTAAGTGAAAACTATGACTATATATCAACTATTTAAAAATATCTAATTAAGGATAAAATAATGTAATGATGTATAATAAAATAGGCTATGGAGAATTTGGTTATGGACTGTGTTAAGAATGAAACTATTAACAAACTACTCAGTATTAAGAGACATAGCTTAATGGGTTACTGGAAAAGAGTGGGAACAACTTCTTTGAATCATGAGAGAAGTTATAGATAAGGACCTGAAGAGTTGGGAAGGGAAAAGCAACAAATGAAAGAAGTAAGATATGCATGTGAACCTATATCAGATGGTGACAATAATATTCATCATCTACTAGTAGCTCAAGTAGTGATACAAGGTCTTTAGTTGATAGGTACTCATAAAAAAGTCTCTAGAAGCTCTTATATTTTTCAATTGATGAAATACATGCACTGGATCTATAATAACTTTATATCTAGAGAGAGGGGAATGATATGGGTAAGGATGAAGAGAGGGAAAATGGGGGGTAGGAGTACAAGGGTAGTGGAAAAGGGAAATGATGAGAAAGAGAGAAAAAGGGAAAAAGACTTAATAAAAAGTAGGGATATAATTTGGATAAAAAAAATCCCCTTCTTCATAAATCAAGAAGGAAAACTTTATATTAGATATCTTACCCCATTTGATTTCACTAATTTTGAAGCTTTCTCCCAACTAGAATTCTTTCTAATTTTATAGTACCTACTAGACTTTCATGGAAGACTTGTAATGAAGATGTCACTTGCAACTACTAGACTATCATAAAAAACTTGTGACCTCATGCAAAGAGTGCAAGTCCTCACATGGTGTGCAACGATTCTTCATGAGTATTAGCGCGAAGCCATGCACTTTCTTGAGCGTAGCGGTGCACTTTCTCGTGCAAAACTTGGGACCAATGTACTTTCTTGCAAACATGTTATAAAGATGACATTTGCAACCACTAGAACTTCATGGAAAAATTATTATGAAGAAGGAACCTACAACTACTAGAATACCATGGAAAACTATTAATGAAAATGACACTTGTAATGAAGATGGCACTTGGAACTAGTAGACTGTCATTGAAAACTTGTGATGAAGATGTCACCTACTACTAGTAGACTGTCATGGAAAACTTTTGATGAAGATGAAACGTGCAACTATGAGATTGTCATAGAAATATTTTGATGAAGATGGAACCTGCAACTAATAGACTATCATGGGGTGTGTGTGTGTGTGTGTGTGTGTGTGTGTGTGTGTGTGTGTGTGTGTGTGTGAGAGAGAGAGAGAGAGAGAGAGAGAGAGAGATTGGGGCACCTCCACAATTATAGTTTAGAGTAATAAAGTATTTTCTTACTAATTAACTAATATTGATTTAATTATTAAGTCACTTATTATCTCTAGTTTACTTAAGCTAAACTTTAGGCATCTAATAATTAATTCTTTTAATAATTGTTATGATGTAACCTAGGTTTTACCTTATTAGGGTTTTGATCTCCTTTTATAAGGATTGATCTCTTTGTAATATGTCCATTCACTTCTGATAGTAGTAATCTCTTTTTTCTCATCATGAAGAATGTCTCATTTGTAGATCTAGGAATTCCAACCTCCACAACTTTTTCTTCTCTCTTTCAGTGATAGGTGTTTGCATGTAGGTGATTCTTGGGAGTTGTGTGGCTGATCTTTCATCAACTTCAACATGGTATTACAGCTCCAAATCTTCATGGCCCTATTCTATTAACGAGAAGTTTTGGCTTGACTTTAAGATCTATGCCTTTCCTTTCAAAGGGTTTCACGTTTTAGAAGATTTTTGTATTGAATTTGGGGGGTTACTTTTTTTGGTGCACTTTGACCCCAAATAGGCATCACTGCTAAGCTTAGAGCATTAAAAAAAGCTCCTATTTTCATACAAAATTTGTCCAATTAGTACACCGCCAGAATCTAAGCCAAAAACATATTGCTTTGAGATTGGGCATGTTTCTTGATGCAATAAAAATCTGATTTTTAGCATGAAAATCAATATTATTGGGCTCAAAAATCAACATTTTTGCATGAGGATCAAGATTTTTGGCATACAATTTGAGATTTTTTGGTACACAATTTTAGATTTTTGGTGTGTAAATCAAGATTTTTTGCATGCAAATCAAGGCAATTTTCTCAAAAATCAATGCATTTTGGCATAGATCTTGAGGCAGTGCATTTTTCCACTTCTAGCACTTTTTTGACTTACCTGTGGTTTTTTGGTCATAACTTGCTCGTCCGGACTTTATTTTGTACAAACGAGAAATCATCAAAAAGCTAGTTTTGAGCACATCGTGACAATGTGGTTTATTTGGACATTTGATGCAGTTTGATGTCCTTTTTATGAAATCAAATTCAAAGATTCTATTTTTCCTTTGGGAGACATATCTTGAGACATTCTATTTTCCATATTCTGCTCTAAACACATACCATTTAGTTTTTTTTCTTTTTTTGCATTCTGGTGGATATCTTGGTTGTTTTAGGTCTGCAAATCAATTTTATTGGTTTAGATGATTTTTCATAGGTTTTACTATCTCTTTTATCAACCTTGTGTCTCTTTTGATCTTTGTTGACATCCTGTGGTAGCATTTTTGCAAACCCACTAAGATAAAGTTTCACTCTATTGCATTTGGGGATCTTGCACATCTTTTTATTTTTTTGTACTCACATTGAATTATAAGATGGCTTAGGGGGTTTCATGTTGGCCATATTTGCCATCTTCCTTTGTCAAGTGATTTTTCCTTCCATGAAATTAGCCTCATGATGTGTCAATGGCATGTGCTATTATAGTTGTTTGTACTTCTTTTGCATTCTCAATGTACCTGGTTCTTCTTTTTGTAGGAGATATTTCTTTTAGTTTCAATATTCATGTCTTACCTCTCAACAATATAGGGGGGTTATGTTGGTTCTATTGTTTTCTTGGTTCCGTGGAGTGAGTTATTTATTCAATATTTGATCCTATGTACTAGGGTATTGTATTAGCAAGATACCTATGCATTTCAATTAGATGGATTATTTATCATATAAACATTCTCTCATTCCTATTTTTGGAGGTTGTGAAGATACCTTCCATCTTTGATTGATCAACTCTTCAGACTTAGTCTTCTCTACCTAGTCATGTTCTATATAGTGAAGGTTCTTTAGATCAATAGTTTGATAGTGTTTGAAGCTTTATGCTTTAATGGTGTTCTTCATAATCATCTTTTCTTCCTATCTTCTAAGGCATTTCCTAGTTTGGAGGCTTCTTCAGTCCTTCACTAGTTATTTTTAGCATTATTTCCATCCCTTTTTGGAGTACAGGGTTTTTTCCATGTGGTTTCCTCTATTTCTTCTCTTTCAAAAATTTAGTTGTGCTTTGGGTAACTCACCGGGCCTTGTTGTCAGGACCTAAATTTACTTTCAGTAGTAGTTTCTAGGTTTTTAGCTATTCCCTAAGTTTATCTTATTTTCTAATTAATTAAATCATATTGATTTAATTATTAAGTCACTTATTGTCTCTTGTTTACTTAAGCAAAACTTTAGGCATCTAATAATTAATTAATTTTATTAATTATTATGATGCAACCTAGGTTTTACCCTATTAGGGTATTGATCTCCTTTTATAAGGATTGATCTCTTTTTAATATATTCATTCACTTTTAATAATATAATTCTCTTTTTGCTCATAAAAAATGTCTCATCTGTGGATCTAGGAATTCTAGCCTACATAGCTTTTACTTCTCTCTTTCTATGACAAGTGTTTGCATGCCGATGATTCTTGGGAATTGTGGGGCTGACCTTTCATTAACTTCAATAGATGTCACCTACTACTAGTAGATTGTCATGGAAAAATTGTGATGAAGATAAAACTTGCAACTACTAGACTATCATAGAATTTTTTTGATGAAGATGAAACTTGCAACTAATAGACTATCATGGAGAGAGAGAGAGAGAGAGAGAGAGAGAGAGAGAGAGAGAGAGAGAGAGAGAGAGAGAGAGAGAGAGAGGTACCTTCACAATTATATCCATAAATTTTCCAAAGCACTTATTAATATGTTTCATTTCTCAAGATCTATACTTAATTGGCTATTAGTTCACACATCAATTTATCTTTCATCTAGGAAAGAAATCCATTAATTTTTCTAGCCATTCAAGAAAAATATTGTTGAAGGTTTCCTTGTTTGTCACATTAGTGTACCCTTGGCTCAATTTAAGACCCTTCTTCCTCCTATTCTTCACATACACACAAAATCCCATCATTAAATATTATTACATGTTTAAAATAAAAAATAAGGTTGACTACAATGAATCAATGTACCTTAGCGCTTTCACAGCAAGTCTCTTTCATTTCTTTGAATGATGATTTATCTTTTGGTCCAACCACAAGAATATCTCTCCTATATCTTAACCTTACATTGTATTGTTGCAATGTTATTAAGTTTTTCCTATAACTTGGGTCTCCATTTAGGTTACCAACAAACTAATTGATTCCAAGATTCACAGTTTGAGTTCTACAAGCTAAACTTTTCTTGATAGAATTGAAATTTGAATATTTGTATAAAACCCACCATACATCACCCCTCCAACAAACTCCTTGTACAATGGGCTATAGGGATTCATTGGTAAGACGCATATTTTTCTTAGAATATTTTTTCTGATTCCTCACACAATATTTTAAATAAGATGATGAAGGGATTGAAAAATGTGATGGTTCTAATTCATCCTATGCATGGTTGATTCAAAGCGTGAAACTCAGGATTTAGACATTTTAATGGTACCCTAGTGGATCCAATTATTTATTTGGTGAAATTAATCAATTTTTGGCTAGTTGCTTGTTTAATTAGACCTAATTAGAAGCATTAGGCCTCTAAACAATTGGCTTTACTTTTACACTGACATAATGTGATCGCGTTATGTCTTGTATGACAATTTACTCATACAAAACATAATACAATCATATTTTTTTTACAAAAAACTATGATCATGTATAGGCTTGGTAATATGCCTTTTATAGTACTATTGTCACAAAAGTTTGCACCCTTGTCCAAAGTTTTTACCTAAGGACAACCTTGGGAAACATGGGAACAACCTCCAAGCTATGGAACTTGAACTGCAAGGTTGAGTCTCTATAGAAGGCCAACTTCCTTTTCTATCAAGATGCACCTAACTACTCTTGGGGAGGAAAAGGGAGAAGGAATGCATGAAAAAAAATCTACCTACTATATCCTAAGGGGGTAATGCACCAGAATAGAGTGTTTGAACTTATCTCTACCCATGAGTACATAGTCAACCAATTATAACCTCAAAGAATATAGATTCAAACCTTGCTTAATTAAATAACCACATATAGATCAGACAACAAAATAATACTATAGGAAGAAACTTCACTTAATATCATTCAAATTTCAAAAGTAGATACAATCATGCATATTGCAGAACATAGACAAAACATTAACCAAAGGCAAGGAACCTTGCACAGTGTGTTAATGGATAAAAGAGACTCGAGAGAGGATTTACAATGGTTAAGAGGCATGAGAAATTATAGAAGTACACATGAAAGAAGTACTAGAGAATTAGAGAAAAGATCAACCCTTACAAAGATTACAAAATCTACCTATATAGCTCAGGCATAACTGAGATTTTTCTAAATGGAGTTATTCCACAAATACTATCCTAAACGTTCAGAGAATAATTATATAGCTCTTCTAGAAAATCTAATCTTGGCACAAATTCAAATACAATGAAATCCAATACTTTCCTAAACAGAACCTTGAGAAGACAAAATGATGCCATTAGGTCACTTTGACTAGGTAGATGGATAAAACTAGAGGTGGTGGAGTGTTTTCTTTCATTTACTAGACATGTCATTCATTGGAGAGTGGTTGGAATTGATTGTGAAGGTCAAATTGTGCAAGAAAACATCTCTTTCCCATTGTTGGCTTGACAAACCAGAAAAGTCAATAGGTCAACTGAGTCTAGCAACCAAGATGATCCATGTGGGCCAATAGTCTTATTTCTTTTCACCACCCCAAAAAGTCTCCACACATTTGACCATATCATTTAAACTAACTGTACCACCCTCAAACTTAACCATGGTGGTTAACAAAAAAATGTCCACCCAACTACCAATGCTAACTACATTGTTATCTGCTCAAGCCCACAAAGACACGTGTCCTTTGGCCACTTCCCCGCAATGTCTAAAATCCTCAAAATTTTATAATGAGAGAAAGCATTGATCATCGATCTATAGAAGATTGACGATCGATGAAAATCTTTGTCATTACTGCGCCTAGACCCTATTAATACTTTTGGGCCCACGGGCTACTCAGCATCCACCTTAACATGACCTAGCATCCAACTAGCACCACTTTTAAACTTGGTGGCCCATAGGGAAGGATGGACCCACCAATCCATATGTCACAACATTGCTTCTCCACATTGTTAGAAAGTCTGATGAAAGATAGAATGCTTGAAAATGACTGCCAATAGAACCCTAGCCATATTCCAACTCATATTGGCATATCATCATGGTAAAAAAGGCAACTCGCAATAAATAGGACTCATACGCCACATGGTAGCAAGGCACTTGCCCACTCTATATAAAGGTCGTTCACTTTGAAGAAATAGAAAAGTGTCTGCCGTAGATCTGTACAAGATTTGATAGTGCGAAAAATTGTGAGAGCCCCAAAAGAAAACTTAAGAGGATATGGAAATATTAAAGGTTCCTTAATTAATTATTTTTTATTTCCATGGTATTTGAATATTTAAAAAGAATGGGAAGTGGTTGTTTATCATTTAAATTCAAATGTGGTGATTTTGGTGGGAAGGAAAATTTGGCCAACAACTACCTAAAGGATTCGATTGATGTTTTCCCTCCATTTTCATTTATTTAGACATTTTAGTCTTCTAAGATCAATTCTTTTTTTTCACTTCATCAAGTTTGCAAATTATGAAGTGGGTATCTCTAAAATTACCATGATAATCTCACACATTTTCTTACATTATCCCATTTTGAGCACATGGCCCTCAAATGGGTCTTCCAAGCTAAGGTTTACTTGATTTTAGGAAAAATTCCTCCACTTAGAACCCCTATTTGCATTCCATCTTGGTGCACCAACCCTAATTACGGAGAGAGGTTCATCAATGAAGATGAATCCTTGGGTCTTTTCTAGGTGATGAAGACCACTATCTCAATGGGCATATCGATATTGGTGGTGGAAGTGTTGGAATTTACAAGTGGGAAAAATATTTCTAAGAGAGAGGGGGGGTGGGGGGTTGAATTAAAAGTACCAAACTTTAAGCTATAAAACTTTTAACTAAAATCATTACATGCATGTACCATTTCTAATTAACATGAAAGTTAAGGCATGCATGAAAATAGATAACACAATAATTGATCACCCAAAAACCCTTCAAAATTAGAAGGTCAAACTGGGGTGGAGATGACACCCACAACTTATCACTCTAGCAATATGTAACTTTTCAAGGTTACAAAGTTTGACCATCAGCAATGGTCTACCCTATGAGAGGCATGCCCTATTAAAGGATTCAACACCCTATTAAAAGTGTACCTTTCTAAAGGATTTATAAAACATTCACTTGGAATGTTACCCTATTAAAGGATTTACAAAATGGCTATTAAACCAACCTATCTTCATAGGATTTTCATTCTCCTAATACAATAGCTAGAAAGTATAGTAGAATGTTTGACCTGATTACTTACAATCTGCTAATGTTGATTTTAGATCCTTGTTCTATCCAATCTGATCCTCATTGATTTGGTATGAAACTGCTATAATCTTGATTCACTTTTCGACTAATTGATGTACTACAATGTTGTCCTTCTTCTAAGTCATTTCACCCCTTTCACTTCCTTCAAACCTCACTAGTATTCTCTCCTTGCATGCATTCTCTTCTCACATACTCTCCCTTATATTGCTAAATTATGGGGTTTTGACCTCCTTAAAAAGGTTTCATGACTTAGGGTTAGGTATGAATCTATGATTGAGATTCATCCATCTTTCTTGCTGAAATCTTTCCATTTTTCTAATTGGTTACATGTTGATTGCATAGGGAATCAAATAGATTTTATCTTATCTTTTAATCCTTCAAGATTTATCATGTGTCAGCTCAAAAATGGTTTACATCTTAGTTTGTGAGGGTACAAACTCTTATGTTGATTCTATGTTACTCAGCACTTACTGATTACTGATGCTTGACACATATAGAAATTCTATCTTGCTCGACACCCATAGCTTACTCTGCACATATACTGGCTTGGCATCTACTAGTCACTCGACATCTGAATGACTTGGCACTATCTATCTACTTGGCATCTACTGTAACTTGACATCTATATTATACTCAACATCAACTTAGAAAGTTTCTTAAGCGTGTTGACACTCAATTGTCAAAACCAATTTGAGATCAACAAAAAGGTGACTCTCAACTCATTATTGAGGTGGATAGAAGTAGAATGAAGATGAGTTAGATGATCTCCTCAAACATTAATGACATTCAGGCTTTAAGTGACAGATTAGATAAGGCATCCACATTACGTATTTTGCATGACAGGAATCTTGTGGCTAATGATCTAGTAGCATAGAGGCATGATATCATGTGGTTGAGATAATAAATAAATGTAGATGACCTCCCAATTTCAATCCAAACACTCTCGGGGAAAGAACAATTTTAATATTTGTGATATGATGCACCTAATGTACATCTAGTAATATTGGTCACATTGGGGTGGCAATTTTTTATGTAGGTAGAAGCAATATTTTAAATTTGAATGTATTCATTTGATTATGATTAGTTTAATGCAACTTCATTACCACATTTTTCATCCTCAGGAAATTTGTACTATTTGAGGAGATATATGGAGATTTTATCAGACTTGATAAGATGTGCTTGATTAATAATAATGAACCATGTAATTATAAAAAAAAATTCCTATGTGTTTTATATGGTGGCATACTAGGGAGGATTATAATGCCTCTATTGATGTGTATTTTTCCTATGTGAAGGCACTATATTGCTTAGATATCATTCATATTAAGTATCATTAGTTGGATAGATGTCTAGCGAAGACATATTTCATTTTTATGTTCTATTTTTCTTGGTTTTACTATGTGTTTTTTCCTAGAGTCAGCAACATTATGTCAAAAGCCTATGAAGACTTGATTGTGGATTAGGGTAAAAACACTAATACGGGTGGCAACACCACTAATATTGAAGCATGCAAGATTAAGGATTCTATCAGAGGAAATGAGGTGTCATGGGTTTACTTGTGTGAATGTGACCTAGTTCCCTTTATGGAGTGTATTGAGGGTTAGGAAATAATTTGTATATACAATTCATCAATTCTTGAAATGATATATGTGTCGTTGTTAATTGAATATCTGTAGAGATTAATGAGGAGGTGATTGCTAAAGCCAACAAAATCTCTCTTGAGGGATAGAAGTGGCATAAAAAAATGAGGGTTTATGATGAGGATTAACTGGGAAATTCTTCCAACCTAATGAGGCACCATTGCATACACATGGTGGGTTTGATGGTGAATCACTTCCAAGCCCTTGGGATAAGGTATGCTATTCTATTATGTGTTATCTCACTCTAGAAAACTAGTTTCAAATCCTCTATTGCTACCATTTTCCCATGTTAAATAATTTTAGGAATCATGATCTTATTTCCCTTCCTTATTTTATATTGTATTCAATGGAAGATGATCTGTGGAATTTTAAAAAGCAGAGAGATTCTAGTAATTCCTTCATCATTTTTCATCAAGCCTTCATGTTGTTCCTTTTCAATTTCTACTTGGGCCTTTTCCCCCTCACATCATTTATGTCCAAATTCCTTCTCTTAACTCATAGTCATCCATCTCTCCTCCTCAAAACTCTACTGAGGTTGCGCCTATTTTTTACTCCTAATGCCTTAAAAACCATCCCCTCTTGTGACTATGAATAGATTAAGTTGGGAATGGAAATTAGTGCCATTGATTCAAACACCAAGGTCAATGTAGGTAGGAGGAACTCCCTTGAGTCTAGCTAGAGGTTGAAACAAGAAAAAATTAAAATTCCCCCGGATTAGGAATACCTTGTTAGCCCAGAATCCACTAGGAGAAGGAAGAAGAAAAATACTCAAAAAGGTAGAAAACAAAGACTAATAGAAAGAGGTATATTGAGGAAGATGGGGAAGAAATTACTAGTGGGGAACCCTAGAAGGAAAATGACTGTAGCCTTGATGATAGTCATCAAAGCCCTATGTCCTCTCATATTTCTACCACCTTCAAAACTTGGAGCCACTTCCTGGAGGATACCTATGTTCATAGTCACACCAATGACCATGACACTATCACCTCTCTTGCAAAATATCAGGAAGAGGATAATCTTAATACCAAGGATGGGTGGAATCCACCTTAAGTGACCCCAATTAATAGTGAATAGGTTATTCATGAGAAGACTCTCAAGCGTGAGGATACCATTAAAATACTTACTAAAGGGCAGGATAACCTTGATAAGTGGCTGATAACATGGCTGACTATTCTGTCAAAGTGATGCATTCGAGGGCCACCAAGTTGCATCTTCTTCATGCTAAAAAAGGAATGATTTTGCTACCTCTATAGGTGTTGACATGATGTTCTCCCTCTAACCATTCTTGGCAAATGACTAGCTTTGACATATGCTACAAAGGACTAACAAAGAGAAGAAAGAAAGCTAGCTCTCTAATTTACATTTTACATTTTGATTTTTTCAATACTTGCACTTTGCCCTAGTGGGCATCATCTTTACTTTCTAGATGGACTTGGTATAATTTTAATAGTTTTAAGTAGACTATTTGTACGTTTTGTTTTTGGCATATTACTCTATTTATGGACTATAATGGTTATACATGCAAAATACTCTAATTTGGGGGTTTTTGGTATTGATAAAAGGAGTGTGTTAATGATGTACTGTAACCTATTTACTCCTAATTTCAGCTATTGTTCATAGGTCAATGCCCATTTTTTTGACTCCTTAATATATAAAACAAAAAAATATTTTCTAAACAATAAATAAATGTCCTAAAACAATGATTTACATTTAGTTTTTGTAAATAAAGTGAAAATATAAGTATGTCCTACATCTAGTTACTATTGATTTTTCTCTATAGTTGAATTCTTTTATTACAAATATTTGTTTAATTTCTAACCAAAAATGCACACCTTTAATATTTAGTACTATCCACTAATAACGCAATGCTTATAATTAACATAGATGATTATTGACCTTTAAAGGACGTTACTTCTGTTTACAGAAATTGCCATATAGTGTAACTCATGAAAGCATATAGCTGTTGCACAACAAATCCAACGTTTATTGTTTAAAAATATATATGGCAAAGCGACATGATGTAGGTACGCCTGAATTGAGAGTACCTTCCTAGTAATTAATATTTTGAACCCTGTGTGAACATAATTCAAATTCATTGTATTTCGTCAAAGTCAATCAAGACATGAACGAGAATGGTAAAGTAGGTCACATGAAACCAGACAGGAAACACCTCGTCCATTAAAGGTACAAAATACAGTATAAACCTCCTCAATATTTTACAATAGGAATAAGAAAAAAACAAGCATGTGGTTGAGGAACAAATCTGACCATAATCTACATATTGTACACATTAATCTACTATGACTTCAGAGTGACTTACAACAGGCGTCAAATCTGAATAGAATAGATTGACGGTACTTTAGCAAATGAAAGTTTGAGACAAAAATAAACCTGATATGAATGGCTTCTCAATCTCAACTCCCTCCTTAAATGTACATTGAGATTCCTAAGGAACAAATGGGCCCGTCAAAAAAAGAGTTTGGGAAGTCAGCTACAGACAAGCCGCCTGATTTGAAGCATCCATTTCACACGGCATTTCATCATTTCAAGTCTCATACTTTTAATACAACAAGTAATCCAGGCACACATGCACAGTGCTACACGTGAACCCCGGCTGAAGTAATATAGACGTAATAATTACGTATGCTACAAATTTGGAAAATGATAAAATGAGTGCTTTAAGTGTAACCATTCAGAAAATAATGTATTAATTAAATAGTTGATGGAGATAAAGATAATTGAGTGGATTCAGATTTTCCACTTTTATTTTTCCCGCCTCTGAAAGCTACTAGACTGATTTAGACCTTACCCACATTACCGTCACCACTCTTTCCTACAAATTACATCTCCAAACAAATGCCAATGGTCACTTCGACTTTGACAAAATTGGATCACATTTGAGGTGAAAACGTAGTAAATATATAACTTGAGTTTGGGCAAGTGTTTTATTATCGATAGTATGGATAGAGGCAGCAATAGTATACATTGGAACAACAGTGCTGCTGTGAAAAGGTGTATTTGTATGGTTGCAGCGATATGGCTTCAATCTGTCAATGGCACTAACTTCGTATTCTCTAGCTATTCTTCTGATCTGAAGATGATTATGAGTATTAACCAGACAAAGTTAAACAATTTGGCGGTGGCCTCTGATATGGGTAAATTCACAGGGTGGGTTTCTGGACTTATGTTAATGTTTCTCCCTACTTGGGCTGTTCTGCTCATTGCCATGAGCTTGGGATTGGTTGGATATGGTCTTCAGTGGCTCATGTTAACTCAAATAATTAAGCCTCTGGCCTACTGGCAGGTTCTCTTCTCTCCTCCTCTGTGTTTTTGCTCTATGGGTATGTAATGTTACGAGTACTTCAAATCTACTCATGTATTAATTTTTGTATTTATTTATTGAAAGAAACCCTTTTATTCATTCATTTCGATGATAGATCACAAAGATTATTCAAAACAGTAATATACAGTCAATTCAAAAATAATAATAATACATAGTAGAAAACTGATGTGTTAGATTGATATTACGTTTTTAGCCAACAAGTTGAATAAAAAAGATTAATTGTGTTCTTATATGTCCCACGCAAATATATTCAACATTAAAATTAGTAAACAACTGTTTACGTGAATGTTCGAGGCCTCTTGATCTTCCTTTTCTTCGGAATAATTTTAAGCCTCCCCTCCAATTAACGTAAGCATCTATGCAATATTTTAATTTAAGCACAGCTGGCAGGGATAAATGAAGGATTTGGGTATTAGATTAATGCTTTTTATTGCGCAAGATCTTCGTCAAGCTTACGTAAAGATTGTGGCCCCGTGATCAGTACTTTCGTTTTGGGAAAAATAATTCAATAATCTCAACGTGGCTTTGCTCATTGTCAACTAAACTGTAAAGTTAATTGTTTTTCTTTTAGAAATACTTATATATATTGATAAAAAAAATTCTTTTAGAAATACTTATATATATAGATGTTAGGATTACGAGGTTGTAAGGGTACATCTAAATTAAAACGCTCTTACCATTAAGCAGTTATATTGTAGGAGGATTTCCTCGGACAAATTCATCTAGGTGTTAAATCTGACCAAAACAAACTTAAGAAATTTTTTTTCTTATGGATGGCATTATCTGATCTTCTTACCATAAACCTCACCAATTGTCCTTAACCCATTCAACAACATTGGCTGTAGTAGAGTTAATTTGATTTTACTAATAGAAACTCAAATTTAAAAAAAGAATTTTTGTGTGAATAAACTTTTTCAACTTGTGATGGACTTTGATATTCGTTACGCATGAGTGCAGGTATTCATATTGTGCTTTCTGGCCGGCAATAGCATCTGCTGGTTCAACACTGTGAGCTTCATGGCCGCCGTAGGCAACTTTCCCAGCAGTAGAGGAATTGCTTCTGGTTTAAGCACAAGCTATTCAGGTCTAAGTGCTGTTATATACACATGTCTTTCCTCAGTGATATATCCAGGACATCCCTCATCTTACTTACTGCTGAGCTCTCTACTTCCTGCAATAGTTGCCCTAATTGCAGCAATCCTACTTCATTTTTCTCAGTTGAAGATGGCCAAGGAAGAAGAGGGAGATAAGAAAAGCATGTTGATATTCAAGGTGATTGCTGTTGTCACCGCCATATATTCAATACTGTATGAGTTCATCCCTCATGCAAACCATAGGAGAGAAGTAATTTACATGTCTTTGTTGATAGCACTCCTGCTTGCCCCTCTCTATATACCCTTCAAGTTAGCCTTTGCCATTGATTCCCCAAAAGCTACAATAGTAACAGATTCCATGAATTCAAGCTCAAGATCGATTCAAGAAGATCACAACCAAAAAAGCGCAGATGGAGAGAATTCAATCATGCATGAAACTTTTCAGGAAAATTCTATCATTGTTCAAGAAGCCTCAAACAGCACAAATCAGGACATTATAGATTTGGAAGCCCAACAGAGGGCTGTACATAGATCGAATCCTTCCCTTGGAGAGGAGCACAGCATTAAGCAGCTCTTATCAAGCATTGATTTCTGGTTATATTACTTGGTGTATTTCAGTGGAGGAACTGTGGGTTTGGTATATATAAACAACTTGGGTCAGATTTTGCAGTCTCTGGGATTTACAAAAACTCCGATTCTAGTGTCCCTTGTTTCCTCCTTTGGATTTTTTGGACGAATTGCTTCAGGTTTTCCTGACTACATCCAGGTATATATCCTTTAACTTTATACGCTACTATAATCTGTACCCATTAATTAGCTGTAAACATTGGGAATCTAAACAGAAAACGAGTGATTAGATGGCTGCAGACATTGGGAATCTCAACCATAAAAATGAGTATGAGTTGGCTGTAATCATTCAGAATCTAAACCAATAAAACGGAGTCATTAAAGATTTGGTTTTTACTGGGAGTGCAACTCCAGTTGGCTTAGTGGTGGAGAACTTGTACTCTTGAAAGAGAGGTCACAAGTTCAAATCCCACTGGAGGGCAGGGTATGTATGCCTCGTTTGTTCATAATTGGATCAAACAAAAGAAATTTATATAAAAATTTAGTAATTGCAGATGAACTACTTTGAAGAATCTAGTCAAAACTTAGAATTACTTCTTTTCTATTGTTTTCAAACTATAAGCATCATGAACTACATCCCATAATATATTATGATCAGAAAATATATTCTACGTTCTATTTCTAACAATATCTGACATAATATAACCCAAACTATCAATATAAAAAGAAATATAATTCATATCAGAAACATGATAAATTTGATGAGTACATCAATCGGTATTGCCTATGAGTATTGATTCCTCCACGCCATCAGTATCTATACTTTCTAAATTCCTAAGCATTAAAAATACGCTTTTAATCTTTCAAACTCCATTATAAACATTCCATGTTCTAGTCAAACTTTTTTTTAATAAATGCTTAGTGTGATTGTAGAACCATATATTTTGAAAGAATTGTTCACTTTTGACGTGAATCAGCACTGGACGGCGTCGAAAAGCTGCAGAAAGATGCCACGGACGGCATGGATAGCAATATGGATGGTACCCATGGCGATATCATTCTTCATGATGGCTCTCCTCAATCCGAGGAACACTACAGTGATTTATGTGAGCACCGCCATTGTTGGAAGTTGTTCAGGAGCCATAACCAGCATAGCCGTTCCAGTTTCCTCGGAGCTGTTTGGGATGGACCGCTTTGCTGTGAATCACAACATTGTGGTGACCAATATTGCTTTGGGCTCTATTCTTTTCGGAGAAATTGCAGGAATAATTTATGACAGCTCTGGAAAAGGAAGACACTTGTGCATCGGGAAACAGTGCTTCCATAAGACGTTTCTTCTGTGGGGATGCGTTTGTTCCATGGGAATTATTCTGTGCGTGATCTTGTGTGTTAGAACACGTGAACTGTACGAATCTGTCCACAACAGAAGGCCAAACTCGCAATGGACAAAGTGATGTAAAACTCTTTGAGATTCCTGCCTTCTTTTCATTGTAACCCCAAATGCTCAACAGTTCATCTTTTTCTAAAGTTGAAAGCTATGGCCCTTGTCGGTTGCACAAGCATTTACAAATCTTTCTGATCGAAAGAGATAAAAAAGCTTAAATATTTAAATTCCATCTCCATGGTGGGACTCGGCGTAGAGACAACGAAGACTTTTTGACAATCTTACTTCTACATTGTCATTACTTGATTGGATACACCTCCCCAGTATAGCATTTAAGGCAATGGAAGCAGACAGTCATCCAATTTTTCTCTTTTCGAAGATACTGTCAAATTTAATATAAATTTGAGTTTATTATGAAAAGGTATGTTTTTTTGTGCATGGGTTCTTGCCAATTGTAGTGGCAATAAATGAGAAACGCATGCATGGTGAGAACAATTTCCTTCATATCTTTAAAGAACCTTCAATATGGGAATTGGATTTTTCCTAAAAAGAGAAATTGAGAGGGGAAAAGCTTATATATGTCTATATTTACACTTTCATTGGAGATATATATGTGCTTGAATACTCTTTTCAATATTAGATTATGTGGTTTACTTAATTTTTAGAATTTACTAATTTAAAATTATTGAGTTTTGGAAAATAAATAATTGTAATTTTTTTTGGTTAATATTAAAGTTATATTAATAATTTTAGGTTGAAATTAATATAATGAAATGATGAAGGGTAAGAAGTTTATTTAACTTTTGAGTTGATGGTGATTTTGAATTTATTGATCTATGATACATTATTATAGAAAAATGGGAAATGAAATTAGCACACTATGAAAGAGATACTTTGAGATTTGTCTTGTTTGGGATAGAATTACACATGTAACCTAGCCTTGGATTGAGTCACCCATACAAGATGGGCTTAGACTCTGCTAATGACATGGCTTGGTCTTGGATTAGGCCATTGACACAACCTTGTTTATGAGTTATACAACCACTTCAACTTTAATTTACGTTTAGATATTTTCGCAACAAATTCTATTGTAAAGCATAGTGGAGTGTAGTCAAAGTAGAGGGAAGGCTTTTGATCTTATTGATAATCATGAGACCCTTCAAAAAATGAACCAAGTAGAGATTTTAAATAGAAGCATCAATCAAACATATCATATTGTAAGAGGAAGTACACTAGCCTTTCAACTACGTTCATAGATTAAAAATTACATTAGTTATATAATATGCACGTACTATATTAAAAAACATTGTATTGTATGTTCATTATATAAGACTGAATAGTATAGAAAACTCTTTTTCTTAGTTCACCTTGTCAATATAAAATCATGAAAGGAAGGTTTCCATTTAATCATTCTTGTTGGTTTTCCCCATTCAAAATTGTCCATTAAAAAGATTTTGCACATGGAAATCCATTAACATTGCTAAAGCATTCTAGAAATAGGATAATAATTGTTTTATATACCATTTCAATTTAAATAACTACAAGCCTTGGAAATCCTCTATCATAGGGATTTCATTTAGTATATTCAAGTCATAACATGTGTGTTTGCAACATAATAAAGAATATTCCTATTGTAAAAAAAGATTGCCCCAAACTCCCTTTTTGTCACCTCATTCTAATACCCAGCACACCCACTTTCCTATATAAACCTCCACCCCTTGCCCCCAAAGAAAACTCCCTCTTCCCTATTAGGACAATATATTGCCCACTTTTTTACTATTTCAATACCCCCAATATTAACTCATTTGGATAGCATTATCACTTTAGTGAATACCTAGTGTCCTTTATCATCAATAACTCTAACTTACTTTAGCTAAAACTCCTATATTAAAGTTTATAGGCCATATGTAAAAATGTTCACATGATTTTGGATTTGATTTCTTAGAGCTCTAGATTATATGTATTGTCTATTCCTTTAGTTAAAACTTATGATCTTCAAATTTGAATTTTCTTTTTTTCAAATTATGATACATAAGTTGATTCTTCAACCCAAGTTTGTATGACTAAAAGAAATTAGAGTTCAAATTATGATACAATCTTGAAGAAATTTAATCTTGAGATTTTATATTGTGTTTCTCAACATTAATGTTCAAAATCACGTTAGTTCAAATCAAATCAAATGTTTATTTCAAGATAACAACCTTAAATAACTCTATAATGGTGGCATACAACTTCATTGAATTCTTATTTCATTGAATGCCTCATATAAGGTAATTGTGAATTCTTTATATCTTAATTTTAGGCTTCAATGTCCTCATCTTTCCAACCCTAGATAAATTAGGTTCTCTAATTTTATGATAATGTTAAAATTGATGCAATTATTATTTTTGAAACTTAATTTAGATGGCTAATGAGTATTAGAATTTTTCTAGTGTTCTTAAGGCTTATGACCACATTGTATGGTCTTTTATTCTTGTTTTAATTAAATTTGTTTTGTGTGGTCCTTAGTTTGTTATTTTACAAGTAAATATTTTCCCTAAATTAAAATCAATGCCTAATGATTGAATAAATGAGATTTTTTCATCAATCTATCAAGGTTTCTAACTATCTCTAAAATTTTATGTTTTGTGGTAAAACATTTTGGCTATTTGTTAGCCCATGTGAACTCTTAGACCTCTACCAAGGAGCCTAACTTTCCTAAAGTTATCCCAAATAGACATATAATATTTAGACTTTTTAGCAATCAATGTAATGTCCCCAACTTGGACATTAGGTTTTAAAACCTCATTGCACATATAATTATTTTATTTATCCCTTTGATCATCCCTTACCAAAATTTTCATTCAATATATATATTAGATTATTATTATAATACGATATGTATGATATTATTATATGATTATAATGTAATATTACTATATAAAAAAATATGATTATTTTAATATCATTATTAATATTACTTTATATATAATATTTATTTATTATTTAAATTATATGCTAAAATGGGGATATCACAATCAATTTCTCATATTGAATGATGAAGACAATTGTGTTGAGTATCTATCTGCAAAATAGCTAATAAAAAAGGTAATTTCTCCATCCTAATTTAATTTGGTTTGATAATTTTAATTGGAAATGGATAAATAAAGGAGAAGTTCTTCATTTTCATTCAATTTTATTTTCCATTAAAGCTTCTCATATTACCTTGTAGTAAGAAAGTCTAGCAAGATGGGGAAAACATGAACTACTAGATCACAAAGATATCTCTTCTTACTCTTATATTTTAGATTGATTTTCAAGTGTTGTTTGTTTCACATGCTTACTATTAGTTTATCCTTTCTTTCATCTAAATCCTCGTACTTAAATAACAAGTTGTTTAGAGGCACTCTTTAGGCCTCTAGTAATGGGAACCATACATCTCATCACATTTCTTAGGAGTATTTTTGTCTTCCTCATGGTGTAACCAATTTGGAGATGCTTTAAAGCTACTATTAAGAAATCTACCTTCATTCTAGATTATTTCTTAAATCTCTAAGAAAAATAAAACTTAGAAAATTTACAATAAATTGTATAAATTTAGGTGTACCTTATGGATGGGCATCATGAAAATATTTGGACCTAAACACCATTCTCAACACAAGGGAGTCAATCCAATTCAAGGAAATTTTCTATTAAAATAATTTTGAAAGAACATGAGATCATCATATTTTTTCTTCTATAGGTAGAATTTGAATATATAATGACCAATTGATCATTTTTATAATAGTCCTTTTGCCAAGCTCTTATTTTTTCTTTTCAAGATTTTCCTCTAGAAAATGTGTCATATATTTGGAGGCCTTGAAATATTTAAACAAAGATGCTAGAACTCTTCTAGATCAATCATAGAGATCACAATAACTTTATTTGTTGGCCTAAGACTGAAAGAAATTACAAATAATCATAAAAATAATGGAATATTTTAGGCTATTATTGATGGCATTATTCCTAAAATGTTTGACAAAATTGATGTTTGAAATCATTCAATCTTTGATATATAAATTTGATCTTGATATATCATGTCACAATTATAATCCCTACAAGGGATATGTTTAACTTTCTCCATATATTCCTATAGTTGGGTAGCTAAATCATTGTTATTATTATCGGATCACTGCAAATGTACTAAGCACTGCCATGTAAGTTTGGTATGTGTTTCACAAATGGTAGTGTCCTTGTATTGGTATGAGGAATGAACCAAGTGAAGAGGCATATCCCTTCATGGGACATGTCTATTCATCAATATGATTAATATAATGGAAAACATAATTTTATATATATATATATATATATATATATATATATATATATATATATATATATATATATATATATATATATATATATATATATATGATCTCATAGGTTTATCCTAGTAAAGCTACCAAAACATCAAGCACATCTGTGCTCTTGTTTCCCTTTGAAGTAGATTTATACTTGACATGTTTTTTAAGTAAAAACATATATTAATAAGATTTAAAAAAATATAAATTATATTTTTATTCATAATTCTATGTTGATGAACAATTCTCTCTTAACATCAATGTTGTAATTTCTTTAATGCGCTTGTGTAGAGTTAACTCTAAGCTAGTGGATTTGTGCTTGATGTTGCAATTTTTGTTAGAGTTTTTTTTTACCTCTTAGAAAACACTTTCTATATTATTCAAAAAGTTTCACCTCCTTCTTTTCCTTCATGGAGATGCTTGTAAGATTGTAACTAATCTACTTGACAAGAATGATGTTCCCAATAATATGAATTTCATGACTGGGTGAAAGAGATATAATATTGTTCATGACTATGTTCTACCATTGTAGTTTCATTTTTATTTTATCTTATAGACATGGGAGTTCTAATTGATACAATATTGGTAAGGTTCCTTTATTTACATTGGCCATTTCTTTAGCTGGTAAGCAACAACATATAGAAGATTCCTTAAGAAAATAATTCAAATGGCCAACTAATAATAATTTTGCCTTTACTAATGTTTCACATCATGCTGATCATAAAAAGCCCCCTCTTCTTTGAGTTCTATAATTCGTTGCTTTTGATGTTTTATTCAACCTCGACACTATGAAATGTTATCATTTAGACTTCATTCCATAACTTGAGAAATATTTTCTTTACTGCTACTGTTTAAATATTGTAATATTTCAAACATTAGTATCCTCTGGCCCCTTTTTTGTAGATATGTATCTTTAATATTTTAATTAATGAAAAAAAGATCTATTTATCAAAAATATTATAGTATTGTCTTTTAGATAAATTAAAAGATAAAGTAAACTTTTTCATAAGAAATGAATAGCCCAAAACACGAATCCAAAAAGTAATTTATTTTCTTTCCCAAGTGGAAGAAATATTTCTCATTGTTGAAAAGCCTTGAAGGGCGGCTGAAACCAGTATGATTGTGTTTCTACAGACTTCAGAAAAATATCAGTATCAAGGTAATATGTCAATTCTGAATTTCGCTTTGTCTGTGGATAGATATATACAATTCACGTGTTCTCACGCAGAGAATCACACACAGTAGGATTCCAAAAGAACAGACGCCTCCCCATGAAAGAAATGTCTTCCCATAGCAGCGCCTCCCCACGCACAGAAGGCGACCTCCTGCTTCCACACCTTGTTTGGAAGCAGACTCATCATAGACCATTCCTGCTATTTCACCAAAAAGAATGGATCCCAATGCAATGTTCGTTATAAGAATGTTGTGATTCACACCAAAATGCTCCAATCCAAAGAGCTCTGATGAAACAGGAATAGCTATGGTGGTGATTGCTCCTGATGAAAGTCCAACAAGGGCGGTGCTGACATAAAGAACAGTCATGTTTCTCGGATTAAGAAGAGCCATCATGAAGAATGCTACAGCCATGGGTATCATCCATATTCCTATCCACGCTGGTCGCGGTATAGGCTTCCAATTTTTAGTCAATCTACATTGCTGAATCGCAGGAAAAACAACATACAATCATTGATATTCAGTATAACTTTTAACTTTCTATGGAGTTGAAAAGAGAAAGCTTTTAAATCATGGAAATATTTGTACATGAAAAACTTCAAACTTCAGCGTATATTGAGTTGAAGAGAGAAAAAAATGGAATCTTGGAATGAATTGTACCTGAATATAGTCAGGAAGGCCTGAAGCGATACGTCCAAAGAATCCGAAGGAGGACACAAGAGACACTAGAATCAGGTTTTTGGTGTATCCTAAGGACTGCAGAATTTGTCCCAAGTTGTTAATGTATACCAAACCCACAGTTCCTCCACAGAAATACACAAAGTAGTACAACCAGAAATCTAAGCTTGCTAAGAGGTTCATGATGCCATGTTCCTCCCCAAGTGATGGAGCTGGTTTCTTTTTAGCCTTCTGTTGGGTATCTATGTTTACAATTGCGTGGCTCTGTGTGATTTTCTCTATACCTTTAAAATTCTTCTCTGGGTTTTCTACATCTGTAGTTTTAGTCCCATTTTGTCCTATTAATTCAATAGATGTTCTTGGGCTCGGTCTTGGGCTTGGCCTTGGGCTTGAATTGAAATTGATCACTTTTTTAGTCTTAGTGGTATGGCCAAAGGCTAACTTTAATGGAATGTAGAGAGGGACAAGAAGAAGCATAATTAAGACAGACATGTAAATACCTTGGCTCCCTACATTTCTCAGGGGTAAGAATTCATAAAGTATGGAACAAACTGCAGTGGTAATGGCAATCAGAGTGAACAGTATCATGTTTCTCTTGTCTTCCTTATCTTCTTCATTGGCCTTTTTTGACTCACAAACATATAAAAGAGTGGCTGAAATGATGGAAACTACACTAGGCACTAGAAAGTTCAATAATAAGTATGATGATGGGTTCCCTTTACCCATAATTGAAGAAAAGCAGGTGTAGATAACAGCACTGAGTCCTGAATAACTTGTGCTCAAACCAGAAGCAATTCCTCTATTACTTGGAAAATTTTCTATGGCAGCCCTGAAACTCACTGTGTTGAACCAGCAGATGCTATTTCCAGCTAGGAAGCACAGCATGTACACCTGGATAAATTACACAAAATGACAAACGTATATCAATATAAACATCCACCTTAAAATTCAAAAAAGCTTTACTAAACTCTTTCTTTCACTGATATATGTTCTGTGAAGTACAAAATATATTAAAGGAAGCTTTGAACCATATAATTCTGTTTTCATAAAGGTACAGAGGATCCATTACAGAGCTGGACAAAACTTTGACACTTTTCTGAAATTCTTTGCAAACCAAATCTATATTTGAGGCGAAAAAATGAGTTTTTCAAACATTTCTCCTACAAAACATAGAAAAACACAAGAAAAATTTTGTATGAAGAGAGGTGGAGGAAAAACCTGCCAGAAGGCCAAAGGAGGAATAATCTGAGTCATCATGAGCCACTGAACACCATATCCCACTGTTCCCAAGATCATGGCAATGCCAAGAACAGCCCATGTTGGGAGATGCATGCAACCCACTCCAGAAACCCACCCCATGATCTTCCCAAGATCTGAGGCCACAGCCAAACTGTTAAGCTTTATTTGGTTTATTCCCATGACTTTCTTCAGATCAGAAGAATAATCAGAGAATACTGAATTGGTGCCATTTATGGATTGTATCCAAACTGCAACAATGAAACAAATCCACCTCTTCATGGCAACCGCGTTGTAGCAGTGCTCAATTTTCTTCCCACCCATGGTGTTTTTCTTCACAAGATAAAATATGAAAAAACCAAGAGCTCTTGCCTTCATTAGACAGCAGCCACAAGTCTTTTTATAGGCAACAAGCATGCCAAAATTATGAATGGCCAAGAAAAATTGTTTAGGAAGATTTTCAGTCCACTCAATGTCAGGATTCAATGGTCGGTTTTCAATAGCTTAATTGACTTATAATTACATAGATATGAATAATTTGCTTTGATAGATCTAATTTATGATTAAACAAGTAATACATACTGTATTCATCTTACATCTTGATTTACATTTCCTGTAAACTTGTGTACTCTGTGCGCAATTTAAACAAGATAAACATTCTTATAATGATACTATATTTGACAGCCAACTATGTCGGTCAAAAATGTTTTCTGATTATTATTTTTGGGAATAGTATAGGAATTTTTTGTTTGACACTTTTTGGGCAAGCTCATTCTCTTTTTATTAGTAGTAATTTGAGGCTGTGATTTGATGCTGTGGGTTTAATTTCTGATTTATAGGTTATGTTGGTAAAGTGTCTATTATTCAAAGTTCAAGAAGTTATATTTGGTTTGAACATTTTTTGAAAGGCTCATTTTATTTCTATTATCACTTTAGGTACTTCAAGTTGTGGGTTCTATTTTTTATTTATATGTTATGTTAAAAAGATAAATTGTGGAGAACTTGTCATGTCATATAGTTAATTTCAGATGTGTGAAGTAAAGAAAACTGATAATTATCAGCATTGAATTAGCAAGACTCCGCTGTTTTAAAAATAAGTTTAATTCCAGATATGTGAAGTAAAGAAAACTGATAATTATCAGCATTGAATTAAAAAGACATCACTGTTTTGAAAATAAGTTTAAAATTATTTTAATATTTATAAAGGCAAAACTTATTTAGAATATAAACTTTAGAACTTTAAAAAGTAATCTATCATTCAAAAGAAAAATAAATCTTAATATAACAACATTTCAGAATATTTGACTTGTGTCGAATTTCTCTTGTCCGATCTTAAAAAATTTAAATAATATAATATAAATCAATAAATAAAATACAACCACTCATCGTAAAAGCAGGTCCTTAAATTATGAAAATGCAGTGTGAAAGGAACCGACTGCTCAGAAATAAGCACTCTTAACTTGTGAGCAATTTGGAATGTAAGACATATCAATCATTTTCTTGGGTCTCACAGCCTACATATTCCTGCCACATATTTCCCTTAGTATGGGATTCCGGAACCACATACAATACATTTTTAGTTTTGAAATGTTTAATTTTCTAGTCTATGGTTGTGATCGTTTGTTTCTTTCTAAGTTTTTTTTATCAATTTAATGGTGATAGATTATTGAGTGTGATGTTGATATAAAATCTTAAAATTTAGTTGTTTTCAAATTAGAGATTTGTGAAAATCTGATATATATTTTAAGGTCTATAATTGCATAATTGTATTGAATTTAGTCATGTTGTAAAATGATTTGTTGTTAAAATTCTTCTTGAGAAGGAAGTAGAGTGAGTGTCAATGATAAAGGAAAGGTTAGTACTATGTTTCAATTTGCATAATATTTATTCTTGGACAGTTTCATCCTATTTATTGGAAGGGAAAAAAAAAATTAGCTACCCAATGATTGAATTTTTCATTTTGCTTAGAGAAAAGTGTAATATCTTGTTATTTTGGATAGCACTGGAATTTATTTCTCTATAAACCAATCCTAAGCTAAAAGATTCCACATCAAAATAAGATGAATGTGATAAATGGGGCTTCCAATTCAAAATGATTGTGTATATTGTTGAACGGTCATTTTACATGATGCTTAATGGCAAGAATCCTTTTGAACTCCTATCTTGAAAAGTTGATCTGGGATCAACTCCAAGTTTCTGGGCGATCTTGTGACCTACTAGAGTTTGCTCAATAGAAGATAATTATGTTTGTTCACAAGGAGGCCTTTGCTAGTTCAAACCAATTTCAGATAAGATGATCAATCTACTTGTTGTTTCAAAATTAACCACAAAAAGGGATATGTTTTTTGGTATCTTCTATTTTTAAATGAATGCACTCTAATAATGCAACTATATGAATTCTTAATTTAACCAAGGGTTAGCAAAAAAAATAACAAAGATAAGGTAACAAGAGATGAAAGCAAATAACATGAAAGAAAAATTCTTAACGGACATAAACCACGGTAACAACATGTCGGGGAGTTAAATCATTGAAAAGATCAAGTAGGAAACCAATGAAAATAGGAGCAATGCTTCCTAAAATCCACTAATGCAATTGTCAATGGAATTTAGTAACCATAAGATATTTCATTGTTTATCAGATCACAAGGCTGCGGAAAGTACGTGCATGTGAGACAAAAAACTATGTATGAATAGTAGGTGATCTCTTCTCCAACTAAGTACATTAGGATTTTGTAAACACACAAAAAACACCAGAATTAAAGATCACTCAATCAAAATAACACAACAAAACCATTGTCCCCATTACACTCCATGAATATACATCCACAAAATATAACAAACTCCGGCAAGAATAACTACACTTAGAATGAGAGCACCAATAACATATATTATTGCATCAAAATAATGGCCTGGAATACATGTTACACTCCTAAATTTATAAGAAATCATCCCCTTAATTTGTGTTGAGAGTGAGAGATCCCCTCATGCAAATATATACTTTTAAATTAATAAAGCAAGTCTAGTTATATACAAACCGACTCTCTAAATGGTGCTAAGTAGGACTCCACCCTTGTTTATATCAATTAATGGGTGTATGAACCTTTTCATGACTTAAAAAACAAAGAAAGAAAAAAAATATAAGAAGGAAGTTGTAAGAGGATCTAGGAGTCACTAGAAGTTCTAAAAATGGAAGCTTAGCCTTCTCTAAATGTTTCTAGGAGTTAAACTACCATCAAAATGCATTTGTGATGCATGGAAAAGTCTAAATTTGGAGCTAACATTTAATTATCAACATACCTTTGACTTCTTCAAAATTTCCAATGCACCTTTGGAGTAGCGCACCTTGCACACTTTGATGAAATTTGTACAAGGTGCTTAATTCACCAAAAAATCAAAGTTCTCAATTTCGAAAATGATTTCTAGGTTTTTCTCAGACAAGGTCTGGGAGCACTCTAGTGTACTTATTTTTCCCTTTTTGTTAATTTATGCCCTCTTTATGGCAAAATATTTTCATATATTTGAATTCCTACATTTTCTATTTGAAATCCCAAGGCACTTATGTTGAATCTTGTCATTAATAGTTGTATAAGATGAGGAACCTATTCTAGTTCATGTGTCCAACCTCTGTATCTTTGATCTTCAATGCAAATTCATGAATCAAAATTTACACATGAACATGCTATTATAATCTATGTACTTGCACATTATGCGCCACACCTTCATGTTTATGCACATTTTCATTCACTATGAAGTCTATTCCTTGATTTTTTTCTTCTCTCTCACTACCTAATCCTTCTCAATCAAAGACCAAGTGATCCAGATTATCCAAAACAATCAAATGTTTGAAACTTTTTCGTATCTCTTTTAACAAGATTTTCTAGGCATTTTTAACTAGCCTTTTCAGAGGTCTTCTACTCAAAATTTCAAGTTGAAAATTTCATTGGTCTCTAAAACTAGGTAGCCAAAAGCTCCATGCTTTAGAGACTAAAGTTAGTTTTCAATTCTTCTTTCCAAAGGTGTAAACGATTTTGAATTTTGAGCTCTATATCAAAATTTATGACCTCAACAAGTTAAGGATGACTTTTTATTTGCACAAAGAAGAAAAAATTAATTATCTTGTGTTGAAAATCCCAAAAGAGGACTTAGACAAACAAAATTGGGTCAACACTAGTCAAAATAGTTAATTTAATTTTCCCCAAAATAATCTAGTTTTTGTGCTCTAGTGCACCTAGTGCATCGTGGAAGGTGTGCTAGTGTGCTAATTTGCCTTGGAAAATTGGTAAAGTGCGCAATTGTGCATTAGATCACATGCACACCTTTCCAAGGTGCACATGGTGGAAGTGAGAGAGGGGGACGAGGGTGTGCAACCTTTGGAGGTGTGCACCTATGCGGGTGTGCATGTGCAGAAGTGTACATCTCCAAAGGTCTAAAGTGCACACTTGCACATATAGTGCACCAACACGTCCTAGATGGGTGTGCATGTGCACTAGGTGCACTAGTGTGCCCTTTAGCACTAAAATTCATCATTTTCTTCAAAAACAATCTCTATTTTGACATCTGGGTTTCTCAGTTAAAGGACGAGGACTTGACTTGGACTCTAAGTGGAGCTCCAGGAAAAGACCTCGTCCCCAAATTAGGGGCCTGGGAAATAAAAAAATTATTAGGGGTTCCCCATTTTTAGGAGAAATGGGGCATGCATTGTGAAACCACAACATATACATGTTCTCATGTTCGAATATTCCAAGAGAAAGGGTGATCAACATTTCACCATTCTTATTTTTCTTGATATTTATAAATATTAAAAGGAATATGATATTCCTGCTAAATCTTTTTAATGAGAAAATGATTAATATTATGGGAAACACTATATGAGCATTATTTGGTCTTTATTAAATGGATGAAGAAAGTTTAAAATGATTTATTATTTAAATAAACATGAAATTTACATCTAGCCACTAAATTTGATAGAGAGTGAAGACAACAACATGTTACATGTGTTGGTGGTGACGATGTTACTTCTATTTATGTGATACCTAGACCTATTGATTAGGGTTAGATTGTTGGTACTTTAGACAAGGAATCCACCAAGACCAATTGGAATGTTATATTATTCTTTGGCTCCATAGGATCAAGCACTTTCATCCCAAAACTAGAGTTTTTGAAAATAGTGGAAGGGATTCAAATTGACATGGTGAGATGTAGAAGACTTAACTACAACATGTGGAATATACCCAACTTAAAGAATTAAACACTACTCTCTCATAGATACACACATAAGCTATACATAGATTAATAAAACCATGACATACATAAGGGAAGATGCAACATATTTTAGGTGTAATTATTTGACTTCACATATAAAGAAACCGCAATATGCCTAGCTATGAGGCCTTCTAGGTTGTGACTTTATACAAAAAAAAAAGTATACAATCTCAGAGCCTTAGCTTGCATCTTCTATTTGTCTTCTAGTATTGATGCTCTCTCTGTCATCTCATCCCCTTTCCAACATCTAACCAAGCTTATTTTATAGCTAGCTAAGCCACAAGTTGGCTAGTCAAACACTTAATTGTAAAATAGGTCCTTACTTGGAATGGTAAACCAAAATCCACACAAACGACCATATGAAACGATGCATACTTAAATGTATTCTCACACATGTGTTAGGATTTGACTCCCAACTCCACAAAATGCCACATTATCATATGAAGTTATACCAAATGAAACAAAATGTTATGTTGAATAAAAATAGTAAGAAAATAGGACCGCAAAGAACTATATAAAACTCAAGAAATATACAACATAAGAATTTGTGCACTTTGGAAAAGGATCAAGAATAGGTCCTCAACATGATGATAATTGCACACAACTTGAAAATAAAGGAAGAAATAACTACTTTGTGAATAGAAGATTGGTGTAGAAAACATGAAATATTCTTGGTTGATGCCAGATTTCTCAAAGACTGAAGATGCTCCTACATAAAAAATTCACCTTCCTAATGTGAATGTGGACCACATTATTTCTTCCATTAGTTTTATGCTCAGACCCAATTTTTTTCCTTTCTACCCAACCATCAATATGGGCTATGTTGGCTGGTATTGTAATGGAGCTTGAAGAGGAGTATGGTCTCCATTGATATTTTTAGTGGATACTTCCTTATAAATTTTACTTCGGAAGAAAATATGATATTAAGGTTCTAATCTAATAGTTGGGCCTATAATAAATACTCCATAACACTTTGTAGGAGGATAGGGCTTCAATCTTGCTAATAATCTCAAAAGGATGACTCTTCTTGGAATTGCCTCCATGAACTATCACTAGAGTTTTGGGACAAAAGAATTTACAAGTGGATTTCAAAATTTTCAATCAATATGTCTTTTGAGCTGGGGCAAGTGAGGAAATGTCAAAGTTAGTGTATATAAGAATTTGTGCAAATGAATTTCTTTTAATAACACTCTCCATAAATTTATTACATTGCATTCTAAACATAGTAAATCGACCCAAAGCTTTAGTCTTGGAAAATTTTGTAGTCTATAGAGATGTGTTCCAAACTAGGTCATGTAATTATTTATTGTAGAATTAATAAGGAAAAATGTTGAAACTAGAAGGGGAAATTTTCCACTTCCCCATATGCTAACTTTCAGCAAGGTGAACCCTCTTGGATAGAGAATTACTCTTTAACTTATTAGTTATTGAAAATCAACTCCAATATTGAGGATTAAAAGAAGTTCTTTGATGATGTTGTCAATAGAGAGGTGGCTATTTTAAAAACAAGTAGACTGTTGGATGATGACACTAATAAGATGGTGAACTCTATTGAACAATGAGATACTGATATCAAGTTGTTAGAGGTGGGAGAAATTTATTTTATTATTATTACCAATTATGGTTTCTCTTCAAATAACTTGGGATTTGCATAGACCATTGTGTAAATTAATATTGTGGTAACTCATACTATCCCAATAATAAATTTAGTTGTAACACTTTTTGATGCAGTGCAAAAAAGGAGAATCCCCAAATGAGATTTCCTAGCCCTGAATAATGGACCATACTATAGAATAGAAACAATAACACATAGATTTAGATCCACAATAATTCCAATTCTCATAACAGAATTATAAGATTTATATCCAACATGCCCCACCCTAAGGCCTTCTATGTTATGGCCAAATACATCAACAATTATAATAATAGTTCTACAAGACTTTGCAAGATATAAACCCTAAATATCCTAGATCTACAATTTGGTAGAGAAATACAAAAATAATCTTAATTTGTGTTCGTAAGCCACCAAGAAATCTTCTTATTTTCTCAAGCCCACACTTAGATACCATCTCTTCTCAACTTCCCTCCTCTCAACTACTACATATTCTCCATGCTAAATAATATCACAATGACTCTATATTCCAAAAGACCTTCTACTTAAACTAAACCAAGCCACAACTCGGCCTAGCATAATAGACATTAAATAAACACTCATGTTAAATACACCCTAAAGTGACAAGTTGGCTTAGCAATAGACAATAATTAAATAAATTAACAAAATAACTAGGACAAGACCCAAATTTACAATGCATAAATAACTCAAAATATGACATAAGAATCCATGCCCATAGGAATAGGTCTATGTTCCATCCAACTATTCACATCCAAGATCATAAACATCAACTCCCTCAGATCAAAGCTTATGAATACAATCTCCAAAGTTTACTAATAAATTTGGAATACATAACCAATACTCGCCAAAATGATTCTAACTCTAAGATAATAAATTATATTTTTATGCACACATCCCCAACCACATGAACCATAACTCCACAAATATGAGCTCAATTTTTTTGTATCACTTTTTGTAGGAAACATGAGGAGGGTATGATAGTTAGTTTGATAATAATTGAGTACAATTACAAGTTTTATAAGAACTAAAGTTAGAAATGGCTACTTGCTCCTTTGAGTTGATGCTTAGAGTTTACACTGAAAATGACTAATGAAAAATCTAAATGAAGAAAAATGGATCCAAAAAAGATGATATAGGATTAGAGAATAATAAAGGTAGCCCCTCATAAAAAATCCTTAAGAACTAAGACAATCACCAATAAAAGGAAAACAATTCTTGGATACAAATGCAAAAGAAAAAAAATGATATCAAACTTTTGGAATTTAGAGGTCCTCAACCAATTCAAAAAATGGTAAAGACTACGACATTTTTTTTCTTGTTATTGAAGGAAATCATGGATTATTCTTAATCCTCTTCCTTCATACAAAGAAATGAAATATCTATCAAATATTTTTTCTTTTCTTTTTTATTTTATTTTACAAGCCATGTACTTTGTTCAAAAAAGTTTTTTATTTGAGTGTTCTTGTTTAAGCCGTATGAAAAGAAATTTTCATATACGGTTTTCAGAGGGGGGACTTGAGTTTACCTATCTCAATAAAGTATACGATTGGTTCGAAGAGGATAAAATGAGGGTGAGGGAGCTAAAAAAAACACACACACACACAATGTTACAAAGAATGTAATGTAACATACTAGAATTTATTTACTGTTATCAAATAAGGCAAAGTTAAACTCAAAATTAGATCAAACGAATAATAAGTTCGGAAGATAAAAAATAAAGAAAAGGAGATCAAAAGATGAAAATAGCAGTTTATGGAAAAGGCGGAATCGGTAAATCAACCACTAGTTGTAATATTTCAATTGCCCTAGCTAGACGTGGGGAAAAAGTTTTACAGATTGGATGTGATCCCAAACATTATTTATAAAAACTCTATAGACATGTGAAAAAAAGATTGTTATTCCCACTTGGACTAAGACATCACTTTTACCAAAAATTTGAATTGAATTAAGGTAAAGCAAAGTAAGAAACAAACTCAATTGTTTGATTGAATTAACACACTACACCACCCCAATACGATAAATAACTTTTACAAATGAATTATTACAGGTAGTTTTTAGGGTCAGATTGACGTGCACTTTTATTCTTAACGTAGATGCTACATAGTAAGTTTTCATTCTTCAGAAACTACGAGTGTAAAAAAGAAGGCATCCGTCGACAAAAAGATTACCCTAAGATGAGCATCTCATGACTATTCAGAACAATTTAAATCAGATGGTTTTATTTTTTATTTTTCACTTTATTTTTAACTCTTTCATAACTGAACTTTAAAAAAAAAAAAATAAGAAAAATGAATGATTTACAATTTATATACTATATTTCATACTATAATAACCACTGAGTAAGGATTCCTCGCGAAGTTAAGGATTAGTTATTCTTTATATCAATCGAATATATTCAATCTTATACATACACGAGGAAGGTAATAAAAAAAAGAGAATCAAATGATTCTGCAAATTTTTTTATCAATTAGGAGTCATGCGAGAAGAAAGTCTCATGACATAAATACGTAATTAATGAGCAGTCTTCTCCCTTTTGAACGATACATTTCTTTGTGAAAGATCTTTAATTTATTGTGAAATTCATATGGGATTTACTTGTCTCTATCTCTTTATTAATTGATCTTGTAGGTTTCTGTTTTACTTCGATGGTTACAATACTATTTGAAGCATATGTGTGATGAATAGACTCCTATAACCATATTTTCTCTTTGGTCTAGAATAAAAAGAAAAATGAAACAGATTTTTGATTCCATTTTGTTTCTGTTTCTGATAAAAGAAGTATTTTTACGAAGTCCAATTAGTAATTTAAATTAATATATTACTCAAGATATTAACCCTAGATTCATTCCTCTTTATCAACATGGTTCTAATTCTGAGCTTCATGTCCCTCTTGCCGAGGGATGTGTCAGAGCTAAGGGCATCCCAATTAGATTGAATAGGATGACAGTTCCTATGGATCTGTATAATCAGAGCTTGTGATCAAGTCACACATCGCAGTATACTAGGCCTTCTAATTCTTTACGAGTCTTATTTAATAGATTCGCGATATAACTGGGACGCCGTTTGAAATACCAAATATGAACAACTGGACATGCCAGTTTAATGTATCCCATTCGATATCTTCAAATTCGAGGATCAATAACAAGTTCAACTCCACATTGAGTACAAAAATTGGAGTCGTAGTTTTCCTTCTCATTTTCTATCATTGGAGGTTTTACACAAGCACAAACTCCCCTTTTCCTAGGTCCAAATATCCTTTCACAAAGTAATCCACCTCTTATTGGTTCATAAGTTCTATAATCTAAAATCTGTTCTGCAGTCACTTGTCCGACTCTTTCTCCATTAGGTAATATTCTTTCAGACCAAGCGAGAATCTGCTCGGGAGAAACTAATCCAATTTGGAGTTGTTCGTGTTTATTCTGGTCATTCATAATAAATAAATTTTGATTCATTTTGATCAAACTTCCTTCTTATCTATCTGAAAGTCTATCTCAGATAGAGTAGTATGATTCAATTCTAGAGCTAAAGATCGTAGTTCTCGACTGAGCAATCGGAAAGATTCTGTAAAAGTGGTAGGTTTAGGCATTGGTTCTCCATTGAAAATGGCACCAAATATTTTTTCACGAGTGTCCATATGATCAGATTTTAAAGTAAGTATCTCGTGTAAAATATAAGCAACACCAAAACCTTCTAGAGGCCAAACTTCCATTTCTCCTACTCGTTGTCCTCCTCTGGAGGATTTTCCTTTTAGAGGTTGTTGTGTAACCAACGCATAAGGCCCACGGGAACGTGCATGAATTTTGTCGTCAACTTGATGGCACAATTTCAATATATAAGCTATTCCTATTGTAACAGGTTGTTCAAAAACCTTTCCTGTTCTTCCATCAATTAATCTATGTTTTCCAGGATTATCAGTTTCAAATACCCATGGATTAGCTGTTTGCTCGCTAGCTTTATAAAGCTCAGAAAACACTAGTTTTCTAGAAGCTTCTTGCTCGTACCTTTCGTCAAAAGGTGGAAGTCTATAATGTTTGTTCATTAGTTTTCCTGCTAAACCAAGTAAACATTCAAAGATCTGTCCTACATTCATTCGTGAAGGTACCCCTAATGGATTTAATACCATGTCCACTGGTGTTCCATTTTGTAAATAAGGCATATCTTGCCTGGGCAAATTTTTTGAAATAATACCTTTATTACCATGCCTTCCCGCTAATTTATCACCCACTTGTATTTTACATTTTTGTAAAATATATACATGAACTTTTTCTATAATATCGCCGAGATAATCGTCTTCCTCCTCCTCGAACTCCTGAAAGCATATATTGTAGAGAGAAAAAAAAGATATGTTTCAATCATTGATTGCGTTTCTAGTTGAAACGAATCATGCCACGACAGACCCGGCAGGCCGACAATACGAAAAGTAAGAGCCTTTTCCTTATTTCATAGATTTTAACGATCTATGGTTGATAATGGTAAGAAGTGGAAAGAATAAAAATGAGCCAGCTATCAGGATCGAACCGATGACCATCGCATTACAAGTGCGACGCTCTCACCTCTGAGCTAAGCAGGCTCATATGCATGCAGTATGTAGTCACATGCTTATTGGCTGAAAAGATCTCTTCGAAATTGCTAGAATTATACATAGTGAATCGAATTATAATAATGCAATTCAGATTCAAAACATTGCGTCAATTTATCTTAATGGATTATTATAAAACAATAATGGGGCGTGGCCAAGCGGTAAGGCAGCAGGTTTTGGTCCTATTATTTCGAAGGTTTGAATCCTTCCGTCCCAGGTGGAACAGTATTATTGAATTGAAAAAAAAAAAAAGACTTATAGAAGGAAAAGATGATTTCGATAAGATTCTAAATAGAGAAAGGGATATTTTTGCGGTGTAGGATGGGACGATAACAACATTGCATCAAAAATGTAGAAAGAATATAATGATGGAAGATCGGTATATTTTTGAGCAGGTAACCAACCTGATACCTTGATGGATTGACGTTTTAATTCTAAATTGAGTTGAGAAGCGACGTTGGATGGCAAAGATCCAAAAAGAACTAAGGAAGGGTGATTTGCATATTCAACCAATTCCTCTTTTTTTCTAGAATGAAAAGTCAAAAAATGTTGTATAGTTTCTTTTCGTTCACGAACAGAGAATTCCAGTTCTGGACAACGATGTGCCATGGCAGCTAACATAGTATCTTCTCCTTGAGTAAAGGCATAATCGAGTCCATTCGCTCTTGCCACTAGAATTGGGATTCCAATTTCCCATTCTAGTTTGGGTGCCATACCTTCCAAATCCATTTTTATTATCTCTGTAGTACAAGTACCTATCCATATAATCATGCTAGGATCTCTATCTTTTCTTATTCGAATACAGAGTTTTTTTAATCCTTCATAATCATTCAATTGAGCCGAGATATCTCCTTCTTCCAATTCTGCCATTGCATAGCGAGGTTATGCAAAAATCATTACTCCAAGTGCATTCTGCAAAAAATAACCGCATGTCTTTGTACCCACAACTAAAAAGAAACTATCTTCAATTTTTTGATATAACCAAGATACACAGCTAATTGGACAAAAAGTATGATAATTACCTATCTCACATTCAACAATGAGAGTTTCATCAATTTTCACTGACATAAATTATTATAACTATGTGGATTAAATCGTCGTAAACCCAAGTAAATTTTCCTTATTATTTTGATGTTTCCCCCTCATCAATAGGATTGAGATAAAGGTCAGAGAGTAGATTGAATAATTCCCGATCTGGAATCTCCTTTGGCACAATACCTTCTGGTTGGGACAATATTTGATCTGCTATGTTTAAATAATATTCACATACATAGTTAAGAGATGGTTCGGATCCAACCATTTCAAATAAAGTTTTCCCCTTGACCCTCAAAATTCGAATATCTTCAATAAGAGGTAACACTTCTATTATGGGCATTGGACAGGCCTCTACATATTTATTGATAAGATCTCTTTTAGATGTGCGATTTCCAACCAAACCTGCTAATCGGAGTGGATGTGTACGAGCTTTTTCCCTTATAGAAGCAGTAATACAATTAGCTGCAAATAATGCATCAAATCCATTACTTCTCAAATTTTCTCTCTTGTTCATGTTAAAGTATGGTTGACCTTCTCTTTTCTTGTTAGTAATTTTTGGTAGGGTGTCAAGAGTTACTCTCACTATGTGGAAATTCTCTCCCTACCACCTAAGTACATGGAAATGTCCTCTACCACTAATTATATGACATGAAATCTTGTCAATTCTTATGCTCCCAATGATAGGTCTTGCAGAAAGGTTGTTTGAAGTGATATATGCTCTTTCATTATATATTCCCCAAAATCTCCTTGGATGGTGGATGGAGATATCAACTTCTCCCTTTTCCTTCTCAAAAGTTGTGATAGCCTATGGAGTACTCTAAGAGTACAAATGATTATCTTTTTTTTTTAATATAATGAAGTTGTATGACATAGATTTGCAAGAAAATTCTCTTACCTAGTCTAATAAGAGGAAATGACATAACTTCACCTAGGTTAAACTTGACAATATTATGGTCTCAAATAACCGATGCCTAGTATAAAATACTACTTAAGGAATCTCTTCGGAATAAATGTTTTCATTGTCTTGTTCAATTACATTAGATTGATAGGCCCTCCTATGGTCCAATCCTCTTTAGCTATGAGAATATATGGGGCTCTCTTCCAAGATTTTGTCATTGTATTTAGAATTGGTGCAACACTCCCATTCATTGTTATAGAATGTTAATAGTTTTCTAGAAACTTGAACTCATCAAAGACAAGGTGGAAAGATGGGAAAAATCAATTTCTAGAGGTCTACATCTTCAGATAAAAAAAAATTCTTCTATGTTGGAAATATTGCAAGGCACAATCGACAAAGGGGGGAGGGGATTCTCAATCTATTCATTTGAATGAGGAAAGTTGAGAAATCAAATCTTGAAAGAAAGGATATCGATTAAAAGAAAAGATCTCAAGTTTACTAGTTGAAGGAGTGAGATAGGAATAATATTTATTTAATAGATTGGCTAGCAGAAAAATGATCAAAAGTTATTTGACTAATAAAAATTGGGTTAGTTGTGATAATGAGATTTTGGGAGAGGTTATAATGAACTATTTTAGTAAGGATTTTTTAGCATCTTGCCCCTCTCTGAATTAGTGGGAGGATATTCTTCTTAACTCTTTCCATACATCCATTACACCTAAAGATATCAAAACAATTATTTAATAGGTTGCTAAATAGGAATTTAGGTTTTTTAATAAGATATTTCTTGATACCTGAGCCATATGCTTTCCTCCCAACCATTTTCAAAGACTCTTGGGATACTATGAGTCATGATATCACTTTGGCTAATTAGGATATCATTAGAGAAAGTGTCTTAAGAAAAATAACAATAATTTTATTCCTCTGGCCTAGACCCTAAGAATTTGAAATTCTTTAGATCAATCAACCTCTACAATAGACTTTATAAAATTTTCTCTAAGGCACTGGTCAATAAAATCAAACCTTTTCTTGATGAGGCTACTATAGATTTCCATAAGGAAGATCTCCCTAATAGACAAATGTTGTATTCTTTTAGCTCAGCACATGTACAATTCTTATCTTTATAGAGAATTTTGGAAATGAGGTATGGTCATTAAATTGGATATATCAAAAGCCTATGAAAGAGTCAATAAGGATTTTATCTCTAGATTTCTTTCCTAAATTGGACTCATTTATAGATTTATTAATCTAATCAAATAGAATACTAACATTGTTAAATTCATTGTATTTTGAATGATGCTTGAAGTGGTGTTTTACCTTTCAAAAATGTGATCCATTAAAGCGACCCTTTCTTTCCTTTCATGATTATCATGATTGCATAAGTCATTGGAAGATGCCTCTTTGAGATGGATGACAAAGAAAGAATTTATGGAGTTAAAGTTCTTCCACTCTAGTCCATTTCCCCTACAAAACATTGTGAATGATACTATTCATTTTGGAAGAAGTTGTATTGTTGAGGTTAGGGATTGAAAGTACTTTCCTTCTTTGTAGTTTTATGTCTCTTGACAACATTTTAATTACCATAAAATATCCATATATCTTTTTCATACCTGGGAAGACTTACAGTTCGCAATCAAAATATTCATGACTATAAAAGTTACTCTATTGGGCATGTACCAAAAGCTCCAAGTTAATTGTAAGAGATGTTACTATGATATATTGGAACTCCATTCTTTATAGAATCCATAGGAAATTAATAGGATATAATGCTAAGCTACTAAGTAATACTAGGAATATTCAACTTTTCAAGGCCCCTCTTCAAGGTATCCTAGTGTACTTCCTCTCTATTTTCAACTAGGATGTTGAATAAAAGGAGAGGTTTTCCCTTCTTAATTTTGGGATACAATTTGTAAGAGAAATTTCTACTCTAAATAAATCACAAACTCCCAAGCTTGGTTAGAAAATCACTATGGAGAACACTAACTATATTTTTTGTTATATTACTTGGTGTATTTCAATGGAGGAATTGTGGGTTTGGTATATATAAACAACTTGGGTCCAATTTTAAAGACTCTTGGATAAACCAAAACTTCAATTCTAGTTTCTCTCATTTTCTCTTTTGAAATTTTTGGACAAATTTCTTTTGGGTTTCCTCATGACTTTGAGGCATCCTTTAACTTTGTGTACCACTATAATCAATACTCATTAGTTAGCTATAAACATTCGAAATCAAAACAAAAAAATGGATGATTGAAGATTTGATTAGTATAACACATTCTAAACCTAATCTTTTTTTTATTTGCATGGTTCATAATTGAATTCAAAAGACATTTGTATAACAAATTTAAAATAATTTAAAATAAAGAATTCAGAACAATCGAATCAAAATTTAGAATATATTCTTTTTATTATTTTCCTGATTCGATTATATTTTTCTTTCATAAATTAACATTACAATTACACTCTATAATCTATCATCACAGTGATCTGAACTCTCTATTATCCTCCATACAAGAAAGAACACTAAATCATGTTTAATTATAATGCATTGCTTCAAGCTTTTGGACGACGAAATATTATTCCCACCAGCAGCATGATAAATTTAAAGAATACTTCGATGGGTGGTACTAATTCTTCCACGCCATTAACTTTTATCCTATTCTAAATTCCAAGCCATAAACAATATTCTTCTGTTCTTTTGAATACCATTGCGGTATTCTGAATTCCATTATAAGCATTGCAAGTTGTATTGAAACTTTATTTTTAAATGCTTAGTGTATTGTAGAACCATGTATTTTGAAGGAATCGTTCACTTTTGACGTGAATCAGCACTGAACGATGATCAAAATCTGCAGAAAGATGCCCCGGACAGCGTGGATAGCAATATGGATGATACCCATGGCAATGTCATTCTTCATCACGGCTCTCCTCAGTTCGAGGATTTAGCCAACTCCCTCGATGGTACCTTCATGATGGTACGAGTTGAAGAGCCATTATATGAGTAACGCGGACAGAACAATTTTTTTAATATCGTAGAGATTAAGACACTATAAAAGAATTTTTTTTGGATTTTTTTATTGTCTCAAATAGAACTACATGTTGGAAGTTGATTGAGAAAGTGTGGGGGCGGGGTGGAGGTGGGTGCTAGAGGGGGTTGGGTTGAATGAGAATGATTTCAACTTTTAGCCTTCAAAGCAAATAACAACTTAAATGTATTCACCACTCAATCCATCTCATATCTAGATCATGACTAACATAACCTTAAGCTTCAAATGTTGAAATAAATCTAACTACCCATCACATCCATAAGCTTAAAAGTAACCACATAACACAAAAGATTTTGGTTACCTAGAAACCCTCCGAGGTGAAGTTAAAACTGGGGTGGGAATGACCCCCACAAATCTTCTCTACTGCAATAACAAAGTTTGCATGTTAGGGTTACAAATGTGATCACTTCCGATGATCTACCTTATGAGGGTTTTGCTCTACTTGTAACGCCCCGCCAAGGGATCCAAAAGAATTAACCTAAAGTTTTACTAAGTTTGCTAAACATTTTTTATAAAAAAAAGTAAGAATGTATAACATACACATCAAACACATAGTAGCGGAAGCAATAACATGTAATCATCAACAAACATACATAACAGGTTACATTCCTTAAGGATCTCAAGATGTTGAGTCACTTTTAAATTTAATTAATTCTAAGTCTAACAACTACCACATCCGCATGAAAGAATAATAAGAAAGTCCAATGTCCATATAATATACATTTGTTCCGAATGCCTCTTGGCAAATTAATTCGGAATGCTCAATCATCCACTGTACATGTCACAGGGTATGAAAGGCTTAAAAGAATATACATATGTAAAAATAGATATACATCATCCTCAAATCCATATATACAAGGTACAGTAAAATAAATGAAATCATTCACCATACATGATACATCCATACATCCATAATGATAAAACATCCATCATAAAATCTAACCATCCATCATAATAATCCGTGAATAGAATGAAAGTAAATGCCAACCAAGAAAGCTCCAGCCACGGTGACCATGGACGGATCTCAATGGTAAGAGTAAAAAGCACTACCACTCGACCGCGTGAAACCTAAATGGTCCACTCCCACCGTGCTGAGGAGATAGTCTGAAGTCCCAAATAGGATATCAAAACACAAAACACAAGTACTCTCTAAGGTTGGGAAATCCTAAAAGTATACAAACTCAAAGGTTCCAACATAGATAGACATCTAGACCCAGAGGCACACAAAACATGTAGGAAACCTACTATGCAAGCAAAAAAGTGTCATCACATGAATCGCATTGGAAGTTACCTGAGCAATCCCTTAGGAATCTTGGGTCTCCGATAATCCTGCGGCCACTAGTACCCTCTCATACTGACAAGGCATACTATGGAATACAAGGTTGCAACCAAGCGTTCTCTCTACCCCATCCTAGTCTGTACTAGCACTCAAGGCATGGGATAGAACATACAATTATCTTATTAGGTTCATTTAAGTCAGTATTTAGGTGAGATGTTTTCACTTATTAAAAAAAACAACTTACAATGAGTCATCCCCAGAGCCACTTTGGGTCTCCCATCCCTCATTGCAAGCCACTTCTCGACACTACACATAGATAACCTACCCTAAGCTCATGAAATCACAAAACACAAAATAACCTCAGTCCTATGCAAGCAACTGGAAAGCATCAAAAGATAAACCACAATAGTCACATCAGTTCTCCATGAGAAACTAGAAAGCATCAAATAATAATCATAATTATCATAACAGTTCTCTATCAGCAACTGAAGGCATCAATGATAAATCACACTATCCAATGGTTCTCCAACGAGCAACCAGAAAGTATCCCAATAATAGATCACAATACTAATTGAAGACTCCAAAATGGTCAAGTCAAAACATGTCACAACATGACATCATCAAGAACAAATCACTTTAAAACACCTCAGCTTCACACAAGGAAACTAGAAAGCAATATCATTCAGTAAATACAAACATGTCATAGAGCACATCAACACATCATTGTGGTTGGATTTAGAAAGATCGAGACCAAAACAACATATCATCTCAATCATATAATCCCCCGAGCCTCTGGTAACAACCTAAATTGGTCAATATCTAATCAATCTCCAAAAACCCCAAAACGCAAACATCACATATAAAACAAAACGTAGGTATCAAGTTTTGTTTTGATTGAAAACATGTTAATCAATGAGGTTTCCATTTTATTTCAAAGTATGTTTCAAGTTCAAAAGATTTCTACATAACCCTACAAATTGACCCATTTACTTGCTCAAACAAAACTAGGATTACCCTCCCATCATATTTTAAAACAATAATTCTACAATTTAACCAATTAGTATTCATCATTAATTACCTTTAATTAAATTAATTTTAATTAAATTAATTAATAATTATAGGTCTAAACACTCATATTAATATCTTCATTAATTATTAATTTATTAATATATAACCAAAAGCTTATTAATAAATTAATATTTACAAAACTTTCTTTAAAATGTATTAATAGATAAATTATTACGTGTTGATAAAACTATTAATAAAAAATTATTAAATATTAATAAAGTTAATATATTAAAAATCATATATAATATTAAAATCTTTTTAATAATTAATATAATTCAAATAATAATTAAAATTTTAATATAACTTTAGTGCAAAACAACAAAATCGAATTCATATGGGATGACATGTAAAAGTTTTAATTAAAACAAAGTAAGCGATTTAAATCGCTAACCTGCGGCACTTGTACGCTGCGTAGGGTACTGTTGCATCAACAGTACCTACTATCGCAGCAGTACTCATTGTGACACACAGGCCGACAAGTAGGTAGGGGGCAGGTCAAATCCCCCCCCCCCCAAATTTTATATATTATTATTATTTTATTTTATTTTTTTCAATAAATTATTTTAGCATGAATATTATGTTTGCAAGAATAAAGTTTTTAAATAAATTTATTTATTTTATAAACTTTATACATATACAAAATTTAATACACAATTCCTTTCAAATATAATTTTATTTATTTTATGAAATTAATAAGTATTTATAATTTATTAAACTATATATATATATATATATATTGAGATTGTTTTCATCTTTATTCTGATAGAGCAAATAATAACAACCATCCAAATTTAGAATTCCATTCTTAGATTCTGCCATTTCCCGATTAAAATCCTATATTCTTTGATTTAGAAACTCGGAATTTTTCTAATCCCTACGTATATAGAAGATTAATTATCAAGCATCTATTAATTTTCAATATTGGAATGTTTAAACTTTCATCACAGAGAATCTACAGGCACGAAGAAGACAAGAAGTAGAAAAAATTGCATAATTAATCAGTGATCACAAGACCCTACCTGATCCTGATGCTAATTCGAAAACTCCGAAAACCTATGAGAGAATTCGCTCCTCTCAATAACTTTCCTCTAAAACACTTTCCTAAAATTCTCCTTCTGAAATTCGCTACCAAAAGATGTCTCCTAAAATTCTTGTCTCCCCAAATTCTTTTCCAAATTTGATGTCCCTCAAAAATGAACCCCCAAGTTGTGATAAAGAGTTTTCTCCTCAAATCGGGGCACTAATTGTGCGTTCACCCGAGAGGACTTCTGGCTCAATTGAGTTAACTCTAAAATTAACTTGTATTAATCTTTGCTTTATCTTTTAATGCACATTAAATGAATAATTAAATAACTTAATTTAGTTTTCATCTTGACTTCTATTTTAATCTTTATTACTTTTAAACCCATGCGCACTTTATGAAATTACAATAACATTATTATTTTCATTTATTTTATCTTTTTAATTAATTTCTTTTATTTTCAACTCATGCTTGCATCATGCGATCTAGAAACTTTAGTAATTTAATATTTTTCAACTTTTAATTTATTTTAGAAACTTAATTGATAAAATATTTAATTAATTTAAATAACAATAATATTTAACATTTATTTAAAAATGAACTCTAAATATATTATTATTAAAGTAAATAAATATTATCACGTTCTAAATTTATCTTTGAACTTTTATCTCCAATTTTAATTCTTTTATTTAATTAATTTCTCAATTAATTAAATATTAAAGATATCATATTAATTCTCCATTAAATTAAATCATTAATTAATCTTTTTAATTAGACTTAATTAATAGAAAATATATCAAGGACTCATAAAGCAACATACGAAAACCCATCATAGAAAAACACATACTAAATCAAACAAAAGGTTTATAATCACGAAATTACATCATTTGATGCATTCAGAGGGTACTTAACTTAGATACTTGTCCTAATTATCAATTAGGACAATTGGCTAAAGGGTTTAAAATTTGGACTTAAGAGTTTATCGCCCCTCTCTTACCATTGAGATAATGCGATAGGGTACGCTCATCTTGGCAATTCAAGGAAGTCAATACCCGATACCTACAACCTGCATAAAATCTACACATGTACAAACACAATATTCTAAGCTAAATAGACAATGATAGGAAGTGGTGCATCGTGTAGATCCCGACTAGCAAGTGACTACGACTCCCTTCCTTAACCACATCAGAAACACCATACATAATGAAAACAAACACGCACACCATACACATGCAGTATGGGGTAAGTATCCATAAGAAAGCACATGTGATAATAAACCATCTAACTAATCATCATCGATAACTGAAAAATTTGAATAATCATCATACATGCATGAAATATAGAGTACCAAGTAATCTCATCATATAATAAACTGAGTGTAAAACAACATCTGATAATCTCTAAAATAATAATACTAATCATCAAACATAAAATTGGCCTAAAAGAGTTTGGCAAGGATAATTGAAATGTGACTTAGGGGCAGGCACTACACTGCTAAGAACATTACAAGGCTATTAGGATCTACCTTTACTAAATGATTTAAAACTTACAAAAAAGTAAGCACTTTGTTCAAAGGTTTCCTTAGGCCTTTTAGGACCACTCCATTAAGAGATTTACCCCGATTCACTTGCTAAAATGTATCAATACCTAATCCTTTGGTTTTCATTCACAATGTTAATTATAGATCTTCTCTTTCCACTCTTTCATTTGATCTCCTATTTGATAAATCTTTTCTTTTCTCTTCATTACTTCACTTGGTCACTATACTCTGTTACTTCAAAATTTCACTTGCAACTTCCAAAATACAATTCCTTTGCATATGCATTCACAATACTTCACATCATTACTAGATAGGGTTTGGATTTGCTAGGTTAAATAAACATATGTAGAGTCTTCTAGAATATAATCAATGATCTAAATGCTTCCCTTTTTGTCTCTTAATTTGATTGGCCAACTTTCCTTCATAGGGGTTAGTGATCTATGCCAAAATGGGTAAATAAAATAGTATCAAACTCTACAATCATTAAATTTTGTTTATAGGTGGATCCAAAACAGTTTACCTCATATTTTGTATCACTCCAAACATTCTTGTTCAAACAATTTTACTTAACACATACAATTTTTGATGGTTGGTCGTAACTATTCTACCTACTAACGCTTGGCCTCAACTAGCTCAGTTTCTTCTATATGATTCGACATCAACACACTTTGCTTTACTCAACATTCATTGAACTCAACTTTCGTAGGGAGACTTGGTGACCATAGACTTGCCTGGCTTCTATAGAGCTCAGCATATACAAAATTATTTACACGTCTAACAAATACATAATGTGATCTATATGGAGTGACTCAATTGCAATGATGGCCAACCAATTTTGTCTTCTATATGAGTAAGTGTTCGAGACTAGTAAATGAACAAACTCAAGAGATTAACAATCTTCCCCTTTGACAATAGTGACAAAAACACTTTTTCATGATTGCATCATTATAGTACAATCCAAAAATTGATAGTACTCTTCCTATGTCTATGATTTAGTCCATATAAGACCACAAAGAACTATATGAGTAAGTGTTTGAGACTAGTAAATGAACAAACTAAAGAGATCAACAATCTTGCCCTTTGACAATAGTGACAAAAATACTTTGTCATGATTACATCATTATAGTACAATCCAAGAATTGATAGTACTCCTCCTATGTCTATGATTTAGTCCATATAAGACTACAAAGAACTTTTTGTATCAAACCTATATACACATTGCATAATTACATGACTCAAATAGTCTGATGTAGCTTTGTCATACCTTTAATCTGTCTTTTGTCGTCATTGTATTCTCTAAATGCTATCAATATTCAATTCCTTTTAATGTTTCTTCTTGAAAATCTTCTTCTATCCACCTTGATTTTGTCACTCATGTAATTATCAATAAACGGTTTTTGATTTTGGATGATCATGGAAAGAGCATGATCCCATGTCATTCTCTCTGATTCCAAAATGTGAATCTTGATCTCCAAATTTGTAACCAAGTCAATCAAGCTATCAGTAGTAGAAAGGTTATGATCTGATTATACTAGATCCTTTACTAAAGCTAACTCATATTGCATTACCTCCAAATGAGATATTGATATAGACTATATGGATATAAGTTTAGCCGTCATTCAAATTTCTACTATATGTAGCTAGACTTGTTGTGATGTGGAGCCTAATTAGACTCAGAGGTTTATTTGGCATAGTTTTCTTCCCATGTCATTTCTATGGGGGTTTCAAGGAAACATCCCTAGGATGAGGACAAGGGGTAGTGCCCCTACGAGGTCCTAGGGCAACACCTTAGGTGTGCTCTCTATCGCAGTATAGGATGGGGTTGAGTGGCAATGCCCCTGTGGAATTTTTCAAAAGCCAAAATTAGCCTTATATTGTAAAAGTTATCAATTGCTATTTTTCCTATTAGACAACTTATTCTAACCCTAATTTTGTAATTGATAAAAGCTTGCATAAAAAGGATTAGGGTTAGGGAATTCATAATGTAATGGTGATTTTGTAGTTTCTTGTAGCAGTATTAAGCTATAAGAGATTGTGGATTGTGATCACTAGATAATAATAATATTGAACTTTATGTTGGTAGATGTAGCCCAGTGATTGGATGAACCGCATTAGGGTAAAAGCACAAATTTGTGTCATCTTTTTGTAAAAGAAAAGGCTAACAAAACTATAACTGTTCACCTTCAATGACATAAAATTGGTATTATTATTTTGAATTTAGAAATAAATTAAACTAATGAAATGTGTAGAAGTGGATGAATTTTAGGATTATAATTTTTGATAATTATTTGAAATAAGAATTGATATACTTTCCTAATTTATATAGATAAGTTTTTAGGTGCTCAAAAATGTTGAAAATTAGGGTTTTAGTTCCCACCACAAAACTATATGCAAATAAACTTATTTCCCTTTGATCTCAAACTATCTTATAGATAACATATATATCTAGAGCAATCAAAAATAAAAGTTGGCTTTAGAACTATATTTTCTCTTTCATAAGGATTGAAATTTCAACTCACCTAAAATCAATAGTTTTCATATCCCACCACATTTTTCAAAACAAATCTATTCTAACCAAAAGAAAAACTATACATTCTAGAAGAAGACTCTCTCCTCTAGAATGTTGCATAATTTTAAGATTTTTTTGATATGATTTAATATTTTTTTTTTCTCAAAACTGACATCTTTTCAAGTATTAAAATACGTAGTTGCAAAATTTTTCAATTTCAATACACTATATCTAATTAAAACACTATAAACTCTACATGAGAATGTTTTTGATTTTGAGCTCTATAAAATTGTGTTTATATATTATTAAAAAATATTATAAAAAATAGTAAGAGTTTTTTAAACACCACTCTTCTAAAATAATTTTATTTCTTTAGTGATTAGATGCAACCTAGTATAAAACATGCATTTAATAAATATTTCCAATTGGAAAAGTGTGAGACCATATATAACTTAGCTAGAATGAATTTATCTAGACCAAATGTTTTAAAAAAAATTAATTTTAGATTGAAATACTCAAATTCAATCATTTTGTTAAGCCAACCTGAAAGGTGACACAACTTTGTACTTTTACTAGTTAAATATTGTTGTCTTGTGTTCTCTTATGTGTGATCTATTATTTTTTGATATTACTTATATTTGCGTGTAACTATTTTTTTTTTCTGAGGTTAATCCTAACAAGTGGTAAAGAGCCAGGCAATCATCATTTCTTTATATTTTGGCTAGATCGTTGTATTTGTTTTTGGCAATCCTCTACAGGAAGGTCTCATAGTTGAGTGGGAGTCTCACACTTATATGGGAGCAATGGTAGACAAGGGCAAGCTAAAGGCCTTATTGTTGAGTGGGAGTCTCATAGTTAAGTGGGAGTGATGGAAAAAAAGGGAAAGCTGAGGGTTCACAAGGTTAATATGAAGAAATTTCAGTTATGAAAAATGCAAATGGAGGACTATCTCTATTTGAAGGATTTATGGAAGCTGTTGGAAGAAAAAACTAAAAACTAAGGAACTATGATAAATGAGGAATTGGAGATTTTAGATAGAAAGAAACTTGGAAGCATTCAGTTATGCCTAACAACATTGGTGATATTTAACTTTACAAAAGTGAAGATGATGGAAGAGTTGATGGAAACCCTAGCAAAATTGTAAGAAAAGCCTTCTACTTCAAACAAGGTATTTCTCATGAAGTATTTACTTAATATGAAGATGACAGAAGGAGGATTTTTTGTAGACCATTTAAATGAGTTTAATGCTAGTATTAGTCAGTTATTTTCTATGGGTATTAATTTTGATGAAGAAATTAAGGCTCTCTTGATTTTGTGTTCTTTGCCTAAAAGATGGAATGGATTGGTAATGATTGTGAGTAATTCTATTTCTAAATCTAATACCCTAAAATTTGATGATGTGATTGGTGTTATTCTGAGTGAGGAAACTAGTAGGAAAATCTTAGGTGGATCTACATCAGAAAGTGCTTTGAATGCACAAAGCAGAGGCAAGACGACTAAGAGAGGAAATAATTCTAGAAACTTTGGAAAATCAAGAGGAAAATCAAAGAGGAAGAGCTCTCAATCTAGAGGACCAAGAGATTGTTGGAACTATGGTAAACTAGGGCATATGAAGAAAGATAGTTGGACTTGAGAGAACAATGAAGGAGATAAACCAAAAGGGAATAAGCAGAAAAATGTGGTAAGTAACAAATCCGAAGATGATGCTTAAATGCTTCTGCCTTTAGAAAGTATTGTTGATTCATGAGTTTTAGATTCTAGTACTTCATTTCATTCTACACCTCATAGAGGTTATTTTATTGATTATGTCCAAGCGGATTTTGAGCTTCTTTATTTGGGGGATAATGAACCTTGTCAGTTTTTTGGAAAAGAAAAAGTTATGATTAAGTTGCAAAATGGGAATCATTGAATACTACATGAGGTAAGGCATGTTCCAAGGCTAGGTAGGAAATTAATTTTATTAGGGAAACTTGGTGATGAGGGTTGTGTAGTTACTTTTAATGACAAAAATTGAAAGGTTTCAAAATGTTCCCTTGTAATAGAAAAAGGTGTGAATGTAGGTACTTTATATTTTTGTAGAAGTCCTACTATTCCTTCTACTTTGATTGTTTTAGAGAAAAATGTATGTTCAAGAACATTTTCTATAGTTGAGCAGGGAGAAGAAACATTTTTTGTAGATTTTGATACAATGCTATGGCACTATAGACTTGGGCATATGAGTGAAACAGGTATGGAAGTACTTCATTCAAAGAATGTTTTACCAGGTTAGAAATGTGTTAATATGGACTTCTATGAAAGTTGTGCATATAGAAAACAAAAGAGAGTGAGTTTTGTGAAGACTAGGAAGGAAAAGAAAAATGAGAAATTATAGCTTGAGCATACAAATGTATGTGGACCAACTAAGGTATATTCCCTTGGTGGCTCTCATTATTATGTTACATTTATTGATGATGCAACTAGAAAGATATGGGTTTATTTCCTTAGACAAAAATATGATGTATTTAAAACTCTTAAGAAATAAAAATGCTTGGTTTGAAATGAGACTGATAATAAATTAAAATGTCTGAGATCTGATAATGGTGTTGAGTATTGCAGTCATGAATTTGAATATTATTTCTCCACTAGTGGTATTTGTAGAACACTATTCTAAGGACTCCACAGGAAAATGGAGCGATTGAACACATGAAAAGGACAATAATGGAGCCTACAAGAAGCATGAGGTTAGATTCTGGCTTGCCTTAAACATGTGGGTAGAGGCTATCAATACTATTGTATATTTGATGAATAGAGGTCCCTCTACTCCTTTAGGATGTGGTATTCTAGTGGAAGCATGGACTGGTAAGAAGGTGAGCTATTCTTTTCTCAATACCTTCGGTTGTGAAGCATTTGCTCATATAGATTCTAACAATAGAACCAAGTTGAAAGTTAGGTTAAAGAAATTTGTATTTGTTGGACACGAAATTGATAAATTTGGTTATATGCTTTGGGATTTTAAAAATCATAAAATTGTAAGAAGCAAGGATGTCATATTCAATGAGAAAGTTTTGTATAAAGATCCATTGTAGCAACATGATAAGAAAGAAGATGATTATGTAGTGCTGGATAATACACTAGAAAAGATGATGTTCAAGGAATTCCTCATGATCTGCAACAAGTGCAATAACAAATACCACACACCCTAGTGAAAGTTAGATGGTCAACAAGGATAAGTAGACCTCCAGAAATATTTTCTCCTTCTTTGTACTCTATTTTACTTATTGATGCTAGTGAACCCAAATGTTATAATGAAGCTATCTAGGTGGATATAAAGATTTAGTAGGAGTCTACAATGAAAGAAGAAATAGACTCTTTTTTGAAAAATAAGACATGGGATTTATGCAAGTTTCTTGTAGGTAAAAATGTTTTACAAAATAATTGGGTTTATAGATTAAAAGAAGAGGATGGAGGTAAGAAATGATTTAAAGTTAGGTTAGTGGTAAAATTATTTATATAGAAAAATGACATTGATTTTGATGAGATATTCTCTTCTATTGTTAAAATGACTTATATTTCCACTGTTCTAAGTATTGTGGCTACTAAAGATTTGCATTTGGAGTAGCTTGATGTTAAAACATCCTTCCTTCATGGTGATTTGGATGGAGAGATATATATGACACAACCACGTGGGTTTGAGATCAAAGATAAGGAGAACTTAGTGTGCAGATTGAAGAAAAGTTTATATGGCTTGAAGAAAGCACCTTGACAATAGTATCTGAAATTTGACAAGTTTATAATGCATGAGAATAGATATAATAGGTGTCATTCAGATCATTGTATTTATTTTAAAGGTTGGATGATGACAACTACATTATTTTATGTTTATATGTTGATGATATACTTGTAGATGAATTTAACATGGATCACATTAAGGGATTGAAACACCAATTAACACATGCATTTTCTATGAGGGATTTGGGGGAAGCAAAGAAAATCCTTGGTATGAATATTTACAAAGATAGGAATAACAAGAAATTGACATCATCTCAGGCTAATTATATTGAGGAGGTGTTGCAATATTTCTTTATGGAGAATGCTAAAGTTTTCAGCACAACTTTACCTCTTCATTTTAAATTAACTAAGGAGATGTGTCCAAAGATACACGAAGAAGAGGTTAAGATGTCCAAGGTGCCTCATGCTTTAGTTGTAGGAAGCTTGTTGTATGCCATGGTATGTAGTAAGCCTGATATTGCACATACATTGGGAGTTGTTACTAAGTATATGGATCATCCAAGAATTAAGCATTGGAATGTGGTTAAATGGTTTCTAAGATATTTGAGAGGAACATCTAGTAAGTGTTTACACTCTAGGGGCTATCCTACTAATTTACAAGGCTACACTAACTCAGATTTGGTAGGGATATTGATACCAATCGGAGTACTATAGGTTATGTATTTACTATTGGTGGGGCAGTAGTGAGTTGGATTTCTTGATTATAGAAGGTTAATGCTTTATCCACTATAGAGGCAACCAAGGGGATAATATGGCTTCAATTGTTCATAGATAGTCATAGTGCCATTCATCTTGTGAAGAATCCTACTTTGCATTCAAAGAAAAAATGCATATAGTTGTGGTAACATTTCATTCTTTTAGTTTTAGATGATGGACAATTAAAGATGGAGAATATACATACAAATAACAATCTAGTGGATATGTTTACAAAGGTAGTAATAAGGGAGAAGCTCCTCTTCAACTTTGGTTGGTCTTCTTGACTGACTAGAATAAAATAACAACACATTTTAGGGTGGTTTGATATTTTAGTGAGAGCTACAAGTCTAGCATTGTTATGATCAATATCCAAGTGAGAGGTTATTTTTGTGGAGCCTAATTAGTCTCCAAGTGGGAGATTGTTGTGATGTGGAGCCTAATAAGACTCAAAGGTTTATTCGGTGTGGTTTAATCCCCATATTATTTATATGAGGCTTTGGGGGAAATGCCCCTATGGGGTCCTAGGGTAGCACCCTAGGTGCACTCCTTGTCATAGTGTAGGGTGGGGTCAAGAGGTAATGCCCCCACAAGGGTTTACAAAAGCCAAAAATGGCCTTATAACTCAAAAGGTGTTGGCTATTATTTTTCCTATTAGATGACTTATTCTAGCCCTAATTTTGTAATTGACAAAAGCTTGTATAAAAAGGCTTAGGGTTAGGGATTTTATAATGTAATGGTGATATTGTAGATTCTTGCAGCGGTATTGAGTTGTAAGGGATTGCAAATTATGATTACTAGATAATGATAATATTGCACTTGTTGTTGGTGGACATAGCCTAGGGATTGGGTGAACCATGTTAAATCTTGATGTCTTGTGTTCTCTTATGTGTGATCTATTATTTTTTGACATTGGTTATATATTTTCATATAACTATTGTTTCTAATTGAGGTTAATCCTAACAAGACTAGCCTCCCTTGTGCAAACAATAGTTTGTTGTAATGCATTGAACTTGATTCAATAGATTGAAAGACAGAGTTGCCTTAAGATTTTGAATCATCGTCAATATTCTAAATATTATCTTGAAATTCATTTGTGAATCAGGGAACATCACAAAGAGTGTTGTGCATATCTTGGATTTTTTTCATAAGTTCTTTTAGACTTTGTACAAATATTAACAGTTCAACTTTCCTCAAGGCAATTATAGTAGAGACCTTCTCAAGTGATTTCTTTTCAAAATTTTATTTATGACCAGGCCATTCATTTTTTATTTGTCTCTATATCCTTAGTGTTTACCTTTCCAACAATTTGCACTAAATGAGAGATAATAGCAACTTGTTCATTAATATGATGAATGCCAAATACATCAACAAATATATCTTTTATATCATGCAACATTTTCCTTTGTTGTTTCTCTCTACAATTTCTTCATGCCTTTTCTTTCTTTCCAAGATATCTTGCAAAATAACTTTCTACCTAAATGAGATATTCTTCAAATCCTAGTTTGGTAGTTCAATCACTTCATCCAAGGTAATAGATTTACTAGGAGAACTTATCTTTTTCTTCTTCCCTTTTCTCTTTTTGGGTGTGCTTCTTCTCACAATAACTAAGCCTAGAGTAGATTAAGGGGTTTCACTACTTAGTCTATCTTGAGTATTAGTGCTAGAGGTAGTAAAAATAAAACATGGAATGATTTGTATTGTAGGGACTAGCACCTATTGTGTAGATGTGGAATATGAAGTAGCTCAGGGTGGAGTGTGGACTCTCACACTTGGCTTTTTCTATAATACATCACTCTTATTTTCTTTATTCTTGTTTTTTTTTGTCTTAGGCTTCTTGTTTCCCTCTGATAGAGGTCTTGAGACTTGTGGTCCTTGTTGACCTATAGTACAGTGATCTACCTTAGACTCTTTTTCTTTTTCTTTCTTTTCTTTTGATGCCTTAGGGGATTTATTTTCCTTCATTGGATCCTTAACACCTATCTGTGTCTGAGATAGTTGTTGGATCTATGTAGTAGAGTCAACAACTATAAATAATCTCTCTCTTATGTTTAGATAGTCCTTTATTTTCTATAGTACTAGAGTGTATGGTGTTGTTGAATGAATAGGGGATACATTGCCCTGGTCTTGAGAGCTCAATACACTTGTGTCTTCTTCATTAGTATGAACATCCTCTATTGTTATAGTGTCTTTCTCACTCTCCTTGACCTTCTATCTAATAGCTTCTTCAAGTGTGTCTAGGTCATTATACACATCTTACTCATTATCCAGTTCAACATCTCCAATACCCATGCACATTTACCATCCTTATGAGTTTCCTTTTCAGTGGTCAAACAAGAAATGTTCTTCCATATCAACCTAGTTTATTTTACAACATCCTTAATCTTAAGATCCAAAAATAGAAATGATTTATACTTAGGAACAACCTATTCTTCTCCAAAAAATTTGTGATTTTTTTATTTTATAGTTTAGGAAATGTTTTTGCTAGTACTCCTCTAATTTTCCTTTCAGTCTCTATTATAGGTTGCCATTTGGTACCAATTCTATCAAACTAGTTAGTAGGTATATTGTTACCTATCTTTATAGGTGTAGTTTTAAACATAGTCACCATGTATAATATAGCTTCTTTGACCTTTGTCTTATCTGTTGCACTTAGTGTTCCATACTTTATAAGCAACAAACCAGATAAGCTTACAAAATTCCTAATATTATCACATACCTCATGTTTGCTATATTTTTTCCTAGCCTAAAATCTTAAAAATCTGTTTGAAAATCTAGTTCTCATCCTAAGTAGTTAGGGTTTATAATTTTCATAAGCAATGTTGCCTTGAAGAAAACCTAGTTCATAATTTGTGCCCTTGTTTCCACTAGAATCCCTCTTCCTTTTTGGATTGTTTTCACACTTTTAAAAGAACCTTTGAAATTCCTTAAGGTGCAATAATGTGACCAAAGCAATTGCATGTTTGTAGCATATTCTCAACTCTTAACATTTTATGGTGCAACTGCGTGAAAGGTTAGAAGTCTCTTTGATCACTTGGTTGTAGTGGTTAACTACACTAGGGAACTTTATACATTGGGTGAGCAAAATGGTTAAGAAAGAAATAGTTACATGGTCACACACTTAAAAGAAATGTTAGAAGTTCAAGAAGCGACCATGCAAAAAGAGGTTATTGATTAGTCATAACCCTCTCAGCATGAAAATATTGTGACATGTGGAAGCATTTGAGAAGACTTTTGATTAATAACAATGAAGTTATGGTGTGACTATGTGACCAAGGTTAAAAGGTGCTAGCCATTATTTTGTTGCTTAAGGATCATAAGATTAAAATAGTGAAGCAACCCAACAACTAGCTATGATCACATGGTCAAAGCCTAAAAAGAAGAACATCCAAAGGTGACTACAAAAGGATGAATCTATCAATGCGGATGGTCAAAACCTTTGATCAATTAGTCGAAAGGTTTAAAACATAACAAACAATATAAGATGTGACTGAGCAACAAGGTTAAGATCATGTTAAATATTGTTTAGTCACATGGTCATAAGTAAGAAATGATAATGTTAACTTAAGTTGTGACCTGGTGAAGTAGTTCAAAATAAAACAAAAGGTTCTCAGTAATGCCATCGTGCATTCAATAGAAGAAAGGTTAAATGAAGTTGTGACCTAGCAAAAAGGTTTGAAGCCTTTGAACAAAACTTCGATCACAACTTCACACACTAAAAACTTTTAGCCAAGTGGAAGACTATGACACAAAGAAATAACTAAAAGTGTTGGCAATATGGCTAGATAGATGTATGAGTATTTTCATATATGGAAACATATGTTTTTGATATTTTATGATGTTATTAGAGTTAAATAGTGCAACTATACATAGACAAATTTGATATGTATAGATGTCAAACTTAGAGTTAACTCATGTGCAGTTGAGGATTTATAGTTGATAGTATCATGATGATGAATGTTAGTATGCAAACTTGTATAAATAGTACATCAAAAATTACAATGAAAATACTAGTTTGGGTATTTAATAGAATAAAACAAAGAATATTAGAGAATTGGATTGTACAACTTTTAAAGGAATTATTTTGGTGACAAAATAATTACTAAGTTATAATGGGCCAACATCCTAGATGTTTACCCCAAGGCATTTTTATATTTGGTCAAGCTTGTGAAAGTGTTAAGGCTAACCAAGGAGAGATTTATAAGTTTGCAAGATATATGTAAATATCATATCTTGTGTAGATAAAGTGTAATGGATATGTTATGTGAACAATTGATAAGAAACCTTAAATTATATGTGAGCCTTATGTTATACAAAATTTGATGTATGATTAAAAAAAGTATGAGATACAATAGTATAATAGTATTGTATGTATCCCTATTCTTGTGAAGAACTTAATTGTATATTGCATGTTAGGCAAGTGGGCTCTTCTTGCATACATTATATTTGATCCACTGACTCCTAATAGGGTTGAAGCAACTCCTAATAGGGTTGAGGCTTTTAATAGAACCTAGTCCTCTACTAAAGACTCAAGAAACTATATGTTTTTCATAGGCTCTTAATAGGGTCATATCCTTAACAAGATTCTTTTGTTTAGTGAATCATATTGTGGGTACCATCCCCACTGGGGTTTTCCCTTAGCCAAGGTTTCCTTAGTTAACACATAATGGTGTTATGAATTCTCTTTGTTTATGGTTATATTTACTTTTCAACATTGTTGGTTTACTTTCATCTGCAAGTTATAAAGTAATTAACAATATTCAGTTGTAGCAAAAAGTTTTTAGAATAGTGATTCATCCCCCCTTTCAATATTATATGTTTCTAACAATTGGTATCAAAGCCTAGTCACCCAAAAGAGGATTAATAACTTGAGTAAGATCCCTATGGATATAGAACAATTAAAGAGAAACCTTGAAGAAGCTCTCGAGTACATTGATTTTTTTACAAAAAAAAGAGATAACCTAAAGATAGGTATGAAGATGCGAAAGTTTATGTATTGGAAAACTGAAAGACAAGATTGATGATCTAAAATATAGCAAGGAATCAATTATGCATAGTAGTGACAATGATGAAGTAGAGTTCTCAAGAAAAAGAATGATATTTTTGGGACATGAGTTGAAAATTATTGAACTTAAGTCTTAAGAAAGATGACAATAATAATGAACCAGATCTGGAAAATTGAGAATGCAAACATTAGATCCCAATTGACTCAAGTAACATCTAAATTAGATTCTATTAAGATAGAACATATTGAGTTAGAAAAGTACAATTCTATTGTGAAAGGAGAGTTGACACAAGCCAAATAATAGTTAGAGAATATTTGTTCTAGTATTGAGAAAATTAATGAGCATATATTTTATCAGAGAGCTTCCTATGGAAAGATAGTTCTTGGATATCTTATTGGAAAATTAGCCAAGAAAACTAAAGTTAGAAAGGAACTAGATCTACTTGTAGAAACCTCTAAGCCTAAAGAAACTAATCAGAGTAAGATGAAATCATCTAAAATCATTGAACTAGTTGATTTGTCTGAGAATTTTGATGACCCCAAGATAACCGAGCAAGTTGATGAACCCAATCAAGTTAAATCATCCAAGGAAGTTAGACATAAATTCAGAGGTTGACATAGAAGTGATTATAGAGGTAAGTCTTTTAAACGTATACTAATTTCTACTATTATAATTGTCATGGTTATGGATATAAAGTAGTAGATTGTAAGAAACTAAAATTTGATGGTAATAATTGTTGGAAATATTTAAGACTAGGCTAAGTTACTAAGAGGGGATGGGTGAATTAGTAGCTTCTAAAACTTCAACAATTTCAACCCTTAATCTAGTAATCCAATTGGCATTTAATCTATCACATATACTTTGATCTAATTGCATGCATAAGAAATTGAAAATATGAAAGCATACATAACACAAAGATTTGGTGACCCAAAATCCTTCCAAATGGAAAGTAAAACTAGGGTGGGGATGATACCCACAACTTTAGTAGTGTAGTATAAAGTTAGCCTGTTAAAGAGCTTACATTGATCACTTCTAATAATTTTCCCTATTAGGAGCAATAAGGACTGCTAGGTCCACCTTTTGAAAGGATTTGCAAACATACAATTAAGTATGCACTTGTTAAAGAGATTTACAAAAGACTATTAGGTCTAGCTTGTGAAAGGATTTGACTGATCCACCTATTAGGATGAAACAATAGATGATCTCTAATTTTCAACTTGGTTTGCTAAATGAGACTCCTTTAAGTACTAATCACCTTGCTGTGATAAATATGACTTTGATACTCCTTATATTGTTGTAACCTTTGTAATTCACTCCTTTTTCTTTTCTCTGATTTAGTTTGCATTCACATCTTTACATTCTCATATACACATATACATACTTTGGATATGATACAATGCATTACATATATATCAATCCAAATATACAAATTACAAAGTTAGCTATAATACAAGTTACCACAAACATTACATAGCCAACTCACATGAAGACATTCAAGTTCTAAAGACTGACTTGGTGAGGTTTTGATACTTAGCATCCACCAACAATCCTTTGCATAGTCATGCACTTGGTAGACGTAGAAGCTCGATCCATATTGATCACTTTCAAGTAGTTGTAAACTTGGTCTGCACTAGTGACTCAGTAGATATTGTGAAACTTGTCATATAAACTGAATCACTTGTTTACCATGGCAAGACTTGATAAACATTCTCACCTCGAGCTTCATATAAACTAAGTCTCTTGGTTAGCACTAGGAAGCTTAGTTAACACTAGACTCAGATCACATACATTGCAAACTCAGTGAACACTGCATAGCTTCAGCTTGAACTGGTAAACTCAACATATGCTGAGATGCACAATTTACACTACTGATCTTCGCTATAACTGTGACTACTTGGTAGCCATTGATATTTGTCCAAAGGACTTGATAGCAACTATAGAACTTAGTGACAACTTAAATACATGGAAAACACTGTGAACTATACAATGAGCTTGATAGCTATATATAATCTAAATAAGTGTGTGTCACTAATAAAAAACTTGATTGATATGTCAACAATCTCCCACCTTGGAATTAGTGACAAAAACACTTATCATCCAAAACTAAATTCAAAAAGGTTTCCTAAATACCATCACCTGTTATACTAGCTCGGTAGAGTATACTATTTTTCAAATTTTTTAAAATTGATTTTGTAAGGGATATATCTATACATGGTAAGGCTCCTTCATACAATATACTACACATCATTTTGCTACATACAATATATCTCTCTGTACATATCTTACTCTCTTATTGACTTTTCAACTTATTGCATAATCTCCCACATAACATATGGCTTTCTCCAAGATATCTTTTCTCCCCCTTCTTCACATTAATGCCAAAGACTTATTCTGATTATTCACATAGTAACACCAAAATGTGATAGAAAATCTGAATGTACCTTGAGAATAATTGCCAAGGTGTTATCCCAATTGTCTTGTAGAATCTTGCATGTGTGAAGTGCACTTTGGACTTCTCCTGATAGTTCTATCAAATGATCTACAATGGAGAAAGTATTGTCATGAATAAGAGATTTTGAATGTACAATATGCTTTTGCAATACATCCATGATGGGAAGAATCATATTTTGAATATCAATCAATATGGATCTTATTCTTGCTTCTTCTCTTAGTAGTTTTGCTTGTATATCTGACAAAAATCTTATCCTTTGAAAGTGTGTAGAGCTTGAACTAGGGTCAAGTTGTAGTTGTTGAGCACTAGCTTTCAAGTATTCATCTATTTTGGACAATTTGTCCTCTCTTTTTTTTGAATTCAGAAACATCACAAAGCTACTTCTACTTGATGAGTGGCTATTTGCTGAGCAATGTGCTCCAACACTTTATTATCAAATTTCTTCTCTACTGTTTGCACTAACTTTTCTTGTCCGTCAGTTTCTTCATTGAATTTTTGCACTATCTTTCCTAGTTGATAAAAAATTGGCTAAGAAGATTCAACCTCAATACCTATGGCCTCTACCAAAATATTCTTTACATCTTTAGTTATTTTAAATTCTTTATCTCTCTTCTCTCTTAGTTTTTGTTGTTTAGCCTTGTTTGGAGGAGTTCACCAAATATCTACATTTGGTCTAAGGTGAGCTTGGAAATGTTCCAATTAGGGATAACAATTTCCTCATCTAAACCAATGTCTTCCTCTAGCTCTTCTCCTTTACTTAAAATTTTGTGCTCCGTTGAACTTTGGGCTCAATTGTCCTTAAACTTATTGCTTTTATACCTAGAATAGAAACAATTGTAGATATGCTAGGACTAGCTAAGAGAACTAATACTATACTTATTGAAGGAATATTTATAGACATACACGAAGAGTCCAAAATTGGTGTGCTAAAAAATGAAGTGCTCAAAATTGGAGAAGTCAAAACTGAAGTACTCGACTTGGTAGATGAGGGAGGAATTTGTAGCTTGGTAGATGAAGTGAAAGTCACTTCTATCAGTGATGTGTTGAGTTGAGTAGGAGAAAAGAGTGGTTCGACAATTGGATTGGCACTGGTGGTCATAATCAAACTTTTTGGGGTTGTCTTTGTGCTTGATATGATTACTGGTTTTCTTGGAGAGTGAGGAAGTAAGGAAATGACTACTACAACTATCTTAACTAGATCAATCTCCTCATCATCTAGCTTTGCTTCCTGACTAGCCTCTTTTCCTTGATCCTCTTCATCTTCTTCATTATCAAAATGAGTTACTTCTTCAACATTCTCTTCTTCATCTTTCTCCTTATCTTCATCATCATCATCATCATCCTTGACATTAACTAGAAAATCACTTGGTTTATGTAACAAATAAATATTATTCCAAGAATTTGTTGCATTCCTAACAACATGTTCAATGTCCTTGATCAAAACTAGACAAATATCAAACTTTAGAGTCAATTTTTCTTTATTTTTCTTGAATGACTCTTTTACCTCAACATCTGATATGCTCGATAATAGCTACCTAAAGGTTTTCCCATATATGTCCTTGATAGTTTGCATTGCAAAATCCCATCTTGGCTTTATCTTTTCCAATATCTCATTTGGAATTTGAGAAACACGCTAGTCTAGTGAGTATTTCCAATTACCCATTTTATTCATCACTAGGCCTTCAATCTGCTTCTGCTCCTCTGCTGTCCTAATCTCATAGTTTAATGATTTGAATTTTTTTATGTTTGCCTCTACTTCTAGATCTTTTAGTCCTTTTTGGAATGTGGTGGAGGTTTTCTAAATACAATGTCTCCTCCTTCCTTGTCAGACTTCTTCCTTGAAGATCTCCTTGTGAAAACTACAGTGGATGGCTTGGTTGGCTTGGTAATAATTACCTTGTCTTTCTTCTTTAATGGCCCTTCTTCTTCAGATTTTGCCTCCTCTGCTTCCACATCCTCTACTTCTTCATCTTCTCCTTTACCCTTGGTTAACAAAAGGGTTGAATTGGATTTCATTTTTGTAATTCTTTTCTTCCCTTTGTTTATTGCATGAGGAAGTTTTATCTCAAGTTCAATCCTGGCTTTTGCTTCATCATATGTTCCAAAATATGCAGCCTTAGGATCAGTTGACTCATTGATAAGGGCTTTAATAATCTCTTTGGTTTCATCAATATTGACCTCATAACCAGGAGGTTTTACACATGCAATTCTAGGCTTAACTGCCTGAATGTAAACTTTGTCACAATCTACCATGAAACATACATCATCTGTGTAATCTTCAACTAGTTTCTTGGTGATTCAGAACCTATTGTTCATTTTCTCTTTGAATACATCAAAATAATTGTCCATGATACTATTCTAATTTTCACCCATTTCTACAATATTCTCATTTATTTGATAAAGCACAGGCACATCTTTTCTCCATACTACAATGCCTTTTGAAGGAAAGAATTTTTGAACATAAAAGAATAGACAAGTCAACAAGGAACTAAACATACATGGGTTATTCTTTGAAGTTCTTATGCTTTCCATGTTCTTGTTGAACTATCTTAGCAATAGCTCGGCAAGGTCATATGATAGATTGTTCTTTACCACCTTGTATGCCAAGTCTATAACTTTGCATGACACACTATTTAACTTGTTAGAGCTATAAATTTTATGTGCAATAATGTGAATACCAAACTTTATTTCAATATTAGAAACATTACTAAGTTTCATTCCTCTGTTGTCCCATTCTACTAGGGTTTTCTTTTCCAACTCTACTTGACCTAGGGTTTTTGTTGTTTTGGCCTTGGCTAGCATTGGGAGGCCAGTGATTTGGTAAATTATGTTCTTTATGATCAAAACTAGTTGCCCCAACCACAACTGATCATTATGCACCTAAATGAGGATAAACCTAATCCATTTAACTTGAAATTCATGGGGCATGTGAGGGATATGAGTTAACCCTTTGGTTTCTAGGTGTTGGTGCTCGAGTTTCAAAACCCCATTCACACATAGTTGTCTTATGACATCATCCATTTCCAATGTACCAATTTCTTGAATAACACATTTGAAATGAGTGCAAATATTGTTAACCAAAAGAACCTTTGGAGGGATTTGAGATTGTGCTCCACTCAGATCTAGGCTTCTGGCAATCACAGGAGTGAGCTTGAAATCAGGTGCTTTCCACTCCACTCCATAAACCAACATGTTAGATCCTTGCTTAACCTTGCTACTATTGGATGCCATCTTCACTTAGTAGGGTTTGAAGGGATTCAAAAACTTTCACTAGAAATTAGCTCAAATCACTTGGAAGCTCTAAAGATTGCACTTTCACAATAGCAATTAAAATTTCACAGTAAGAAATAACTTTGATTTATGCTTTTTGTTAAAATTTCACCATAAATTCTCAGTACAAAGGTAGGTCAACTAACATCACATTGACAGACTATCATCCACTATTCTTGCATTGAACACTTGATGAAGTCTTCATGACTTAATAACCATGAACATATTTATCACTCCTGATCTTGCTCAATAGAGTCTATGACCCAACCTTACTTGATAGAGAAGATAACTCAGTAGTTACTTGCACTTGATGATCCCTTCGTATCTAGATATTATTTTTGATCATTTTTCTTTTTCAATTTGGAACTATTTTGCATGTCTTCTTTGATAGCATAGTTTTAGATTCTCCTTTAAGAACTTAAGTAGAAGTGATGCAGTCACCCAATTCTTGAGTGACTTGATTATTACTCAAACTTGTATCCTTGGTAGACTTAGGAACCCATTGTTGTCTCATCTATTTTTAGATGTTATCAACTTTTTCCTTTTTCTCATCTTCAATTCTACCAATATTCATGTAGTTCTTGGCAAGATGAACAATTTTTATACAAATAAAACATCTTTTGGTAGTGTCTCTTTTCCTTAAGTGATGTCTAACACAATTTATTCCAATGTGTCCAAATTCTCCATAGTAATGAGATCTGCACTAGGTGTTATAGTCCCATCCAAATATTGCTTTCACAATTTTCTTTGCTAGATTCAATACCTTGGTTTTGCATTCTAATGACTTGTGTCCATGTTTCTTGCATTTGTGACATTTTCCTTCAAATATTAGTTTCTCTTTGCATTCATTAGCCTTATGACCATGCTGATTGCAATTGTAGCATTTTCCATTGAATTTTTCTTTTCCATTACTCCAACATTTGTTTGATGTATGACCTATATTACCACAATGATTGCAAGTAGGTCTTTGGTTCTTTTGAGATCCTTTCTTGGATGACTCTCCTTCTTCTATATATCCAAATCCTACTTTTCCTTTTTTCCTATAGAGGTTTTGTTCATTCAATTGATTCATGTCTACTTAATATTTCATTATTCTTTCATTGATTTTCTTCTCAGAGTTTAGATCATTCCTTAATATTTTATTGATTTGTCTTCCAAATTTTAGATCATTTCTCATTCTTTCATTGATTTTCCTTTCATAATTTAGATCATTTCTCATTCTTTCATTTTCAAATCTTAGGCTCATGTTTTCTTCATTTGCATTGGAGAGCTGATCAATATGACCTACTTACTAAAGGGATTGGTTCTAGATTTCATTGTTCCTTTCATCTATCTCTTCTTTTTATCTTGTTTCTTTGTTCCATGACTTCACATAACCTTACTGAATAAATTTCTTGTTCTCTTCTTAGTTTTCTTACTTCTTCGTATAGGGAGCCATTCTTTTCTAGGAGTTATTTTATTGCTTCATTGGCTTCATATGAATTGCTTGAGTGAAGGTCTTCAATTCATTATTCAATGTAGAGATGATCATTCATTTGAATTGCATGTTCTTTTCTTCTTTTCAAGGATCGAGAGAGTTTCTCCTTTGCTTTCTTGAGTTGGGAAATGACCATTTCTAAATCTAGCTTCTCATTATCAATAGTTTTGTCAAGTCAGAATATCTCTATAACTTTGATCTTTGCTCAAGCTATTAATCTTTCTCTTGAGAACCACAGTTCTCTGATACCAATTTTTGGAAATATTTAAGACTAAGCTAAATTACTAAGAGGGGAGGGGTGAATTTGTAACTTCTAAAACTTCAACAATTTCAACACTTAATCTAGTAATCCAATTAGCATTTAATCCATTACATATAATATGATCTAATTGCATCAATAAGAAATTGGAAATATGAAAGCATTCATAACACAAAGGTTTGGTAACCAAGAAACCTTCCAAATAGAAAGTAAAACTAGGGTGGGGATGATACCCCCAACTTTAGTACTGCAGTATAAAGTTACCATGTTAAAGCTTACATTGATCACTTCTAATGATCTAGCCTATCAAGAGCAATAAGGACTGCTAGTTCCACCTTGTAAAAGGATTTACAGACATACACTTAAGTATGCACTCAATAAAGAGATTTACAAAAGACTATTAGGTCTACCTTGTGAAAGGATTTGATTGATCCATTTGTTAGGATAAAATAGTAGATGATCTTTGATTTGCAACTTGGTTTACTGAATGAGATTCCTTTAAGTACTAATCACCTTGATGTGATAAATATGACTTTACTACTCCTTATACTATTATAGCCATTGTAATTCACTCCTACTTTTCTCCAATTTAGTTCACATTCACATATTCACATTCTCATATACACATATACATACTTTGGACATGACACAATGCATTACATATATATCAATCCAATTGTACAAATTATAAAGTTGGCCATAATACAAGTTACCACAAACATTACAAAGTCAGCCCACATGAAGACATTCGAGTTCTAAAGACTAACTTAGTGAGCCTCGGATACTTGGCATCCACTGTCAATGATTTTCATCATCATGCACTTGGTAGATGTATAAGCTTGATCCATACTGATCACTTCCAAGTAGTCCTGAACTTTATCTGCACTAGTGACTCAGTAGATATTGTGAAACTCATTATATAAACTGAATCACTTGTTTACCATGGGAAGACTCGATAAGCATTCTCACCTTGAGCTTGGTATAAATTGAGTCACTTGGTTAACACTAGGAAGCTTGGTTAACATTGGACTCGTATCAGATACACTTCAAACTCACTAAACACTACACAACTTCAGCTTGAACTAGTAAACTCGGCATACACTGAGATGCACAGTTTGCACTATTGATCTTGATTGTAACTATGACTGCTTTGTAGTCATTGAGATTTGTCCAAAGGACTTAGTAGTAACTATAGAACTCAATGAGAACTGAAATACATGGAAAACACTATGAACTATACAATGACCTCAGTAACTAGATACAATTTGAATAAGTGTGTGTCACTAATAACAAACTTGACTGATATGTCAACAATAATGAGAATAGTAGAATGTTTAGGAATAATACCCCTATATGTAATGAAAGAGGAAGGTCCTAGAGTAGATCTAATGATGGTGAAAGATACAATTTTTATGATACTACATTGGGGGAGTATCCTAAGAATTAGAGAGTATTGATATATTGCATTCATGTTTGTGTTTGTCATTGAGGTCAACATAGTAGTAATTCTATAAAGATTGAAAGAATAATAGTCAAAGATATTAAGATGTACAAAAGATTAGGAAGGTTTAGAAAATGTGTATTTAAGGACATGTTCTTGAGTATGTGTCATGTCCCCTTTTCAAAATAGTTTAAAAAATTAATAATTTTGCTAAGGCTGGCAGGGTCAAAAGAAAAGTTTTAGGACAAGGGGATGATATCTAAAAATTGGTAGATAAATAAATTTTAAATATTATTCAAATATATCTTATTCACCCCTCTTGGTCATGAGTTAGGATTATGCTTTCTTTAAAAGGGTTTGGAGACATTTCGAGCTCATTCTAGAACTTGATTTTTTCTAATTTCTTTGTTGTTCTTTAGAGGCTACCAAACTTGTGGAGAAGGAGACTTAAAGATGGGAGTTTTTAGGTATTCAAGAAGGCTAAAAATGGGATTTTGAGGCTATTCCATGTGCAAGCTCATGCATAGTTTTCCCTTGTGTTGAATAGTGCAGATTTGTGAGTCTTTGGGTGTGTTTCTTGTAAGAATTTGGTGTTTCTAGTTGAGTTTCTCATATTAGTTTCATTCACTACTATATTGAAGCCTTTCTTCTATTAAAGTAGAGCCGAATATATGTCTTGGGTCATGACACTACTCCTGTGATAGATTTCTAATGTTTTATGGTGTTTTGGGGATATTTTGTGTTGTTTTCTAGGACCCAAAGAGCATTGTATTTGTCCTCCATTTTGGATTTTTTATGTAAACTCCTTGCAGATTTGGAAATGTCATTTTTTAGAAAATTATTTTGGAAAATTTTTTGTAAAAGTTTCTACATTTAGATTTATCAATAATATGTGAAGCTATAAATTTTTTCAGCTCTATTTTGGGCATACCTGATTTGAATTTATTTGAGAAATTATATAATCTTTCAAAGTGTTGTTTGTTTAATTTAAAAATCTGATTAGAGAATGAAAATATGGTTTAAAAATTAAAAAGGGGACATTTCAGTCATATCAAAGCTATTGTCTTGTCAGCCTAAGGGTTTATAGAATTTTGCATGCAACTAAGTCAAATAGAAAAGAGATATTTGCAACGAGAAAGGAATAAAGAAATTTTGATCAAACCTCCAATTGATAATAAAAGTAAAAAACTCAAGAAAGGAAAAAGAATGGCTGACCTAGATGAGAAGGAAAAAAATCCTTCCACGACATCCAGAACACTCAAAAGAAATTAGTGGATAGTATGGAAGAAACTAGAGAGGCTTTGTGGTTGTTGACAAAAAAACTCCAAGGAGTTGCATCTACTAATGAGAGAGGGAGCAATTTAGAGGATCCAAGAAATTTGAAACCCACACCCTCTAAACCAATAAAGACTATTTTCTTATCTATATATGAGCCATCAATACCAAATCCATCCCTTAATCCTATGGAAGAGGTTACAGGTAACTTGGTTGCATTAAGGGCTACTTACAATGGCTTAATGATGACTTTCGTAGTTCAGTACCTTTTAGACAATATGTGGATATGATGAAAACTTTGATGCCAAAGAAAGAGTATACGAGGGAGAAAAACATAAGTGGAAGAGAGCTCAAAAATAAAATGAGCAAGTTTACAACACCTACTTTTGATGGAACAAATAAGTTTTTTCTAGAACAAGGCTACAAAAATTACAAAACTTCTTCACACTTAATCCCGTGAAGGCGAGTGACATCGTTCAATTTGCAAGTCTACACTTGGAAGATGTAGCCTATGATTGGTGTTATCATGGAATGACTACTCAAGGTCATGATCAAGAAACTACATTTGATGATTTTAGTCTGAGAGTGGTAGATAGATTTGATCTCAAGGATGATGGAGAGTATTTTAAAGAATTGTCAAATTTGAGACAAACCAAATCAGTTAATGAGTATGTCAAAAATTTCAAAAAGTGGCTATTATGGTACCCAATATGAGTGAAAAGAGGATTATTTATCTTTTTCTTGATGGTTTGAAAAATTTTGTTAAGGGCTTGGTTAAGGCTTTCTCACCCTCAACCTTATAGGAAGCCATCAAAAGAAGTTTGCATCTTGAAACTTGTGTGCCTATAAAACCATTAACTAATAAAAAAACCCCAAATCATTGGCAACATAATGGAAATTCTTAGAAAAATACTTTTTCATACCACCACCAAAGAATGTGATAAATTCAACAAAAAAGAAGGTAGATGAAGAGACTAGGAATGAACTACAAAGGAAAAAGCTTTGTTTCACTTGTAGATAGCCATGGGTTCCAGGACAAAGATGTTTGGGGAAAGCTCAAGTACATTATATTAAGGTTGCTTTGGAATCTGATTTAGATGAGCATGAGGAATTTCATGACACTAAAGAGGAGGTGAAAGAAGAGAAAGTAAAGGAAATTAGCAAGGATGGCACTTTGGTAGCATTATAAGGAGTCCCAAAATACCATCTCTTTTGAATTTGAGAGGTACTACCAGCGAAAAAGTTGACAATTCTTCTTGATAGTGGGGCAACTCACAATTTTATTGATGAGGGATTTGTTGAGATAATGGGTGTCACACACATTTCATAATATTGTTTATATTGTATCATTTTATTTTATTATGTAATGTTGCACCTAGATGGACGTGCAACATGTAAAGATTCCCATGGGATATTATTGATGAGTTGCATTGTAACATTGTCATAATATTTCATGTAATTATTTAATATTGGGGAAAATAATTAAATTTCCAATATTAAATGTTGGGTCAATGGGTTAGGTAGCACATGATTTTAGCACATAGTTTATGTAATACCACTTGGTGGTTTTGTGAGACTTGCTTCTATATAAGCAACCACAAGGGTAGTTGTTGTAGGATTAAAAAAATAAAGATAAAAGGAAAGAGTCAAGTGGGACAAGGCTTGATAGGTTAGCCAAGGGAGAATTTGTGAAGGTTGGAAGGATGGCATGGGATGTCTAGATTCATGATTGTTCACATAGATTGCTCGGTTTTTGCTATGACTTTGAAGGCTTCCATGGTTGTATTGCAATGGTGTTTTTTGCTAAATAATCCATGGGCATGGATTCTTTTGGAGGCTAGGTTTTTTCCTCAACAAGGGTTTCCCAAGGTATATCTTGTATCACAATTTTTGTGGGTATGTTGTCTATTCTCTTGCATGTGGATTTCAATTGCATATTTATTTCAGATCTATTATGAGTTATGTGGAAATGGTTATATTCTTTCTTGGAAGTTTCCTTACAAGTGGTATCAGAGCTATGGTTTTATTATTGTAACCCTGGATTGAATCCATGGGAATGCATGAGAGGATAAAAGAAAGAGAAAGATATATGAGTTTTTATTACAAATCTGAGGGTTTTGGGTTTGTTGTTATGTGGTGGTAGTTTTTTTCAACTATTAAGCAACAAAATACTTAATACCAAGATAATGAAACTCACAAAATCTAAGGATCAACAACTTCCCATTGACAATCTATATGCATTTCTTATCTAGACCCAACTTCAACAAAATCAAGACTAATTTTCTACTCTTTAGGCTCTACAAAATCAAGGCAGGTATACCTAAGGGATGGAAGATTCTCAAAATAAAACCATACATAGATTTGGTTCATTCCATGACATTCTACAATAACACATCCCTTAAAAGTAGATATGGTCACCATTCTTCTTAGGTTTACACATAAGTCTAGCCACAACAACTAACTACAACTCAGAAGTTAAGTTTAAACAAGTTCTGACCAGCATTGATAACTCTTTGAATAGTAAAAAAAAATTGATTCAAATTTAAGCTTGATGCTTACTTCTTATCTTTCCATCTGCAAATTAAAATAATCAGAATAGTGCCTTATCTATTAGGATTTAGAGTCTATTCAATTCATAGATCTGACTGATTGCATTATAATCAATGTTATCAACAATTCTTACCAAAACTCATTCTTATAAACATCCCTCCTATTACCATGGCTATCTTGTCAATTTTACAAAAGAATTTACTTAATTCTTTGAATTAAAAGAAATAGTAAATTGGCATGAAATTTGATTTAATTGCATTCAATTGAACAAGACTTGCTCATACAATTTCAAGATAACCAAATAATAAAATGGAGACAAGATTCAGCCAAAAAAGATGTGGGGATAGTTCATCTTTGTATAAATTTCATTTGAATGATTGTATACATTTGAGCAAGACTAAAAATGACTCAAGATCTTGTCAAATTGATATATTCTCATAAACTTGTAGAGAAAACATATTAGAATGTGTACACCAAAAACTAGACCAAACAAACTTAATAAAGACTTAGAAAGATAATAATTCAGACCCTTTCTCCAGCCATGAAATCTAACTTATATAATGTGAGATGCAACAAGCTTTATGCATAGAAAACTGACAACCATCCTTTTGACAAAAGATATTTACATTTTAAAACTATCACAAAAATAAAAAAGTGTATGTAATAGAACAACTTTATACCATAGCATTCCCTTTGATGGGCCTATCTTTTGTTACATTTTAAAGTGCTACAAATTCCATGATTGGCCCTTTGCTATTTTGGATCCTTAGAATATGTAGCCATCAGATTTGTCAATGATGTGTTAGGCTCTGATTCCTAAAAATTTACCTCAACTCAGGCATTTCCACTTACATCATCATGTACTATCAAAGTGATAGTTATATCTAGGTTTTTTCTACCACATCATCCATCTAGCACATAGTAATTTCCACTTGAGGGTATGTGCATGATCATGGTGTGCCAAAAAGTGGCGATGTGAAAAAAAAAGAGTTTGAAGACGCCTAAAAGCGCTTCAAAATCCGCTCTGACTTTTTTTTACCTATCCAGGAACCAAACCTGGAAGGTTAAGCCGAGCCTTATCAGATATCCGATATCATATCGGATATCCGATTTGATATCGAATATCCGATTTTAAATCCAATATCCGACTAATAATTAAAATCATATAATAGTATGATATATTATTTAATATTATTATTATTGATATAAAATAATAATAATAATATTAAATAATATATCATACTATTATATTATAATAATATTATTATAATAATTATTATACTATAATATAATAATATTATTATAATTATTATTATACTATAATATAATAATATTATTATTATAATAATTATTATACTATAATAATAATATTATAATAACATATTATATTATAATAATATAATATAATATATAATAAAAAAGTATAATATATTATAAATTATAATAATATAGTATAATAATAATATTTTATATTATAATATATAGTAAATTAATATAATAAATATAAAATATAATATAAAAATATATAAAATGTAATATATATGTTATATTATATATATTATAATATTGAATATCCGATATAATATCCCTTCGACCCATATTACCCATTCGAATATGTCTCTAGGGGTCCTAGGACCCCTAGAGACATATATCGTCGTTTAAGGGGTCAAGAGAGTCATAGGTCACCCTATGACACCCTTTGACCCATATGTACGATTTGAATATGTCCCTAGGGGTCCTAGGACCCCTAGGGACATATCTTGTCATTTAAAGGGTCAAAGAGGGTCATAGGTTACCCTATGACCCCATTTGACCCATATTATCCATTCGAATATGTCCCTAGGGATCCTAGGACCCCTAGGAACATATGTCGTCATTTAATGCATCAAAGGGGGTTATAGGTCACCCTATGACCCCCTTTGACTCGTATGAACGATTCAAATATGTCCCTAGGGGTCCTAGGACCCCTAGGGACATATGTCATCGTTTAATGGGTCAAAGAGGGTCATAGGTCACCCTATGACCCCATTTGACCCATATTACCCATTCGAATATGTCCCTTGGGGTCCGAGGACCCCAAGGGACATATGTCATTGTTTAATGGGTCAAAGAGGGTCATAAATCACCCTATGACCCCCTTTGACCCATAATACCCATTCGAATATGTCCCTAGGGATCCTAGGACCCCTAGAGACATATGTCGTTGTTTAATGGGTCAAAGGGGGTCATAGGTCACCCTATGACCCCCTTTGACCCATATTACCCATTCGAATATGTCCCTAGGGGTCCTAGGACCCCTAGCGACATATCTCATCATTTAATGGGTCAGAGAGGGTCATAGGTCACCCTATGACCCATATTACCAATTCAAATATGTCCTTAGGAGTCTTAGGATCCCTAGAGACATATATCATCATTTAATGAGTCAAAGAGGGTCATAGGTCACCCTATGACCCCCTTTGACCCATATGTACGATTCGAATATGTCCCTAGGGGTCTTAGGACCCCTAGAGACATATGTCATCATTTAAAGGGTCAAAGAGGGTCATAGGTTACCCTATGACCCCATTTGACCCATATTACACATTCGAATATGTCCCTAGGGGTCCTAGGACCCTTAGGGACATATGTCGTCATTTAAAGCATCAAAGGGGGTCATAGTTCACCCTTTGACCCATATGAACAATTTGAATATGTCCTTAGGGTCCTAGGACCCCTAGGGACATATGTCGTCGTTTAATGGGTCAAAGAGGGTCATAGGTCACCCTATCACCCCCTTTGACCCATATTACCCATTCGAATATGTCTCTTGGGGTCCTAAGACCCGTAGGGACATATGTCATCGTTTAATGGGTCAAAGAGGGTCACAGGTCACCCTATGACTCCCTTTGACCCATAATACCCATTCGAATATGTCCCTAGGGGTCCTAGGACCCGTAGAGACATATGTCGTCGTTTAATGGGTCAAAGGGGGTCATAGGTCACCCTATGATCCCCTTTGACCCATATGTACAATTTGAATATGTCCCTAAGGGTCCTAGGACCACTAGGGACATATGTCATTGCTTAATGGGTCAAAGAGGGTCATAGGTCACCCTATGACCCCCTTTGACCCATGTGAACGATTCGAATATGTCCCCAAGGGTTCGAGGACCCTTAGGGACATATGTCGTTGTTTAATGGGTCAAATAGGGTCATAGGTCACCCTATGACCCTCTTTGACCCATATAAACGATTCGAATATGTCCCTAGGGGTATAAGGACCCCTAGGGACATATGTCGTCATTTAATGGGTCAAAGAGGGTCATAGGTTACCCTATGACCGCATTTGACCCATTTTACCCATTCGAATATCTCCCTAGGGGTCCTAGGACCCCTAGGGACATATGTCGTCATTTAATGGGTCAAAGGGGGTCATAGGTCACCCTATGATCCCCTTTAACCCATATGAACAATTCGAATATGTCCCTAAGGTTCCAAGGACCCCTAGAGAAATATGTCATCGTTTAATGACTCAGAGAGGGTCATAGGTCACCCTATGACCCCCTTTGACACATATTACCCATTTGAATATGTCCCTAGCGGTCTTAGGACCCCTAGAGACATATATCATCATTTAATTGATCAAAGAGGGTCATAGGTCACCCTATGACCCCCTTTGACCCATATGAATGATTCAAATATGTCCCTAGGGGTCCTGGCACCCCTGGGGACATATGTCGTCATTTAATAGGTCAAAGAGGGTCATAGGTGACCCTATGACCCCCTTTGACCCATATTACCCATTCGAATATGCCCTTAGAGGTCCTAGGACCCCTAGGGACATATGTCGTCGTTTAATGGGTCAAAGAGGGTCATAGGTCACCCTATGACCCCATTTGACCCATATTACCCATTTGAATATGTCCCTTGGGGTCCGAGGACCCCTAGGGACATATGTCATCGTTTAATGGGTCAAAGAGGGTCATAGGTCACCCTGTGACCCCCTTTGACCTATAATACCCATTCGAATATGTCCCTAGGGGTCCCAGGACCACTAAAAAAATATGTCGTCGTTTAATGGGTCAAAGGGGGTCATAGGTCACCCTATGACATCCCTATGACCTCCTTTAACTCATATTGCCCATTCGCATATGTCCCTAAGGGTCCTAGCACCATATCTCATCATTTAATAGGTCAGAGAGGGTCATAGGTCACCCTATGACCCCCTTTGACCCATATTACCCATTCGAATATGTCCCTAAGGGCCATAGGATGCCTAGGGACATATATCATCGTTTAATGGGTCAAAGAGGGTCATAAGTCACCTTATGACTCCCTTTGACCCATATGTACGATTCGAATATGTCCCTAGGGGTCTTAGGACCCCTAGAGACATATGTCATCATTAAAAGGGTCAAAGAGGGTCATAGGTTACCCTATGACCCCATTTGACCCATATTACCCATTCGAATATGTCCCTATGGGTCCTAGGACCCCTCAGGACATATGTCGTCGTTTAATACATCAAAGGGGATCATAGGTCACCCTATGACCCCCTTTGACTCATATGAACGATTCAAATATGTCCCTAGGGGTCCTATGACCCCTAGGAACATATGTTGTCGTTTAATGGGTCAAAGGGGGTCATAGGTCACCCTATGACCCCCTTTGACACATATGAACGATTGGAATATGTCCCTAGGGTCCTAGGACCCATAGCAACATCTGTCATCATTTAATGGGACAAAGAGGGTCATAGGTCACCCTATGACCCCATTTGACCCATATTACCCATTCGAATATGTCCCTTGGAGTCTGAGGACCCCTAGGGACATATGTCGTTGTTTAATGGGTCAAAGAGGGTCATAGGTCACCCTATGACCCCATTTGACCCATATTACCCATTCGAATATGTCCCTAGGGGTCCTAGGACACTTAGAGACATATATCATCGTTTAATGCGTCAAGGGGGTCATAGGCCACCCTATGACCCCCTTTGACCCATATGAACAATTCGAATATGTCCCTAGGGGTCCTAGGACCCCTAGAGACATATGTCATCATTTAATGGGTCAAAGAGGGTCATAGGTTACCCTATGACTCCATTTGACCCATATTACCCATTCGAATACCCTTAGGGACATATGTCATCGTTTAAGGGGTCAAAGAGGGTCATAGATCATCTTATGACCCCCTTTGACCCATATTACCCATTCGAATATGTCCCTAGGGGTCCGAGGACACCTAGAGACATATATCATCGTTTAATGGGTCAAGAGGGTCATAGGTCACCCTATGACCCCCTTTGACCCATATGAACGATTCGAATATGTCTCTAGGGGTCCTAGGACCCCTAGAGACATATGTCATCGTTAAATGGGTCAAAGAGGGTTGTAGGTTACCCTATGACCCCATTTGACCCATATTACCCATTCGAATATGTCCCTAGGGGTACTAGGACCCCTATGGACATATGTCGTCGTTTAATGGGTCAAAGGGGGTCATAGGTCACCCTATGACCCCCTTTGACTCATATGAACAATTCAAATATGTCCCTAGGAACATATGTCGTCGTTTAATGGGTAAAAGGGGGTGATATGTCACCCTATGACCCCCTTTGACCCATATGAACCATTCAAATATGTCCCTAGGGTCTTAGGACCCCTAGCGACATATGTCATCATTTAATGGGTCAAAGGGGGTCATAGTTCACCTTATGACCCTCTTCGACTCATATTAACGATTCAAATATGTCCCTAGGGGTCCTAGGACCCCTAGGGACATATGTTATCGTTTAATGGGTCAAAGGGGGTCATAGGTCACTCTATGACACCCTTTGACCCATATGAACGATTGGAATATGTCCCTAGGGTCCTAGGACCCCTAGGGACATATGTCATCGTTTAATGGGTCAAAGAGGGTCATAGGTCACCCTATGACCCCATTTGACCCATATTACTCATTCGAATATGTCCCTTGGGGTTCGAGCACCCCTAGGGACATATGTCATCATTTAATGAGTCAAAGAGGGTCATAAATCACCCTATGACCCCCTTTGACCTATAATACCCATTCGAATATGTCCCTAGGGATCCTAAGACCCCTAGAAACATATGTCGTTGTTTAATGGGTAAAAGGGAGTCATAGGTCACCCTATGACCCCCTTTGACCCATATTATCCATTCGAATATGTCCCTAGAGGTCCTAGGACCCCTAGCGACATATCTTGTCGTTTAATGGGTCAGAGACGGTCATAGGTCACCCTATGACCCATATTACCCATTCGAATATGTCCTTAGGGGTCCTAGCACCCCTAGAGACATATATCATCGTTTAATGGGTCAAAGAGCGTCATAGGTCACCTTATGACCCCCTTTGACCCATATGTACGATTCGAATATGTCCCTAGGGGTCCTAGGACCCCTACAGACATATGTCGTCATTTAAAAGGTCAAAGAGAGTCATAGGTTACCCTATGACCCCATTTGACCCATATTACCCATTCGAATATGTCCCTAGGGGTCCTAGGACCCTTAGGGACATATGTCGTCATTTAATGCATCAAAGGGGGTCATAGTTCACCCTATGACACCCTTTGACCCATATGAACAATTCGAATATGTCCCTAGGGTCCTAGGACCCCTAGAGACATATGTCGTCGTTTAATGGGTCAAAGAGGGTCATAGGGTGACCTATGACCCCCTTTGACCAATATTACCCATTCGAATATGTCTCTTGCGGTCAAAAGACCTCTAGGGACATATGTCATCGTTTAATGGGTCAAAGAGGGTCATAGGTCACCCTATGACTCCTTTTGACCCATAATACCCATTCGAATATGTCCCTAGGGGTCCTAGGACCCCTAGAGACATATGTCGTCGTTTAATGGGTCAAAGGGGGTCATAAGTCACCCTATGATCCCCTTTGACCCATATGTACGATTCGAATATGTCCCTATGGGTCCGAGGACCCCTAGGGACATATGTCGTTGTTTAGTGGGTCAAAGAGGGTCATAGGTCACCCTATGACCCTCTTTGACCCATATAAACGATTCGAATATATCCCTAGGGGTTTAAGGACCCCTAGGGACATATGTCATCGTTTAATGGGTCAAAGAGGGTCATACGTTGCCCTGTGACCCCATTTGACCCATTTTACCCATTCGAATATCGCCCTAGGGGTCCTAGGACCCCTAGGGACATATGTCGTCGTTTAATGGGTCAAAGAGGGTTATAGGTCACCTTATGACCCCCTTTGACCCATATGAACGATTCGAATATGTCCCTATGGGTCCGAGGACCCCTAGGGACATATGTCGATTTTTAGTGGGTCAAAGAGGGTCATAGGTCACCCTATGACCCTCTTTGACCGATATGAACGATTTGAATATGTCCCTAGGGGTCTAAGGGCCCTTAGGGACATATGTCATCGTTTAATGAGTCAAAGAGGGTCATAGGTTACCCTGTGACCCCATTTGACCCATTTTACCCATTCGAATATCGCCCTAGGGGTCCTAGGACCCGTAGGGACATATGTCGTCATTTAATGAGACAGAGGGAGTCATAGGTCACCCTATGACCCCCTTTGTCCCATATGAACAATTTGAATATGTCCCTAGGGGTCCAAGGATGCCTAGAGAAATATGTAATCGTTTAATGAGTCAGAGAGGGTCATAGGTCACCCTATGATCCCCTTTGACCCATATTACCCATTCGAATATGTCCCTAGGGGTCTTAGGACCCCTAGAGATATATATCATCGTTTAATGGGTCAAAGAGGGTCATAGGTCACCCTATGACCCCCTTTGACCCATATGAACAATTGGAATATGTCTTAGGGGTTCTGGGACCCCTAGGGACATATGTCTTCATTTAATGGGTCAAAGAGGGTCATAGGTCACCCTATGACCCCCTTTGACCCATATTACTCATTCAAATATGCCCCTAGAGGTCCTAGGACCCCTAGGGACATATGTCGTTGTTTAATGGGTCAAAGAGGGTCATAGGTCACCCTATAACCCCATTTGACCCATATTACCCATTTGAATATGTCCCTTGGGGTCCGAGGACCCCTAGGAACAAATGTCATCGTTTAATGCATCAAAAAAGGTCATAGGTCACCCTATGACTCCCTTTGACCCATAATACCCATTCGAATATGTCCCTAGGGGTCCTAGGACCCCTAGAAACATATGTCATCGTTTAATGGGTCAAAAGGGGTCATAGGTCACCCTATGACCCTCTTTGACTCATATTATCCATTCCCATATGTCCCTAGAGGTCCTAGCGACATATCTCATCGTTTAATGGGTCAGAAAGCATCATAGGTCACCCTATGACCCCCTTTGACCCATATTACCCATTCGAATATGTCCCTAAGGGTCCTAGGACCCCTAGGGACATATATCATCATTTAATGGGTCAAAGAGGGTCATAAGTCACCTTATAAACCCCTTTGACCCATATGTACGATTCGAATATGTCCCTAGGGGTCCTAGGACACCTAGAGACATATGTCGTCATTTGAAGGGTCAAAGAGGGTCATAGGTTACCCTATGACCCTATTTGACCCATATTACCCATTCGAATATGTTCCTATGGGTCCTAGGACCGCTAAGGACATATGTCATCATTTAATGCATCAAAGGGTGTCATAGGTCACCCTATGACCCCCTTTCATTCATATGAACGATTCAAATATGTCCCTAGTGGTCCTATGACCCCTAGGGACGTATGTTGTCGTTTAATGGGTCAAAGGGGGTCATAGGTCACCCTATGACCCCCTTTGACCCATATGAACGATTGGAATATGTCCCTAGGGTCATAGGACCCATCGGAACATATGTCGTCGTTTAGTGGGACAAACAGGGTCATAGGTCACCCTATGACCCCATTTGACCCATATTACCCATTCAAATATGTCCCTTGGAGTCCAAGGGCCCCTGGAGACATATGTCGTCATTTAATGGGTCAAAGAGGGTCATAGGTCACCCTATGACCGCCTTTGAGCCATATTACCCATTTGAATATGTCCCTAGGGGTCCTTGGACCCTTAGAGACATATATCATCGTTTAATGCGTCAAAAGGGTCATAGGTCACCCTATGACCCCCTTTGACCCATATGAACAATTTGAATATGTCCCTAGGGGTCCTAGGACCCCTAGAGACATATGTCATCGTTTAATGGATCAAAGAGGGTCATAGGTTACCCTATGACCCCATTTGACACATATTACCCATTCGAATATGTCCCTAGGGGTCCTAGGACCCTTAGGGACATATGTCGTCGTTTAAGGGGTCAAAGAGGGCCATAGGACACCCTATGACCCCCTTTGACCCATATTATCGATTCGAATATGTTCCTAGGGGTCCGAGGACACCTAGAGACATATATCATCGTTTAATGGGTCAAGAGGGTCATAGGTCACTCTATGACCCCCTTTGACCCATATGAACGATTCGAATATGTCCCTAGGGGTCCTAGGACCCCTAGAGACATATGTTGTCATTAAATGGGTCAAAGAGGGTCGTAGGCTACCCTATGACCCCATTTGACCCATATTACCCATTCGAATATGTCCCTAGGGGTCCTAGGACCCCTAGGGACAGATGTCGTCGTTTAATGGGTCAAAGGGGGTCATAGGTCACTCTATGACCCCCTTTGACTCATATGAACGATTCAAATATGTCCATAGGAACATATGTCATCGTTTAATGTGTCAAAGGGGGTGATATGTCACCCTATGACCCCCTTTATCCCATATGAACCATTCGAATATGTCCCTAGGGTCCTAGGACCCCTAGCGACATATGTCATCATTTAATAGGTCAAAAGGGGTCATAGGTTACCCTATGACCCCCTTTGACACATATTAATGATTCAAATATGTTCATAAGGGTCTTAGGACCCCTAGGGACATATGTCGTCGTTTAATGGGTCAAAGGGGGTCATAGGTCACCCTATGACCCCCTTTGACCCATATGAACCATTCGAATATGTCCCTAGGGTCCTAGGACCCCTAGGGACATATGTCGTTGTTTAATGGGTCAAAGAGGGTCATAGGTCACCCTCTGACCCCATTTGACCCATATTACCCATTCGAATATGTCTCTCAGGGTCCGAGGACTCCTAAGGACATATGTCATCGTTTAAAGGGTAAAAGAGGGTCATAGGGTGACCTATGACCCCCTTTGATCCATATTACCCATTCGAATATGTCCCTAGGGGTCCTAGGACCCCTAGAGACATATATCGTCGTTTAATGCATCAAAAGGGTCATAGGTCACCCTATGACCCCCTTTGACCCATTTGAACGATTCGAATACGTCCCTAGGGGTCCTAGGACCTCTAGAGACATATGTCATCATTTAATGGGTCAAAGAGGGTCATAGGTTACCCTATGAGTTCATTTAACCCATATTACCCATTCGAATATGTCTCTAGGGGTCGTAGGACCCTTAGGGACAAATGTCATCGTTTAATGGGTCAAAGAGGGTCATAGGTCATCCTATGACCCCCTTTGACACATATTACCCATTCGAATATGTCCCTAGGTGTCTAAGAACCCCTAGAGACATATATCATTGTTTAATGGGTCAAGAGGGTCATAGGTCACCCTATGACCCCCTTTGACCCATATGAACGATTCGAATATGACCCTAGGGGTCCTAGGACCCCTAGAGACATATGTCATCGTTTAATGGGTCAAAGAGGGTCATAGGTTACCCTATGAACCCATTTGACCCATATTACTCATTCGAATATGTCCCTAGGGGTCATAGGACCCCTAGGGACATATGTTGTCATGTAATGGGTCAAAGGGGGTCATAGGTCACCCTATGACCCCCTTTGACTCATAAGAACGACTTAAATATGTCCCTAAGGGTCCTAGGACCCCTATTGACATATGTCGTCGTTTAATGAGTCAAAGGGGGTCATAGGTCACCCTATGACCCCCTTTGACTCATATGAACCATTCGAATATGTCCCTAGGGTCCTAGGACCCCTAAGGACATATGTCGTCATTTAATAGGTCAAAGGGGGTCATAGGTCACCCTATGACCCCCTTTGACTCATTTGAATGATTCAAATATGTCCCCAGGGGTCCTAGGACCCCAAGGGACATATGTCGTCGTTTAATGGGTTAAAGGGGTCATAGGTCACCCAATGACCCCCTTTGAACCATATGAACCATTCGAATATGTCACTAGGTTCCTAGGACCCCTAGGGACATATGTCGTCATTTAATGGGTCAAAGAGGGTCATAGGGTGACGTATGACCCCCTTTCACCGATAATACCCATTCGAATATGTCTCTATGGGTCCTAGGACCCCTAGAGACATATGTCGTCGTTTAATGGGTCAAAGGGGGTCATAGGTCCTATATGTACGATTCGAATATGTCCCTAGGTGTCCTAGGATCCCTAGGGACATATGTTGTCGTTTAATGGGTCAAAGAGGGTCATAGGTCACCCTATGACCCCCTTTGACCCATATGAACCATTCGGATATGTCCCTAGGGGTCTGAGGACCCCTAGGGACATATGTCGTCATTTAGTGGGTCAAAGAGGGTCATAGGTTACCTTATGACCCCATTTGATCCATATTACCCATTCGAATATGTCCCTAGGGGTCCTAGTACCCCTAGGGACATATGTCGTCATTTAATGGGTGAAAGGGGGTCATAGGTCACCGTATGACCCCTTTTGACCCATATGAACAATTCGAATATGTCCCTAGGGGTCCAAGGACCCCTAGAGAAATATGTCGTCGTTTAATGAGTCAGAGACCTATGACCCCTTTTGACCCATATTACCCATTCGAATATGTCCCTAGGGGTCCTAGGACCCCTAGAGACATATATCATCGTTTAATGGGTCAAAGAGGGTCATAACTCACCCTATGACCCCCTTTGACCCATATGAACGATTGAAATATGTCGCTAGGGGTCCTAGGATCCCTAGGGACATATGTCGTCGGTTAATGGGTCAAAGAGGGTCATAGGTTACCCTAAGTCCCGCTTTGACCCATATTACCCATTTGAATATGTCCCTAGAGGTCCTAGGAACCCTAGGGACATATGGCGTCGTTTAATTGGTCAAAGGGGGTCATAGGTCACCCTATGACCCCCTTTGACCCATATGAATCATTCGACTATGTCCATGGGGGTCCTAGGACCCCTAGGGACATATGTCGTCATTTATTGGGTCAAAGGGGGTCATAGGTCACCTTATGACCCCCTTTGACCCATATGTACGATTCGAATATGTCCCTAGGGGTCCTAGGACCCCTACAGACATATGTCATCATTTAAAGGGTCAAAGAGAGTCATAGGTTACCCTATGACCCCATTTGACCCATATTACCCATTCGAATATGTCCCTAGGGGTCCTAGGACCCTTAGGGACATATGTCATCATTTAATGCATCAAAGGGTGTCATAGTTCACCCTATGACCCCCTTTGACCCATATGAACAATTCGAATATGTCCCTAGGGTCCTAGGACCCCTAGGGACATATGTCGTCGTTTAATGGGTCAAAGAGGGTCATAGGTCACCCTATGACCCCCTTTGACCAATATTACCCATTCAAATATGTCTCTTGCGGTCAAAAGACCTCTAGGGACATATGTCATCGTTTAATGGGTCAAAGAGGGTCATAGGTCACCCTATGACTCCTTTTGACCCATAATACCCATTCGAATATGTCCCTAGGGGTCCTAGGACCCCTAGAGACATATGTCGTCGTTTAATGGGTCAAAGGGGGTCATAAGTCACCCTATGATCCCCTTTGACCCATATGTACGATTCGAATATGTCCCTATGGGTCCGAGGACCCCTAGGGACATATGTCGTTGTTTAGTGGATCAAAGAGGGTCATAGGTCACCCTATGACCCTCTTTGACCCATATAAACGATTCGAATATGTCCCTAGGGGTCTAAGGACCCCTAGGGACATATGTCATCATTTAATGGGTCAAAGAGGGTCATACGTTGCCCTGTGACCCCATTTGACCCATTTTACCCATTCGAATATCGCCCTAGGGGTCCTAGGACCCCTAGGGACATATGTCGTCGTTTAATGGGTCAAAGAGGGTTATAGGTCACCTTATGACCCCCTTTGACCCATATGAACGATTTGAATATGTCCCTATGGGTCCGAGGACCCCTAGGGACATATGTCGATTTTTAGTGGGTCAAAGAGGGTCATAGGTCACCCTATGACCCTCTTTGACCGATATGAACGATTCGAATATGTCCCTAGGGGTCTAAGGGCCCTTAGGGACATATGTCATCGTTTAATGAGTCAAAGAGGGTCATAGGTTACCCTGTGACCCCATTTGACCCATTTTACCCATTTGAATATCGCCCTAGGGGTCCTAGGATCCGTAGGGACATATGTCGTCATTTAATGAGACAAAGGGAGTCATAGGTCACCCTATGACCCCCTTTGTCCCATATGAACAATTTGAATATGTCCCTAGGGGTCCAAGGATGCCTAGAGAAATATGTAATCGTTTAATGAATCAGAGAGGGTCATAGGTCACCCTATGATCCCCTTTGACCCATATTACCCATTCGAATATGTCCCTAGGGGTCTTAGGACCCCTAGAGATATATATCATCGTTTAATGGGTCAAAGAGGGTCATAGGTCACCCTATGACCCCCTTTGACCCATATGAACAATTGGAATATGTCTTAGGGGTTCTGGGACCCCTAGGGACATATGTCTTCATTTAATGGGTCAAAGAGGGTCATAGGTCACCCTATGACCCCCTTTGACCCATATTACCCATTCAAATATGCCCCTAGAGGTCCTAGGACCCCTAGGGACATATGTCGTTGTTTAATGGGTAAAAGAGGGTCATAGGTCACCCTATAACCCCATTTGACCCATATTACCCATTTGAATATGTCCCTTGGGGTCCGAGGACCCCTAGGAACTTATGTCATCGTTTAATGCGTCAAAAAGGGTCATAGGTCACCCTATGACTCCCTTTGACCCATAATACCCATTCGAATATGTCCCTAGGGGTCCTAGGACCCCTAGAAACATATGTCATCGTTTAATGGGTCAAAAGGGGTTATAGGTCACCCTATGACCCTCTTTGACTCATATTACCCATTCCCATATGTCCCTAGAGGTCCTAGCGACATATCTCATCGTTTAATGGGTCAGAAAGCATCATAGGTCACCCTATGACCCCCTTTGACCCATATTACCCATTCGAATATGTCCCTAAGGGTCCTAGGACCCCTAGGGACATATATCATCGTTTAATGGGTCAAAGAGGGTCATAAGTCACCTTATAAACCCCTTTGACCCATATGTACAATTCGAATATGTCCCTAAGGGTCCTAGGACCCCTAGAGACATATGTCGTCATTTGAAGGGTCAAAGAGGGTCATAGGTTACCCTATGACCCTATTTGACCCATATTACCCATTCGAATATGTTCCTATGGGTCCTAGGACCGCTAAGGACATATGTCATCATTTAATGCATCAAAGGGTGTCATAGGTCACCCTATGACCCCCTTTCATTCATATGAACGATTCAAATATGTCCCTAGTGGTCCTATGACCCCTAGGGACGTATGTTGTCGTTTAATGGGTCAAAGGGGGTCATAGGTCACCCTATGACCCCCTTTGACCCATATGAATGATTGGAATATGTCCCTAGGGTCCTAGGACCCATAAGAACATATGTCGTCGTTTAGTGGGACAAACAGGGTCATAGGTCACCCTATGACCCCATTTGACCCATATTACCCATTCGAATATGTCCCTTGGAGTCCAAGGGCCCCTAGGGACATATGTCGTCATTTAATGGGTCAAAGAGGGTCATAGGTCACCCTATGACCGCCTTTGACCCATATTACCCATTTGAATATGTCCCTAGGGGTCCTTGGACCCTTAGAGACATATATCATCGTTTAATGCGTCAAAAGGGTCATAGGTCACCCTATGACCCCCTTTGACCCATATGAACAATTTGAATATGTCCCTAGGGGTCCTAGGACCCCTAGAGACATATGTCATCGTTTAATGGATCAAAGAGGGTCATAGGTTACCCTATGACCCCATTTGACACATATTACCCATTCGAATATGTCCCTAGGGGTCCTAGGACCCTTAGGGACATATGTCGTCGTTTAAGGGGTCAAAGAGGGCCATAGGTCACCCTATGACCCCCTTTGACCCATATTACCGATTCGAATATGTCCCTAGGGGTCCGAGGACACCTAGAGACATATATCATCGTTTAATGGGTCAAGAGGGTCATAGGTCACTCTATGACCCCCTTTGACCCATATGAACGATTCGAATATGTCCCTAGGGGTCCTAGGACCCCTAGAGACATATGTCATCGTTAAATGGGTCAAAGAGGGTCGTAGGCTACCCTATGACCCCATTTGACCCATATTACCCATTCGAATATGTCCCTAGGGGTCCTAGGACCCCTAGGGACAGATGTCGTCGTTTAATGGGTCAAAGGGGGTCATAGGTCACTCTATGACTCCCTTTGACTCATATGAACAATTCAAATATGTCCATAGGAACATATGTCATCGTTTAATGTGTCAAAGGGGGTGATATGTCACCCTATGACCCCCTTTGTCCCATATGAACCATTCGAATATGTCCCTAGGGTCCTAGGACCCCTAGCGACATATGTCATCATTTAATAGGTCAAAGGGGGTCATAGGTTACCCTATGACCCCCTTTGACACATATTAATGATTCAAATATGTCCATAAGGGTCCTAGGACCCCTAGGGACATATGTCGTCGTTTAATGGGTCAAAGGGGGTCATAGGTCACCCTATGACCCCCTTTGACCCATATGAACCATTCGAATATGTCCCTAGGGTCCTAGGACCCTAGGGACATATGTCGTTGTTTAATGGGTCAAAGAGGGTCATAGGTCACCCTCTGACCCCATTTGACCCATATTACCCATTCGAATATGTCTCTCAGGGTCCGAGGACTCCTAAGGACATATGTCATCGTTTAAAGGGTAAAAGAGGGTCATAGGGTGACCTATGACCCCCTTTGATCCATATTACCCATTTGAATATGTCCCTAGGGGTCCTAGGACCCCTAGAGACATATATCGTCGTTTAATGCATCAAAAGGGTCATAGGTCACCCTATGACCCCCTTTGACACATTTGAACGATTCGAATACGTCCCTAGGGGTCCTAGGACCTCTAGAGACATATGTCATCATTTAATGGGTCAAAGAGGGTCATAGGTTACCCTATGAGTTCATTTAACCCATATTACCCATTCGAATATGTCTCTAGGGGTCGTAGGACCCTTAGGGACAAATGTCATCGTTTAATGGGTCAAAGAGGGTCATAGGTCATCCTATGACCCCCTTTGACACATATTACCCATTCGAATATGTCCCTAGGTGTCTGAGAACCCCTAGAGACATATATCATTGTTTAATGGGTCAAGAGGGTCATAGGTCACCCTATGACCCCCTTTGACCCATATGAACGATTCGAATATGTCCCTAGGGGTCCTAGGACCCCTAGAGACATATGTCATCGTTTAATGGGTCAAAGAGGGTCATAGGTTACCCTATGAACCCATTTGACCCATATTACTCATTCGAATATGTCCCTAGGGGTCATAGGACCCCTAGGGACATATGTTGTCATGTAATGGGTCAAAGGGGGTCATAGGTCACCCTATGACCCCCTTTGACTCATAAGAACGACTTAAATATGTCCCTAAGGGTCCTAGGACCCCTATTGACATATGTCGTCGTTTAATGAGTCAAAGGGGGTCATAGGTCACCCTATGACCCCTTTTGACTCATATGAACCATTCGAATATGTCCCTAGGGTCCTAGGACCCCTAGGGACATATGTCGTCATTTAATAGGTCAAAGGGGGTCATAGGTCACCCTATAACCCCCTTTGACTCATTTGAATGATTCAAATATGTCCCCAGGGGTCCTAGGACCCCAAGGGACATATGTCGTCGTTTAATGGGTTAAAGGGGTCATAGGTCACCCAATGACCCCCTTTGAACCATATGAACCATTCGAATATGTCACTAGGTTCCTAGGACCCCTAGGGACATATGTCGTCATTTAATGGGTCAAAGAGGGTCATAGGGTGACGTATGACCCCCTTTGACCGATAATACCCATTCGAATATGTCCCTATGGGTCCTAGGACCCCTAGAGACATATGTCGTCGTTTAATGGGTCAAAGGGGGTCATAGGTCCTATATGTACGATTCGAATATGTCCCTAGGTGTCCTAGGATCCCTAGGGACATATGTTGTCGTTTAATGGGTCAAAGAGGGTCATAGGTCACCCTATGACCCCCTATGACCCATATGAACCATTCGGATATGTCCCTAGGGGTCTGAGGACCCCTAGGGACATATGTCGTCATTTAGTGGGTCAAAGAGGGTCATAGGTTACCTTATGACCCCATTTGACCCATATTACCCATTCGAATATGTCCCTAGGGGTCCTAGTACCCCTAGGGACATATGTCGTCATTTAATGGGTGAAAGGGGGTCATAGGTCACCGTATGACCCCCTTTGACCCATATGAACAATTCGAATATGTCCCTAGGGGTCCAAGGACCCCTAGAGAAATATGTCGTCGTTTAATGAGTCAGAGACCTATGACCCCCTTTGACCCATATTACCCATTCGAATATGTCCCTAGGGGTCCTAGGACCCCTAGAGACATATATCATCGTTTAATGGGTCAAAGAGGGTCATAACTCACCCTATGACCCCCTTTGACCCATATGAACGATTGAAATATGTCGCTAGGGGTCCTAGGATCCCTAGGGACATATGTCTCGGTTAATGGGTCAAAGAGGGTCATAGGTTACCCTAAGTCCCGCTTTGACCCATATTACCCATTTGAATATGTCCCTAGAGGTCCTAGGACCCCTAGGGACATATGGCGTCGTTTAATTGGTCAAAGGGGGTCATAGGTCACCCTATGACCCCCTTTGACCCATATGAATCATTCGACTATGTCCATGGGGGTCCTAGGACCCCTAGGGACATATGTCGTCATTTATTGGGTCAAAGGGGGTCATAGGTCACCCTATGACCCCCTTTGACCCATATGAACGATTCGACTATGTCCCTAGGGGTCCTAGGACCCCTAAGGACATATGTCATCGTTTAATGGGTCAAAGAGGGTCATAGGTCACCCTATGACCCCCTTTGACCCATAATACCCATTCAAATATGTCCCTAGGGGTCCTAGGACCCCTAGAGACATATGTCGTCGTTTAATGGGTCAAAGGGGGTCATAGGTCACCCTATGACCCCCTTTGACCGATATGAACGATTCGGCTATGTACTTGGGGGTCCTTGGGACATATGTCGTCATTTAATGGGTTAAAGGGACCCTCTTTGACCCATTAAAGGACGACATATGTCCCTAGGGGTCCTATGACCCCTAGAGACATATATCATCATTTAATGTGTCAAAGAGGGTTATAGGTCACCCTATGACCCCCTTTGACTCTTATATATTAATAATATACATATATATTAATAATATACATATCAATATATATATATATATATATATATATATATATATAGATATATATATACATATACATATACATATTACATTATTATATTTAATGAAAATATTACGTTATTATATAAATATATTAATAACATACATATTAATATAACAATATTTATAATATATATTATATTTTATAAAAATATTATGTTGTTATATAAATATTATATTATTATACATATTACTATAATAATATATAATACATATTACATTTAATGAAAATATTACATTATTGTATATATTAATAACATACATATTAATATAATAATATATAATACGTATTTTATATATATATATAAATTACGTTATTATATTTAGTATAAATAATAATAATATATATTATATTTATAGATTGTAATAAGATTAACATAAGATATTATTATATATTACTAGATTATATCTTGTATGTTTACATTACGTTATTATATATATATAATATATTAAAATATGCCTTTACATATTAATATAAGTGAAATAATTTAAAAATAAAAAACTAGAACGTTTAAATCGAATTTCTCTCCAAAATTTGAAGACTTTTGAAATTTGACTACCGAGCCATATCGGATATCTGATGTCAAATCGGATATCCGATTTTGAATCAGATATCCGATCAGGCTTGGTATTTACCAAGCCTGCCTGGTCAACCCCAAAGACGTGTTTATAGAGAGTTTTAGTGATACTCAGACTTCGGGTAGCCATCTGACAATGTTATTTTGATCGAAATTGAATGAAACGAAATGGGTTTTTTAATATCGCTCTCTAGATTCCATCAATATAATTTTTGTCAAATTCTGAGTTCGATAAGTATTTATTAGTTAATTATCAATGAAGATTATTGTAAAGTGCTGATTGACATACTGAATGAAAAATAGCTATAACTTTCAAATGGTATAACATTTTTTAAATCTATAAGTTGCGTCACATTCTATACTTCTCCTAGTATAAGAAAAAAATAAAAAAAGAAAAATTTGATCAAATTTTCTATTAGTTAGGGTGGTCAGACACGAGACTTTTTTTAATCTGAAAAAGTTTTAGTAGAAAATTCATATTTAATTATTTATTTGGAATAAAAATATCAAGAAATATGCGTCACATCCGGGCATGAGTCTAGTTTTCATATCTATAATTATATTAAAAAAATATTATGATTTGATTTTGATTAAGGTGGTCAAACATACACCTACTTTTTATTTTCGCCCTGAAATTTTCTTAGTACTACATTAAAATTCAAACTTTTGACCAATCAATTATTTTTTTCTCCTGATAAGGCCTAGTAGTTTAGAAATTAAATTCAATTTTCTACAAATTATTTTCTTACAACTTTTTGATATAAAGTACATAACCACTTCAAAATTATATGTCAAGTTGACATAAACCTGATTTGCTGATTTTTCATTGCCACTTAAGGCCATAGTTTGGTACACCATGATCTTGCACATACCCTTGAGATGGTTTCCTTTCTTTGTCTTCTTCTTTCCTCTGATATCCTAAAGGTGCATCAATGATCTATATTTCATCTTGATCCATCTCATCATCATCACTTTCAACTTCTTCCCATTACTCATCAAAAATAATATCTACCATCCACTTGTCAAAAAGTGCATCATCTGGCTAGTTAAACTACAAAATTCTATTTTATTTCTTGATTAGATAATCAACCACTTTTTTAATGCTAACAAAATCTTGTTGTAAAGAATCAAAGAACAATTAGACCTTCACAATTTCCTCTATTGTGGTTTTTGACCATATGACTCTATTTGTTCTAAAAAAAAACAAGTCAGTTATTTCTTTGGCCCATTCATCCTTACTTTTCAATCTATTCTCTTATCCAAAGCAAGTGGAAACAAGTAAAATATTTCACTTCTATACTTATCCAAGTAGCTAAGAATTCTTCTCTACAACTCAACTCTTTTATCATCAAATTCTAAAAGATCATCAACAACATCATAAGTTTTTTCTATATGGTCATGTGAAGATCTTATAGCAAAATAACACAGCAATGTGACCTCTTTTCTTCTCTTGCTCCACTTATTGACAATGGGTTTCAAAATTTCATCACTTTCTTTTATTTCCTCCCATATGTTTATTATCTTTGCTAACTAATCATAAAACAATGGCCATTCAATTTTATCAACCAAATACATGAGAGCCTTTCTCAGTTTGTTCTCATACTGCACATTTACCTCTACATGTGAGGCCCAAAATTTTCTCTTCCCCTCTTCAAAATCTTTAGCTGTATAATATTGTGGCCTCTATGGTGTATCAGGAATCTCAATAAGGGGAGTGGATTTAAAAGGCTCCACTAGTGGGTGAGGGTATGTGATCCTTGGCCTAGTAGACTATCCCATCACCTTATTCTCAAGTTCAATTCTCCTTTGAACTTCTTTATTGTAGGTTTCTAGAACCCTTTTGTATTTATTTTTCAATTCAAACATTACCTTTTCTTCTCTTTCAACTGTGGCTAAACTCAAACCAGATACTTCCTTACCTAGATGTGTATCTTCTCCATTGGTAGTATCTTACACCCTTTTCACAATTAGGTTACCTATTAATCAAATACTATCAAGCTGAGAGGAGCTAGTCCTAGATCCTTTCCTTACTGACCAAATGACTAATGTAGCCTAATCCTTACTAAATTTGGCACCTTTTATTTCTTTATTCCCTTGATATTCTATATTTAATTTTCTTGAAACAAAATTAAAAACTAAGGCATCTACTATAACCCAATTTGATAGTAACAAAACACCAGATGATTTTACCATCTATCTCCCTTCTTTAGGGTTTATATCTTGCAATTCTTGCATCATTTCATCTTTTATTTGATTCTATATGGCTATCTCCTCCATTTCTAGATGCTCTGTTCTTAGCTTATTAAACCTTTCCTCATATTTTTCCATATTTACTCTCCATGCAAATTGGTAAAAGGCTCATGTTCTAATAAAATTGTCATTAGATAAAAAATCATGACTGGCCTATTCAATTATAGGATCTAGTTCCTTTCCTCTATAGTCTGCTACTATCAATTCTAATCTAGGCATTGGAGGTTCCTATAGATTTCCTTCTTCTAACTTAGCTTGTGTGATGAATATTTCCCTTGGGATTCCATTTTCTCTATCTACTCCCTAGTGAGTTGTTGATCTCCAATTTCTAATGGGGATTATCTAGGTGAATAAGCTTCAACCTGAGGTACATGTTCCCTTATTATCCTTTTCCATTTAAGCGAGGGTTCATTAGGTCTTTCCTCTAAGGATACACTAGTAGATACTGCTATCTATTTCCCTTTATCTACAAAGCTCCTTTTGTTCTAAATTATATCAATAACTAGGTCTTTTATGGACAATCAATGGTCCTATTCCAACATTGGGAGTGAATGCCAATTTCCTCATGAAATTTTTGGCTTTTTCTATATAAGTATTGATAAAAAAATGTTTCTTATCATTCATTATTTCCATTATGTTAGAAAAGATGCATGAGCTTATTTATTTTATCTGCCTCTATTTTTGCATTTCTAAGAGGCATGTAATCTTTGTCAAAACAATGAATAAATTTCAAAACTGTAGAAAAAAACTCTCCACTTCTTCTTAGTCTCTTGCTTCTCTAAAGAGAACTAATTCCTAATTATATCCTTAGGGAAATAGGGCTCATTCTTTATGGAACCAAACTTAACCTAAATTCTATAAACTAGATCATAAAATCCCGCAATATCACAAAAATAGGCATGAGTCACAACAATCTTATATTGGTCTAGAAACTTGTATAAAAACAATCAACAAGATTTTGTAATTACAAAATGGTGGAATATAGTACAAGTTGGGAAAATTGAGCCTCTGTTTCTTCTATCCAAATAAGTATCCTCCAATCATCCTAGCTACCATAAAATCTTAGCTATCCATACACTTAGAGGCACCTAGTAGGGCAATACATGAGGAGTCCCTTGGAAACCATAAACACTAAAAATAGTTGAAACAGAGTATGGTATAATATCTCCCTAGTTATGTGATACTTTTAGGCTAGTACGATTATCCATTGGCCTTAAAAGATTTATTAATTCCCTAAGAACTCTGGGATTGTCACTTAAGAAGAGACACCTTAACCTTGAGACAAAGTACCTATAAAACCTAACAAAACTAGCATTTTCTACATCCCAAGTCATATATGCACTCCATAATTGAACTGGCAAAGATTCTCCCTCCTATTCTCTATTCAAGACCATTTCCTTCCCAAAATATGTCACACATTGTAACAAGAACATATGCATCAGCAATGAGTAGTGACCAAAAGTTTTTTCTACCTTATCCTTGGCAATTCCAATTGAGCCTACATTGATTTCTTCTACTAAATAGGAGATGAAATAAAAAATAATATCAACACCAAAAGAAGAAATTTGAGCCATCATATACATAAAATTTATAGGCATGAAATTTTGTTCATCCTCACAAAAAAACCTACACAGAGTCATATATATCTCCACAACATGGGAAGTGAAATATTCCTTTTTTAAAGGTTCCCTAGTAGAAGCTATTATTATTGGCAGGCTCCCAATTGTGCTTATGTGTGTCTTTAATGCACCCTACCTTATCTTATCCTTTTTTAATTGGTATTCTTTTTCCAATTCTTGTAGGTCATTTCCTTCATCTAACTTAGCTTGTGTGATGAATATTTCCCCTTGGGATCCCATTTTCTCTATCTACTCCCTAGTGAGCTATTGATCTCCAATTTCTAATGGGGATTATGTAGATGAATAAGCTTCAACCTAAGGTACATGTTCCCTTATTATCCTTTGCCATTTAAGTGAGGGTTCATTAGGTCTTTCCTCTAAGGATACACTAGTAGATACTACTATATGTTTCCCTTCATCTACAAAGCTCCTTTTTTTCTAAATTATATCATAACTAGGTCTTTTATGGACAATCAATGGTCCTATTCCAACATTGGGAGTGAATGCCAATCTCCTCATGACCTCTTTGGCTTTGTCTAGATAAGTATTGATAAAAAAAAAGTTTCTTCTCCTTCATTGTTTCCATTATTTTAGGAAAGGTAAGCATGAGGTTATTTATTTTATCTACCTCTATTTTTGCATTACAAAGAGGTGTGTAATCTTTGCCAAAACAATGAATAAATTCCAAAACTCTAGAAAAAACTCTCCACTTCTCCTTCTTAGTCTCTTGCTTCTCCAAAAAGAACTCATTCCTAATTATATCCTTAGGGAAATAGGGCTCATGCTATATGGAACCAAACTTAACCCTAATTCTATAAGCTAGATCATAAAATCCCTCAATATTACAAAAATAGGCATGAGTCACAACCATCTTATATTTGTCCAGAAACTTGTATAAAAACAACCAACAAGCTTTTGTAATTACAAAATGGTGGGATATAGTACAAGTTGGGAAAATTGAGCCTCTACTTCTTCTATCCAAATAAGTTTCCTCCAATCCTCCTAGCTACCATAAAATCTTAGCTATCCCTACACTTAGAGGCACTTGGTAGGGTAATACATGAGGAGTCCCTTAGAAACCATAAATTCTAAAAATAGTTGAAAAATAGTATGGTATAATATCTCCTCAGTTATGTGATACTTTTAGGCTAGTAGGATTATCCATGGGCCTAAAAAGATTTATTAGTGCCCTAAGAACTCTGGGATTGTCACTTAATAAGAGGCACCTTAATCTTGAGACAAAGCACCTATAAACCCTAACAAACTAGCATTTTCTGCATTCCAAGTCATATCTGCACTCCATAATTGAACTAGCAAAGATTCTCCCTCTTGTTCTCTATTCAAGACCATTTCCTTCCCAAAATATGTCACACCTTTTAATAAGAACATATGCATCAACAATGAGTAGTGACCAAAAGTTTTTTCTACCTTTTCCTTGGCAATTCCAACTAAGCCTATATGGATTTCTTTTGCTAAATAGGAGGTGAAATAAAAAATAATATAGAGACCAAAAGAAGAAATTTGAGCCATCATATACATAAAATTTATAGGCATGAAATTCTATTCATCCTCACAAAAAAACCTACACAGAGTCATATATCTCCACAACTTGGGAAGTGAAATATTCCTTTTTAAAAGGTTCCCTAGTAGAAGCTATTACTATTGGTAGGTTCCCAATTTTTCCTATGTGTGTCCTTAATGCACCTTTCCTTATCTTATCCTTTTTTAATTGGTATTCTTTTTCCAATTCTTGTAGGTCAATAGTTATATGATAATTTGAAAGTGGCTCAAGATCAAAAACTTCTCAAATTTCCTCAAGGCCTATTGTGATTAGACATTCACCATCCAACCTTCTCACTACTTTGATTTCTGGGTCATAATTTTTTCCAATACCCACTAATAGGTCATAATCCATTAAAACACTAGGGACCACTAGTTTTCCCATGTCAAAGTTCCAAATATTCCCATAAGGAGAAAATGATTTCCTTTTTTAGAACCATTTTTTGAAAAGGAAAAGCCCTATTTAAGAAGTTTTGGGATCTTTAACCCAATTTCCCTTATCATATAGTCCATGGAAAATCTTGAGTCTAGGGGTTAGAGAGGTTAATTTTTTCACTTGAGCAGATTCATTTGTGGAGTCAGGCAATAACTCAAGGAGATCATCATGTATGTTTCTAGGTAAATAATCCTTGACCTGAGAAAATTTCTTTGGAGGCATGATGACTATAATTGCAAAATATTAGAAAGCTTAATATATATAGTGGACTAAGAAAATTACTTTCTCTTCACCATTTTGTAACTGTAATTCGAAAACACACCACGATTACTGGAAATTTCTTCAAATTTTTATCACCATGCATAATTTCTCAATGGCTCTGAGCTCTCTAGAAGTCTGAAGATTTATTTGCATGGAGAAGAATTAGAAAAATATCCACAATATAATCTATTCCTAGTTTACACAAGGAGCTTTCAATCTTCATAAATGAACTATAAGGAGAACAGGGTGGCACCACCTTCTATTTTTTTTTAAAACACACCATTGATTGCCAAAAATTTGATGATCTAGGGATACGATCATGGATGATTAATTTTCCCACTTACTAGGTTAGTAGTCAACCCAATAGAATTTCTCCACATAAGCCTTTCCTTTTTCCACTAGCAACTTGACCTAAACCCACAAGCACTCACATACATGTGTCATCTTCTTGCTATATCGTTGTGCCTAAAAAATGAGTAATTCCTTATGAAAGATACTGACCATCATTGATTTATTATAATCTAATGATGTACATTTCACCAGTGCTTTAATGTGATTATGGTGGGTCCCTCTGTTCTTTCCTTTGGTCATCATGTCGCAAGGGGTAAACATCAAGTAACTCTTCATAGAAACTTGGCGACAATCGTTAATACACTTTGATCTGAGAGTTCTAACTATTCATTTTCATTCTTTTTGAGTGTAAATCCACATAATATATGACAAGATATTGCCTTGACACACTGGCAAAGTATTATTATTAATTATCTTTCTAGCACTGCCTCTTTTCAGTTCCCACTATGTTCTTATTTACTGAGAAGGAACTATGTCACTACCAGCCAAAATGATGAGTTTCCTGGTTGCAACATAGCAACCTCTAAGTCATTTGAAAAAAAATTGGCACCAAGGAGATGTACGTTCTTACAATTGTTATTGTATTGATTACTCTTGACATTCGATGAAAATTATGTGGTGCATTAATGTTAGAGAACAATTTTTATGGTACCTAACATATATTAATCTTCCTTCCTTTTACTTTAATGGGAAGGTTCTATGTCACTACCAATCAAAACAATGAGTTTCTCGATCACAACATAGCGACCACCATGATCTTTCAAAAAAATGTCACTGTGAAAAAGAAAAAGATGAAAAATCCTCACTCCAATGCCTTTTACTATATCTAACATCTCTGAAAACCTTCCATGGTAGCAAGACTTATTAATAACATGATGTGTTCTAGCATCGTAATCTACTTCTGGTCTTACCATGGTTCACTTTTGCGAGAAGGTGCTATGTCAATACTGGTGAGATTCTACTACTTTTCGGCCATGACATAGAAATCTCCATTGAGTTTAGAGAATTCTGGAAGTGTTGGCAAAACATGAAAAGTTTCCATTAAATGTTAGTTGGGTCCCAGGGGTAACAACAAATTTGGTCGCTATGTTGCTAAAGACAAAGTAACCAAAATCCTACAATGCAACATAGAAACTACCATAGATCTTAGAAAGATTTGATCGTGTAGATTTTTGCATGAAGTCTCAATCAAAACATAAAAGTTTCCAGAAACTATGACCACTTAAAATAATTTTTGTGCTTAAAACTATGGGATGACGATCATATGACATAGAGGGCACCAAAGATACTTAGAATAGGGCTTTTTCTTAGGGTTTAAACAATATTTCCATGACCCAACCCTAATTTGTAGACCCAAGCTAGTAACCCATTGCAAGATATCTTTATGAAGACATATGGAAAAAACAATACCAACAGTGGCTCTGTCTGGGGAAAATGAATACACAAAATTCATATGAGGGCTCAGAATCCCTAGGAGAAGCAAACCACAAACTCAACTATCTCTCTAACATTGACACCAAGAAATGAATACACAAGGACTACACACAAACACAAAGGATTAAAAATATAAAAAAACCTTAAAAACTACTACTCATGGAGAAAACAATATTTTAGCAAAAATACCTCTTCAAGAACTATCCATGAACTAGCAGCTCAATAATGCTACCTGATAGATCTTTCAGGAAATAAGAATCCTCTCCCCATAAAGCTTCAATTAAATAAGGGCCCAACCGTATAGTATCAAATTTTCCATGTTTTCCCTTATCCTCAATCTTGGCATTCTACATGAGGACTAGATCTTCAAATTCAAATTTCTTACTCACTATTCTTCTATCATAAAAAGTGTCTTAACTTGTAGTTGAAACTTCTAATTCTTAACAAATGTTTCTTTTTTGGTCTTAGCCAATCCTACTAGCTCATCCAACCTTTTCTACTTGTCATTGTCTTTGTCATACATTTGGATGCAATTATAGAGTCCCACTAGGTTGTTTTGAGGTATTCTTTCCTAGATTCCATACAAAATATCAAAGAGTGCTAATCCTATAGCCTTTTTCACAATCACCCTATTAGCCCATATTGCTAACTGCAATTTACAATCCTAGGATTTCTTATTATCATCCTGTGTCCTTTTTATTACTTTCAACCAGATTTTATTAGTGGATTCAGCTTGTTCATTTCCTTGTGGATGATATGGAGAAGATGTTGATCTTGTAACCCCATACTTATCACAAAATTTTATGATAGTGCACTATCTATCACAATCCTCTGAGGACAACCAAACCTTGAAATAATGTTATTTAGAAAAACATTGTTGACAACCTTGCTAGTTGCATTTCTTGTAGGAATTGCCTCTATCCATTTTGTGAAGTAATCAATAGCAACCAATATCCATGAATAACCAGTACTAGATTTAGGAGAGATTTCTCCTATGAAATCCATTCCCCATTGTTGGGATGGTTCTTGAACTTCCACTTGTTTTAATGGAGTTTTTCCTAAAAATTTCAATTTACCTACAAATCTGTAATAGGCATCACAATTTCTGACCATCATTTGAGTATCTTTGAAGAGGAAAGGTCACTAGAATCCATCTCTCATCAATTTGTGTGTAGTAGTCTTGGCCATATAATGTCCTCCATAGAATCTAGAATGCATTTCACTCAACACTTCTTTTGATTTTTCTTGATCAACACATGTTAGTAGCACTGCTTCAAAATTTCTCCACCATAAGCTATGCTGGACAATAATATATCTAATAGCTTGTAATTTGGTGCTCCTCTTTTCATTTTTCAATCAAATGAGAAGGGGCTTCCATATGTTGTAGATAATGAATGAATTTAGTATACCATTCACAATGGTCCATGTCACATGAGTTTGACCCTAAATCATTTATTAATATATTTATTTGATTAGCATCTAAGATGGGTTGAGCCATAAGATTAGCAAATCCTTGACCTCTTACCAATTTTGTGATCTAAATTTTAATGTTAAATTCTTGGATCATGTTGATCCATCTACATCTCCTACTTGATACATCTTACTAAGAAAATATGTCCTTGACAACAATACTAGGTACAAATGCAATAACAATGCCACCTACCAAATAAACCTAAAAGCCTTAACAACTTTTACCAAGGAATATGCTTGTTTCTCATTTATTTCATATTTCAACTCAATAGGCTGTAATGATTTACTTAAAAATGCAATGGGCTATTCATATCCTTCCTCATTCTTCTGTAATAAGATTGTAACTATAGTATGGAATGATGCAAAAGAAAATATGTGCATTGGCTTAGTATAATCTGGGGTTCTAAGGTTTGGAGCATTTTTATAGCAGTTTTAATATTTTGAAAGGCCTACAAAGGTTCACCATCCCAATTTATAGTAGCTTCTTTCTTAATCATTTTTTAAATGGGCCTACTAATCTCAACAAAATTTGTAACAAATCTTCTCAAAAAGTTTACTTGTCCAAAGAAAGATTTTATTCCCTTTATATTTTTTGGCCTAGGCACCTTGTTAATGGCTACCACTCTTTTAGGATCTATTTTTAGTCCATCCTTTGATACTATATGTCCTAGTAATTTTCCTTCAATTACCTCAAACATACATTTCTTTAGGTTTAGGGACACCCCATACTCCAAGGCTTTGATAAAGATCTTTTCCAAATGTCTACAATGGTCTTTAGCCTTCTTGAAATAAGCTATGAGATCACCTTGGTATACTACCATGAACTTTTTAATATATTCATGGAATACTACATCCATAGCTCTCTAAAAAGTTGCACCTACATTAATCAATCCAAATAGCATTCTCACATATACATAGGTTCCCTGTGGAGTTGTAAAAGCTATCTAAAATTGTTCATTTTCTCTCACAAGGACCTGATCGTATCCTAAAAATCCATCCATCATGGACATCACTTTAGAACTAGTCACTTGTTGCAGCATAGCTTCCATATTTGGTAGCCCATAACTGTCCTTCATAGATGCAATGTTTAAATTTCTAAAATCTAAACATAACCTTATATCCCCATTCATTTTTTGGATAGGTACTAAATTTGAAACCCAAGTGGAGTGCCTAATTGGTTTGATTATCCCCCCATCCCTTAGCTTCATTAACTCTTCTTGCATTTTAGAGGCTAGTGTAAGATTTACTGGTCTTTGCTTCTTCGTGAAAGGTTTTACATTATCTTTTAATGGTATGAAATGTTGGAATAAATCTTCTCTATAGGCTTTGAGGTCATGACATGACCATGTGAAGACATGTCTATACATCCTTAGCAAATCAATTAGTGGTTTTCTAATTTTAGTTGGCAAGTTTTGGCCAAAATAAACCTTCTTAGGAGCCTCTTTAGTACTGAGATTTATTTCTTCTAATTCTTGATGCTTAGGGTCCCTAGTTCTAGGTTTTTCTCTATCTTGATTATAAAAAATATAGTCCAAGACTACTAATCCTTTGGGTATCTTGTTAGTTTTCAACTGCATGATCTCCTAGCCAAAAATTGTTCCCTTACCATTAATGGTTTTGATTAAATCACTACAATCCATTTCTTGACCATGGTATTTGCCCTCCCTTAACATGAAATTCATAATATCTTTGTATCTTCAAAGACTTGCCAATTTTCAACATTGTCATGTATTGAAGGCCTATTTTGAACCTCTATCTATGAAATTCCTACAAGTGATATTTCCTTAGGCTTGATTGCAATATTTTCAAGTAGGTATACCATTTTATTCTTGCTTCTATCCCTCCATGAAATACCAAATCCATCAAAAAACTCTATCTGGTCCCATACTACATTTCTATATTGTTTCAACCTTTTTTTTTTGAAGCATAAGTTTCCTTAATTTGTGAAATAACCAATTCAAAGCCACCTATGACATGCAACTTTTTGATTCCATGGTGTGTGGAAACTTTCAATCCTAATAGAAGAGCTTCATATTCTACTATATTGTTAGTACAAGAAAAGTTCAGAGTAAATCAATATCTAAACGTATTCTTTTCAGGAGAAACAAAGACTACTCCTACCCCTAAACCTTCTTTGGAACTAGCTCCATCAAAGTACATGGTCCACAAGACTGGTGAATCCATACAACATTCCACTTCATGTTCAATCACAACAGACAATTTCTCTACTTCTTGAATGATCAATTCTACCCTTAAATCATTCACACAAGCATCTAAGAAACAATTTGAATCCTTATCAATGCCTTCTCCCAAAAATTTATTGACCCTTGAATCTCTATCTACCCTAACTACCTTATCACCTATATGGAAAGTTGCATAAGACAAGTCACATTGTAGACTACCTCCCATAGTAGCACTCCAGTTTCTAGAGAGAAACATCCCATAATGTGGAGGGATGTCAACCAAAAGGAGTAACATGGTCAATTTTTCTTCATGGTATGCAACAAGCTTGAATGGTAATGCATTAACTTACCTATGATAGGGACTTCTCTAGCATCTATACCTCTACATCTGCCTTGTTTAGTATCTACCTTCAAGCCTAAAGCTTCCATGACTTTAAACAGAATGATGGTATTAGATTCTCTTGAGTCTATCATGTAGTTATTTAGGGTTTTTCCTTTTATGATAAAACTAAGAAAAAATGGTTCAATATCTTCTATGTAGGCTACTAATGAATCATCCAAAAACATTTGAGGGATTTGGGATATAATACCAGTATCTTTTGCCATTACTGGGGTTTGTTGCATGGCACTTGGTTCAACCATATTATTATTATTTCCTATCCCACCCAACCATGACAAGGCCTTACTCTTGCACTCCTCGATTCTAAATAATTCAAAAAAAGGTACTTTGATAGTAATTTGTGACAACATAGATATCATAAATAGTGGGCTTCACAAGCATACCTAGAGTGGAAGTCCTTGAATAGAAAGCACTACGATCTACTTGGCTAAACCAGATCCTAAATTCTTTTCTTGCACTACTATTCTAGGAGTTCACTTATTTGAAATTGCACTTTCCTTTTAGGTTCCCACTTCTTGACTTTACTACCTTTGGCCTTTGTTGTCTCAGTATGAGTTTTCTTACTCTCATTCTTCATCTTGTGTGAAATACCCTTGATGAATACACTAGAAGATTTTCCTGCATCATTTCCAATTGTTGTATTCCTAAAGTTGTAGTTATTGTGAACTTGAGAAATCATTTCTGTAGTGGTTTTTCCAATCTCCTTCTTTGAAGGCTTTTTTAAGTTTATATTATCAATATTTGAGGATACATCACATACCTTGTCTTTATCATAATTTTCATCATCCAAGAATACTTGTTGATGATGTAGTTGGTAAGAAATTCTTTGACTAGTAACATCATCCTCATGTTCCTCTAAATTAGAATCTATACAATCATCAACATGCTTACCATATTATAGCTTACATCATCATGGCTCTTTTCTTCTTCTTCTTCCTCATGTTTAATAATCTGATCTATAGAAAATGACCAAGTGACTACATAATAATCTATTGATAGAGGTGATTGACATATAATGCACCATGGTACATCATCATTCATGTTTATAGAATTTCTCTGTAGAGGATCTGGTGTACCCTTATCCTTCACATTTTGTGTTTAATTGGGAATTGGTTTACCATCCTTCTATTGAGTGGTATAGGGGTAATTTTGCATTCTTGGGTATATATTGAAATGGTTATTATTTGACATGGTCTTCTCACTAGCATTGAGTTATTTTGAATTGAATGTTGATGGATTCATCTTCTTTAATAAGTTGAATAATTGACCTATTGTGGGTTCTTTGGGATTCTTTCCTACTGAGACTTTATCATTTTCTTTCTTGATATTCTTGGGATTGAAGAACTTTGGGTCATCCCTTCTCCCTAGCTTACCAGATGCGTTTCTATTATTTTCAATATTTAGTACAATTCTAAAAGCATACCTTAAAGTTTTAGGCTCTTTTTCCCTCAATTGATAAGCCATATTGCTATCAAAAACATTGAAGTATGTTGTAAGGAAAACATCTTTATTAAACTTCATAACCTAAAAAAATTTATATATTCCCTTCTAGAATCTTAATTTGGAATCAAATGGATATTCATTAGGAATTTTCATGATATTATTGCAATCATTCAACATTAAACTAGCATTAGTATTATCACTATATTGCTCTTTGAACAATTTCTCCATATCACTCTAGGAACTAATACAGTCATCTAGTAATCTTCTAAAGCAATCCCTAGTGCCCTCATTCAATGAATGTACAAAAAATTTCATCACCACATCTTCATGCTCAACTTTAAAGTAATTTAACATATCTACAAAGACTCTCAAGTGTTCCTCACCAATAACAACATTGTTTCCAAAGAACTTGATGACTTTATCCCTTAGATAAAAAGATATGGGATGAGGGAAACTAGGAATCGCTACAAATAATATTTGTCTAAATTTTTCCATATATAGAGGAATTTTCTAGAAACTAGTAGCATTGGATGTGGTTACTATATTAGCCTTATTATGGGCAACATTTTGTGATTGCTATATTTGGATAGTAGGGATTTGAATGCTAGTAGTGGATGAAGAAATAGGGTAGATTGAGACATACCCTAACTAAATATTACTGGTCCACAAGTAGGCATAGAAGTTGTAGTTTGAGTAGACAAGTTGGGCGAGGAAGTTAAAGAAAAGTTAGACTTAATGAAATAAATCTTTCTCCTGGTTTCTCCTACTTGAGCTTCATTCTCAACCTTCTCAAGTTATCTTACTAGATCCTCTTTCTCCTTTCTAGCTTTTTCCAAATCAAGGTCTAGTTTAGACATGGGAGGATTTATAGATTTTTTTTAGTGCAAGTTGGGGTTTATTTATTTGGATTCCTATAGCTTTTCCCTTTCCCTTATTTGTGGGTTTCATAGGAGGTTCTATAGGATCAACTCAGATAGGCTTGTAGACTTAAACTTGAGAAATGATAGGTTCTTGCCTTTGGTTCATGAGATTTTTTTGTTCTAGAACCTTAGATATTAAACTGTTTATATCCCCAAACACATCATCATGAAGGAATGAAGTCCTCCCCTCCAACTTCTTTTTTTGTTCTTTCAAAGTAGCCATCCTTCTAAGTAATTTGTCTCTTTCAATAATGGCATTCAAGATGGTGTGCTCTCTTTCCTTCTCCAAAAAGACATGCTTGACCACCTCTTCTAAAACCCATTTGTTTAGGACTTCTATCTCTGAGCATACTTCTTTAGGATTTGTAGAAGTTGCTTTTGAATCAGTAGGGTCATCAAGATATATAAGATTAGTTTCCATAGGTGGAACTATTCCTGAATCTTTCATTATATTCCCATATCCTAACTTATGATTCATATATAATCTATGAAACATATCTCCTATTGAGGAAACATTCTTATCATGATAAACTTGGTCTTCTTCAGCAGAGTACTAAATATGCCCCCCAAAAGCCTCATAGTTTCTGACTTAGAACTCAATGAGGAGGATTCCCTCCCTACTACTAGTTGGTATTGAGGGTAAATTGATGTATTATCCCTTGGTTTCTAGGTGGGATTTGGATCTGCCTTCTTTTTGCCTTGATTCTTCCTACCACCTTGGGGTAGATCAGTATATAAGGGTACATTAGGATTAGCCCTTGTGTAAGCTCTTGTATTCTTCTTTTTATCAACCATTAAGAGGGAATTTCTCATTAAATAAGCACTAGCTCCAAAAACTTTACTAAGTCACCACCATATTCTAGGGACAAAATGACAATAAAATAACTTTTGACTTCAATAGAAAGACACAAGAAAATGGGTAATTACTTTGTAACACATATGGACCAATCAAAAAAATACATGACTCCAACTCTTGCTTGATAGACAAGACACTTCATATGGGTTGTATATGTCATTCTAAGTTTGTGGTACTTATGATCCTTTTTTTTTGAATTCTCAAGATTTGTCACTAAAAAGGTCCACTAAAACTGCAAGCAATAGTAAAAGAATTTAACACAAACATATACACCAAGACCAAAGGAGCTAAATTACATTTTATACACACATGTGTGTTAAGTGGCCCTCCAATAGAGTCACCATTTTAAAAGTATTTTTCAACTATTAAGCAAAAAAATACTTAATACCAAGATAATGAAACTCACAAAATCTAAGGATCAACTACTTCCCATTAACAAACTAGATGTGGTTCTTATCTGGATCCAATTTCAACAAAATCAAGATTGATTTTCTACTGTTTAGGCTCTATAGAACCAAGGTAGGTATACCTAAGGGATGGAAGATTCCCAAAATAACACCATACACAGATTTAGTTCATTCCATGACATTATACAATAACACACATTACTTTAAAGTAGATATGGTTACCATTCTTCTTAGGTTTAAACATAACTCTAGCCACAATAGCTATCTACAACTTAGAAGTTAAGTGTAAACAAGTGTTGACCAGTATTGATAACTCTTTGAATAGTAAAACAAAATTGATCAGTGCCTTATCTATTGGGATTTAGAGTCTATTCAATTCATAGATGTAATTGATTGCATTATAATCAATGTTATCAACAATTCTTATTGAAACTCATTCTTATAAGCATCCCTCCTATTACCATGGCTATCCTATTAATTTTATTGAATAATTTACATAATTATTTGAACTAAAAGCAATAGTAAATTGGCATACAATTTGATTTAATTGTATTCAATTAAACAAGACTTGCTCATACAATTTCAAGATAACCAAATAATAAAATGGAGACAAGATTCAGCCAGAAAAGATGTGGGGATAATTCATCTTTGTGTTAATTTCATTTGAAAGATTGTATACATTTGAGCAAGACTCTAAATGACTCAAGAAAAAAATCCAAATCTTGTCAAATCAATATATTCTCATAAAATTGCAGAGAAAACATATCACAAGGTGTACACCAAAAACTAGACCAAATAGACTTAATAAAGACTTAGAAAGATAATAATTTAGATCCTTTCTCTAACCCTAGAATCTCACTTATATAATGTGAGATGCAACAAGCTTCAGGAATATAGAACTAATAGTTGTCCTTTTGACAGAAGATATTTACATTTTAAAGCTATCACAAAAAGACAAAAGTGTGTGTAATAGAACAACTTTATACTAGAGTATTCCCTTTGATGGGCCTACCTTTTGCTACATTTTCAAATGCTACAAATTGCATGATTGGGCATTTCCTATTTTGAATCCTTAGAATATGTAGCCATCAGGTTTGTCAATGTTGTGCTAGGCACTGATTCTTGCAAATTTACCTCAACTTGGGCATTTTTACTTGCATCATCATGTACTATCAAGGTGATAGTTATATCTAGCTTTTTTTTTACCACATCATCCATCTAGCCCATAGTCCTTTCTACTTGAGATGGTTGACCTTCATTTTCTTCTTCTTTTCTTTGATCTCCTAAAGGTACATCAATGATATATATTTCATCTTGATCCATCTCATCATCATCACTTTCAACTTCTTCCCACTACTCATCAGAAACAATATCTGCCATCCACTTGCCAAAAATTGTGTCATTTGGCTAGTTAAACTTCAAAATGTCATTTTTCTTCTTGATTACATAATCAACCACTTTGTCAATGCTAACAAAATCTTGTTTTAAAGAATCAAAGAATAATTGGACCTTCACAACTTCCTCTATTGTGGTTGCCCACCAGACATGTCCTTTTTCATTAATGACTCTATTTATTCTCAAACAAAACAAGTCATCTATTTCTTTGTCCCATTCATCTTTACTTTTCAATCTATTCTTCTTATCCAAAGCAAGTGGGAATAAACAATTTTTTTCACTTCTATACTTATCCAAGTAGCTAACAAGTCTTCTCTACAACTCAACTCTTTTATCATCAAATTCTGAAAGATCATTAGCAACAGAATAAGTTTCTTCAATATTGTCATGTGAAGATTTTATAGCTGAATACCACAACAATGTGATCTCTTTTCTTCTCTTGATCCACTTATTGATGATGGTTTTCAAAATTTCATCACTTATTTTTATTTCCTCCTATATGTTTATTATCTTTGATAATTGATCATAAAACAATGACTATTCAATTTTATCAATCAAATACATGAGAGCCTTTCTCAGTTTGTCCTCATACTGCACATTTAACTTTACATGCAAGGCCCACACTTTTCTCTTCTACTCTTCAAAATCTCTACTTGTGTAATACTCTAGCCTCTATGGTGTATCAGGAATCTCAATAATGGGAGTGGATTTAAAAGGCTCTACTGGTGGGTGAGGGTATGTGATCCTTGGCCTAGTAGACCATCCCATCACCTTATTCTCAACTTCAATTCTCCTTTGAGCTTCTTTATTATAGGCTTCTAGAAATTTTTATATTTATTTTGTAATTCAAACATTGCCTTTTCTTCTCTTTTAGTTGTGGCTAAATTCAAACTAGATACTTCCTATAGCAACTATAAAATGGGTTAAATGCATAACATACTATGAGAAATCACAAAACTTAATCAAGATATATTAGCACCCACTAGTCTACCATGAAAGCCAAACTAATAAAGAAAACAATAGAAACCCCCTCTTTCGTTTGTAGCTCCCATGTCCTTCTTTCTTCTCCAAATGATGTAGCTCAAAAGTTGCCTATAATGCACACAAAAATGAAGCAAAAGTCTATGATGTGGATAATTCCATGAGAATACTAGAAGTTGTGATTTGAATGTGAGAGATGGAGTGAGAAATCTAAAATATATTAGGACCTAAAGGCTTCCAAGACTTCAAGAAGACCTGAAATGAGAGAAAGAGTGTCTACTTTATAATTGACATGGAGGATGATAGCATTGGATTTTTCACCCATAGATATGCAATGAGGCAAGAGATTCCTTTGAGAATCCATGATGCATATGTAAAAATATGCCAATTGTAAGATTCTATGAAACATGAAAGTCAAACTTGGCTAAATGTAGACGAGAATCTATGATGAGTCATAAGACATCTCAATCCACTTAAAGCCAAGAATCTATGACAAATAAGCCAAATAGGGACATGCGTAAGAGATAAGAATATTTGATTATGGCAAATCTTAGCCAAGTATCAAAGGGGAATCCACGAGGTGTCTTATCCAAGTGTTATGATGATGCAATATTTTATGGAATATTTGAATTAAAAATCTTTTTATTCCACAAAATAAGAATTAGTAGAAAATAGAATTAATGATGGAAAATAGAACTTAGAAAATTGTGAATTTTCACAGTTTGCAAATGATAAATACATTAACTAATAAAATAATTAATTGAGGATGATAATTATGAAGAATAATTAGTAAGAAGAATAGGATTACATTATTTGTTATTTAATCCTATAGGGAAAATTAGTAGATGATTGGACAAGATTGATTAATTGAATGTGACAGTATCCTTTGATGAAAATGTGATGATAATGGAAATTGACTAGGATGGTGATAGGTAGGTGAAAGCCATGGTCAAATTGATTGATTGATAGAAATTAATAACATGCCAAGGATACATGACATGAATTGGTTGATATGTAAAATTTAACTGACATTGTAAATGCTACAGGATTGAAATTGATTGATAAGGTTTGATCATAATAACATCAATGGACACTATCAATATTATTAAAATGGTTGATGATGCCATTATCTGACATTGAAAGCCTCAACAATTTCAAAGATTGGATGACACGAATGATAGTTTGACCTAGCACTAAGAGACACGACATTACTAAGGTTAGATTGATAAGATTGATAGGTTGATAGGTTTCCAAGGCACTGAAAGCCAAAACAATACCAAGGAGTCAGATAAATGATTATTGATTTGGGATGTTTGATATGTTTTGGATTGATTAGGACTGATTTTGAGTGATTCTAAGTTTATTTGGGGTGATTTTGAGTGGTTTTGAGTTGGTTTGAGGTGATTTTGAGTGATTCTAAGTTGGTTTGGGGTGATTTTGAGTTGATATGAAATGGTTTTGAAATGATATGGAATTGATGTGAAGAAGGATACAAATGATAAAGTATGATCAATTTGGCCAAAAGATGAAAGTTAGTAGAATGAGGAAATGGGACAAAAGTATGAAGAAGTGATGAAATCATAGATGTGAACCATTTTTGAGCATCTACATTTTTTCCCTCTTTAATACAATGTGATTTAGAACAGTGTATCAAAGAATAACTGATGAGAAAGCAACAACATGCCCTAGTAGGGATGATATATATGGGTGCCCCCTTCAAAAATTGACTAAGACAAGAATATGATAAGTCAATTTTTTGAAAATGAGAAGAAAAAACCATAGCAATTGACAGAATGAAAATCAGAGCTAAAATGTGAAAGTTATGAGGCCTAGAGTGTAGAATAGGATCAACTAGGAACTCGAGAGTGATTGCATGGGTGACCACATAAGAAAGACACAAAATGATAAAAATTATAATCCATTTTTTCCAAAACAAAGATATGAATCCAATGCAACTAATGGATTGCAAATTCGAGTTAAAATGCAAAAGTTATGGGCTTCGAAATGCAACATAGCGGCCCCAAGAGTAGTTCTAGGCATCCTATTATCCCAGCTGTGCCCAAAACTCAACCAAGTGCATCAATGATTTAGTTTTTATGACCAAGTACACCATGAAAGTACCAAGTGCATCAATGATGCACTTGGGAAGCCCAAGTGGACTCAAAAAGTGCAAGATGTGCTCGAAAAGGCTCATGGGGCCAAAATCAACATAACGGGGGTAAAACTAGGAGCCCGAGAGTAATTTAAAGGATAAAAACTCAATATGGTGACCAAATAATGAAAATTATAGCTCATTATGTTCACAAGAAAGATATGAGTCCAATACAATTGACGGTTCGTAAATCAGAGTTAAAATGTAAAAGTTATGGCCTCCAGAGTGCAACATAGAAGTTTTGAAAGCAGTTATGAATAACCTAGGTCCCCAAGTGCGCCCAAACTCTACCAAGTGCATCAATTATGTATTTGGTATGAACAAGTGCATCAATGATGTATTTGGGAACCCCAACTATGCCCTAAAAGTGCAGATTGCACCCTAAAAGGCTCAGAGGCCCAAAATTAGCCCAATTAGACTCGGAATGCCCCAAAACTTTGCATGCATGCCCAAAATGATGGAAAGATGTTATAACATGAGTGATATCATAAAAAATGGTCATATTTGGTCAAAGATGATGAGAAAAATGTTAGATTGAGGTTGAACTAGGTGGAAAGCCACAGAAAGTTGATTGATAGTGTAGGATGATGTAGGAATGCATGAATGCGAGATGAAGATGATTTGGTGAATCGAAAAACATGATCATGGTGGTGGATGAGGAGATGAATGAGAAAGATGAGATGAGGAGATGTTAGTATGATGGAAAGACTTTTGCTTCTAAAAAGTGCACTATATGTCAAATGGAATGCAACGCATCATGGTATAAAGGGGCAGAGCACAAATGCAAGCCTTTTGCATAAACAAGTACGATGTAGACAAAAAATAACCTTGTCCTTCCTAAGGCATATGTACATGCCCTAGACTCTCAAAGGTACATTGTAATAGACAAAAATAGAAAAAGATGACCATGAACCATCTTGGCCACTCTCATAGATTAGTTGATATTATCGAGTAGCATAGGGACATGATCAAAGAAAAAAAAAGAAAAAATAAATCACTCACTAAATAGCATGAGCCAATAGCTATTCTTGTCCATTATTACATTCTTGTTAATGTTTTAGGTGTGTAGATAGCATTTGACATGTTGATAATGTAATAGTTTTGGTTGTGGATTCAGTTGATAAGTTCATAGTGACATGTTGGATTGATTTTTGGTCATGTTGTCCAGATAGTGTGATTGTTTTAAAATCATAGTGCTTTGAGTTTCAGTATGCAAAGTGCTATCCTAGTGAATATGTCCAAGGTTTACTGCAAATTTTTTATAGGTTTTGTGATTTTTAGGGTTTTTGGGATATTTGATTTTTTTGTGATTTATTCAAGATATTTTACAATTTTTAGGGTTTGTTCAGGACATTTTGTGATTTTTAGGGTTTATTCAGAACTTTTTAATGATTTTTTAGTGATTTTTTCAAGATCGTATTTGAATGTTTACGATTTTATTAGGACATTATGTGATTTTTAGTGATTTTTTTAAGATCATATTTGAATGTTTAGGATTTTTTCAAGATCATAAAAGCATATACAGGTGTTAGCTCCAATCCATTATGCGATAGGTCCAATAGATAAAAAGTTCTTAGGGATATGCCCCTAGTTCAAGTTCAAACTCATGCACTGTGTAGGTAATATGCCCCCAGACAAGACACAAACTATGTACAAAGGCCAAATGACAGAGTGTGTGTAGATTAGTGATACTTAGGAAAGGTAATAAAGGACATTAACTAGTTCGTGAGCCATGGACATGGAGCCAAGGATGTCTTGCAATAGGAAGAATATGACCAATGAATGATAGAGGGGGAAAAGACTAGATGGAATCTTGATAGATGGACAAGCAACAATTGATTACACATGGAGCCTGTTTGCCAGGTTTTCACCATGGTACTTGCCCAAAGTGCCTATTTGCCAAGTTTTCACTTTTGGATGGAATTTTTGTCTTGACTCAAATTTTCATGCCAAGATGCCTGTTTGCCAAGTTTTCATCAAGACATCCATTTTTTTCATAACTTTTTTCACTTTTTTCTTTTTCTTTTTTCATGAATTTTTACTATTTTTAAAATATTTTTTTAGGACTTTTAGATGGAATCAAGAATGTCACTAAAAAATGTTGAGAAGATATCTATTGTTGGTACTACTAGCTGATGAGCTCTGGATCCATGACTGATGATAACTACACAAGATTTGTTTCGAGTCTATAGCTAAAATCAAACCACCAAAAAGGCCTAAAGATATACCATCGTGTACCGTATGTAAGATAATGTCTATCTCTTGCGAATCAAGGCATTTGAGGATAATTGGGTCAAAGGATGTTGTGGATGGAATATCACTGATGATGACATATGCAAAGGCTTGTTGGATAAAGGTTTGATCTTAGGTGTTGGGAAAATTAGGTAGCTAGATATGGGGATAAACAATTGGATATAAGGGAGGGTTCAGAGGGTTGAGACCAATGACCTTCCTCATGAATGCTGATTGAGAGAGCTCCAAAAAACTTTGTGGCATGTTGAATGCTGAAACATTAATATTCATGGCATCATCTTTTTCATTTTGTATCCTTGGGAGCTGCTTAACTTTTGATTTTTCATGGTCTAATGGCACCTTTCAATTTTCACCAAGAGATCTATGCTTGCTATCTTTTTCTCTTTTTTCTTTGTAACTATAAGGTGGAGTTGGCTCCCCAAAATATGCCAATGTGTTCTCTTTAGGAGAAATTGCTTCTTTATGATCTTCAGTCATAATGCCTTCAAAGTCTATTATAAGAGTGTCATCATCGTTGAATTGATAAAAAATTGGTGGTCCATGTTGGTCCCAATCCAAAGGTTCACGATAACTTGAGGAGATGTCATCATTAGTATTGAATGGGCTTTGGTTAAAGCTATGGATATGGCCATTAGATTCCATGGTATCATTGGGGTTATGCTCAAAAGCTAGAGGATTGTTGGTTTCAAGTGGGATATCCTCAGATGCCTTTTCATCGTTCAAAACATCCATAGTCTTACACATAGGTACCATAGTACTAGGAAGACCTATTCGTAATGGTTTAAATCCAAGCCCCAAACTAGGAGGTTATCCTTTTGTAGAGATAGGTTCAATGATTCCTTGTTTTTGAGATCCAAGACCACTATAGCCATCATAACCTTGTTTTTGCATGATAGTAAACCCAAGTCCATACTTGCTAGAAGATATCAAAGTGGGTTCTCATTCTGCTTTTGCTTTCTCAATACATACAGACATATTCTTATTGATAGAAGTGGCATTTTGTGTACTAATAGGACAAAGTGGTGACTCCCTGATGTGGGATATATGAGCCAAAAAGTATTCTCCACACCCATTGTCTTCAATCTTTATCTTTTCCTTAGCCTTACTAAGGAGTATATCAGCATCCACCTAATTATAGGAATTTATGGGTTGTGCTTCATTATTTGTTGGGATTTGGAATGTAGTAGCATCTCTTAGATTAGAACAAAATTAGAAAGGATCTGGATTGCTGGGAATGGTAACCTCCTGTAATGCCCCGCCAAGGGATCCAAAGAATTTCTCTAAGTTTACCAAATAAATATTTTTTTTTGAATATGAAAGTAAAAAGCATTCATAACATTTGCAAAAGCAATAGTAACATCCAATTGAAAGTAATCATAACACAACATAACAGATTACATTCTTTAAATATCCCTTAATGGTGAATCACATCTAATCATAACCATTCATCTAACATCACATCCTTATGAAATAACAATGATACATCCAATGTTCTTAAACCATATACAAGTGTCCTTTTAGAATTTACATTTTAGTTTAGTTCAATCATCCACTGTACATGTTACAAGGTATGAAAGGCTTAAAATAATAAACATCCATGTAAATAAAGAACATCATCATCCAATATTAATCAATGATGCAATTAAAGTAAATGAAATCACATGTCATACATGATACATCATCATCATAAATATATAAACACCATAATAGATAACCATAAATCACAAACATAAATAACTAAGTGCACGGTTCCTCCCAACCGTTAATAGCATCATTAGACCATCGTGGATTCTAGCCATCCCTCCATGCGTAACATTCCAAAGCACCAAAGAGATCATCGGTATTATCATAGTAGGAATGTCACTCCTAAAAACATCCTACTAACATGCAAAAGTAATCTAACATGCAAAGTAAAGCATAAGATAACATCATCAACTAACTTATGAAAATCATCAATGTAAGGAACATACCAATAAATACATCCATCATAAGGTATATCATCTATCATAATGATCCAACAATAGAATGAACATAAATACCAACCAAGAATACTCTAGCCACGGTGTCTCGAACGGATCTCAAATGATAAGAGTGGAAAAAAATTACCACCCGACCACGTGGAACCTAAGTGGTCCACTCCCACCATGCTGAGGAGATAATCTCAAGTCCCAAACAGACCATCAAAATCATAAAGCATAAATCTCTATAGTCTAGAAATCCTAAAAGTATACTAACTCAAAGTTTTCATCACAAAAAATTGACATCTAATTCTCAGAGGCACAACAATAAAATGTAGGAAACCTACTATGCAAGCGGGAAAGTGTCATCGCAATTATCACGTACAAGTTACCCTAGCAGTTAGCTAAACTCTACGGGTCCATACTGATCTCATGCGGCCACTAGTATCCTCTCATACTGATGAGGCATACTACGAAATACACAGTCACAACCATGCATTCTCACTACTCCCATCCTAGTCTGTACAAGCGCTCAAGGCATGGGCGAGAACATCAAAACAATTATCTTTTTAGGTTCATTTAATTCCCATTTAGTGTGTAGATGTTATCAGTTATTAACAAAACTTACAATGAGTTACCTTGGTAGCCACTTAGGGCCACGACCCCCATTGCAAGCCACTTCCTGACACTACAAGTAGATTACCTACCTTAAGCTCATGGAATCATAAAATCACCACAGTCCTGTACAAGTGACTGTAAAAAAATACAAAAGATAATCTATAAAAAGAATCATCAAATATACATGATAATAGCATCAAATAACTACAATAAGAATCATCAAATCTCCAAGATAAGAATCATAAAATTTTCATGAGCATACGAAAAGCATCCATAAAAAATCATGACCACAACAGTTCTCTATTGGCAACTGAAGGCATCATTGATAATCATAAGTATCCATTGGTTCTCAATAATCAAAATATATCTCAAAATAAATCACAATATCTATTGGTTCTAATAAGAAACCAAGAATATCTCAAAATCATACTGATCGAAGACTCCAAAATGGTTGAGTCAAACATGTCACAACATGACATCATCAAGAAATAAATCCACATTTCAATCCCAGCATGGAAACTAAAAAATAATCCAAGAATAACAAATTGATGACTAAAAAATGATTAGCTCAGGTATCTCATACACATGCATCTCAACTTCACACATGAAGACTGATGAACAAATACAAACTTTTCATAGAGTATACGATCACATTACCATGGTTGGGCTTATAAAAATTGAGACCAAATAAGATCAACATGCCATCATATCTCATAACCCCTGAGCCTCTGGTAACAACATAGGACTGGTCAACACTAGTCAATCGAAAACCCAAAACAAGAAGCATAGAGAATACACGATGCAAACACATGTTTTGGTTTTGCTATCTTACATAGTTAAATCAGGTGTAGAGGTTTCCAGTTTTCTGTTTGCAAGTATATTTTCAAGTGTCTTAAGTTTCATCATTTGACCTACAAGTCAACCCGTTTGTTGCCCGATAGCATTATCCTTCTGTTATTAAGAATTACATTCTAAGAATAACTTAAGGATAAATATTTACTCATTAAATCATTTACTTTATTTTCTAAGATCCATAGTACTAATTGGAAAACTCTTTCTTAATGTTACTTCTACATTTTAACATAATCAAAGGATCATTGTTCATTCATAAAAGAACCCAATTACTAATCTTCGAATAAGAAGATTATAAAATGATTAATTTAATCAATCAATTAACATAGGTACACCATCCATGACCTATTAACATTCCAATAATTCTCAATTATATATTACTAAGTCTTCACCATTAAAATATCTAAAGTCGTTATTCAAGTCATAAGAATAAGACCTATCAACTTGATATCAATATTTTTACAATCTCATTAAAAGAATTATATAAAACTTAATTATTAATTAAATTCAATTATCTTTAGTTAATTGATTTAATTAATAATTTCACAACCAAACCATCAACTCAATGAGTATTAGTTGACTAGCAATAGTTTGTATGTCAAAGTCAACTTCAATCCAATACACAAATATTAATATTTTAATAATAATAATATTATCGAGTTATTTTGGGAAATCTTATCCATAATGACTACATTCATCTTTCTTAACGATTTCATATTAATGATAATCATTTCAAATTAATACTCTATCATATAATTTAATTATTAATATCATAGTTATAATATCAACTCAATGAATATCAATTGATTAAAAATCAATTATACTTCAAATTCAAAAACTAATATCTTTTTACAAAACTTTAATCATTAAAATAATCTCCTCCAGATTAACTCTAATTGAATTTATTGATAATTATTTAAACCATTATTTATTAATAGTTTATTAGACCCAACAAACATTAATAAATAATAAACTCATCAAACTATTATTTTTATAAATCCCATTAGTTAATATTTGACTAACTCTTAACACCATAAGGTATTCAAACGTATTAACATAACAATTCAATCTTAATCCAATATCATTTAGAGTTTCTAAAATTTAAATCAACATAATATAAATTATCATCTTACAATTATTTAATCAATATTAAAATCAACCATTAGACTGCATTTTCTAATTGTTCTAATAATATTTTGTCTATATAAAGATCCCTATCACAAACCAATAAGACTCATTGTAGATTTTAATATGAATAATCTTCAAATTTTTAATATTATCATCTTCATTAAACAACTCTAAAATTGTTTAATATATATTAAATAGTATTCAATATACATTATAAAAAGTCCACTATATAAACTATATTAAAATCTCATTTCTTTTAATTTTCTCTCATTTAAAAATCCATTTACTTAGATTGACTAATAATGAATTACACTTCTTTTACTATTAACTAATTTTAATTAAACTTGATTTAATTAGATTAGATAATAAACCATATAAAACTAATGCATATTAATAAGATTCTAATAAGGGAAGATTGCAATAATATCTTTGATTCATTTCATGCTTTGATATATATTATTTTTGTGAAGTTTAAGCATAAAAAACTCTTAGTAATGAGAAATGGAGAAATATCTATCGTTGAATAAAATAGTCTCAGTACGACGGTCATATCTTTCTAATTAACCGTTGGATCAGGTTGAAATTAAAATATGTTGAAGAGGGCCAAGTTGCGCCAATTCTGATTGGAGCGATCCAATAAATTCGATCACGATAAAAAGTTATGAATGACTGAGTTCGGGTCTATCCAATGGGTAGCGACAGGACAATTGAGATGAATTAAGAATTTCCTCTTAAAATAATTATTCTCTAAATTTATCCAATAATTTCACTAATGGATGTGGCCATAAATTTTGAATCCATTTTCAAATCTATTTCAATTTGATTCTAATTCGAACTCAAACCCGTTTAGATCTAATTTCTTCCTTAATTGGATCTAAAATTTTTCTATTGTTTTCTTTGCAACCATACATATCTAGATTCCAATTTAATTGTAGATTCAATCACAAAGAGTATTCAGACACATATATCAAACATGATGAAGACAGAAAGAGAAATAGTGCAAAGAGAATATGCGAATATCACGAGTGCACCTGGACACTGATGCTAATCCGTCATGCCACAGAAGTCCATAGAAAATCCCTTCTTTCTCCACCATTCGCAATTCCTCTAAGATCCAAGACAACCGAAAACCTCCAAATAACTAGAAGTGCTAGAAGAAGCATAGAAGCATGTAAAAAATATATGAGCATATGAACTTCTCCAATGCATGTAAGCTTTGAAGCTTCCATTTTAAGTTTGTAGCTTGTAGCTTCCATTTCCCAATTGCTCTCTACGTTATATCTAAGCTTCTATGAATGCCTAAATACAAAGAGCTCTCAAGAAACTTTTGGAATGCTTTTTGAAACAGCTAGGAGGTGTCACCAACTAAGCATGGGTCTTTTTCAACCTTTTTGATGAGTCATAGAGTTGTAGACACCTTGTGCTTAATTGATACACTAACCGCCGTGTTGTTGACACATGTTAATTCTCATGCAAGCTTATAACTCCAATTTACTTTTTAAATAATTTATATTTAAATTTTATAAATTTCATTTTAATTTTTATAACTTTTATTATTATTATTTTATTTATTACTTTATTATTTTTTTATTTTATAATTATTCTTAATTTTAATTTCTAGTTTTCTTTTATTTAATTCCTTTTCTCCAATAATTCACATTTAATTAATTACAATCAAAATATCAAAGATCATGATATTTTATTAAGTTTATCAAATAAATAATTTATTGATTAAATCTATTTATTAAAACTTAATTAACGGAAAATTTACCATAGACCTCCAAGATAAAATATGAAAACCCATCATAGAACAAATCATACAAAATAAATCTAAAGGGTTAAAAATCATGAAATATGTCATCTGACACATTCGGTGGGTATTCAACTTTGATACTTGTCCTAACTCACTAGGACAAATGGTTTTTAGGTTTGGGATTTAGACTTGAGAATTTATCTCCCTTATCTTATCATTGAGATAATGTGATAGGGTACGCTCATCTTGACAATTCAGAGAAGTCGATACTCGGTACCTGCAACCTACATAAAAACCATGCATGTACAAGCACAATATATACTAAACTAAATAGGCAATGGCAGGAAGTGGTGCATTGTGTAGATCCCGACTAGTAGGTGACTACGACTCCCTTCCTTAACCACATCAGACACACCATACAAAAGCAAACATGCACACCATACACATGCAAGTATGGAGTAAGTATCTATAAGAAAACACATATGATAATAAATCATCTTACTAATTATCATTAATAACTGCAAACACTGAAAATAATCATCATACATACATGAAATGTAGAGTTTAAGTAATCTCATCACATATCAATTGAATCCATAGCACAATATCTGATAATCTCATAATAATGTTACTAACCATCAACATGAAACTAGCTCTAAAAGAGTTCAGCAATGATAACAAAATGCGAACCAGGGGCAGGCACTACATCCACCCCCCCTAGGACTAGGCTTACTCCTGGAAGCCTACAAGAATGAAAAGCTAAGATACTCACTATTCGGGTGCCATTGAACCCTTTTCCTCCCTATAGGGGAATATGATTCCATTGAGAATTTTACAACACACTTAGAGCAATATGATTTTGATTTAATAGTAAACTGAAAACCATATGGATCCAACATCATTCCTTTAACAACTACTGAAATATATCTCTTAATACATTCTAAACAAGAGCAACTTAATGCTTGCAAAGATAAACAAAGGTATACTACTTTGAAACTTAGATAAAAGATACATGTTTTGCAACTAGAATAAATTTTCAATTTTTAGTTTTGCCTTCGTTTAAGTTTTCAGTAGAATTTTCAATTTTGAAAGCTAAGTGTTAAAGTATGAAAAATATGCAAGTAACAATTTTAAGTTCTGTTTCAGTCCACCTAGTTTTCAAGTTTTCAGTTTGAAAGAGATACACATGATAGTTCAAAATTTTTGTTTTGTTCAACTAGTTAACAACTAGTAGCATTCCAACATACCCAGAGCTCCCAATGTTGAAACTCGAGCTCTGATATCAAATGTAATGCCCCGCCGAGGGATCCAAAGATTTCTCTAAGTTTATCAAATATATATATTTTTTTGAATATGAAAGTAAAAACTATTCATAACATTTGCGGAAACAATAGTAACATCCAATTGAAAGTAAACATAACACAACATAATAGATTACATTCTTTAAAGATCCCTTAACGTTGAATCACATCTAATCATAACCATTCATCTAAAATCACATCCTTATGAAATAACAATGATACATCCAATGTTCTTGAACCATATACAAGTGTCTTTTTAGAATTTACATTTTAGTTTGTATATGAGCAATGTTAGTATGCTAATAGAAACCAAATTTAAATAAAGCTTCTACAAACTAAAAAAAATTCATAAACTTCAAGATAGACTAAGATGAACTCTCAATTGAGAATATGAGCCATTAATGGGCTCTCTCAATGAGAAGCTCTCTTGTTGAGTAGCTTTGTCTAAATAGATAGGATGTATGCTCAAGCTTATGCTTCAAAAAAGGCTTCAAATAGAATTGAAATTTGGGTGTGAGTGTATGGTTTTGATGTAAAATGGCTTCTCAAAATGGCATTATGACTTTACTTCATGGATTGTGTTATTTTGCAAAGGGGAAGGATCCAATTTATAGGCAAGAGGCTTGAGGGATTGAGGGCTAAGATGCAAGGATGGGAAAAAGCTCATGGAGGGCTCAGATTGCATGAGAAGAGAGCACATGGATTGTGCTTCCTTATAGCCAATCAAGGAGTGACACATGTCACAAGGTGAGAGGATGGAGGAAAGGGGAACGATGAGTTAACAAAGGAGGCTCAAGGGATAAAATTTTAATAAAGACCCTCATAATGACTTGTAAGAGCAATAAAAGGGCTTGGAAGAGTCATTTATGGCTTAGTGGACTTCATAAAGTTTTATGGTTGAGATATTTTGAGGGTGATGAGAGCAATTTTGACTTGGACTTGATTAGGAAGGTTTTAAGCTTGTTTAGGCTTGTGCAAATGATTAGAGGATGGATTAGGATGGCTTAGGACTAGGCAAGTGGATGGCAAGTGGATTGCAATTAATGAGGGTGGGTGAAGGAGAAGATATTTGTTAACTTTGGCTTGAGTTAGCAAGTCTTAACCCATGTTTAGGGAATGTGACAAGGTTAGGAGGAGATTAGGATTAGGGTTAAAGACATCTTCTAGAAGAGTCTAGACTTTGGATGAGGATAAAGACTTTCTAGAATAGTCTAGAATTTTCTAGGATGAGGATGAAGACTTTCTAGAAGAGTCTAGAACTTCTTAGGATAAGATTTTATGAAATAAATAAAGTTTTATTTATTTCAAGGGTTTGGGTTGAGGAGATATTTATTAAAATATTTTTAATAAACATGAGGATTAATATTTAATCTTGATTAAATATTTTGAGTTGGGATTAGGAGTAGGAAATGATGGGATTAGCCTTTAATCAAATTAAAGAAGGATTAGGAGATTTTGGAAGAGGTTATTGGTCTTAAAGAAATTGGCCAAGTTTTGGGCAAAAAAAATTTTTTTTATTTATTTTGAGAATTTTGGTCAATTTATTAATTAAATAATTAATAAATAAGGAAATAATGTTTAAATAAGATTTAAACATTTTTGGGAGGGATTCCTTAATTAAATATTTTTAATTAAGATAAAGGGATTTAATGGCATAAAAAATAATTAATTAATTAATTAATAAATGATGATGTCATCAGGGATTTTTTCAAAAAATAAAAATACTTTATTTTTTTAAAGGATTTTTAGGTGTCTACATAGTTTAGTTCAATCATCCACTGTACATGTTACAAAGTATGAAAGGCTTAAAAGAATAAACATCAATGTAAATAAAGAACATCATCATCCAATATTAATCAATGATGCAATTAAAGTAAATGAAACCACATATCATACATGATACATCATCATCATAAATATATAAACACCATAATAGATAACCATAAATCACAAACATAAATAACTAAGTGCACGGTTCCTCCCAACCGTTAATACGATCATTAGACCATCGTGGATCCTAGCCATCCCTCCATGTGTAACATTTTAATGCACCGAAGAGATCATCGGTATTATCATAGTAGGAATGTCACTCCTAAAAACATCCTACTAACATGCAAAAGTAATCTAACATGCAAAGTAAAGCATAAGATAACATCATCAACTAACTTATGCAAATCATCAATGTAAGGAACATACCAATAAATACATCTATCATAAGGTATATCATCTATCATAATGATCCAACAATAGAATAAAGATAAATACCAACCAAGAATACTCCAGCCATGGTGTCTCGGACGAATCTCAAATGATAAGAGTGAAAAAACACTACCACCCGACCACGTGGAACCTAAGTGGTCCACTTCCACCGTGCTGAGGACATAATCTCAAGTCTCAAATAGGCCATCAAAATCATAAAACATAAATCTTTATAGTCTAGGAATCCTAAAAGTATACTAACTCAAAGGTTCCATCACACAAAATTGACATCTAATTCCTAGAGGCACAACAATGACATGTAAGAAACCTACTATGCAAGCGAGAAAGTGTCATCGCAATTATCATGTACAAGTTTCCCTAGCAGTTAGCTAAACTCCATAGGTCCATACTGATCTCATGCGGCCACTAGTATCCTCTCATACTAATGAGGCATACTATGGAATACACGGTCGCAACCATGTGTTCTCATTACTCCCATCCTAGCCTGTACAAATGCTCAAAGCATGGGCGAGAACATCAAAACAATTATCTTTTTAGGTTCATTTAATCCCCATTTAATGTGTAGATGTTATCACTTATTAACAAACCTTACAATGAGTTACCCTAGCAGCCACTTAGGGCCCCAGCCCCCATTGCAAGTCACTTCCTGACACAACAAGTAGATTACCTACCCTAAGCTCATGGAATCATAAAATCACCACAGTCCTATACAAGCGACTGTAAAGAAAATCCAAAAGATAATCCATAAAAAAAATCATCAAATATCCATGATAAAAGCTTAAATAACCACAATAAAAATAATCAAATCTCCAAGATAATAATCATCAAATTTTCATGAGCATCCGAAAAGCATCGATAGAAAATCATGACCACAACAGTTCTCTATTGGTAACTGAAGGCATCACTGATAATCATAAGTATCCATTGGTTCTCAATAATCAAAATATATCTCAAAATAAATCACAATATCCATTGGTTCTCAATAAGAAACCAAGAATATCTCAAAATCATACTGATCGAAGACTCCAAAATGGTTGAGTCAAACATGTCACAACATGACATCATCAAAAAATAAATCCACATTTCAGTCCCATCATGATGACTAGAAAATAATCCAAGAATAATTGATTGATGACTCAAAAATGATTAGCTCAGGTATCTCATACACATACATCTCAGCTTCACACATGAAGACTGATAAACAAATACAAACATTTTATAGAGCATACGATCACACTACCATGGTTGGGCTTATAAAAATCAAGACCAAATAAGATCAACATGCCATCATATCTCATAACCCCTGAGCTTCTGGTAACAACTTAGGACTGGTCAACACTAGTCAACCCAAAATCTAAGACAAGAAGCATAGAGAATACATGATGCAAACACATATTTTGGTTTTGCTATCTTACATAGTTGAATCAAGTGTAGAAGTTTCCAGTTTTCTGTTTGCAAGTATATTTTCAAGTGTCTTAAGTTTCATCATTTGACCTACAAGTCAACCCGTTTGTTCTTTGATAGCATTATCCTTCTACTATTAAGAATTACATTCTAAGAATAGCTTAAGGATAAATATTTACTCATTAAGTCATTTTCTTTATTTGCTAAGATCCATAGTACTAATTGGATAACTCTTTCTTGATGTTACTTCTACATTTCAACATTATCAAAGGATCATTGTTCATTCATAAAAGAACCCAATTACTAACTTTCAAATAAGAAGATTATAAAATGATCAATTTAATCAATCGATTAACATAGGTACACCATCCATGACTTATTAACATTCCAATAATTCTCAATTATATATTGCTAAGTCTTCACCATTAAAATATTTAAAGTCGTTATTCAAGTCATAAGAATAAGACCTATCAACTTGATATCAATATTTCTACAATCTCATTAAAAGAATTATATAAAACTTAATTATTAATTAAATCCAATTAGATCTAGTTAATTGATTTAATTAATAATTTCACAACCAAACCATCAACCCAATGAGTATTAGTTGACTAGCAATAGTTTGTACGTCAAAGTCAACTTCAATCCAATACACAAATATTAATATTTTAATAATAATAATATTAAAGAGTTATTTTGGAAATCTTATCCATAATGACTACATTCATCTTTCTTAACGATTTCGTATTAATGATAATCATTTCAAATTAAAACTCTATCGCATAACTTAATTATTAATATCATAGTTATAATATCAACTCAATGAATATCAATTGATTAAAAATCAATTATACTTCAAATCCAAAAACTAATATCTTTTTACAAAATTTTAATCATTAAAATAATCTCCTCTAGATTAACTCTAATTGAATTTATTGATAATTATTTCAACCATTATTTATTAATAGTTTGTTAGACCCAACAAACATTAATAAATAGTAAACTCATCAAACTATTATTATCATAAATCCCATTAGTTAATATTTGACTAACTCTTAACACCATAAAGTATTCAAACGTATTAACATAACAATTCAATCTTAATCCAATATCAGTTAGAGTTTCTAAATTTTAAATCAACATAATATAAATTATCATCTTACAATTATTTAATCAATATTAAAATCAACCATTAGACTCCATTTTCTAATTGTTCTAATAATATTTTGTCTATATAAAGATCTCTATCACAAACCAATAAGACTCATTGTAAATTTTAACATGAATAATCTCCAAATTCTTAACATTATCATCTTCATTAAACAACTCTAAAATTGTTTAATATATATTAAATAGTATTCAATATACATTATAAAAAGTCCACTATATAAACTATATTAAAATTTTTTTTCTTTTAATTTTCTCTCATTTAAAAATCTATTTACTTAGATTGACTAATAATGAGTTACACTTCTACTATTAACTAATCTAAATTAGATTAGATAATAAATCATATAAAACTAATGCATTTTAATAAGATTCTAATAAGAGAAGATTGCAATAATATCTTTAATTCATTTCATGCTTTGATATATATTATTTTTGTAAAGTTTAAGCATAAAGAACTCTTAGTAATGAGAAATGGAGAAATATTTGTCCTTAAATAAAACAGTCTCAGTATGATGGTCATATCTCCCTAATGAATTTTTGGATCGGGCTGAAATTAAAATATGTTGGAGAGGGCCAAGTTGCACCAATTCTGACTGGAGCGATCGAATAAATTGATCACGATAAAAAATTATGAATGACTGAGTTTGGGTCTATCCAAAGGGCAGCGACAAGACAATTGTGATGAATTAAGAATTTTCTCTTAAAATAATTGTTCTCTAAATTTATCCAATAATTTCACTAATGGATTTGGCCATAAATTTTGAATCCATTTTCAAATCTATTTTAACTTGATTCTAATTTGAACCCAAACCCGTTTAAATCTAATTTCTTCCTTAATTGGATTTAAGATTTTTCTTTTATTTTCTTTGCAACCATACATATCTAGATTCCAATTTAATTGTATATTCAATCACAAAGAGTATTCAGACACATATATCAAACATGATGAAGACAGGAAGAGAAATAGTGCAAAGAGAATATGTGAATATCACGAGTGCACCTGGACACTGATGCTAATCCGTCATGCCTCATAAGTCCATAGAAAATCTCTTCCTTCTCCACCATTCGCAATTCCTCCAAAATCCAAGACAACCGAAAACTTCCAAATGACTAGAAGTGCTAGAAAAAGCATAGAAGCATGTAGAAAATATATGAGCATATGAACTTCTCCAATGTATGTAAGCTTTGAAGCTTCCATTTTAAGCTTGTAGCTTGTAGCTTCCATTCTTCAATTGCTCTCCATGCTATATCTAAGCTTCTATGAATGCCTGAATACAAAGAGCTCTCAAGAAACTTTTGGAATGCTTCTTGAAACAGCTGGAAGGTGTCACCAACTAAGCATGGGTCTTTTCCAACCTTTTTGATGAGTCATAGAGTTGTAGACACCTTGTGCTTAATTGATGCACTAACCCCCGTGTTGTTGACACATGTTAATTTCCATACAAGCTTATAACTCCAATTTACTTTTTAAATAATTTTTATTTAAATTTTATAACTTTCATTTTAATTTTATAACTTTTATTATTATTATTTTATTTATTACTTTATTATTATTTTATTTTTTAATTATTATTATTTTTAATTTTTAATTTTCTTTTATTTAATTCTTTTTTCTCAATAATTCACATTTAATTAATTACAATCAAAATATCAAAAATCATGATATTTTATTAAGTTTCTCAAATAAATAATTTATTAATTAAATCTATTTATTAAGACTTAATTAATGGAGAATTCACCATAGACCTCCAAGATAAAATATGAAAAATCGTCATAGAACAAATCATACAAAATAAATCTAAAGGATTAAAAATTACGAAATATGTCATCTGACACATTCGGTGGGTATTTAACTTTGATACTTGTCCTAACTCACTAGGATAAATAGTTTTTAAGTTTGAGATTTGGACTTGAGAATTTATCTCCCTTCTCTTATCATTGAGATAATGTGATAGGGTATGCTCATCTTGGCAATTCAGGAAAGTCGATACCGGGTACCTGCAACTTGTATAAAAACAATGTATGTACAAGCATAATATATACTAAACTAAATAGGTAAAGGTAGGAAGTAGTGCATTGTGTAGATCTCGATTAGCAGGTGACTACGACTCCCTTCCTTAACCAGATCAGACACACCATACAAAAGCAAACACACAAAGCAAACACACACACTATACACATGCAAATATGGGGTAAGTATCCATAAGAAAACACATATGATAATAAAACATTATTAATAACTGCAAAAATTGAAAATAATCATCATACATTCATGAAATGTAGAGTCTAAGTAATCTCATCACATATCAACTAAATCTATAGCACAATATCTGATAATTTCATAATAATGTTACTAAACATCAACATGAAACTAGCTATAAAAGAGTTCAGCAATGATAAAAAAATGCAAACCAGGGGTAGGCACTACATCCACCCCCCTTGGGAGTAAGCTTACTCTTGGAAGCCTACAAGAATGAAAAGCTAAGATACTCACTATGCGGGTCTCATTGAACCCTTTTTCTCCCTACAGGAAAATATGATTTCACTAAGAATTTTACAACACACTTAGAGCAATATGAATTTGGTTTAATAGTAAACCGAAAATCATATTGATCCAACATCATTCCTTTAACAACTACTCAATTATATCCCTTAATACATTCTAAACAAGAGCAACTTAATGCTTGCAAAGATAAACAATGTATACTACCTTGAAACTTAGATAAAAGATACATGTTTTGCAACTAGAATAAGTTTTCAATTTTCAGTTTTGTCTTCGTTTAAGTTTTCAGTAGAATTTTCAATTTTGAAACCTAAGTGTTGAAGTATGAAAAATATGCAAGTAACAATTTTAAGTTCTATTTCAGTCCACCTAGTTTTCAAGTTTTCAGTTTGAAAGAGATACACATGATAGTTCAAAATTTTTGTTTTGTTGAACTAGTTAACAAATAGTAGCATTCCAACATAGCCAGAGCTCCCAATATTGAAACTCAAGCTCTGATACCAAATGTAATGCCCTACCAAGGGATCCAAAGATTTCTCTAAGTTTACCAATTTTTTTTTTTTTTTTTTTAATATGAAAGTAAAAACTATTCATAACATTTGTGGAAGCAATAGTAACATCCAACTGAAAGTAAACATAATTCAACATAACAGATTACATTCTTTAAAGATCCCTTAACATTGAATCACATCTAATCATAACCATTCATCTAACGTCACATCCTTATGAAATAATAATGATACATCCAATATTCTTAAATCATGTACAAGTGTCTTTTTAAAATTTACATTTTAGTTTAGTTCAATCATCCACTGTACATGTTACAAGGTATGAAAGGCTTAAAAGAATAAACATCGATGTAAATAAAGAACATCATCATCCAATATTAATCAATGATGCAATTAAAGTAAATGAAACCACATGTCATACATGATACATCATCATCATAAATATATAAACACCATAATAGATAACCATAAATCACAAACATAAATAACTAAGTGCATGGTTCCTCCCAACCGTTAATAGCATCATTAGACCATCATGGATCCTAGCCATCCCTCCGTGTGTAACATTTCAAAGCACCGAAGAGATCATCGATATTATCATAGTAGGAATGTCACTCCTAAAAACATCCTACTAACATGCAAAAGTAATCTAACATGCAAAGTAAAGCATAAGATAACATCATCAACTAACTTATGCAAATCATCAATGTAAAGAACATACCAATAAATACATCCATCATAAGGTATATCATCTATCATAATGATCCAAGAATAGAATGAAGATAAATACCAATCAAAAATGCTTCAGCCACGGTGTCTCAGATGGATCTCAAATGATAAGAGTGGAAAAACACTACCACTCAACCGTGTGGAACCTAAGTGGTCCACTCCTACTGTGCTGAGGAGATAATCTCAAGTCCCAAACAGACCATCAAAATCATAAAGCATAAATCTCTATTGTCTAGGAATCTTAAAAGTATACTAACTCAAAGGTTCCATCACACAAAATTGACATCTAATTCCCAAAGGCACAACAATGACATGTAAGAAACCTACTATGCAAGTGGGAAAGTGTCATCGCAATTATCACATACAAGTTACCCTGGCAGTTAGCTAAACTCCTTGTGTCCATACTAATCTCATGCGGCCACTGATATTCTCTCATACTGATGAGGCATACTATGGAATGCATGGTCGCAATCATGCGTTGTCACTACTCTCATCCTAGCTTGTACAAGCGCTCAAGGCATGGGCGAGAACATCAAAACAATTATCTTTTTAGGTTCATTTAATCTCCATTTAGTGTGTAGATGTTATCACTTATTAACAAAACTTACAATGAGTTACCCTGGCAGCTACTTAGGGCCCTGGCCCCCATTGCAAGTCACTTCCTGACAGTACAAGTAGATTACCTACCCTAAGCTCATGGAATCATAAAATCACTACAATCCTGTACAAGTGACTGTAAAAAAAATCCAAAAGATAATCCATAAAAAAAGAATCATCAAATATCCATGATAAAAGCATAAAATAACCACAATAAGAATCATCAAATCTCCAAGATAAGAATCATCAAATTTCTATGAGCATCCAAAAAGCATCCATAGAAAATCATGACCACAACAGTTCTCTATTGGCAACTGAAGGCATCACTGATAATCATAAGTATCCATTGGTTCTCAATAATCAAAATATATCTCAAAATAAATCACAATATCCATTGGTTCTCAATAAGGAACCAAGAATATCTCAAAATCATACTGATCGAAGACTTCAAAATGGTTGAGTCAAACATGTCACAACATAACATCATCAAAAAATAAATCTACATTTCAGTTCCATTATGATGACTAGAAAATAATCCAAGGATAACTGATTGATGACTCAAAAATGATTAGCTTAGGTATCTCATACACATACATCTCAGTTTCACACATGAAGACTGATAAACAAATACAAACATTTCATAGAGCATATGATCACATTACCATGATTGGGCTTATAAAAATCGAGACCAAATAAGATCAACATGCCATCATATCTCATAACCCCCGAGCCTCTAGTAACAACTTAGGACTGGTCAACACTAGTCGACCCAAAACCCAAAACAAAAAGCATAGAGAATACACGAGGCAAACACATGTTTTGGTTTTGCTATCTTGTATAGTTGAATCAAGTGTAGAGGTTTCCAGTTTTCTATTTGCAAGTATATTTTTTAGTGTCCTAAGTTTCATCATTTGACCTACAAGTCAACCTGTTTGTTCCTCGATAGCATTATCCTTCTATTATTAAGAATTACATTCTAAGAATCACTTAAGAATAAATATTTACTCATCAAATTATTTTCTTTATGTGCTAAGATCCATAGTACTAATTGGATAACTCTTTCTTAATGTTACTTCTACATTTCAACATAATCAAAGTATCATTGTTCATTCATAAAAGAACTCAATTACTAATCTTCGAATAAGAAGATTATAAAATGATCAATTTAATATATCAGTTAACATAGGTACACCATCCATGACCTATTAACATTTCAATAATTCTTAATTATATATTACTAAGTCTTCACCATTAAAATATCTAAAGTCGTTATTCAAGTCATAAGAATAAGACCTATCAACTTGATATCAATATTTCTACAATCTCATTAAAAGAATTATATAAAACTTAATTATTAATTAAATCCAATTAGCTCTAGTTAATTGATTTAATTAATAATTTCACAACCAAACCATCAACCCAATGTGTATTAGTTGACTAGCAATAGCTTGTACGTCAAAGTCAATTTCAATCCAATACACAAATATTAATATTTTAATAATAATAATATTAACGATTTATTTTGAAAATTTTATCCATAATGACTACATTCATCTTCCTTAATGATTTCGTATTAATGATAATCATTTCAAATTAAAACTCTATCACATAATTTAATTATTAATATCATAGTTATAATATCAACTCAATGAATATCAATTGATTAAAAATTAATTATACTTCAAATCCAAAAATTAATATCTTGTTACAAAACTTTAATCATTAAAATAATCTCCTCTAGATTAACTCTAATTGAATTTATTGATAATTATTTAAACCATTATTTATTAATAGTTTGTTAGACTCATCAAACATTAATAAATAATAAACTCATCAAACTATTATTTTTATAAATCCCATTAGTTAATATTTGACTAACTCTTAACACCATAAGGTATTCAAACGTATTAACATAACAATTCAATCTTAATCCAATATCATTTAGAGTCTCTAAATTTTAAGGTCAACATAATATAAATTATCATCTTACAATTATTTAATCAATATTAAAATCAACCATTAGACTCCATTTTTTAATTGTTGTAATAATATTTTGTCTATATAAAGATCCCTATCACAAACCAATAAGACTCATTGTAGATTTTAATATGAATAATCTCCAAATTCTTAACATTATCATCTTCATTAAACAACTCTAAAATTGTTTAATATATATTAAATAGTATTCAATATACATTATAAAAAGTCCATTATATAAACTATATTAAAATCTCTTTTATTTTAATTTTCTCTCATTTAAAAAATCCATTTACTTAGATTGACTAATAATTAATTACACTTCTTCTACTATTAGCTTATCTTAATTAAATTTGATTTAATTAGATTAGATATTAAACCATATAAAACTAATAAATATTAATAAGATTTTAATAAGGGAAGATTGCAATAATATCTTTAATTCATTTCATGCTTTGATATATATTATTTTTATAAAGTTTAAGCATAAAGAACTCTTAGTAATGAGAAATGAAAAAATATATGTCATTGAATAAAATAGTCTCAGTACGACGATCATATCTCCCTAATGAACTGTTGGATCGGACTGAAATTAAAATATGTTGGAGAAGGCCAAGTTGCGCCAATTCTGACAAGAGCAATCGAATAAATATGATCACGATAAATAGTTATGAATGACTGAGTTGGGGTCAATCCAAGGGGCAGCGACAAGACAATTGTGATGAATTAAATTTTTTTTCTTAAAATAATTGCTCTCTAAATTTATCCAATAATTTTACTAATGGATTTGGCCATAAATTTTGAATCCATTTTAAAATCTATTTCAATTTGATTTTAATTCGAACTCAAACCCGTTTAGATCTAATTTCTTCCTTAATTGGATTTAATATTTTTCTACTGTTTTCTTTGCAACCATACATATCTAGATTCCAATTTAATTGTAGGTTCAATCACAAAGATTATTCAGACACATATATCAAACATGATGAAGACAGGAAGAGAAATAGTGCAAAGAGAATATGCGAATATCATGAGTGCACCTGGACACTGATGCTAATTTGTCATGCCTCAGAAGTCTATAGAAAATTCCTGCCTTCTCCACCATTCACAATTCCTCCAAGATCCAAGACAACCGAAAATTTCCAAATGACTAGAAGTGCTGGAAGAAGCATAGAAGCATGTAAAAAATATATCAGCATATAAACTTCTCCAATGCATGAAAGCTTTGAAGCTTCCATTTTAAGCTTGTAGCTTGTAGCTTCCATTCTCCAATTGCTCTCCACACTATATCTAAGCTTTTATGAATGTTTGAATACAAAGAGCTCTCATGAAACCTTTGGAATGCTTCTTGAAATAGTTAGAAGGTGTCACCAACTAAGCATAGGTCTTTTCCAACCTTTTTGGTGAGTCAAAGAGTTATAGACACCTTGTGCTTAATTGATGCACTAACCTCCGTGTCGTTGACACATGTTAATTCTCATGCAAGCTTATAACTCCAATTTACTTTTTAAATAATTTCTATTTAAATTTTATAACTTTCATTTTAATTTTTATAACTTTTATTATTATTATTTTATTTATTACTTTATTATTATTTTATTTTATAATTATTATTAATTTTAATTTCTAGTTTTCTTTTATTTAATTCTTTTTCTCCTATAATTCACATTTAATTAATTATAATCAAAATATCAAAGGTCATGATATTTTATTAAGTTTCTCAAATAAATAATTTATTAATTAAATTTATTTATTAAGACTTAATTAATGAAATATTCACCATAGACCTCCAAGATAAAATATGAAAATCCATTATAGAACAAATTATATAAAATAAATTTAAAGGGTTAAAAATCATGAAATATGTCATCTGACACATTCGGTGGGTATTCAACTTTGATACTTTTCCTAACTCACTAGGACAAATAGTTTTTAGGTTTGGGATTTGGACTTGAAAATTTATCTCCCTTCTCTTATCATTGAGATAATGTGATAGGGTACACTTATCCTAACAATTCAGGGAAGTCGATACTCGGTACCTGCAACCTGCATAAAAATCATGCATGTACAATTACAATATATACTAAACTAAACAAGCAATGGCAAGAAGTGGTGTATCGTGTAGATCTCGACTAGCAGGTGACTACGACTCCTTTCTTTAACCACATCAGACACACCATACAAAAGCAAACACACAATGCAAACACACACACCATACATATGCAAGTATGGGGTAAGTATCCATAAGAAAACACATATGATAATAAATCATCTTACTAATCATCATTAATAACTGCAAATACTAAAAATAATCATCATACATACATGAAATGTAGAGTTTAAGTAATCTCATCACATATCAACTGAATCCATAGCACAATATTTGATAATCTCATAATAATGTTACTAACCATCAACATGAAACTAGCTCTAAAAGAGTTCAGCAATGATAACAAAATGCAAACCAGGGGCAGGCACTACATCCACCCCGCCGGGACTAGGCTTACTCCTGAAAGCCTACAAGAATGAAAAGCTAAGATACTCACTATGCGAGTCCCATTGAACCCTTTTTCTCCCTACAGGGGAATATGATTCTATTGAGAATTTTACAACACACTTAGAGCAATATGATTCTGGTTTAATAGTAAACCGAAAACCATATCGAGCCAACATCATTCCTTTAACAACTAATGAAATATATCCCTTAATACATTCTAAACAAGAGCAACTTAATGCTTGAAAAGATAAACAAAGGTATACTACCTTGAAACTTAGATAAAAGATACATGTTTTGCAACTAGAATAAGTTTTCAATTTTTAGTTTTGCCTTCGTTTAAGTTTTCAGTAGAATTTTCAATTTTGAAAGCTAAGTGTTGAAGTATGAAAAATATGCAAGTAATATTTTTAAGTTCTGTTTCAGTCCACCTAATTTTCAAGTTTCCAGTTTGAAAGAGATACACATGATAGTTCAAATTTTTTGTTTTGTTCAACTAGTTAACAACTAGTAGCATTCCAAAATACCCAGAGCTCTCAATGTTGAAACTCGAGCTCTGATACCAAATGTAATGCCCCACCAAGTGATCCAAAGATTTTTCTAAGTTTACCAAGAAAATTGTTTTTTGAATATGAAAGTAAAAACTATTCATAACATTTGCGGAAGCAATAGTAACATCCAACTGAAAGTAAACATAACAAAACATAACAAATTACATTCTTTAAAGATCCCTTAACGTTGAATCACATCTAATCATAACCATTCATCTAATATCACATCTTTATGAAATAACAATGATACATCCAATGTTCTTAAACCATATACAAGTGTCTTTTTAGAATTTACATTTTAGTTTAGTTTAATCATCCACTGTACATATTACAAGGTATGAAAGGCTTAAAAGAATAAACATCGATGTAAATAAAGAACATCATCATCCAATATTAATCATGATGCAATTAAAGTAAATGAAATCACATGTCATACATGATACATCATCATCATAAATATATAAACACCATAATAGATAACCATAAATCACAAACATAAATAACGAAGTGTATGATTCCTTCCAATCGTTAATAGCATAATTAGACCATCGTGGATCCTAGCCATCCCTTCGTGCGTAACATTCCAAAGCACCAAAGAGATCATTGGTATTATCATAGTAGAAATGTCACTCTTAAAATCATCCTACAAACATGCAAAAGTAATCTAACAAGCAAAGTAAAGCATAAGATAACATCATCAACTAACTTATGCAAATCATCAATGTAAAGAACATACCAATAAATACATCCATCATAAGGTATATCATCTATCATAATGATCCAAGAATAGAATAAAAATAAATACCAACCAAGAATACTCCAGCCACGGTGTCTTGGACGGATCTCAAATGATAAAAGTGGAAAAACACTACCACCCGACCGCATGAAACTTCAGTGGTCCACTCCCACCGTACTGAGGAGATAATCCCAATTCCCAAATAGGCTATCAAAATCATAAAGCATAAATCTTTTTAGTCTAGGAATCCTAAAACTATACTAACTCAAAGGTTTCATCACACAAAATCGACATCTAATTCTCAGAGGCACAACAATGACATGTAAGAAACTTACTATGCAAGCGGGAAAGTGTCATCACAATTATCACGTACAAGTTACCCTGGCAGTTAGCTAAACTCCATGGGTCCATACTGATCTTATGCGGCTGCTAGTATCCTCTCATACTGACGAGACATACTACGGAATGCACAGTTGCAACCATGCGTTCTCACTACTCCCATCCTAGCCTGTACAAGCGCTCAAGGCATGGGCGAGAACATCAAAACAATTATCCTTTTAAGCTCATTTAATTCCTATTTAGTGTGTAAATGTTATCACTTATTAACAAAATTTACAATGAGTTACCCTAGCAGCCACTTAGGGCCCCGACCTCCATTGCAAGCCACTTCCTAACACTACAAGTAGATTACCTACCCTAAGCTCATGGAATCATAAAATCACCACAGTCCTGTACAAATGACTGTAAAGAAAATTTAAAAGATAATTCATAAAAAGAATCATCAAACATCCATGATAAAAGTATCAAATAACCACAATAAGAATCATCAAATCTCCAAGATAAGAATCATCAAATTTTCATGAGCATCCGAAAAGCATCCATAGAAAATCATGACCACAATAGTTTTCTATTGGCAACTGAAGGCATCACTGATAATCATAAGTATCCATTGGTTCTCAATAATCAAAATATATCTCAAAATAAATCACAATATCCATTGGTTCTCAATAATCTACCAAGAATATCTCAAAATCTTACTGATCGAAGACTCCAAAATGTTTGAGTCAAACATGTCACAACATGACATCATCAAGAAATAAATTCACATTTCAATCCGATCATGGCAACTATAAAATAATTCAAAGATAACTGATTGATGACTCAAAAATGATTAGCTCAGGTATCTCATACACATACATCTCAGCTTCACACATGAAGACTGATGAACAAATAAAAATATTTCATAGAGCATACGATCACAGTACATGATTGGGCTTATAAAAATCAAGACCAAATAAGATCAACATGCCATCATATCTCATAACCCCTGAGCCTTTGGTAACAACCTAGGACTGGTCAACACTAGTCAACCCAAAACCTAAAACAAGAAGCATAGAGAATACACGATGCAAACACATGTTTTGGTTTGGCTATCTTACATAGTTGAATCAAGTGTAGAGGTTTCCAGTTTTCTGTTTGCAAGTATATTTTCAAGTGTCTTAAGTTTCATCATTTGACCTACAAGTCAACCCATTTGTTCTCCGATAGCATTATCCTTCTATTATTAAGAATTACATTCTAAGAATAACTTAAGGATAAATATTTACTCATTAAATCATTTGCTTTATTTTCTAAGATCCATAGTAGTAATTGGATAACTCTTTCTTAATGTTCTTTCTACATTTCAACATAATCAAATGATCATTGTTCATTCATAAAAGAACCCAATTACTAATCTTCGAATAAGAAGATTATAAAATGATCAATCTAATTAATCAGTTAACATAGGTACACCATCCATGACCTATTAACATTTCAATAATTCTCAATTATATATTACTAAGTCTTCACCATTAAAATATCTAAAGTCGTTATTCAAGTCATAAAAATAAGACCTATCAACTAGATATCAATATTTTTACAGTCTCATTAAAAAAATTATATAAAACTTAATTATTAATTAAATCCAATTAGCTCTAGTTAATTGATTTAATTAATAATTTAACAACCAAACCATCAACCCAATGAGTATTAGTTGACTAGCAATAGTTTGTATGTCAAAGTCAACTTCAATCCAATACACAAATATTAATATTTTAATAATAATAATATTAATGAGTTATTTTGAAAATCTTATTTATAATGATTACATTCATCTTTCTTAACGATTTCGTATTAATGATAATCATTTCAAATTAAAATTCTATCGCATAACTTAATTATTAATATCATAGTTATAATATCAACTCGATGAATATCAATTCATTAAAAATCAATTATACTTCAAATCTAAAAACTAATATCTTTTTACAAAATTTTAATCATTAAAATAATCTCCTCTAAATTAACTCTAATTGAATTTATTAATAATTATTTAAACCATTATTTATTAATAGTTTGTTAGACCCAACAAACATTAATAAATAATAAACTCATCAAACTATTATTTTCATAAATCCCATTAGTTAATATTTGACTAACTCTTAACACCATAAGGTATTCAAACGTATTAACATAACAATTCAATCTTAATCCAATATCATTTAGAGTTTCTAAATTTTAAATCAACATAATATAAATTATCATCTTACAATTATTTAATCAATATTAAAATCAACCATTAGACTCCATTTTCTAATTGTTCTAATAATATTTTTTCTATATATAGATCGCTATCACAAACCAATAAGACTCATTCTAGATTTTAACATGAATAATCTCCAAATTCTTAACATTATCATCTTCATTAAACAACTCTAAAATTGTTTAATATATATTAAATAATATTCAATATACATTATAAAAAGTTCACTATATAAACTATATTAAAATCTCTTTTCTTTTAATTTTCTCTCATTTAAAAATTTATTTACTTAGATTGAGTAATAATGAATTACACTTCTACTATTAACTAATCTTAATTAAATTTGATTTGATTAGATTAGATAATAAACTTTATAAAACTAATGCATATTAATAAGATTCTAATGAGGGAAGATTGCAATAATATCTTTAATTCATTTCATGCTTTGATATATATTATTTTTGTGAAGTTTAAGCATAAAGAACTCTTAGTAATGAGAAATGGAAAAATATCTGTCCTTGAATAAAATAGCCCCAGTACAATGGTCATATCTCCTTAATGCGCCATTAGATCAGGCTGAAATTAAAATATGTTGGAGAGGGCCAAGTTTCGCAAATTCTGACTGGAGCGATCGAATAAATTCGATCACGATAAAAAGTTATGAATGATTGAGTTCAGGTCTATCCAAGGGGCAGCGACAGGACAATTGTGATGAATTAAGAATTTTTTCTTAAAATAATTGTTTTCTAAATTTATTCAATAATTTCACTAATGGATTTGGCCATAAATTTTGAATCCATTTTCAAATCTATTTTAATTTGATTCTAATTCAAACTCAAACCCGTTTAGATCTAATTTTTTCTTTAATTGGATCTAAGATTTTTCTTTTGTTTTCTTTGCAACCATACATATCTAGATTCCAATTTAATTGTATATTCAATCACAAAGAGTATTCAGACACATATATCAAACATGATGAAGACAGGAAGAGAAATAGTGCAAAGAGAATATGTGAATATCACGAGTGCACCTGGACACTGATGCTAATCCGTCATACCTCAGAAGTCAATAGAAAATCTCTTCCTTCTCCACCATTCGCAATTCCTCCAAAATCCAGGACAACCGAAAACTTCCAAATGACTAGAAGTGCTAGAAAAAACATAGAAGCATGTAGAAAATATATAAGCATATGAACTTCTCCAATGCATGTAAGCTTTGAAGCTTCCATTTTAAGTTTGTAGCTTGTAGCTTCCATTCTTCAATTGCTCTCCACGCTATATCTAAGCTTCTATGAATGCCTGAATACAAAGAGCTCTCAAGAAACTTTTGGAATGCTTCTTGAAATAGCTGGAAGGTGTCACCAACTAAGCATGGGTCTTTTTCAACCTTTTTGATGAGTCATAGAGTTGTAGACACCTTGTGCTTAATTGATGCACTAACCCCCGTGTTGTTGACACATGTTAATTTCCATACAAGCTTATAACTCCAATTTACTTTTTAAATAATTTCTATTTAAATTTTATAACTTTCATTTTAATATTTATAACTTTTATTATTATTATTTTATTTATTACTTTATTATTATTTTATTTTTTAATTATTATTATTTTTAATTTTTAATTTTCTTTTATTTAATTCTTTTTTCTCAATAATTCACATTTAATTAATTACAATCAAAATATCAAAAATCATGATATTTTATTAAGTTTATCAAATAAATAATTTATTAATTAAATCTATTTATTAAGACTTAATTAATGGAGAATTCACCATAGACCTCCAAGATAAAATATGAAAACTCGTCATAGAACAAATCATACAAAATAAATTTAAAGGGTTAAAAATTATGAAATATGTCATCTGACACATTCAATGGGTATTTAACTTTGATACTTGTCCTAACTCACTAGGATAAATAGTTTTTAAGTTTGGAATTTGGACTTGAGAATTTATCTCCCTTCTCTTATCATTGAGATAATGTGATAGGGTACGCTCATCTTGGCAATTCAGAAAAGTCGATACCCGGTACCTGCAACCTGCATAAAAACTATGTATGTACAAGCATAATATATACTAAACTAAACAGGTAATGGCAGGAAGTGGTGCATGGTGTAGATCTCGACTAGCAGGTGACTACGACTCCCTTCCTTAACCACATCAGACACACCATATAAAAGCAAACACACACACTATACACATGCAAGTATGGGGTAAGTATCCATAAGAAAAAACATATGATAATAAATCATCTTACTAATCATCATTAATAACTGCAAACACTGAAAATAATCATCATACATACATGAAATATAGAGTCTAAGTAATCTCATCACATATCAACTGAATCCATAGCACAATATATGATAATCTTATAATAATGTTACTAACCATTATCATGAAACTAGCTCTAAAAGAGTTCAGGAATGATAACAAAATGCGAACCAAGGGCAGGCACTACACCTCCACATTGTCATAGGAAAACTTTAGGCATTGATGATATTTAAAAGGAACTGCTTTCATAGCATGAAGCCAAGGGCATCCCAATATCATGTTGCAGTTCATTTCTATATCTAGGACATCGAATAATTTGTCTTCAGTAGCTAGACCAACTCTGACAGGTAATGTGATGACAACCTTGGAGAAGCATTCACTATCATCATAAGATTTTATTGTGATTCTTCAAGAGGGATTCACATCATCTTCAGAATAACGCAAACTATTGACAACCTTAAAAGTACAGATGTTCAGTGTTGCTCCTCCATCTATTAAGACACGTCTAAGTTTGGCATTATGGATGAAGACTTCAAGATGAAGGGGATCATTGTGGTTGGGTTTGTCTTTAGGAATATCTCGAGGGGAAAAAGTGATATGTTGTGTTGTGATGTGAATAGGTTCCCAACTAGGGCTTGGAACTCAGAAATATCAATGTTATCTGGGACTACTGACTCTTTAAGGGCTTGATCCAAGTCTTTTGATTTTGGGGAGATGCACAGAGTAGGTCTAAAATGGATATTTTTGCAGGGGTCTTGCCAAGTTGTTCAAAAAGGCTATAATTAGATGAAGTAGGAGTAGTAGATCTACTAGGGGGTACAAGTCTAGTAGCAGCAATAGGTCTAGATAGGGCTCTAGGTAGGGTGATCTTGCTACGATGTGTAGTGATGGCACAATGAGGGTCTTTAGCCTTCAATTTGAATGTGGATATGCGAGAATTAGACTCATCAAAATAGTTGACAGTGTAGTCATATCCCTTGTGTGTGTAATTCACATTAGCTTGTGAGTTTGAGTTTGAACTAGAGGGCTTCTCTTTGTCATGATTACCCAAATGATCTTTGAAAATAATGTGATCAAAGTTTGATGCTAACAGTGATGGATCAACTATGATTACAACATCATCAATAAGGTTTTGTATTAAATGTTTCAATTGGAAGCATGATGAAGTCTTGTATCCTTTGGTGCGATGGTAGTCACAGTAATTTTTGTCATCCCACCAATCAACTTTAGTCAATGGTTTATCTTTGATTGGGGGTAACTGCAGGAAGTTATTACTCAGTAACTGTTCTAATGCAGTCTCAAGAGGTATCCCCAATGGTGTGAATTTTTTGTCCTTGGTTCTAGGATGTCTCCAAGGTTTGTCTTGTGTGGAAGTCTCAGTTTTTTGTTGTTGAGGTGTTGTTTGATTAGGAGTTTGTGAATTCGTAGGATTTGCACCTTTCAAAGTTAGTTGAGGTTGCGCTGTGCTAATTTTTCATGCATCCACAATACCATCATTAGTTACATTATTTTTTTTGGAAATTTTTTTTGCCTTATCATTAGAGGAACTGGTGTTTGTGTTTTCTTTGTTTATCTTGAGGATTCCCTTACGGATAAGAGCATCTTCAATACTAGCCCCTTTTTTATCAGTTTAGAAATAGTGCTTGGGCTCTTGATTTTGAGTTCATACATTAAGTCCGGGACTAAGTTTTCAATGCACAAGTTTACTTGTTGTTCTTCAAGAATGTCTAGTGAGCATTGACTAACTAAGCTTCTCTAATGCATTAAGAATGTGATGAATAATTCTCCCGTCTTCTGTTTAGTTGAGCACAAATCAAAAAGTTTCACCTCATTTGTAATGTTGAAGGCAAAGTGGGAGATGAAATTTTTTGCTAGCTCTGACCAAGATTTGATATTACTAGGAAGTTTGGAGTACCATTCAAGTGCAAGTCCACCTAGAGAATGAGGGAACAATCTCATGAGGTAAGTGGGCTCATCACTAAGTTCAGTACATGAAGCACAAAATTCTTAGATGTGATCAATAGGGTTGCCTTTTCCTCGATATTTTTTGAACCTTGGAGCCTCAAAGTGTTTTGGGAATGGAGGCATATACAGACCTTTATCGAATGGATTAGGATGTAGATCCCTTTCTGTATATAGAGCTTGTTTCTTTTGGACTCCCAATGCCTCGACTTGTTTGGAAAGTTGTTTGAATTGTTGTAATAGTTCTTCATTGGGGTTTTGCATGATGGTCTTTCCTTCAAGTCTTTTGTGTATGTGAGTAGACTGTTTGCTATGGTAGGAACTATGTCTACTCTGTTCTGACATTTCTATGTCTGATGAGTCTAGTGAAGTGTTTCTAGGTGGTGGAGGTATGTTGGCACCTTGAAGACAAAAGGGTCCTTGTTGTTGGGTAACTTGTTGTGGTATTTGATGTGGCACTTGTTGTGGGATTGACTGCAATTGTTGTACCATGTGTTGTTGTTGTGCCATGTGTGGTAGTTGTTATTGGGATACCTCTATTGGTTATATGTGAGACCATGTATGTGAGTGTTGTTGTAGAGTTATCTATTGAGGTTTTAATGGCACATGTTGTTGTTGTAATAAATGTTGTTGCTATGCAATTTTTTGCTCAAGGCATCTTCGATATTCTATTTTTGTTTGAGTTGTTCTTGTTGTTTAGAAAACATGGTTTGTTGTTGTTGGAATTGTTGATGAAATTTTTGTTGATAAATTGTGTGTAAGTCAACTGGGTTCACATGAGATTGCATATTAGGAATGTTGGATGTTTTCCCCACTTGAGGTTGTTTTCATTGTGGTTGATGTTGTTGTTGATATGTGGGATGTTTCTTAAGTGAATGTAGACTTGGTAGAGAGTTGGAAGTGTTAAGTCCTTGTACCACCATAGGTTGATGTTGTTGGGGTAGTTGGTTATGTCCTCGAGAAGTGATTGTCATGTTGGTATTGTTGTTTTGGCTCCTTTGTGTTTTAGATGTTCCTGCTTGTGACATCATATTGACTTGACTATGAGATGTGTTCCTATTGGGAATGGGCATAATGTAAATAAGACTTTTCCTTTGTGTGTCCATAGGGATGGTTGCACTTGATGTTTCACATGTTGTACTAATGAGAGGCTCCATAGCATTTGATGTCATAGCACTTGGTAAAGTTAGGAGCAAAGGTGTACTTTTTTTATTTGCCTCCAGAGAAGGTATGTCTGGCATCCCTAGAGCATAAGTCCCTTAGGTGCATCTTGTTTTGGCATCATGTGACTAAAATCAAGTCTTAATGTCATTTTGGGGTGTTTAGGAATTGGTGGTATTTCGTCAAACAAGGGGTTAACATTGATGTGTTCAAATGTAATTTGGAGGATTTCGAGGGTTGATTCTTGATGGGACCTTATAGGTGCCATTATCATGTTTGAAAACTCCAAAGGTTGTTTTCCCTTATCTAAGTCCAAATTGATCATGGGTTGTATATTCTCAATAGTTGTGTTGGTTTGATGTTTAGACTTGGGTCCTTCCATGTTTGGGTTGAATTTGACAATTTCTTGGGTTGCCAAAAGTTTGAAGTTTTTATGGAATTTTTTGTCTTGACATGCTCTAGCCATTTCTTTATTAGTGATGCCATAGTCAGTGTCAGAGCCATCACTGAGGTGTACAGTACCTTGTTGTATGTTTGATGTGTTATAGTTGAAGGTACTTGTGTTAGGTTGGCTAAATTTGAAGGAATGTGATTGTTCATCCTCGGGTGTGGCTAGCATACTCCCTCCTCCTAGTGGTATTGGCACAAATATAGGTTCAAAGTCTAGACTCCATTGAACCATCCCATGTGTGGGGGAAGTGTTTGGAGGAAATCTCATAGTAGGTGCATTGTTTAAGGTTTTTTGTCATAGCTTGGTTGTGGTACTCTTGTGGATACATGTTTAAGGGGTCTACAAGTAAAGGTTGTGATTCCTCAATTTTTTCTTCGCCAATGGTTTGTTGGGTTCTCTCACTTTTCTTCTATCTTGGATGAGGATTTGGTTGTGCTTGTGCCTCAAAAAAAAAAGGTTGATAGAGTTCCTCAGGTCTTTGAGCTGATTGCATCCTAGTAAGTGCTGGCATGATACCTAAGAATGCAAATACAATGGAAATTTTGAGTTTTTTGGGTGATTTAGAGTGGTGGTATGTAATATATGAGTGTTTTTGGGATTTTTAAGTGCTTAGGAATGTTTTTCAATGTGAGAAAATGCTAAATAAATTAGGGTTTTGATGTGCAAAGTGAAAATGTCCTAGGGATATGATGCAAATGTGAATGCAAGGTACCATTTTGAAGCTTGACTAGACGGGATGAAAATGACTCTAAGGTATGTAAAATGACAATTAGGATTATGTTTTGGACTTGGTGAGGATGCCAAAGGTTGATGTATGCAAGTTATATCATGTAAAGGATGATGTTCTAGGGTTCGTAATGACATTTAGGATATGCAAAATGAGGGTAAATGCTCAAGAAGGAAATTTGGTTGATGGACACTTTGATAGGGTTTGGTAGTGAAAATGATGCTAAGGATTTTGATCAATGCAAGATGAAGGTGATATAACACTAGGGTAAGTCAAAATGACATTTAGTGACACTAGGGATATGATTATGCTATGACAAGGGTATATGCAAAGTTTTGAACTTAGGTAAAACCTTTTAGAAAGTATTTGGTCTAGGAGCTTAACCTTGTGATAAAGGACTATGGATCTTGACCAAAAAGTGATAAAAGACAAAAAGATCAAATTGATAAAAGGTGACAAGGTAAAATCTATCAAGAAATAGACAAATTTTTCCTAAAGAAAATGATAAGAAAAGATAAAAAGACTAGTCAAGATCCATTATCCATCAACACTAGGAGATACTCTAAGACTCATACTTTGTCTAGATTTTTGACTAAATTCAAAGGTTTTGAGGGTTCAAAATGATGTTTTGGGGACTCAAAATGGTGGTGATTCTGAGTGGATGTGTGATATGAACAATACCTATGATGCAAAAGAGGATTTTGGGTGCAAGATGCGGTTTTGGGTCAAGTGTAGAATGGGGAGGTGTAGAGGCTCCTAGATGCAGTTTTGGGGTCCTAAACTATAGTTCAAAGGCCCAAAATGGTCATGTAGGTACCCAAGTGTGCCCTAACAGTTCCAAGTGCTCCCTAATAGTACCAATTGCATCATTTACGTAGTTGGGGCTAGTTTGGGTGCAGTTGGTAAGCTAGGAAGAATGTTTGCTAATTCTGAAAGGTATGTTTGCCAAACTGATATGCCAGGAAGCTAAGATGTTGGGGTTGATGTTAGTATGGGTTTGGAGGTTCAAAAAAGAGGTTATGACCTAGGGAATGATGTCTTAAGTGAAAGTACTAAAGACTAGGTGATGCAGAATGCAGATCTAGGCAAGCTGGTGCAAGGGGAGCTAACCAAGTACCTAAAGACATAGCTGAAGCCCCAAAATGCTATCTAGAATCCAAAACTAGGTTTGAGGACCACCAAGTGTGCCCAGATAGTGCCAACTATGTCAATGACATACTTGGTAGTTTCATGGTGTAGTTGGTAAACTAGGCTAAAACTAAGGCAATTCGAGGAGCTATGGTTTCCAAATTGATATCACAGGGAGGTAAACAATAGGGCACAATGTTAAGACTAGTATGAATTCTCAAAATGATACTTAGGACACTTGGAATGGTGGTTAAAGTGGTAAAGATTATGAATAGGTATTCAAAGATGCAAGATGGTGAATGCAAAGTGCTAATTTTAAGATGGGAATGTAAAAGAGTAAGGGAGGTAAGCTAAACCTAAATGGATGTAATATGAAATGTAATAGATACGAACTGAGAAAAAAAATGTGTAATATGAAGTCTATATGATTCATGAATGAGACCTATACTAGGGTGAATGCAAGTGAAGTCTATACAAGTGTGAGATCTACATTTTGCCAAGCACATCCATGTTTTCCAAGGTTTGAGTGTGTTGAACCAAAGTTTGGAAAAATTTGATGAAGGTTGTAAAGTTTTGACAATGTGTAATGTTTGGAGAAGGTTCAAGGTGTAAATTTGAATTTTGGCTATTATCTTGATTATGTTTTACACACAAGCAAGACATATTAAGACAAGAACAACTATTGTTAAAAGTTAACAAACACACCACAACTTAGGCTTTTAGGATTGTATCCACTGAATTCTTACTTGAATCAAAGTTTAGCCACACTTATCTAGAGCAAAAAAGATAGGATCTTGGCACCATAGGCTCCCCCTTATAGCACACTCACTTCTCGGGGCTACCAAGATCCGCTTCCCAAGGGGCATGACTTCCCAAGGGACTGTTGCCTCTCCTAAGGACCGTGAGAATGTAGGATGTCTTCACGGGCATGGGTGACCCCTTGAGCTAGTGGATAGAAAGGATTTTGGCCACTAAAACATGGTTTTTAGTAAGGGCATTTTTTTTGGCAAGTGAATGATAAACTTTTGCAGAAGGTTTCCCAGCCCAGAGAATCGAGGTTTGACGCACCACAAGGGTACTAGAGGAGAGCTATCACATAGCAATACCGTCGACACGACTTTCATTGTAATCAAATTTTAAATAGCAGGTAGAATGTTGACCTGGCTTTTTCCCATTAACACTATGAGGTCGTCCCATTGCATATCCAATATTGAGTATCTTGGTCCAAGACAGGCCTCCTATAGAAGTTACACGAATTTCTCTTACACCCAAGATCCACGAATGACGAGGGGAGAGGATATGTCCAATGTAACCCCTAAGGATTTAAAAACTATAGAAATTCTCGGTAGAAAAGAAAAATTTCATTTTAAGCACCAAATGAAGTGTTATCTAATCTAGGAAATCCACACACATAGTTTTGTAAGACACACAAAGTCTTCGACGTCCTACAAAGCACACATTAGTAGTTTCCTATGATCATTTCTTCATCCCATGATTGCCACATGCTACAAGTAGACCATTAGTAACAAAAAAATACTCTAATCTATGTACTAGAAGCAAATAGAAATCTTATGTGTGGAGTCTAATTGATGTATGTGCTCACTGTGAGCTAGGTGTGCTCTAACAGAGCAGATGGCACCCCAGAAGGCCAAAATGGCTCAAAACACTCCCAAGTGCACCTAGATAGTGTAGACTATGTCAATGACATAGCTAGGGCCTTGTTGGGAATATTTGGTAGTTTTTGGGCACAGTTGGGAGCCCAGGTGCAAACTGTGGGGAAATGGTGCCTAATGAAGACCCAGCAACTGAAATTTTTTGACACCTATACTACCAAGTGTGCCCAAATAGTACCAACTATGTCAATGATGGATTTGGTAGTTTTATGATGCATTTGGTAAATCATAAATAGTAGAAAGGGGTTTTGGTGGCTTCCAGGCTCCTAAAACTACTCCTAGGAGTCCCAAGTGCGCCTTGACAGAGCAAAGTGCACCCTAGGACAATAAGCTAATAGAATGCATGAAACAAGAGCATATAATCATTTTAATAGACCCCCTAATTAATCTAGGTGTGAAAAGGAAAAATAGATAGTCATTATACCCTTCCAAGTGAGCTCCTTCCTTGCACCTACAAGTACAAAACAAGAAAACTCAAGTTAGATATGTATGTTCACATCAAGTTCACCAAATGTAGCAAATAGAAAATGGGTTAAATGCATAACATACTATGAGAAATCACAAAACTCAATCAACATATATTAGCACCCACTAGTCTACCATGAAATCCAAACTAATAAAGAAAGCAATAGAAAACCCCTCTTTTGTTTGTAGCTCCCATGTCCTTCTTTCTTCTCCAAATGATGTAGCTCCAAAGTTGCCTATAGTGCACACAAAATTGAAGAAATTTTTTATGATGTGGATGATGCCATGAGAATACTAGAAGTTGTGATTTGAATATGAGAGATGGAGTGAGAAATATAAAAGAAATTAGGACCTAAAGGCTTCCAAGACTTCAAGAAGACCCGAAATGAGAGAAAGAGTGTCCACTTTATAATTGACATGGAGGATGAGAGCATTGGATTTGTCATCCATAGATATGCAATGTGGTGAGAGATTCCTTTGAGAATCCATGACGCATATGAAAAAATATGCCAATTGTAAGATTCTACGACACATGAAAGTCAAACTTGGCTAAATGTGGAAGAGAATCTATGACGAGTCATAAGACATCTCAATCCACTTAAAGCCAAGAATCTATGACAAATAAGCCAAATACGGACATGCGTAAGAGATAAGAATATTTTATTATGACAAATCTTAGCCAAGTGTCAAAGGAGAATCCATGAGGTGTCATATCCAAGTGTTATGATGATGCAATATTTTATGGAATATTTGAATTAAAAATCCTTTTATTCCACAAAATAAGAATTAGTAGAAAATATAATTAATGATGGAAAATGGAACTTAGGAAATTGTGAATTTCCATGGTTTGCAAATGATAAATCAATCAACTAATAAAATTAATGAATTGAGGATGATTATTAGGAAGAATAATTAGTAAGAAGAATAGGATTAAATTATGGTTATTTAATCCTATAGGGAAAATTAGTAGATGATTGGACAAGATTGATTAAATGAATGTGACAATATCCTTTGATGAAAATGTGATGATAATATAAATTGACTAGGATGGTGATAGGTAGACCAAAGCCATGGCCAAATTGATTGATTGATCAAAATTGATAACATGCCAAGGGCACATGACATGAATTGGTTGATATGTAACATTTAACCGACATTGTAAATGCTACAGGATTGAATTTGATTGATAAGGTTTGATCATAATAACATCGATAGACGCTGTCAATATTATTAAAATGGTTGATGATGCCATGATTTGACATTGAAAGCCTCAACAATGTCAAATATTGGATGACGTGAATGATAGTTTGACCTAGAACTAAGAGCCATGACAGTACTAAGGTCAGATTGATAAGATTGATAGGTTGATAGGTTTCCAAGGCACTGAAAGCCACAAAAGTATCTAGGAGTCAGATAAATGATGATTGATTTGGGATGTTTGATATGTTCTGGCTGATTAGGACTGATTTTGAGTGATTTTGAGTTGGTTTGGGGTGATTTGAGTGATTCTGATTTTGTTTGGGGTGATTTCGAGTTGATATGAAATGGTTTTGAAATGATATGAAATTGATGTGAAGAAGGATACAAATGATAAAGTATGATCAATTTGGTCAAAATATTGAAGTTAGTAGAATGAGAAAATGGGACAAATTATTATGAAGAAGTGATGAAATCATAGATGCAAACCATTTTTGAGTGTCTACACTTCCTTACCCAAACGTCTAGCTTCTACATTGGTAGTATCTTCCACACTTTTCACAATTAGGTTACCTATTAATCTAGTATTATCATACTAAGAGGAGCTATCCCTAGATCCTTTCCTTACCAACCAAATGACTAATGTAGCCTTCTCCTCACTAAATTTGGCACCTTTTATTTCTTTATTCATCTGATCTTCCATATTTAATTTTCTTGAAATAAAATTAAAAACTAAAGCATATGCTATATCCCAATTTGATAGTAGAAAAACACTAGACGATTTTACCATCTGTCTCTCTTCTTTAGGGATTATATATTGGAATTCTTACATCATTTCATCTTTTATTTGATTCTATATTTAATTTTCTCAAAATAAAATTAAAAACAAAGGCATATGCTATATCCCAATTTGATAGCAGCAAAATGCTAGATGATTTTACCATCTATCTCTCTTCTTTAGGGATTATATACTGGAATTCTTACATCATTTCATCTTTTATTTGATTATGTATGGTTGCCTCCTCCATTTATGGATGCTCTATTCTTAGATTAGTACACCTTTCCTCATATTTTCCCATATTTTCTCTCCATGCAAATTGGTAAAAGGCTCTTGTTCTAATAAAACTATCATCAGATAAAAATTCATGTCTAGTCTATTCAATTACATGATCTAGCTCCCTTCCTCTGTAGTCTACTACTGTCAATCCTAAGCTAGGCATTGGAGGTTCCTATAGATTTCTTTCCTCCAACTTTTCCTATATGATGAATATTTCCCCTTGGGGTCCCATTTTATCTATCTACTCCATAGTAAGCTATTGATCTCCAATTTTAAATGGGGATTGTGTAGGTGAGTAAGCTTCAACTTGAGGTACATGTTCCCTCATTAACTTTTTCCTTTAAGGTGAGGTTTCATCAAGTCTTTCCTCTAAGGGTACACTAGTAGATGTGGCTATCTATTTTTGTTTATGTACAAAGTTCCTTTTTTTCTAACTTATATCATAGCCAGGTCTTTTATGGACAATCAATGGTCCTATTGCAACATTGGGAGTGAATGCCAATCTCCTCATGACCTCTTTGGCTTTGTCTAGATAAGTATTGATAAAAAAAAATTTCTTCTCATTCATTGTTTCCATTATTTTAGGAAATGTAAGCATGAGCTTATTTATTTTAGCTATCTCTATTTTTGCATTACCAAGAGGCATGTAGTCTTTGTCAAAACAATGAATAAATTCCAAAACTCTAAAAAAAAACTCTCCACTTCTCCTTCTTAGTCTCTTGCTCCTACAAAGAGAACTCATTCCTAATTATATCCTCAGTAAAATAGGGCTCATGCTTTGTGGAGCCAAACTTAACCCTAATTCTATAAACTAGATCATAAAATCCCTTAGTATCACAAAAATAGGCATGAGTCACAACCATCTTATATTGGTCTAGAAACTTGTATAAAACAACCAACCACCTTTTGTAATTACAAAATGGTGTGCTACAATACTAGTTGGGAAAATTGAGCCTCTACTTCTTCTATCCAAATAAGTTTCCTCCAATCCTCCTAGCTGCCATAAAATCTCAGCTATCCCTACTTTTAGAGGAACTTGGTAGGGAAATACATGAGGAGTCCCTTAGAAACCATAAACTCTAAAAATAGTTGAAACAGAGTATGGTATAATATTTCCCCAGTTATGTGATTCATTTAGACTAGTAGGATTATCTATGGGCCTAAAAAGATTTATTAGTGTTGTAGGAACTCTCGGATTGTCACTTAATAAGAGACACCTTAACCTTGAGGTAAAGTACCTATCAAACTTGACAAAACTAGCATTTTTTGCATCCCAAGTCATATTTACACTCCATAATTGAATTGGTAGAGATTCTCCCTCCCATTCTCTTTTCAAGATCATTTCCTTCCCAAAATATGTCACACCTTTTAACAAGAACATATGCATCAGCAATTAGTAGTGACCAAAAGTTTTTCTACTTTTCCCTTGACAATCCAACCAAACCTAAATGGATTTCTTCTAGTAAATAGGAGGTGAAATAAAAAATAATATGAACATTGAAAGAAGAAATTTGAGCCATCACATACATAAAATTTATATTCATGACATTCTGTTCATCCTCAGCCAAAACCCTACATAGAGTCATATATATGTCCATAGCCTGAGAAGTGAAACATTCCTTTTTAAAAGGTTCCCTAGTAGATGCTATGATTACTGGTAGATTCTAAATTGTGCCTATGTGTTCCCTTAATGCACCCTGTCTGATCTTATCCTTTTTTGATCGGTTTTCTTTTAACAATTCTTTTAGGTCAATAGGTATATGAAAATATGAAAGTGGCTCAAGACCAAAAATTCTCAAATTTACTTAGGGCTTATTGTAATCAAACATTCATGATCCAACCTTCTCACTACTTTGATTGTTGGGTCATAATTTTTGGCAATAGCCACTAATAGGTCATAATCCATAAAAACACTAGGGACTACTAGTTTTCCCAAGTCAAAGTTCCAAATATTCCCATGAGAAGGAAATAATTTTCTTTTTGAGAACCATTATTTGAAAAGGAAAATCCCTATTTGAGAAGTTTTGGCATCTCTAACCCAATTTCCCTTATCATATAGTCTATCAGCAATCTTGAGTCTAGGGTTTAGAGAGGTTAATTTTTTCACTTGACTAGATTTATTTGTGGACTTTGTTGATCTCAAATTGGTTTTGACAATTAAGTGTCAACACATTTAAGATATTTCTTAAGCTCTTGTCTAGCTAGTAACACATGCCAAGTATAATATGTATAGATGTTGAGTTGGAATGAGCATTGAATCACTCATGTGTTGAATAATTCAAGTGCCAAGTGAATAGTTAACTCCAAGCAAGTTCAAGTGTTGAGCAAGACATAATTATAGTAAGTACTGAGCATCAGTATTATCAAGTGTCGAGTAACATAGAATAGACCTAGTTATTTTTGATGGCATAACCAACTATGTAAACCATTTTTGTGCTGACTTATGGAACAAGTGTGGAATGACTATTGGCACTATCATTGGTCCAGTTCTTAACTTTTCTATTAGGGTCATTTCACATAAATTCTATTAGTCAAGAAGACTAAATAGTGTTCCCAATACATTAGTTGATGTAGGCTATAAGATAGTAAAAAAAGACCATACCTATGATCTTGCAGAACTCTACTTGTAGTAGGTACTTGAAAACCTAGAAGTAATAAGGAAGTGAAAGAGTGTTCAATATAAGTTTGGTTCAATACTGATATGTGTATTTTTATATGCACAAATTGAGTTCCCATCTTTTGGTATATTAGGATAGAAGACCAATAGGATAGTTGTTGTGCAAATCAATGAGTATATTGAGCAAATGGGAGAGAATTTTGAGTCAATAATGAATAGCTATTTTGAAGACTTCAAGAAGTCCATGAAATAGAGGTCAAGAATTCTTGTTTCCCTAGTAGAGAAATATCACAATGATATTTTCTTTCTTGTAGACATTGACTACACTTTCATCTAGACTATTGTACCTAGAGATAGATGGTTAAGGCCTCTAGAATATGAAATTAATCTTGATGAAGATTCAGCTACTATCACTGCACTACTTGCTGAAGAAGTTGATAAGACAACCAATTTTTTTTGGTAATTATGATGTCGTGAAGTCAAAGGTTGAGATGGAATTGAAGATAGCCTCAACTTTGAAAAAAAAAGATAAAATGGTGAGAAAAATAAAAGCTAAGTTTGGGGAAGGTGCAGGAGATAATGATGGAGAAGATGATGAAGAAGAAGAAGAGGAAGAAGAGGTACAAGGTCAAGAAACTCTTGCTTTGACCGAGTGAAGATTAGGAAGAAAAAGGTGTCAAGGGAGAAGATGTTGAGGAAGCATTAGCAAAGCCACAAAAAAAGAAAAGAAAAGCCAAGATAGCCAAGGAAAAAACAAAAGAGAAAACTGAGGCTACTAAAAGGACTGGTCCTATGTAGAAGAAACCAAGAAGAAAATATGTATCACAACTAGAGTCATATGATGAGAAGATAGAGTCTAAGGACACAAGTTAGTTTAGAATGGTAAGTCATGCTCCCAAATTTGATCTTGAAAATATTTGTGATAATGTTAGGGATAATGCATATTTTATAGGTTTGAAAAATATTGAATTTGGCCAACTTGGTAGAGAAGACTAGAACATGATAGAAGAGTTAGTATATTCCATGATGAAATATTTCAAGAGCACTCCTCTTGAATTTGATAATACAATGCCTAAAGAATTGTATACAATTGTTGAGAATAAATGACACTATTACCTAAACATGGAAAAAGAAATAAGATAATAAACATTAGCACAAATGATGCCAAAATTGTCAAAGGGACAAATAACAAAGGCCAATAAGAAATATGGTAGCAGATTTGTACCAAAGTACAAGGTACTCAACATTTTGCAAAATAGAATTGTGGATGTTGTGAAGAAATCCACACAAATGTGGAGGTTAAGATATGGATTGAAAACTATCAAAGAAGGAGAAGTAGATCCCTTTGAAGGAAGAAACAATGAGGAAGAAGGTGAGGAAAAGGAAGAAGAAAAAGAAAAAGAAGACACCACTATGGAGGAGAGACAACAAAAGAAAGATGAGATGGAAATAGTTGATGAACAACAAACACAAAAAAGTGTGGAAGACTCACAATTACTAGTAATGATCCCTCCACATGACACAAAAACACATGTAGAGACCATAATAGTGAAAGATGTTCCTAATAACTCACCTCAAAAAATTAATCCATTAGCTATAGAGGATTTGAAAAAGATACTTGACCAATCCATATTACAAGCAAGAATATGTAAAAATCCTATATTGGTCAGTGTGGATGAACTTCAAAAAGTAGTAGTTGATATCACAAGGAAAAAGGTGAACACACAAGAACCACCTTCTATCAGCTCTACACCTACTAGTGCTCAAAAAATAATACAACCAAAGGATAAATCTACAAAGGTTGATACTACTACAAAAATTGATGTAGCTGATACAACTCAGACTACAGAAGTAAAGGAACATACAGAAGAACAAGCAATACAAATAGATGTTTCTATACCTAATGCACAAACATAATGTGCACCTTAATTGATTGTAATTGATTAAGGTAGATCTAATGAAGAAAAGGACACACCCATGGAGAAGGAGTGGGAAGTGATATCGACATTGGTAAACTTATCAACATCTAGCACTCCTAAAGTCCTTTGAAGGCTAAGCACTGATGCAATACCATTGTAGATTTTAGCACTAGGATCTAGCTCAACAAAGGTTGCTAAGTTATTTCACTATGGTGATGCACTTTTAGATGAAGAAATAGTGATACCCAAATATGATTATGCAATAATGACATTAGAATAGATCAATATAATGCAAGAAACATTAGAGAGAAAGAAGAATCAAGAAATACTTAGAAAAGAGTACAAATAGAGGCAAGTACTTCAGGAGATCAACAACATATTTTTATATTTTTTAGCTTGCAAACACCTGATGAATCTAAACCTATATTAGAACAACTATCAAGAATTCTTGAATAGGTGACTAATGAAGACCTAGATACTAATGTTAAAATTATGGAATGGTCTGGAAAGAAATTTCAAGATAAAGTTAATGAGAAAATATCAAGTGAGATAACACTATCACAAGTTAAATTGGCTAGAAAATTTGAGAAAGTGAAGAAAGTGCTTGAGGACATATTCTCATTATACACAAAATTTTGTGATCCCACACTCTTCACACAAGAAATAAGCCACAAAATTTTGAGTCTAAAAAGTAACTTGAAGTTCTCAGGTGTGCAACTGCCCCAAAATCTAGCTCAAAGTGAGAAGCACTTTAATTCAATGCTTCATACAAAAAACCAACTAGTTGTGTTAATAGCAGAAGAGGCTAACATAAGAGTCAAGTTGATTAATACACAAGCCTCCCTTACCCCTCATATGGAAATACTCCAAAAGGAATTATCATATGTAGGAATAGTATTAAAGAAATATCCCAATCTTTCAACATTAGACATACTAGTTCATCTTGTAGCAGATATAGCCATCTAGATAAAATCTTTAGATGTTGCATTAGACAACTAGGATGCTACTTTGAAGATTATAATGGAAGTCAACTAGAACTTTTTGGAAAAATATACAATCAATGTATAGACCCTTTGACATCAGTGTCAAAAAGGGGGAGACAAATATGAAAAGGGGAGATAATAAAGAGGGAGATAACCCAAAAAGGGGGAGAGCAAGCAAAGGGGGACCAACTAGAAAAAGAATAGAAATAGAGTGTCAATACTTTTGAAGACAAAGAGTATCGACATGAAGCAAATAAGAGAAGAGATTTTGGACACAGATTGGGCACATTAACTTAGGGGGTGTTACAAATTTTTTGAGGTGTATGAGTCTATTATAGAGTTTTGAAAATATTGAAGTCTTGTATATATATGCCAAACTATGTATATATTATACTCAAGGAAATTAGATTTTTTATGCACAGTTAAGTGTTTTTGACACTTATGTCAAAGGGGTAGATTCTTGATCTTAGATTGGTTTTGACATTTGAGTGTCAACACACTTAAGATATTTACTAAATTCATGTCGAGCTAGTAACACATGTCGAGTATAATATGTATAGATGCCAAGTTGCAATGAGTGCTAAGTCATGCATGTTCCAAGTAATTCAAATGTTGAGTGAATAGTTGATGATGAGCAAGTTCAAGTGTTGAGCAAGATAGAATTATTGTAAGTGTCAAACATCACTATTATCAAGTGTCAAGTAATATAGAATGAACCTAGTTGTTTGTGATGGCACAAACAACTATGTAAACCAGTTTTATGTTGAATTATGGATAGATTTCAAAGCTTTGAAGATAAGATTGAATCTATTTGGTTTTTGTATGCGATCAACATGCAACCAATCATAAAAATGGAAGGAATTAAGCAAGAAAATGAATGAATCTCATTCATAGATTCATACCTAACCCTAAGCCACCAATGTCTTTTTAAGGGAGACAAAGACCCATAATTATGTGTGTATGTGTATGCAAGGAAGTGATGTGAGAGAAGAATTGAAGGATGTGAAAGGGGTGAATTGATTAGAAAGCATTCAAGGTGACTTAGAAGTGTGAAAGAATTGCATAATCAGTTTACAAAATAGAGGAGAAGCTATACATCATTTTTATAATAGATCAAGAGCATCAAGATGGATAGAACTATAATCTAAATTCAGAAAGAAAAATTTGTAAGTTATCAGATTAAACATTGCACTATTACTTTCTAACAACTGTATCAACAGGGTGAAATTCTTTGGACTAAAGTTTATTCAATAGTCATTGTAAAATCCTTTAATAGGGTGACATTCCAAGGACCAAGCACACATATAATATGGTGTTAAATTTTTTTAATAGGGTAGGATCTAGCAATCCTTTGTAAGCCTTTAATAGGGTAGGCCATTCATAGGGTAGATCATGAAAATGGTCAAACTATGTAACCTTAACAAGTGACACTTTATTGCTGTAGTAGTGAAGAATTGTGGTTGTCATCCCCATCCCAATTTTACCTTCTCATTGGAGGGTTTCTAGGTAATCATATTTGGTGTCAAGTGTTGATGTGGATGCATTTACTTTACATCTTATTTTAATATGTTAATGCATGCATTATTTTAAGTTAAAAGTTTTATTGGTTAAAGACTAGTACTTCTAATTCACTCCCCCTCTCAGAAGTATATATTTCCCATTTTTATTTCCAATAGAATCAGGAAATAACTTAAAGAGATCATCATGTATGTTTCTGGATAAATAATCTACCTAACCTAAGAAAACTTTCTTTGGAGGCATGATGACTAAAATTGTAAAATACTAGAAAGCTTAATATATAGTGGATTGAGAAACTTTCTTTCTCTTCACCATTTTGTAATTGTAATTCTAAAACACACCATGATCACTAGAAATTTCTTCACATTTTAATCACCAAGCACAATTTCTCAATAGCTTTGAGCTCTCTAGAAGTTTGAAGATTTTTTTGCATGGAGAAGAATTAGCAAAATCTTTGCAATATACTCTATTCCTAGTTCATAGAAGGAGCTTTCAATCTAATTAATGAAATATAAGGAGAATAATTTGGCACAACCTTCTATTTTTTTTTATAAAACACATAGTTGATTGCCAAAAATATTATGATCCAGTGATACGATCATGGATGATTAATTTTCTCACTTGCCAGGTCAGCAGTTAGCCCAATAGAAATTCTCCACATAAGCCTTTCCTTTTGCCACTAGCAACTTGACTTGGACCCACTGGCACTCATGTAAACATCACATCTTCTTGCTATGTTGCTATGCCTAAATAGTGAGCAGTTTCCTTATGCAAGATAACAACGATCATTGATTTATTATAATTTGATGATGTGCATTTCACTAGTGCTTTAATGTGATTATGGTGGGTCCCTCTATTTTTTCCTTTGGTTTCCATGTCACATGGGATAAACATCGAGCATCTCTTCATAGTGACTTGGTAATAGTCTTTGATGCACTTTGATCTAATGGTTCCAATTGTTTATCTACCTTCTTTTTGAGTGTGAATCCACGTAATATATGATAAGATATCACCTTGACACATTGGCAAAGTATTAGTATTAATTATCTTTTTGGCACCACCTCCTTTTTAGTTCCCACCACATTTTGATTTATCAGGATGTTGCTATGTTGCTACCAGCCAAAATGATGAGTTTTCTAGTCACAACATAGAAACCTCTGAGTCATTTGAAAAATTTGGGCACCAAGGAGACATGCATTCTTACAACTATTATTGCATTGATTACTCTTGACATTCCATGAAAATTATGTGGTGCATTAATGATAAAGAATAATTTTTATAGTTCCTAACATATATTAATCTCACTATCTTTCACTTTAATGGGAAGGTGCTATATCACTACCAATCAGAATAATGCGTTTCTTGGGTGTGACATAGCTACCACCATGATCTTTCCAAAAAACATCACCATAAAAAAGAAGAAAATGGAAAATCCTCACTTTGAAACCTTTTACTGTATCTAACATATTTGATAACCTTCGATGCTGGAAAAGCTTATTAATAATATGCTAAGTCCCAACAACATAATCTACTTTTGGTCCTACCATGGTTTGCTTTTACAGGAAGGTACTATGTTGCTACTGGTGAGATTCTACTATTTTTTGGTTACAACATAGTGACCTTTGTTGAGTTTAAAGAATTTCAATGGTGCTGGTGAAACATGAAAAGTTTACATTAAATGTTATATGGGTCCTAGGGGTAACAACAAATTTGGTCACTATGTCATTAAAGACAAAGTAACTAGAATCCTACAACGTGACACAATGACTATTGTAGAACTTAGAAAGATCTGATGGTGCAAGATTTTTTCATGAAGTCTCAATAAAAACATAAGATTTCCTAGGAACTATGACCACTTAAAATAATTTTTGTGCTTAAAACTATGGGATGGTGGTCATATGACATAGAGGGCACCAAAGATACTTAGAATAGGGCTTTTTCTTAGGGTTTAAACAATATTGCCATGACCCAACCCTAATTTGTAGACTCAAGCTAGCAACCCATAGCAAGATATCTTTATGAAGACATATGGCAAAAACATGACCAACAGGTGGGATGTTGGTAGATTTTGGGCATGTGAAATTGTTAGAGAAAAGGTTTTCTTAGATGGTTCATTTAAATGAGGGTTTTAAGGGAGTTTGAAAAAATGACCTCTTAGGTAAAAGAAAACCTCACCATTGGATCCAAGTCGATGTTTCCATAAATTTTGATATGTAATATGCCCTAGTTTGGCCATGTTTAGAAGAAATGAAAGAGTTTTTTAGTTTTAGCCTATGATGGTCGTCAAATTTAATCTAATTGGAATTTTCATTAGAATAAAAAAAGTGCAGTGAAAATGTTTAAAATACTACCTTAGTAAAATGAAAATAACTTTCTCTCTAGATATCAGATTTCAAACTTCTTATAGGTGTTAGAAAGCTGATTTAGAGCACTACAATATTTTATAGGTTTGGTTCTATGATTTTGAAATTTTGGTAGGTTTTAAGAGCCTGAAAGTCAGATGTTATTTAGTTTTTAAGCACATATTAGGTCATAACTTGGGCATATGCAGTTAGATTTTGGACTTCAAATAGTCAATAGAAAGCTCTTCAAGAGCTCTACACATTAGTTCAAATTTGGCATAGGTATGGTATGGTTTAATTGGTGATATATTGATCTAGATAGTTTATGGTATATATTAAATATGGTAACATTGTGAGTTTATGACATTGTATCTTTGGAGATTTAAGATTTGATATCATTGAATACTCAATTTATATTTTAGATTGGTCTCATGATGATATGATTATTAGTATTTGATTTGGATATGTATGATGACTCATTGGGTCTACAAGTTGTGCAATGTTGTAAGAAATCTATACTTATAGGTTGCATTTATAGCTCAGTTATGGGTTGTCTTTGCCCATTGATCTTTCATTATTGTGCATATTTAGATTGGTGGCTTGGATTTGGGTTGTCTATGCCCTAATTCAAATGATTTCCTAATTTTCCTTCATGTAGAAGGGATGAGATGTTGTTACCATGTACAATCATGGTGGAGAATTATGGTTGACTATTTTATGCTGATAGGTTGGACATATTGAGATTTAGATGCTTAATTCATGCATGTGATCATGATGCCATGGATTTTGGAATGACATGTTTGGATATGTAGGTAGATCCTTGATGTTCATTAGTTTGGATTCCTAATATGGTTATGGTGTTATATCTTCTTGTTTGAGGATCATGGTTATTTGGTTTTCTTTTGAGGAGCTCATGATGTGCACCTTGAGTTCTTTGATGGTTTAATGCCTTAGTTGATTCTCATGGTTAGAGGATGATTTTTTTCATCATGATGTAATGGATGGTTTGGATACATGGTTTAGTGGGAGCTTGTGATAGTGATGAGGTGACAATGTAGGAGTAGTTCCTGGTTTGGTTTATATCTTCTTGGTTTGGAGATCTTGGTTTCACTTGCTATTAAAACTTTGGTTGCATGAGTGTAGACTTGGAGGATCTTCATGTAGGATATGGATTTTATGATGCCATGGATGACTTGGTACCATGATTGAGTGGGAGTTTTTTTACCATTGATATATTTATTGAGTGTTTGTAGATGTTAGAGTTTTGTCATAGATCCTATTGTTGTAGAAGTGCCTCTGACATTTTCATGGTGCACTTGGTTATCTTCATGGTATGTGAAGATGGTCTAGATGCTAAAAAATGGCTTGAATCTATGGTTTCATCACATTTTCATAATAATCCATCCCATTTTATCATTTCACTAACTTTGATATTCTGGTCAACTTGATCATATCTCAAATAGTGTTTGTCATCATTTGTATCTTCTTTTACATCAATTTCATATCATTTCAAAACCATTTCAAATCAACTCAAAATCATTTGGAATTAGTCCTAATCAACCAATAAAATGTCAGACATCCTAAATCAATAATCATTTGTCCAAATCCTAGGCATTTTTGTGGCTTTTAGTGCCTTGGAAACTTATAAATCTACCAAATCTTATCAATCTAAACTTAGTATTGTCATGGTTCTCAGTGCTAGGTCAAACAATCATTCACATCATTTGATCTTTGACATTGTTGAGTATCTTAGTGTTAAATTATAAGATTATCAACCATTTAATAACATTAACAGAGTCTGTCGATGTTATTATGATCACCCCTATCAACCAATCTCGATCCTACAACATTTTACAATGTTAGTTAAATGTTACATATCTTTAATTATATCATGCATCCTTGGCATGTTATCAATTTCAATCAATCGATCAATTTGACCATAGATTTGGTCTATCCATCATCATCCTAGTCAATCTCCATTATAATCACATTTCATCAAAGGATACTATTGCACTTATTTAATCCAACTAGCCAATCATTACTAATTTTCTCTATAGGATTAAACAACCCATAATTTAATCCTATGTCAATTCCAATCATCTTTCATCTCACATTACTAGTTATTCTTCTCAACTAACCTTCTCAATTATATAATTGTATTAATTAATTGATTCATTATTCATGAACCATGGAAATTCTCAATTTCCTAAGTTCTATTTTCCACCGTTAATTCCAATTTTTACTAATTTTTATTGTGTAGAATAATGGAATTTTAATTCAAATATTCTATATAATATTGGCATCATCGTGACACATGGACGTGACACCTTGTGGTTTCTCCATTGACACTTGGCTAAGATATGCCATGATCCATATATTCTTATTCCTTATGCAAGTCTATATTTGGCTCCCTTGTCATAGATTCTTGGATTTAAGTGGGTTTGAGTTGTTACATGACTCATCATAGATTCTAAACCATATTTAGCCATGTTTGACTTTCAATTATCATAAAATCCTACACTTGGCATCTTGTGTCATATGTGTCATGGATTCTCAAAGGAATCTCTTGCCAAGTTGCATATCCAAGTTGACAATTCCAATGCTCTCATTTTCTGTGTTGATTATAAAATGAGCATTCTTTCTCTTATTTATGGTCCCTAGCTTTTTGGATTTTCACTCTTGCTCTCACACTAAAATGGCATCTTCTAGTATTCTCATAGCATCATCATTACCATAGGCTTTTGCTTCCTAATTGTGTACATTATAGGCAATTTGGAGCTTCATCATATAGAGAAGAAAGAAGGACATGGGAGCTACAAATGAAAGAAGGGGTTTCCAACTTTGTGTTGCTTCCTTTTTGTTTAGTTAGCTTTCATGGTAGACTAGAATGTGTCAATATATGTTTAGTGAGCTTGTGATTTGCTCATAGTATGTTAACATTAGCCTATTTCTTGGTCCTAAAATTGGTGAACCCAATGTGAACATGCTTAATTAACTTGGGTTTCTTGTGTTTGTGTTTGTAGGTGCAAGGAAGGAGCTCACTTAGAGGGGTATGAGGCTTATTCTCTCTCTTTTATCACACCTAGTCTAATTAGGGGGCCAAGTAATATGGTTATTATTAGAAATGCTTTACAGTAACTGAGAGGAGGGGGGGGTGAATCAGTTATTCAAGGTCCAAATGTCCAATTAAAAAATTTTCATCAAATAAAGTGAGCATTCAAAACTGTTCATTCATTCAAGCTTAAACTTTCCTACTTAGCAAGTAACCGTAAATCACCATGCAAACATGACACATGAAAAGATCAACACATAACATAGTGATTTACATGGAAACCTAATTTGGAAAAAACCACCAATAACATGCTACTCAATTCTCACTCTTCTGAAGTAATGCCCTATGAAAGGCTTTCCTTGTTAAAGGCTACGACACACTATTAAATGTGATCTAGTTTTAGGATTTAACAACCCTACTAGAGGTGGGCCTAGTTAGAGGACTTTAGAACATTCACTTGGAATGCCACCCTATTAAAGGATTTACAAATGGCTATTAAACCAACCTAAGTCTGTAAGATTTTTACCCTATTCTGATACAATTTCTAGAGATTAACAATAAGGGGTTTTGACCTAATTACAATTCACAACTTATCTTGCAAATTTTAGATCAGTATTTAGTAGTTCACAATTTTCCTAGCTTTCAGTCTCTATAACTCTTGATAGCTTTCTCTTCTTTCAAGATTTGTCAACTTCGATCTTCGTGCTCAATGTACCAATGCAATCTACATTCTGACCACTAATCAAAGTAGAGTCTCTATGCTCTATCCTTCCTTCTCCTTTTGATGTCTTCTCCTTTCCTCCCTTCAACTAGTTCACAATTTGGCACTCTAGTAGCTCTAGCTTCTTGGCCTGTGACTCCTTAAATAGAAGTCTAGAATTTCTTTTCCTACTTGATTCTTCCATCCTTTATTTTTAGTTCGAATGGATTAGGTAGGATTCATTGAATCTAACCCATATTTTGTTTCTTCTAGAAACACCATGAAGAATCCTCTTGAGTTCACTCAAAAATAGTTTACATAGAATTTTGTGCCACCAGCTCATCATCCTCATCCTCCAACTAGTTCAAAAAATTCAAGGTAGCAAACTTGTCAGCTCAGATTTGGAGAACCTTTGACTTTTCCAATAATGCAGTAGCTCAACACTATTGAAATTCTGGTGCTTGGTACATACTATGTTACTTAGCACCAACTACAATTTACTAATGCTTGGCACCTACTATGGATTTACTCGGCATCCACTGACTTTTTCTGATGCTCAACACTTGTTACTTTTCTCATTACCTAAAAATGCTTGACTCCTTCTATATCACTCGACACACACTAGATTTTTCATTTTCTTGGCACTAACTAGAATTTTTTTTAGCTTAAACTAGCTTTCTTGGCACTCACTAATGAACTTAGTTAAGCTTTGCAGTCAACCTTGTTACAACTTATTCCTCTAATGTTTCTAAGTGTGGCCAACCTCTGTATCTTCAAATATATTATCAATGCATCATTTAACCATTGTCTTAACTGATCCTTGCACTTCATTACAAAACCATAACTCAACCTTTCCTTTAGGTGTTTTTGTTATATCTTATTGATCAGATCCTCTTTATCAATCAACTAAGTGATAGTATTTGGATCTTATAAGCAATTGTCATTCCTACAAATAGCAGGTTTGACATCATTGACAAAAAAATGATTGAAAATATTCTTTTAACAATAATCTTCCTTCTTTACAACAATCTCCCTCTTTGGCATTGATGGCAAATCAAGCTGATCAACCAAGTTAATAGAATGCTAACTAGGTTAAAATAGTAAATCAAATGCCAAAAAAAAAACTATTTTCAAAACTATTCATTTTATCAGCAGAATAAGTTAATTTATGACTCCCTTTGAATGGTTTGTTGATAAATTGTCTTCTTCTAATTGATTCTTGTCTATATTGACTCCGTCTAAGCTGCTATTTCCTTTTTCATATTGGCACATTCTTCTTCTTTCAACTACTTTAGCTACTTCTCACTCTGTCCAATTGAATGTTGTTGATTAGTTTCTTCATTCTTCTCCCTCTTTGAGAACAATTCCAAAGACATACTATTTCAGCATCTTAATATGCATGTGTAGCATTTGTAGGTACTCCAATTTCTCCCTCTATCACCTTGCTTGTGACTAATTTAGGACTTCAATACTTTGATTACTTTAGGCATAATCCTAAAGTAAATATCCTTTGCATCAATTTGTAATATGCCAACAATTAACTCATTTGATTAACGAAAATCTTGATCTATCTTAAGTAGCCTAGCTAGGGGTATCATCCCTAACTTACGTCTAAGATACTCAAAAGTATCTTTAGGTAGTGCTTTTGTAAAGATGTCAGCAATTTTTTCTTTTGAGCTGACATATTCTATCCTTGCTTGTCTTCCACCAATTCTCTTACATAGTGATACTTGATTATAATATGCTTTTTTTTGGCATGCATCACAAGATTCTTTGATATGTTGATGGCACTTGTATTATCACAATAGAGTATCACAAGTTTAGTTACCTCTTCCTTCATACCTTGCATTAGATGTTTGATCTATACAAAATTGGTGTAGTCGATAGTAGCTACAACATATTTAGCATTTTCTATGGACTGTGATGTACAACTTTTCTTTTTGTTCTTCTAAGTAATCAGTCTTTTACCTAAGAAAAGTGATCCTCTACTGGTTCTTTTTTTGTCATCAATATTACCTCCCCAATCTACATTAGTGTAGGCTCTCAACTCAAACTTTTCACTTTTCTTGTAGTACAAACCAAAGTCATTAGGTCCTTTTAAGTACCTTAGTATTCTCTTTACTACCATTAGATAATTTTCTCTTGGATTAGTAGAAAAGCTTATCACTATTCCAACTGCTAATGCAATGTTTTGTCTACTATGTACAACATACTACAACTTTCCAATCATTGATCTATACAATGTTTGATTTACTTTAGCTAACTCATCATTCTCGGATAGCTTATGTCTTGTTACTAGTGGTGTACTAACTAGTTTTGAGTCTTCTAATCCAAATGTCTTGAGTATCTCCTTAATATATTTTGATTGGGTCACAAATATTCCATGCTTTAGTTGATGTACTTGCAATCCAACAAAGAATTTGATTTCTTGAAACATTGACATCTCAAACTCATGTTTCATTTGATCAGAAAAATATTTGCATAGAACATCTTTTCCTCGAAATATTATATCATCAAAAAAGGTTTAAGATATCAAAATGTCTTTACCTTTTTTTTCCTTGATATATAGGTTTTGTTTTCATCTATTCTTTCAAACCTATCTTCAAAAGATATTTGTGTAGCCTCTCATACCATGCTCTAGGTGCTTGCTTCAAACCATAGAGTGTTTTATGCAGTTTGCAAACCATATCCTTGTTGTTGTAATCAACAAATCCCTCTGGTTGTGCTATGTGGAATTCCTCTTCTAGTATACCATTTAGAAAAGTAGACTTTACATCCACTTGGTAGAATTTGAATCCTTTGTATGCAACATATGCAAGCAATGTTCTTACTCCTTCCATTCTTGTAACATGGGCAAATGTTTCCCCATAATCTAGTCCTTCTTGTGCATAACCTTTGTAAACTAGTCTGGCCTTGTTTCATATCATCTCACCATTCTCATAAAGATTGTTCCTAAAGACCCATTTGGTACCAATTACATTCTTATTAGCTAGTCTTGGAACTAAGGTCTAGGTGTTATTCTTCTCAATCTAATCTATCTCTTCTTCCATAGCTTTACGCCAATTATCATCTTGTAATGCATCTCTCACTATTTTGGATTCAATTTTCTAAGTAGACATGATTTGTTCCTTAGTATATTCCTTGTCATTGGTCTTGCATCCTTGTCACCAATGATTTGTTCTATAGAGTGGTGTCTTCTAAAATACTTGGCTAGTCTTGGTTCTATCCTTCTTTCCATGTTTGATCTGTCAACTTTAGAGTCACTTTGCACTTCTCCTTCTAGTATTTCATCATCTCTTTCACATGTATAGATTTTAGAATTAGAATGTGCATTTTTCTCATTTTGTAACTCAGCTTCTAAATGCAGCTCGACATTCACTGGCTATGACTCAGCTAATACTAAAATTTGTTGCTGACTCCCAACTTGATTGGAAACATCATCTTTAGTTGGTATTCCTTCATATAAATATACAAAGGATCTATAATCTTCTAGTTGCTTGGATTCATCAACTTGGACTTTTGCATGCTCATCAAAATTTACATTTGCACTTTCCACAATCTTTTTAGTGTTAGTATTCAAACACTTATATGTTTTTCTTTTAATGGAGTATCCAAGGAATATGCCTTCATCACTCTTTCCATCAAACTTTCCATTTCTAGTATCTTTAAGAATATAGCATTTGCAACCAAATAATTTGAAATGTTTTACATTAGGTGAGTGATCATACCATAATTCAAAAGGCATTGTATTTGTACCTTTCTTGACTTGTACTCGATTCAAGGTGTAAATAGTAGTACTTATAGCTTCTCTCCAGTATTTTAGAGCAACATTTTTCTCCATCATCAAGGTTCTAGCACAGTCTATTATAGATCTATTCCTTCTTTCTACAATCCCATTTTATGGTGGAGTTCTTGGTGTTAATTTCCTTATGATTCCTTTGTCATTGCAAAATATTTCAAACTCTTTTGATGTAAATTCTCCTCCTCTGTTTAATCTTAGGGACTTCAAAATCTTCCCTATTTCCTTTTCAACTCTAGCCAATTACCACTTAAACAATTGAAATGCATCAGATTTTTTCTTTAATAATAGTGTAGTCATCATCCTAGAATAGTCAACTACAAATAACATTATATATCTATCTCCTAGGTAGCTTTGCACTTATATTAGGCTACATAAGTCTATATGGACTAGTTCTAGTACTTCTTTAGAAGTGTAGATTTTTCTTTTGAAACTTGACTTGGTCATCTTCCCTAGTTGACATTGTTTGCACATTGTAATTTTAGGCTTCTTCAACTTAGGCAATCCTCTAACTTTCTTCCTTTTGTTGATGCTAATCAGATTGTCAAAATTAACATGACACAACCTTTTATGCCAAAACCACACATCATCAATTCTAACAACAAGACATGTTGTATCTTCCATATCTTACTAAAAAAAATTATCCATTGTTTGTTCACCTTTTCCTATCATATTTCCATCAGTATCATAGATTTTGGCAGTTTTGTTTCCAAATTCTACTCTGCAACCTACATTGTCTAACTATGACTCACTCAACAAATTTTAGTTCAGTCCTTCTACATAGTATGCATTATCACATGAAATTTTCTTTAAGTTTAATTGAACCTTTTCCTTTGATTTGACATGGAGCATCATTTCCAAATCTAACACTTATTCCATCATATTGGGTAAAGGTAATAAACTTACTTTTATCTCCTATCATGTGATGTGAGCATCCACTATCTATGATCCACTTTTCATTCTTGTTCACACAAGTGACCAATGTTGTTACTTCATCTTCATTTGATTCATCCTTCATGGCTATATAAACTACTTCATCATCATTCTCATCAAAATCTTCTTCAATAATGTAGCATCTTTTGCCTTTTTCTTTGTAATCTCTGCTATCATCTTCTCTTTTATCCTTGTACTTGTTTCCTTCTTTTTAGTTCTTCTTCTATGTACACCTTGCAACAATATGTCCTATTTCATTGCAATTGAAACAAATGATAGGGAGCTTGCTTTTGAATTTACCTTTGTCTCTATGGAATATTCTAGCCAATAGTGCTTCTAATTGTTCCACATCTTCCTCATATGTCTTGTTGTCACTGGATGCATGTTTTTCTTTTCTAATATTCTTCTTTGATTTCACCTCGTTAGTATCTTTCAATTATAGCTTAGCCTTGAAAGTAGATTCAATGTTTTCTAGTTTGTAGTTATCATAATTGGACAATTCAAATGCAGTAAGTCTTCCCACTATTCCTTTAAAGGTTAATGTGTTTCTTGGTACACACCTTAGCTCTTGGATGGCTGAGACTAATAGCATCGATGGGAAGCAAGGTTCTTAAGTACTTACTATTTATAGTGTCATCTTCCAAATGACCACCTAGAATCCTTATTGCACTTACCACCTCTTTCATTTTGGAGGGATATTGAGTAGTATTCTTGCCTTCCTCTACTTTCATGTCATCAAACTTTCCTTTGAGGCTTTCTCTCTTTGCTCTTTGAAAATTTTGATCTCATTCATAGATATTTGACAAGGATTTCCACATCTTGAATGTAGTATTACATCCTTTGATATCATCAAATTCAGCATAACTAAGTGTAGAGGCAATCTCCAACATTGCCTAGTTATTCTCCTTCCTTTTGTTCAGGTCATCTACAGAGAGTGGTCCAACTAGATCTACATGTTCCACTCCAATTGAGGATTTTGAATAATTATCTATTGATCCAAGGTGAAATTTCATTAGAATCTACCATGCAATGAAGTTATCTTTGTTAAGCTTTGGAACTTCTCTCTTGGAGATCTTGATTTTCCTACTTCTAGTACCTTCATACTAAATCAATAGATGGCTCAGATACCAATTGTTAGAAATGCTTTAGAATAATTGAGAGGGGGGTTGAATTAGTTATTCAAGATCTAAATGTCCAATTAAAACTTTTTCATCAAATAAAGTGAACCTTCAAAACTATTCATTCATTGAAGCTTAAACTTTCCTACTTAGTAGGTTACTGTAAATCATCATGCAAACATAACACATGAAAAGATCAACACATAACATTGATTTATGTGGAAAACCAAATTGGGAAAAACCACCAGTAACATGCTACTCAAATCTCACTCTTTTGAAGTGATACCCTGTAAAAGGCTACAACACATTGTTAAATGTGACTTGGTTAAAGGATTTAACCACCCTATTAGAAGTGGGCCTAGTTAGAGGACTTTAGAACATTCACTTGGAATACCACCCTATTAAAGGATTTACAAATGTCTATTAAACTAACCTAAGTCCATAGAATTTTTACCCTAATCTGATAGAATTGCTAGAGAGTAACAATAAGGGATTTTGACCTTATTACAATTTATGACTTATCTTGTAGATTTTAAATCACCAATCAACTCTTCATAATTTTCTTCACTTTCAGTCTCTGTAGCTCTTGATAGCTTGTCCTCCTTTCAATCTTTGTCACTTTGAGTCTTCATGCTCGATGTACCAGTGAAATCTTCCTTCTAACCACTTATTGAAGTAGATTCTCTATGCTCTATCCTTCCTTCTCCTTTTGATGTCTTCTCCTTGACACCCTTCAACCACTTTGTAATTTGGCACTCCACCAGCTCTAGCTTCTTGGCCTGTGACACCTTAAATAGAAGTCTAGAATTGCTTTTCCCACTCAATTCTTCCCTCCTTTATTTTTAGTTTGAATGGATTAGGTAGGATTCATTGAATCTAACCCATATTTTTTTCTTCTAGAAACACCATGAAGAATCCTCTTGAATTCACTCAAAAATGATTCACGTAGAATTTTGTGCCATCAACTCATCATCCTTATCCTCCAACTAGTTCACAATATTCAAGGTAGAAAATTTGTCAGCTTAGATTTGGTGAATCTTTGACTTTTCCAATAATGCAATAGCTTGGCATTATTGAAATCTTGGTGCTTAGCACATATTATGTTACTCAAAACCAACTACATTTTACTGATGCTTGACACCTACTGTGGATTTACTCAGCATCCACTAAGTTTTTATGATGCTTGACACCTATTACTTTGCTTGGCACATAAGCATGCTCAACTCCTTCTATATCACTTGACACACACTAGATTTTTCATTTTCTCAACACTAATTGAAAATTTTCTTGGCTTAAACTAGCTTGCTTGACACTCAATATTGAACTTAGTTAAGCTTTGCAGTCAACCTTGTTACAACTTATTCCTCCAATGTTTCTAAGTGTGGCCAACCTTTGTATCTTTAAGTATGTTATCAATACATCATTTAACCATTGTCTTAATTGATCCTTGCACTTCATTACAAAACCATAAATCGACCTTTCCTTTAGGTGCTCTTGTTACATCTTTTTGATCAAATCCTCTTCATCAATCAACTAAGTGATAGTACTTGGATCTTATAAGCAATTGTCATTCCTACAAATAACAGGTTTGACATCAGTGACAAAAAAAATTTGAAAACATTCTTTTAACAACAATCTTCCTTCTTTACAACAATCTCCCTCTTTGATACTAATCCTTTTCAATTAGATTTCCAACAGTTGTATGGTCTTGTTTTATACATTCTATTAGCTTTCTATCCAAGGGTATGATTTTCTTTTTTAGGGGACACTTGGGACCTCTAGGAGGTAGTTTTAGGAGCCTTGTAGCCATGATAACCCTTGTCTACTATTCCCAGCTTACCAATTGCACTTAGAAACCACCAACTGCACCCTTTTAGGTCCCAACTACACCATTGGCATAGTGTGCACTATTTGAGTGCACTTGGGAGGGTAGATTTCAAAATCTCACTTTCTAGGTTTTATTTAGGGCTCATTTCCCCACACTCTTCAACTAGTCTCCAAACTGCACCCAAAAATTAGGAATTGCACCCTTTTGGGCCCCAAGTACACCATGGGCACAATTAACAGTTTTTTAGCACACTTGGCAGCATTCTAAGTCATTATGACCTTCTGGGGCATAATTTTCTCTATTAGAGTGCACTTGGTTCACAAAAGGCACACGTTTCAATTAGAATTTGCATGTAATGTTTTTGTTTTCTTCTAGGACCTAGAGTAGATATTTTTGGGTAAAAGCACAAACCTGTGTCACCCTTTTGTAAAGGAAAAGGTTAACAAAAGTATAACTATTCACCTTTAATGACATAAAATCGATATTATTATTTTGAATTTGGAAATGAAGTAAACTAATTAAAATTGTAGAAATGGATGAATTTTAGGATAAAAAATTTTAATAATTATTTAGAATAAGAATTGATACATTTGCCTAATTTTTATAGATAATTTCTTAAGTGCTTAAAAATACTAAAAATTAGGGATCTAATTCGCACCACAAAATTGTATGCAAATAAACTTATTTCCCTTTGATCTTAGACTATGTTTTAGATAACTTATATATCTAGAACAATCAAAAATAAAAATTGGCTTTAGAACTATATTTTCTATTTTATAAGGATTGAAATTTCAGCTCACCTAAAATGGATAGTTTTCATCTCCCACCACATTTTTCAAAAAAAAACTATTCTAACATAGAGAAAAATGATACATTCTAGAAGAGGACTCTCTCCTCTAGAACATCATATAATTTTTAGATTTTTTTATATGATTTAATAGTTTTTCATTCTCAAAACTGACATCTTTTTCAGTGTTAAAATATGTGGTCCTAGAATTTTTCAATTTCAATATACTATATCTAATTAAAAAACTATAAACTCTACATTGTAATATTCTTGACTCTAAGGTCTATAAAATGATGTTTATATGTTATTAAAAAAATCATAAAATATAGTAAGAGTTATTGAAATGTTACTTTTCTAAAATAATTTTATTTCTTTAGTAATTGGATACAAACTAGTATAAAATATGTATTTAATAGACATTTGCAATTGGAAAAGTGTGAGATCATATATAACTTAGCTAGAATGAATTTATCTAGACCATATGTTTTTAAAAAAATGAATTTTAGATAGAAATACTCAAATTTAGTCATTTTGATAAATCAGCCTAAAAGGTGACACAACTTTGTACTTTTACCCTTTTGTGTTACTGATGGTCTGTTTACAACATGTGGTGATCATTTGATGAAGACATAGTCCTTAAAGACTACTAATGCTTATTTGCAAGATATTTTCAAAGACCCTATGTGCTTTTCAAAACCATGTGTTTGGATTTCATAAATTAAATAACACCTTGTTTGGTGCATAAAATTAACTTTTTCTTTTCTTCTTGGGGCATCTATATTGTTTAAAATGCTAGGGGTTACATGGACATATCCTCTCCCCTCATCATTCATGGATCTTGGGTGTAAGAGAAATCTATATGACTTCTACAGGAAGCTTGCCTTGGACCAAGATACTCAATATTGGGTATGGTAAAGGATGAATTTAGAGTGGTAATAGGTCAAAAGCTAGGTCAACATTCTAGCCACTATATAAAAATCAATTATGGTGAAAGCTATGTTAGCGGTATTGCCATGTGATAGCTCTCCTCTAGTACCCTTGTGGTACATCAAACCCTAGTTCTCAGGGTTGGGAGACCTTTTGAGGAAGTTTATCATTAACTTTTTAAATGGAATACCCTTACTAGAATCTTTTGTTAGTGGCCAAAGTCCTTTCTATCCACTAGCTCAAGGGGTCACCCATGCTTGTGAAGACATCCTACATTCTCGCAGTCCTTAGTAGAGACAACAGTCCCTTGGGAAGTCATGTCTCTTAGGAAATAGAACTTGGTAGCCCCGAGAAGTGAGTTCATTGTAAGGGGGAACCTATGGTGCCAAGGTCCTAAGTTGTATACTCTAGATAAACATAGTTGAACTTTGGTTCAATTAGGAATTCAGTGGATATAGTCCTAAAGCCTAGGTTGTGGTGTGATTATTCACTTTTAACAACAACTATTCTTGTCTTAATGTGTCTTATGCATGTGTAAAACATTAATGAAGATAAAATACAAATTTCAAATTTACAACTTAGATATCAGTTGTACATTGTTAAAACATTACAACCTTGGTAAAAAATTTGCAAACTTTGGTCCAATATATTCAAGACTTAGAAAACATTTCAACTTGTGATCCTAAACATGCTTGGCATAACATAGATTTCATCCTTGCATAGAACCTACTTACATTCACCCTAGTTTGAGACTCATACTTGCATGATATAGGATTCATCTTGCATCCTTTAGTCCTCACTTAGTATCCTTCATCTTTCATATCACATTCATTAGGGTTTAGTGTGCATCCCTTAGTCTTTACATTTCAACCTCAAAATCTGCACTTTGCCTCTTCCATCTTGCATCTTTTCATACCTATCCTTCATCTTACACATTTTAATCATCATTCAATGTGTCCTAAATTTCATTCTAAACCTTCATTCTAGTCTTAGCATTGTCCTCTACTATTTAGCTCACGGTGACATCAATCTAGAAACCCTAGCATTTAAAATTACTTTAGTTTTAGCCCAGTTTACCAACTATGCCTTGAAACTACCAATTTCACCCAAACTAGCCCCAACTAGACCATAGGAATAGTTGGTACTATTTGAGCATGCTTGGTGATCTGAGGACCTAGTTTGGGCTTCCAAATAACATTTAGATGCTTTAAAAGTGTCCTTATGTAACTGGATAGCTTATCTTGTATTAGCATGCCCTAATCTACATTCTGCACCTCCTAGACTTCATTCTACATCTCCAATCCAATCAAAAAATCATCTCTAGCATCCTAGCTTTTGGCAAAGCAACTTGGCAATCACCTAGCTTAGAATCAACAACCTTTCAATCCAGTCTCACAACTATGCCATGAAACTACCAACTGCACCCAAATTAGCCCCAAATGTACCATAGGTGTAGTTGTTACTATTAGAGTGTACTTGGTGCTGTCAAAGTGTATTTGAGCATCTATATGACCATTTCATGCCTCCAAGCTACATTTTGGGACCCTTAAACTACATTTAGAAGCCTCTATAGGTCCTCATTCAACATTTGACCCAAAATCACATGTTGCACCCAAAATCTCATTTTGCATCTCAGGACCTCTTCATATTGCATATCCACTTAGCATGACCATCATTTTGATCCCCATAAACACCATTTTTAACTCAAAACGTTTGAATTTACTCAAAAATCTAAACAAAGTATGTCTTAGAGTATCTCCTAGTGTTCATGGATGATGGATCTTGACTAGTCCTTTGGTCTTTTTTGTTATATTTCTTCGGTCAAACTATATCTATGTCTTGATAGATTTGACCTTGTCATCTTTATCAACTTGATCTTTTTTTCTTTTATAGCTTTTTTGTCAAGATCCAATGTCCATCTTCAAAGGGTTAAACTCCTAGACAAAATATTTTCCAAAGATTTCACCTAAGTTTAAAACCTTGCATATACCCTTATTATTCATATTACTAGTCTCCCTAAACATCATTTTGACTTTACCTAGTGGTATATCCCACCTCATCTTGCATTATTCAAAACCCTAACATCATTCCCACTATCAAACCCTATCAACTTTTCTATCAACCAACTTGTCTCCTTGGCAAATTATTCTCATTTTGCATATCCCAAACATCATTATCATCCCTAGCACATCATTCCTCACTTAGTCTACCTTGCATACATCAACCTCTAGCATCATTACCAAGTCCAAAATCCAACCCTACCCTTCATTTTGCATACTGTAACCTTTATTTTGCATACTCTTTAGTCAAAATCCCAAAACATCATTTACATTTGCATTCGCATAATTTCCCTAGGACATTTGCATATTTCATACCAAAACCTACTTCATTTGACACTTTCCTATGTTTCTTAACATCCCAAAACACCTAAAAACCCAAGAAACACTCATATCTTGCATACCTACATCCTAATTATCAAATATTGACCTATTTTACCAATTGTACCCCTGAATTACCAACTGGACATTTCAAGTGTGTAGTTGGTAGTTTTAATGCGTATTTGGTAGTCTTAGAGTGCACTTGGTAATTAGGGATTTCATACTAGCTTCTATAAACCTAATTTGTACTTCCATAGCCTTCATTACATCCCAATACCCTAGAAAGCACTCAAAATCACTCATATAATTCATATTATGTATTTTAGTCACCCTAGAATCTCTGTTTACCAACTACATACCTTCTACTTACCAACTTCTTACCTTCAGGGCCCTAAGTGAACCAAGGGTGCACTTGGTATTGTTTGAGTGTAGTTGGTATTTTAGGTGCACACTTGGGAGAATCCATTTAGGTTTTTCTCTACCGCATTTGCATCCTTAGGTATCATGCTAGCACTCACTAGGACATAATCATCTTAGAGAATCGAATAACTTTATCAACCCTTGTTTTCTGAAGTGCAACACAACCAAAACCCCATACAAGACAAAAGAAGAGCTAAAAAATCCAACAAACATTTGACAAAGACCAAATCAAGGCATTAAAACCATTACTTATGGACCCCTTAAACATGTATCCGCAAGATCACCATAATCAAGAGATGACACAACAAACCCTAAGCAATGCACCTACTATGAGGTTTCCTTCAAACACTTCCCTTACACATGGGATGGTTCAATAGAGTCCTAAATTTGAACCTATATTCATGTCGATACCACCCAGAAGTGGAAGTGTACCAACCACACCTAAGGATGAACAAACACACTCCTTTGAATTAAACAAACCCAACACAAGTACCTTCAACTCTAATACATCAAAGACACAACAAGGTATTGTAGACCTAAGTGATGTCTCTAAAACTAATTATGACATCATTGAATAAGAAATTGGTAGGGCATGTCAAGACAAACATTTCCATAATAACTTCAAACTTTTGGCAGCCCAAGAAATTGTCAAGTTTAATCCACATTGGGAGGGCCTAAGTCCAAACATCAAACTAGCACAACAATTGAAAACGTACAACCCATGATCAATTTGGACTTCGATAAGGGAAAACAACCTTTGGAGTTTTCAAACACAATAATGGAAACTATAAGGTCCCATCAAGAATGAACCCTTGAAATCCTCCAAAGTACATTTCAACACATCAACATTAATCCCTTGTTTGATGAACCACAACCAATAAAGGGAAACAAAACTCTTCCTAAGTATCCCAAAAGGGTGTTAAAACTTTATCTCAATAACATGATGCAACAACAAGATGTTCCTAAGGGGACTTGTACTCTAGGGATACCAATCATACCTCCTTTCAAGGAAAATCAACAAAGCACACCTTTGCTCCTAATTCTACCAAATGTTATGAAGCCTCGCACAGGTACACCATATGAAACATCAATTGCAACAATATCTATTAATGTACAAAGGAAAAGTCTTATTGACATTACACCTATTCCCAAAAGGAATGCACCTCATTATCAAATCAATATGATATCCTGAGGAGAAACCTATAACACACAAAGGTACCAAAACAACAAAACTAACGTGATGTTCAATTCTAAAGGACATAACTAGCTACCCTGACCACATCAACTTGCAATAGTACAAGGACTTAATATGTCCAACACACATTCATAGTAACATAAACTACAATAACAACCTCAAGTGGTTCAAGCATCCAACGTCCCTAACACTCAACCCAATGTAAATCCACTTGACTTACATGCAATGTACCAACAAAAATTCCAACAATAACAATCTATGTTTGCTAAACAACAAGAGCAATTAAAACAATAGTTAGAATACCAAAGATGGCTTGAGAAACAAATTGTGTATCAACAATATTTGCTACAACAACAACATATGCATCAGTAACCCTAACAGATACCTCTACAAAAATAATCACACACGTGGTCTCACATACAACACAAAGAGGTATCCCAAAAATAACCAAAAAAAGTGGCACAACAACAACACATGGTACATCAAACGTAGCTGATCCTACAACAAGTCCCACATCAAATGCCACAACAAGTACCCCAACATGTATCATAATAGGGATCATTTTGTCTTTTAGGTACTAACATACCTCCACCACCTAGTGACACATCACCACTCATTAGTTAAAAATGTTAGAACAAAGTAGACATAGTTCTTGCCACAAAAAATAGTCTACTCATAGACAAAAAATACTTGAAGGGAAGACTATTATGCAAAACCCTAATGAAGAGTTATTACAGCAATTCAAACAACTTTACAAATAATTTGAGGCATTGGGAGTCCAAAAGAAACTAGCTCTATATACAGAAAGGGACCTACATCCTAATCCATTTGATAAAGGTCTATATATGCCTCCATTCCCAAAATACTTTGAGGCTATAAGATTCAAAAAATACTGAGGAAAAGGTAAACCCATTGATCACATCCAAGAATTCTATGCCACTTGTACCGAACTTAGTGATCAGCCCACTTACCTCATGAGATTGTTCCCCCATTCTCTAGGTGGGCCCACACTTGAGTGGTACTCCAAAATTCCTGGTAGTATCTAATCTTGGTTAGAACTAGTAGACAAGTTCATCTCCCACTTTTCTTTTAACATTACAAATTAGGTGACAATTTTTTATTTGTTCTCAACTAAACAAAAAGGAGAACCATTTATCACTTTCTTACTATGTTGGAGAAGCTTAGTCTATTAATGGTCACTAGACATCCCTGAAGAACACCAAGTTAATTTGTGCATTGAAAACCTAGTCCCCAACTTAATATATGAACTCAAAATCAAAAGTCCAAGCACCATTTCTAAACTAATGAAAAAATGGGTTAGCATTGAAGATGCTCTTATCCATAAGGGAATTCTCAAGATGAACAAGGAAAATACAAACAACAACTCATCCAATGACAAGTAAAACTTTTTCTCCAAAAATAAGAATATGACCAATGATGGCATTGTGGATGCACGTACAATTAGCACATCACAACCTCAACTAACTTTGAAAGATGCAAACTGTATGAATTCAAAAAATCCTAGTCATACATCACCTCAACAATAGGAAACTAAGATTTCCACACAGGATGGACCTCAGGGACATGCTAGAACAAAAGATAGAAAATTCACACCATTGGACATACGTCTTGAAACTACACTTCAACAATTACTTAGTAATAACTCCCTATAGTTACCCCATTCAAGGTTGAGCCACTAACTAAAGTGTCTTGTTGGGATGAAAAAAAATTATGTGATTACCATCACACCAAAGGACATAAGACCTCATCATGCTTCCAACTAAAGCATGCAATACAAGATCTTATTGAATGATGGTGTAATCATAGTCAATCCATCACTACTAGCATCCACATATGATCACACTATCTTCAAAGATCCATTGGGTAATCATGACAAAGAGAAACCCTCCATTTCAAACTCAAACTCACAAGGTAATGCGAATTACACATGCACCAAATATGACTACACCATCAACTATTTCAATGAGTCAGATTCCTACATATCCACATTCACCTTCAAGGCTAAAGACCCTGGTTGCACTATTTCTACATGCCATACCAAGATCACCCCACCCAGAGCTCCATCTAGACCTATTGCCTCTACTAAACCTACAACCCTTAGTATACCTACTACTCCTACTTCATCTAATTATAAACTTATTGAATAGCTTGTCAAGACCCTCACACAAATATCCATCTTGGACCTACTACGTGGATCTCCCCAACATTAGAAGATTTTGGATCAAGCCCTTAAAGAGTTAGTAGTCCTAGATAACATTGATGTTTCCCAATTTCAAGCCATGGTGGGGAGCCTATCTACATCACAACATATCACCTTTTCCCCTCAAGATATTCGTAAAGACAGACCCAACCACAATGATCTTCTTCACCTTGAATTTTTTTTCTAAAATGTTAAGGTTAGATGTGTCTTGAAAGATGGAGGAGCCGAGCTAAATATCTATACACTTAAAGTAGTTAATGGTTTGGGTTATTCAAAAGATGATGTGGATCCCTCTCAAAGAATCACAATAAAATTTTATGATGATGGTGAACACTTCTCTACAAGGATCATCATCTTACCTATTAGAGTTGGTCAAACTACTGAGTATACTTTATTCTAGGTCTTAGATATAAAAATGAACTGCAACATGATACTATGACACCCTTGGATCCATGCTATGAAAGCAGTACCCTCTACATATCACTAGTGCTTAAAATTATCCTATAAAAATGTGGAGGTTACTATCCTAGGTGATCTAGATCCTTTCTAGTTTTGAGCTAATTTGAGAGATGCTACTACATACCAAGTCCCACCAAACAATGAAGCAAAACCCAAAGATTCCTCTAAATATGTGGATACAAATATACTTCTCAGTAAGGCCAAGGAAAAGCTAAATATTGAAGAAAAATTGTGTGGAGAATACTTTATGTCCTAAGTATCCCACATTAGGAAGTCACCACTTTCTCCCCAATCTTATGGTAAATCACAACTTATTCAAGAACAACATTTTAAAATTAGCACAAAAAATGCCACTTCCATGAATAAGAATACATCTATATGTATCGAGAAAGAAAAAGCGAAACAAAAACCCACTTTGGTATCTCCTAACAAGTATGGAACTAGGTTTACTATCATGTAGAAATAAGTCTATGATGGCTATAGTGGTCTTGGATATCAAAAACAAGGAATAATTGAACTTATCACTACAAAAGTGAAACCTCCTAGTTTAGGGCTTGGATTCAAATCATTGTGAATAGGTCCTCCTAGTACTATGTTACCTATGTGTAAGACTATAGATGTTTTGAATGATGAAAAGACATTTGAGGATATCTAACCTAAAACCAATAGTCCTCTAGCTTCTGAGCATAACCCCAATGACACCACTAAATCAAATACCCATATATCTACCTTCAACCAAAGTTTGTTCAACACTGATGATGACATCCCCTCAAGTAATCCTAAACTACTGGGTTGGGACCAACATGGACCACCAATTTTTGATCCATTTGACAATGATGATGCTCTTGCAATAGACTTTGAAATCTATGAAGGCATTATGATTGAGTAATTTTTACTAAAGTGATACATTGGCATATTTTTGGGAGCCAACTCCACCTTCTAGTTTCAAAGAAAAAAGAGAAAAAAGGACAAAAATAAGTCTCTTGGTGAAAACCTAAAGGTTCCATTAGACCGTGAAAATCAAAAGCTAAGCAGCTCCCAAGGATACAAGATAAAGAAGATGATGTCATTAATATAAGTGTTCCAGTGTTAAACATACCACAAAGTCCTTTTTAACTCTCTCGATCAAGCTTCATGTGTAAGGTCATTGGTCTCAATCCTCTCAATCCTCCCTTCTATCCAATTGTTTATCCCTAAATCTAGCTACCTAATTTTCCCAAAACCTAAGATCAAATCTTATCCAAAAACCCTTTGCATATTTCATCATTAGTGACCACCCATACAAAGAATCCTTTGAACCATTTATCCTTAGATGCCTTGATTCACAAGAGATAGACACTATCTTACATATGGTACACAATGGTATATCTCGAGGCCTTTCTAGTGGTTTGATCTTAGCTATAGATTTGGAACAACTCCTATGTAGTTATGGTCAGTTGTGGGTTTGGAGATTATTAGCTAGCAGCACCAACAATAGATTTCTTCTTAGTATTCATCTATAAAATTCTTGATTCTATCTAAAAGTCCTAAAAAATCAAAAAAATGGCAAGAAGCCCTGAAAAAAGAAAAGAAAAAAGTGAAAAAAAGTCACAAAAAAATGGATTCCTTAATGAAAACCTAGCAAACAAGCATCTTGGTATGAAAATTTGAGTCAAGAGAAAAATTTCACCCAAAAGTGAAAACTTGGCAAATAGGTACTTTGGGCTAGTACCATAGTGAAAATTTGGCAAACAAGCACCATGTATAATTAGTTGTTGCTCCTCCATCTATTGGGATTCTATCTGGTTTATCCCCTTTTATCATTCCTTGATCATATCCTTCATATTACAAGACATCCCTAGTCCTTGGCCATGGCCTATGAATTGGTTAATGTCCATTGTTATCTTACCTAAAGCATCACCAGTCTGTACATACTCTATCTTCGGCCTTTGTACATAGTCTGTGTCTTGTCTAGGGGAAAATTACCTATATGGTGCATAAGTTTGAACTTGAACTGGGGGCATATCCCTAAACACTTTTGATCTATTGGAATTATTGCATATCAGATTGAAGCTAATAGTTAAAGTCCTTTATGATCCTGAAAAATCCTGAAAACTAAAATATGATCCTAAAAAAATCCTAAAAACTCAAATATGATCTTGAAAAATCTTAAAAATTCAAATATGATCTTGAAAAAACCACTAAAAATCACAAAACATCCTAAAATAATAGTTAAAAATTGTAAAATGTCCTAAAAAATCCCTAAAAATCATAAAATGACTTGAATTAAATCCTAAAAATTATAAAAGTTCCTAAAGAAAAATGTCATACAAAAACATCAAATATCCCCAAAAACCCTAAAAAATTACAAAACCCATAAAAAATTTGTAATAAAACTTGTGCATAATCATCCATTTTGATTAACCACTTGCACTTTTGTAGACTACAACTCAAAGAACTACACTTCAACGACAATCACACCTATCTAAGCAACGTGAACCAATAATTAATCCAACATGTCACTATGAACCTATCAACTGAATCAACAATCACAACCATCACATGGTCAACCTATCAAATACTATCTAGAGACTTAAAACACTAAAAGACAAGTAATAATGGACAAGAATAGCTACTGGCTCATGTTGTTTAGTGAGTGATTTATTTATTTATTTCTTCGATCATGTTCCTATGCAACTCGATGATATAAACTAATCTATGAGTGTAGCTGGGATGGTTCATGGTCATTTTTTGTTTTTTTTCTATTACAATGTACCTTTGAGAGTCTAGGGCATGTATATATGCCTTAGGAAGGAAAAGTTCATTTTGTGTTTGCATTGTGCTTGTTTATGTAAAAGGTTTGCATTTTGCACTCTAGCCCTTTATGCCATGATGCATTGCATTCTATTTGCCATATCAAAATAAAGCTCCATTTGAAATATAGTGCACTTTACAAAAGAAAAAGTCTTCCCATCATACTAACAATTCCTCATCCCATCTCCTCCATCTTCTATGTCTTCTTCATCCACCGCCTTGGTCTCATACTCTGATACATCAAAAGCATTGTTGCCCTGCATTCCTACATATGTCAAAAGTCCAAAATGATCCAAAGAAATACATATTTGCATAAATATGGAATTTATATTATCTTCACATTTCATTTGCATTCATTTGATATCATTTACATTTCATTAGGCATTCATTCATGAGAAAAACATGTGACAAACATAAAGATACCATTTTCTAAGCATAACACATGATAAAGCAATGCATGATGCCATCATGTAAAAGACCACATAGAAAAATATAAATGCATCACTATAAAACATATGCATAAACCATCTCATATAGTCATCATAACATAGTTGCATCTCATAAGTGCCTCAAAAAGTATTAGAGTATGTTATTATGGTTTACATCAATACTAGCCAATAAGCGTGAACCATGAAAGAGCATAATAGAAAGCCAAAAATTGAAATAGAGAAGCCCCTCTATACATGAGAATGTTAGTGCCACCCTATGATGTTTTTAGCCTTGTAGCCTCTATTTGGCCTCAAGAAAAATCTCTCTACTATTTGTGGTGGCCTCATCAGCCTCATCACCCTTGCAGTACTTTTGTCTTCTATGTTTGATGTGAGTGATATCTCAATGCACATAAGCTCACTACTCTCTTCCCTAGTGGCACTACCCTCTCATACTGATCCCTCTAGCATTGTGTCTCCATATGAGCCTTGGTCACCATCATAGCCATCTCTTGGAAGTTTGCATCTTTAATCTAGCTAATGGACTCCTAGGACTCTTGCACTACCCTCTTTACCCTGTGTATTGTGGCATCTCTCTCTACCATAGCCTAATCCCTCTTTACCATCACTACATCCCTCTCTCCTATCACTACATCCCTCTTTGCTACAAGACAGTATAACTAACTTTGGAGACCTTTGATCACCTCCATCAATTCTAACTAGCTAGGCCCTACCTATATTGGTACTAGTGTCCTTGCAATGTAACTCACTAGATCTCCCTCCACATCCATTGGAGCTACATCCACACCTATGTCATCCTCATCACCTCCCTCACCACCATTATCCCCAACCTCCTAATAGTCATCCCTATCCTCTCCCCCATCACCACCTCCATCACCATCCCCACCCCCACTATCTCCACCCTCCTCATTATCATATCCCTCATCCTCTCCCTTAGCATCATCATCATCAGCCTTTACATCATCCTCATCTCCCTCCTCCCCATCATCATCCTCATCTCCTCCCTCCTCATCATCACCCTCAACTCCTCCCTCCTCATCCTCTCCTCCATCCTCCTCCTCATCATCATGCTCCTCATCCTATCTACTTGAGACCTAACTAATGGTACTAGTACTATCAAATTTATCAAGGGCCTCAGACAATGTTGTGCAAGCCATCTATCATATGCTACTATCATTCATACATCCACTACATCTATTTTTTCTCCCCAGATCCTTGGCTATAACTCCTCTAGCTATGTATATGCTACCTAGGTCTTGATAGGTGCTCACCACTCTGGGGCCTCTACTCTAGACTATGTAAATAATCCTAGACCTATCGGTACATCTTGTATCTCACCAAACTATCTATGTACCTACTCTAGTAGGTACATTTCTATCACTATGCACCTAATCACTATGAACCCTATGAGATAGAACTCCTTCATGTAGTACAATAGGTGAATATCCTCATCATCCCATCTGGGGCAATCTCTATAAGGTCTCTAGATGAACTACATCATAGTGTCTAGTTGATGCCAAAAGTACCTCATATATCCTAGTGGTCCCCATGCTAGTACAACTATATAACTATATGCATATGGCTTGTCCTCTACTAGCTCCCTCTCAACAAATGGTTAGAATAATGCATTGTGCTCATAAGTCCAAATCTATAATAGTGTACCCTTGGTACTAAATGTCAGCCCACCTTTGTATGCCACCTGATGTAGATACTAATACAACATCCCTAAGATGCATGTGGCCCAAGTAAACATAGTCCCCTCCATAACCATCCTCTCTAACACCTAGCCCCATCTGATGATAAATCCATGTCCTTGCCTATTTGACATCAATAGCCAACTGATCACCTAGTAGATCACCACTATCAACTACTCATGGAGTGCCACTAATAGGTCCCATCCAATCTCATTACTATAGATATTGAGCTCTATATCTACACATCTAAACAATTAGTATAATACTGCTTGCCCAGTCATCAGGTTATATACTGATAACTCCCAATGAATTAGTATCCTTACGATGCACCATACATCCTTTAGGGTTATTATATCCTCTCCTATCAAAAAATGGAATGAACCTATCTTTTAGTGTCATCTCTTGGTTAATACTATTAGTAGAGCTTTGTTACCCCTCACCTCTAGCATAAATGTAATATGATATAAACCAAGACCAGCCAAGATCCCTTGCTCACCAACTATCATCTTGTGATGTAACATAAGACTCCATAGCCTATGTCCCCTTGATAGCTCCTCTTTAATAACCATATAACCTATGTCAACCTTCTATGGTTTTGTATCTAGTTTACCCTACCTTTCACACAAGTTTAACCTAGTTTGACTAAGTTGACTTATGTTTTCAACTCTTTCTAGGGTTTTGAACATGTTTAAGAAGTTTTGGTTCATTTTTGAGCTCATTTGCATCATCTTAACCCTATCCCTATTCATCCATCAGCCTTTTTCCTCCATCAGAGCTATGTTTGACTAGGTTTGACATTTTTCTAACCATCCTAGCCTCAGCTAACCTATTTTTTCAACTCTTCCTAGGGATTTGAACATTTGGTCCAAGTTTTGGGTTATTCAAAGTCTGTTTGACCCTTTTTGGCCCTTTACATTATTCTCTGTCAGCATTTACCTGAGTTTGACCTACATCTACCCTAAATTTGACAAAGTTTGACCACTTTAACCACCTTTGACTACATCTTAAAACTTTTCTAGCATCCCCCTAGGTTCATGTTAGTCTACCCCAAGTTTTAGGTTGATCTAAGCCCATCTAGACCCTGTTTTGAGTCCAAGAGTATCCTAGGGCATAATATGGGACCCCAACTATGCCCATGGCACACTTGGTCATACCAAGTGCTCTCAGTGCACACTTGGGCTTGCTAAGTGTGCCCACTATGTAGCTAGTTTTGTTTTGGGCCTAGTTGGGATGTTTGAATCCCTTACCTAGCCCTAGGACCCTTGTTTGACCATGTTTGACCATGACTGACCCTTAAGTGCCTAATAAAGCATAGAAAAGCATGAAAAATAGAAAAGTATAGAAAAGCACAAAAAGTAAAAATAAAACTATGATGTACTCATCAAAGGTGATACATCTACTTGTTGTCAATAGGTATGCACTCATTTGCCATGGTGTTACTCCCTAGGTAGCCGATCCATTTTGCTTGCTCCAGAGTTCCATTCTCCCAAAAGTGAAGGTAAAAAAGACTTTCAAAACCCTCTCTAAGCCCTTTTTTAGTTTTTTTATATCTAAATGGATGTGTAAGAGGCCTTTCCTAGGTTGGTTGTGATGTGCTTTTGCACTTCGAAGCCCATAACTTCCACATTTTAGCTCTAATTTCTAATCTATCAGTTGCTATGGTTTTTTTTTTGTCATTGTCAATGAAATTGACCTATCATATGTGTATGTTGATCAATTTCTTGAGGGGACACAAATATATACCACCATTACTAGGGCATTCTATTATGTCTTTTTCATTAGCATTCTTTGACACAATGCTCTAAATCAAATTGTATTAAAGAGGGGCAAAATGTAGATGCTCAAAAATGAAAATTTTTGTACTAAGTGATCTTGTTTTCTCAATTCACTAACTCCAATCTTTTGGCCAACTTGATCGTGTCTCAAACAGTGTCTGTCATCATTTTTATCCTCTTTTACATTAATTTCATATCATTTCAAAACCATTTCAAATCAACTCAAAACTATTTCAAATCAACTTAGAATCACCTAGAATTAGTCCTAATCAACCAAAAATGTTTCAAACACCCCAAATAAATGATCATTTGTCCAAATCCTAGGTATTGTTCTGGCTTTTAAAGCCTTAGAAACCTATCAATCTATCAAATCTTATCAATTTGACCTTAGTATTGTCATGGCTCTTAGTACTAGGTCAAACTATCATTTACATCATCTGATCTTTGACATTGTCAAGTCTCTTAATGTTAGATCATAGCATTATCAACCATTTAATAATATTGACAATGTTTGTCGATGTTATTATGATCAAACCTATCAACCAATCTCGATCTTGTAGCATTTTACAATGCCAGTTAAATGTTACATATCTTTAATTCATGTCATGTGTCCTTGGTATGTTATCAATTTTGATCAATCAATCAATTTTACCATGGCTTTGGTCTATCCATCATCATGCTAGTCAATCTCCATTATCATCACATTCCATCAAAGGATACTATCATACTTATTTAATCAAACTGATCAATCATTTACTAAATTTCTCTATAGGATTAAACAAGCCATAATTTAATCCTATGTCAATTGCATTCATCTTTCATCTTGTATTACTAATAATTCTTCTTAACTAACCTTATGAATTAATTAATTTTATTAATTAATTGATTCATTATTCTTGAACCACAGAAATTCTCAATTTCCTAAGTTCCATTTTTCACCATTAATTCCAATTTTTACTAATTTCTATTGTGTGAAATAATGAATTTTTAAATAAAATATTCCACATAATATTGACATCATCATGACACATGGGTGTGACACCTTGAGGATTCTCGATTAATACTTGGCTAAGATATGTCATGATCCATATATTCTCATTCCTTATGCAAGTCTATATTTGGCTCCCTTGTCATAGATTCTTGGCTTTAAGTGGGTTTGAGGTGTCATATGATGCATCATAGATTCTCAACCATATTTAGCCATGTTTTACTTCCAAGTGTCATACAATCCTACACATGGCATCTTGTGTCATATGTGTCATGGATTCTCGAAGGAATCACTTGTCAAGTTGCATATCCAAGGTGACAATTCCAATGCTCTCATCTTCTATATTGATTATAAAATGAGCATTCTTTCTCTCATTTCCAGTCCCTAGCTTCTTGGATTTTCAATCTTGATCTCACACTAAAATCACATCTTCCAGCATTCTCATAGCATCATCATTACCATAGGATTTTTCTTCCTAATTGTGTGTATTATAGGCAATTTGGAGCTACATCATATGGAGATGAAAGAAGGACATGGGAGCTACAAATGAAAGAGGGGGTTTCTAAAATTTTATTGCTTCCTTTTTGTTTATTTGGCTTTCATGGCAGACTAAAGGGTGGTAATATATGTTTAGTGAGTTTGTGATTTACTCATAGTATGTTAGAAATTAGCCCATTTTCTAGTCCCACAAATGGTTAGATCTTGAGGACTCATGTGGTTCTTGGTTATTCGCATGGTGTATGAAGATGGTTCTTGATGGTATGTAGAGATGGTTTTTCTTCATGGTGTGTGGAGATGGTTGCATCTTGAGGACTCACAAGGTTCTTGGTAAAGGTGTGGTTTATGCTTTCATTTGACATGTTATCCTTGGAATTAGGATGATTTCATTTTAATATCCTCTTGATATGTGTTTATAATTGTGACATGTTATAGTATGTTCTTATGGAGCATGTTATCTCTTTGGTTGAGATGATTAGACCATGTTGTCATGTTTATGTTCTTGAGACCATTGTTGGAAGATTAACATTGATCTTGGTTTAGTTTCTTTGTATTGAATACATTGATCATAAGCTAGATACTTCATGATATTGCTATGTTGCATTTGGAGTTGGCATGGATTGATTGATTATAGGTGCTCACGGATACTTAAAGACAATGGTGATGCTGATTTTTCTTACATTAGAGAATTATTTACTAAGATAGTTATTAGGTTTCAACAAGAAGTCTGAGGGGTATTCACTTGATATGGACTTGAGAGGAAATTTTTCTTAAATGAGTCTTGGTTGGATACTTGGATATCTTCATGAGAATTCTTATTCCCTAGTCTTGGTCTATTGGGAAGTTTGCTACTTGAGAGGTATAGCCCATTATTTCTCTTAGTTGCATTATGTTTATGCTTGTCTTTCATGGATATGGATCTTGAGCTATGGTACATGAGTTAGTTCTTGAGGGTTCATTTGAAAGATGGTTTAGCATTGGTTATCTCCATTTTCATATGTTTTTATGCTGGTTAAGTTTGGAAAATGGTTCTATATTGGTCATATTCCTCAGTTTAGGAATGGTTTATGAGTCTAATCTTCTTGTGAGAGGCTTACATCCATGATTATTTATATGGTATGGTTTGGGTGTTATTGAGGCTTCTTTTTGGGGTTTTATGGAGAAGATCATACTTGTACAGTTTACATACAAAGGTGTGTGTAGAAGGACGTGATATAGGCACGATTTCTTTTTGGTCTTGGTTATCTTCCTAGATGTTCAGTTTTACTTACATTGGATTTTAGATTGGTTAGAGATTGTGATCACTAGTTTTTACTTGTGTATGTCATGTGAGATATGACATAGTTATTCCTTTATCTCTTTCCTCTATTATTTGTGGAGAACATGGGAGAGCATTGAAGACTTGTTATGATAGTTGTTCTTGTAAGTTATTGGTTTGTATATTGTGGATGTCCTTGAGACTACATGGATTCACTTCTTTAAGATGTTGTGAGTGAATTGGTTATAGATTTGACATTATCTTTTGTAGTGAGAGCTTCTTGGTATATATGTGATAGGTATTTCTTTGCAAAAGGATACCAAGGAACAAGAGCAAGAGGCTACTAAGGAAGAAAAGAAAGATGATGAGGAAAATAACCTAGTCAAGATTGTTGTAGTAGTAATAGCCTCACTTCCTCATTCTCCAAGAAAGGTATTGACAACATCAAGCATGGAGATAGCCTCTACAGGATTGATTGTGACCAACACTCAAAGCACAACTAGCCAATCAATCTTTGCACCAACTCAGTTGAGTACATCATTGACTAAAGTGAAATCCACTTTATCTACTGAGCTATATACACCTCCCCCTTCTACCATGTTGGCAACATTAGTTTTGGATAAATTAGTTTTGAATTCATCAATTTTGGCTACTACAAGTATTACTTTAGGTATTTCTACAATAAGTGCAGTATAAGTTTTATACCTAGTCCTAGTATGTCTACTATTATTTTTATTTTGGGTACACAAGAAATAACTACAAGGATAGCTGAGACAAAGGCCCAATAAAGAAAAAAAAAATTGGGTGAAGGAAAGGATATGGAGGAAGAAATAAACCTAGATGAGGATATTGTAATTGCAAATTGGGACATTTCAAAGCTCACTCCAGACCAAATGCAAACATTTGGTGAAATCCTCCAAAATAAAGTCAAGTAGTAGAGGCTTATGGAAGAAAGACATATGGAATTTAAAATCATTAAAGATGTAAAGAATATTTTGGTGGAGGTGGTAGGTATAGAGGATGATTCTTCATAGCCAATTTTGTATCAACTAGCAGAGGCAGTTCAAAAGTTTAATGAAGATATAGATGGACAAGATAAGTTGTTGTAGAAGGTAGAAGAGAAGTTTTAAAATAAAGTGTTGGAGTACATTTCTCAACAAATTTCTATTTATCAAGTAGAACTCTCTACCGTTTTGGGTTCTCTAGAAACATCTTGTACTAATGTGTCATCAATTTTTGGTAAGCTATGTGATGTTCCAAATTTTACCAAGGAAATAAAGGACAAATTATCCAAGATAGATGAAGACCTCAAGGAAAGTTCTCAATAGCTATAGCATGACCCTAGTTCAAGCCCTATACATTTCATTAAGATTAATTTTTTGACTGAGTTATAGGTAGAATTGCTTAAGGAAGAGGCCAAAATTAGATGTACCTTAGTAGATATTTAGAACATGATTCTTCCCAACATGGATGCACTTTAGAAACATATTGCACATTCCAAAGCCCTCATCCATGACAACAACTTCTCTATAGCAAACCAGATTATTGAGTTCTCAGTAGAAGTGCAGATTGCACTTCACACATGTAAGGTCTTGCAAGACAATTGGGACAAAATGTTGGCTATAATACTTAAGGTACATTTAGAATTTTTGTCTCATTTTTTCATTAACATGTAAATATATAGAATAAATCTTTAGAATTGATGTCAAAAAGGTAGAGTATATAGTATGAATAACAAGGTATAGAGAAGATATGGAAATAGTAAGTTATGGGGGAGAAAATGCATTGTAGAATTGATACATAAGTTGTAAAGGAAATGTGGGAGATAGATGTGTACAAAAAAGTATATTGTATATAGCAAGGAAATGTACTCAGATGTATAGTATACTATATAGGAGCCTTACCATGTATAGATGTATATATACAAAACCAATTTTGAAAAATATCAAAAATAGCATACTCTACTAAGTCAAGAATCACTAGGTGATGGAAAAAGGTATTCAGGAAAATTTTTGAATTCAGTTTTGGCTGATAAGTTTTTTTGTCACTAATGCCAAAGGGGGAGATTGTTGACATATCAGTCAAGCTTTTTATTAGTGACATACACTTATTTAGATTGTAAGTATCTACCAAGCTTATTGTATAGTTAATAGTGTTTGCCAAGCATTTTAGTTGTTGCCAAGTTCTACAGTTACTACCGAGTCCTTTGGACAAATTCTAGTATTTACCAAGTAGTTATAGTTAGTGTGAAGATCAGTAGTGTAAACTGAGCATCCTAGTGTATGTCGAGTTTACCAATAAAAATTGAGCTATGCAGTGCTTACCAAGTTTGTAGTTTATGTGATGCAAGTATAGTGTTAACCAAGCTACTCAATGTTAGCCAAGTGACAGTTTATACTGAGCTTGAGGTGATAGTGTTTATCGAGCTATGCTAAGGTAAACAAGTGATTCAGTTTATATCAGGAGTTTCATAGTATCTATTGAGTCACCAATCTAGACCAAGTTCAAGACTACTTGAAAGTGATTAGTATGGACCGAGCTTCTACATCTACCAACTACATGATGATGTTGAGCATTGATAGTGGATGCCAAGTATCAAAACTTTTCCAAGTTAGTTTTTAGAGCCTAAGTGTCTACATTTGAGCCAACTTTGTAATATTCATGTAAAGTTTTATAGTGGTCACTTTTTTAATTTGTATAATTGGTTTGGTATATATGTGGTGTATTGTATCACGTCTAAGAAAGCAAGTATGCATTAATGTAATAATCAAGAAAGAGTAAAGAGTACAAATTACAAAGCTACAATAGTATAAGGAGTAGAAAAGATTCATCTATCATAGCATGGTGATTTGTACACTTAAAGGAATCTCATTTAGAAAACCAAGTTGTAGATTAGAGATCAACTACTATTTCATCCTAATAGGTGGATCAATCAAATCCTTTAACAAAGTAGACCTAACAAACTTATGTAAATCTCTTTACTAAGTGCATACTTCATTGTATGTTTGTAAATCTTTTCACAAGGTAGACCTAGCACTCCTTATTGCTCCTAATAGGGAAGATCATTAGAAGTGATCAATGTAAGCCTTAATAGGACAACTTTATACTAAAGTATTAAAGCTTGTGGGTATCACCCCCACCCCTATTTTACTTTCTATTTGGAAAGTTTCTAGGTCACCAAATCTTTGTGTCAAAGTGTTATGAATACTCTCATATTTTCAATTTCTTATGCATACTATTAAAGAAAATTATATGTGAAGGATTAAATGTTGGAATGTTGGATCAATAGTTAAAATAGTAGAAGTTTTAGAAGTTACTAATTCACCCCTCCCCTCTTAGTAATATGTCTTTGTTAAGAATATTTCCAATAATTGGTATCAGAGCATTATGGTTCTCAGAAGAAAGTTTAACAACTTGAACAAAGATCAAAGCCATGGAGATATTCAAACTTGACAAAGCTACTAACAATGAGAAGATAGATTTGTAAATGGCTATTATATAACTCAAGAGATCAAAGGAGAAACTCTCTCAATCCTTGAAAAGAAGCAAAGAGCTTGCAATTAAAATGAATGATTATCTCTACATTGAAGAAAAGATTGAAGATCTTCATTCAAGCAATTCAGATGAAGCAATGGAAGAAATCAAAGAACTCCTAGAAAAGAATGGTTCACTACAAGAAGAAGTAAGAAAACTTAGAAGAGAGCAAGAAATTCAGTCAGTAAGGCTATGTGAAGTCATGTAAAAGAAAAACAAGATAGCATAAGAGATAGAAGGAAAGAAAAATGAAATCTAACACCAATCCCTTTAGCAAGTAGACTTCATTGATTAGCTATCCAATGAAAATAAAGAAATCATGAGCCTAAGATCTAAAATGAAAGATTGAAAAATGAACTAAACTCTGAAAGACAAATCAATGAAAGAATGATGAAATCCCAAGCAGACATGAATTCGTTGAATGAGAAAAATCACTATAGACAAAAATAAAAAGCTACAATTGGATATACAAAAGAAGGATAATCATCCAAGAAAGGAGCTCAAAAGAATCAAAGACCTACTTGAAATGACTATGGTAAGATAGGTCATACTTCAAACAAATGTTGGAGCAATGGAAAAGAAAAATTGAATGGAAAGTGCTACAATTTCAACCAGCATGGTTGTAAGGCTAATGAATGCAAAGAAAAATCAAGATTTGAAGGCAAATATCACAAATACAAGAAGCATGAGCACAAATAATTAGAATGAAAAACCAAGATATTAAATGTAGTAGAATAGATTGTGAAAATCACATTTGGTTGGGTTTACAACACCTAGTGCAATTGTCATTATTGGGAGAATTCAAACACATTGGAATGAATTGTGTAAAGCATCATTTGAGTAAAAGAGATACTACTAAAAGATGTTTCATTTGTATAGAACTTGGTCATCTTGCAAAGAATTGCATGAATACTAGTAAAATTGAAGATTAGGAGAAGGAAAAAAGCTAATAACATCTTAAATCGAATGAGATAGCAATGGGTTCCAAAGTCTATTGAGAATGAAAGTCCAAGAAATGATGAACAAGTCACTCAAGAATTGGGTGACTCCACAATCTCTACTTGATTTCTCAAAGGAGAAACTAGGACTAGGCTAGCAAAGAAGACATTCAAAATATTTCTAGACTAAAATGATAGAAGATCCACATGTATATTCAAGATTCAAAGGGATCACTGAGTAAAACAAGTACTAGTCATTACCGAGTTACCTTCTTTACCGAGTGAGGTTGGGTCATAGACTCTACTGAGTGAGGTTGGGAGTAACTAAAATTTTATATGGCTACTAATGTTGGAAGACTTTGTCAAGTAATCAATGCAAATAAATAACTTGATCTACCAAATATACCGAGCATTTATGGGAAAATTTGATAAAAGGAATGAAATCAAAGACATTTTCACCATGAATTTTCAAGAGCTATTGTGTAGCACAATCTTTAGAGCTTCCAAGTGATTTGAGAAAACTATTATTGAAAATTATGAGTTCTCTCAATCCCTACTGAGTAAAGATGGCATCAAGTAGTAGCAAGGCAAAGCAAAGTTCTAACATGCTAGTTCATGATGAATAGAAAGCCCTAGACTTCAAACTCACCCCTATAATCACCAAAACCCTAGATCTGAGTGGAGTGTAGTCTCAAATCCCTCCAAAGGTACCATTGATAAATGACATTTGTTCTCACTTTAAATGCACGATTCAAGATATTGGCACTTTGGAAATGGATGAAGCCTAGGATAGTTGTGTGTTAATGGTGTCTTGAAACCCAAGCATCAACACCTAGAGACAAAAGGGTTGATACACATTCCTCATATGCCTCATGAATTTCAAGTAAAATGGATTAGGTATATTCTTATTTGGGTGCACAATGGTTAGTTATGGTTGGAGAAACCAATTTAATCATGAAGAAGATGATTCATAGAATGACTGGTCTTCCAATGTTGGTTAAGGCTAAAATAACCAAAACCCTAAGTTGGGGTGAACTTGAGAAGAAAACCCCAGTAGAATAGGATGGTAGAGGCATGAAGATAAGAGGCATGACTAATATGAAATTAACATTCAACATCATATCATAGCACACAAGATCTATAGCTCTAGCTAGTTGAACAATATGCCTTGCAAAGCCATTGACCTTGCTTACAAGGTATTTAAGAACAATTTTTCATTTTCCCTTGCCAAGCTACTATTGAGGCAATTCAACAAGAAAATGGAAAGCATCTAGATGGCAAAGAAAGACCCATGTAATTTTTTTTCTCTATTGACATATTTATTCTTTTACGTTCAAAAAAATTTTCCTTCAAAAGGACCAATTGTATGGAGAAAAGATGTGCTAGTTCTTTACCAAATTAATGAGTATATTGCTAAGATGGGTGAGAATTATAATAGTATCATTGATAACTATTTTGATGCATTTAAAGAGAAAATGAGTAATAGATTTAGGATTCCAAAGAAATTAGTTGAAGATTACAAGGATGATGTATGTTTCATGGTAGATAGTGATAAGGTATACATTTAGGCAGTCAGGCCTAGAATATCATGGGTAAAACCTCTTGGATATGAGGTCAATATTGATGAAACTAAGGATATCATTGAGGCACTTGTAAATTAACCAGTTGATCCCAAGGCTGCATATTTTGGTACCTATGATAAAGAAAAAGTTAGGATAGAACTGGAGATCAAGCTCCCTTAGGTGGTAAACAAAGGAAAGAAAAGAATTTCTAAATTGAAAACTAGCTCCACCCTTTTGTTGACCAAAGGAAATGATGAAGATGAGGAAGCAAAGGATGAAGAAGAATCTAAGGAGGAATAATCATTAAAGAAGAAGGGAAAGGTAATTATCATCAAGCTTGCTAAGACATCCACTGCTGTATTTACAAGATCTTCAAGAAAGAAAGCTAATAAGGAAGGAGGAGATATAATATTTAGGAAACCTCCACCCACATTCCAAGATAGGCTAAAAGAACTATGAGATGGGGCTAGCATAATAAATTTTAAGGGATTAAATTATGAAACTAGGACTAAGGAATAAAAGAAATAGATTGAAGACCTGGTGATTAACAAAATGAGTAAGTGGAAACACTCACAAGACCAGCTTACTTCATAGCTCCCTAATATTTTTTTGGATAAGATTAAGCCAAGATCTGAATTTTCCATGCAAACTATAAAGGATATCTATGGGAAAATCCTAAAGTAGTTTTTTATGAGCTTAACAAAAAAGGAGACTAAGGAATCTCTAAAGAAAAATGAAGAAAAAATAACTCCAAAGTTTAATACTTGTCTGGTTTTGATAGAAGATATTGACCATGTTGTAAGGAATGTAACACATACATGAAAGAATAAATATCTTCTTCATAAAATATGTGATTTTTCTATTGAAGTAAAAGATGATGATGATGATGACGACAAAGAGGAGAAAGATGAAGAGGAAAATGTTGAAGAAATTACTCATTTTGACAACATTGATGATGAAGAGGAACAATAGCAAGAGGCTACCAAGGAAGAAAAGAAAGATAATGAGGAAACCAACCACGTCAAGATTGTTGCAGCAGTTATAGCCTCACTTCCTCATTCTCCAAGCAAGGTATTGATTACATCAAGCACATAGATAGCCTCTACAGGATTGATTGTGACTAGAACTCAAAGCACAGCTAGCTAATCAATCATTCCACCAACTTAGCTGAGTACATCATTGATTGAAGTGATCTCAACTTCATCTATCAAGCTGTAGACTCTTCCCCCTTCCAAAGTGTTGGCAACATTAGTTTTGGAAACATCAATTTTTAATTCATTAATTTTTGTTACTATAGGTATTACTTTAGGTATTTCTACAATAAGTGTAATATCAAGTTTTAAAGCTAGTCCTAGTATGTCTACTATTATTTCTATTTTGGGTACACAAGGAATAAGTACAAGGATAGTTGAGACGAAGGCTCAACCAAGCACAAAATTTTTGGGCAAAGGAAAGGAGATGAAGGGAGAAATGGTCCTAGATGAGGAAATTATAATCCCAAATTGGGACATTTCCAAGCTAGCTCTACACCAAATGTAGACATTTGGTGAACTCCTCCAAAATAAATCCAAGAAACATAGGCTTAGAGAAGATAGAGATAAGTAATTTAAAACCACTAAGGATGCCAAGAATATTTTGGCAGAGATGACAGGTATAGAGGATGATTCTTCATAGCCAATTTTATATCAACTAGTAGAGGCAGTGTGAAAGTTCAATGAAGATATAGATGGACAAGATAAGTTGATGTAGAAGGCAGAAAAGAAAATTGAAAATAAAGTGTTGGAGCACATTTCTCAACAAATTTCTATTTATCAAGTAGAACTCTCTACCATTTTGAGTTCTCTAGAAACATCTTGTACTAATGTGTCATCACTTTTTGGTAAGCTATGTGATGTTCCAAAATTTTCCAAGGAAATAAAGGACAAATTGTTCAAGATAGATGAAGATCTCAAGGCAAGTGCTCAATAGCTATAGCTTGACCCTAGTTCAAGCCCTATACATTTCAATAAGATTAAATATTTGATAGATTTACAAGAAAAAATGCTTAAGGAAGAGGCTAGAATCAAATCTACCTTAGTAGATATTTAAAACATGGTTCCTCCTAACATGGATGCAATTTAGAAGCATATTGCATATTCCAAAACCCTCATCCATGGCAACAACTTCTCCATAGCAAAAACATGATTGAGTTTATAGTAGAATCACTGATTGCACTTCACATATGTAAGGTCTTGCAAGACAATTGTGACAAAACATTGGCTATAATACTTAAGGTACATTCAGATTTTTTGTATCCTTTTGGCATTAACATGTAAATATATAAAATAAATCTTTGGCATTAATGTCAAAATGGGGGAGTATATACTATGAATAAGAAGATTCAGAGAAGATATGGAAATAATAACTTATGGGGGAGAAAATGCATTGTAGAATTGATACTTAAGTTGTAAAGGAAATGCGAGAGACAGATGTGTATAGAAATATACATTGTATATAGCAATGAAATGTATTTAAATGTATAGTATACTATATAGGAGCCTTACCATGTCCAGATGTATATCTCACAAAACCAATTTTGAGAAATCTCAAAAATAGTATACTCTACTGTTGGGCATTCATTTTGCACGAGATCAATGGTAGGAATCCATAGTGTAATTTCTCTCTTGAAAAGAAAATATTTTTAAGGATCCACTCCAAGGTTTAGTGTTTTTTTTGTGACGTACCAAAATCTACTTAGTAGAAGATAAAAGTGAATGTTCACGAGGAGGCCTTTGCTAGTTCCAAAAACTCTTTTACCTTGGAATCAAGTAAAATCTATTCGCTATCTCAAAATATCACACCAAAAGAACAATATTTTTCTATTTTCTATTTTTCAATGAATGCAACTCTAACAATGCAACTACTATGAGGTCCTATTCTAACAGGGGGGTTAGCAAAGAAAATAATGAAACTGAAAGCAAATAACATGAAATCAAATAACTTGAAATTGAAATTCCTAAATGGACATAAGCTATAGAACACAACATGTTGCGAGTTAAACTTTCGAAGAAATCAGTAGGAAACCAATGAAAACAGGAGTAGTGCTTCCTAGAATCCACTAATATAATCATCGGTAAGAATCTTTAACAACTTGAATGATGTTTCACTCTTCATCGAATCACAAGGCCATGGAAAGTGTGCTCATGCAAGACAAAAAGCTATGTAGACACAATCGAGTGATTTCTTCTCAAGCTTGTTATGTCAACGGAATTCATATATCTGTAGCAAACACCTAAACTAAAAGATCACACAACCAGAGACAACGCAATAAACCTTTGGTTCAATCAAAATCTCATGAATAAAATCCACAAAAAAATGACACATTTAGGTAAGAATAACTACACTTCAAATGCTAGCACCAAAATCATATCTTTATTGCATAATAATGACAGCCCTTGTTACATTTTACAATGGGGTATTTATAAGAAATCATCTCCTCAATTTGTGTTGAGAGTGAGAGATATCTTGATGCAATAAAATACTTTTAAAACATTAAAACAAACTAAAAATATATACAAACTGATAATCTAACTAATGCTTAGAGGGACTCCATCCATATTTTATTCATTAATTGGATGCATGAGCCCTTTGCATGTCAAAAATAGAGAAAAAATGAGAGAGAAAGTAGGAGAGAGCCATCAATCAAAGTAGAAGTGCATGGAGAAACCAAAATAAGAAGTTGTCCCTTCACTTGATGTGTGTTGGAGTTAACTTGCCATCAAAATGTGCTCTTGATGCATGGAAAGTGTTATTTTTGTAACTAGCAGTCAACTGTCGATGCACCTTTGAATTACGGAGCTACATGAAAATGTGGAGCTGTGAACCTAAAGACCTGTGGACTTGTGTAGCTATGAACTTGTAGACCTACGGACCTGCGTACCTAGGGAACTGTGGAGCTACGGACCTGCGGAGCTCAATTTGCCAAAAAATCAAAGTTCTCAATTTTGAAAACGGTTTTTGGGTTTTACTCAAATAAGGTTTTAAATCACTTTTTGTATACACTTCATGCCCCTTTCTAATTATTTACACCCTCTTTATATCCAATTACTTTCATAAACTTACACTCCCTCCGCTTCTTCAATCGAAAATCTCAAGGCACTTGCGTTGAATCTTGTCCCCAATAGCTGCATAAGATGAGGAACCTAATTTTCTTTATGCATCCAACCTCTGTATCTTTGACCTTTATCTTCTCTCCACCTGGCCAATCCTTCCCAGTGAGAAACCAAGTGATCCAGATTATCCACAATGATCAAATGTTTGCAACTTCTCATTAATTTTCACAAATTTCCTAGGCATTTTTAAATGACCTTTTTGGAGGTCTTTTGCTCAAAATTTCAAGTCGAAACCTTTGTTGGTCCCTAAACTTGGGCAGCTAAAGGCTCATTGTTTTAGGGATTGAAATTAGATCTTGAGTTCTTCTTTTCAACGGTGTAAGTAGTTTTGAATTCTGAGGCCCGAGTCAAAAGTTATGATCTTGAGAAGTCGAGGATGAAATTTTTACCTACAGAAGAATCAAATGTTAGTTCGTAGAGTTAACAATGCATAGTAAAGACACACTAGCTACTCAAACAAAACTGGAGATGAATCTTGAAATTTGGCTAAGTCTAAAATTTTGAAGCCCTGGAATTTGGCTAAGTCTAAAATCTTGAAGTCCTAAAATTTGGCTAAGTCTGGATTCTTGAAGCTTTGAAATTTCCTAGAATCTTTACCTTATCTCAAGGAGGTCTGAAACCAATCTCAAAAGATTCATTGCATATATTAAAATATATCTTAAGTCAACTTATACTTGAATGATATATTTTAAACCCCTTTTATGGCTACTCAAACAAAACTAGAGGTGAAAAGGTGGCTTGACAAGCACACATGGTGCTTTGGGAATGTGTGGCACAAATGCACACAAGGTGCCTTTATTGTGCATGCGCACACACTTATGAACCATAGCAGAGTGCATGTGCACATGCGTGGTGATTGCGTTGTGGCAGAGTGGGCATGGTGCTCGCGCGACGGCGCGCTCATGGAAGAGTGCACGCGCAATGGCACTATGATAGAGTACATGCGACGGTGCGTTCATGGCAGAGCATGCGCAACACTCGTGCTATGGAGCGCACATAGTGCTCATGCTGTGATGCACTCACATTGAGGCATACATGTTGTGCATGCACTACGGTGCATGCAGTGCTCCCACTATGGTGCACTCATGCTGTGGTGTGCTTGCAGTGCGCTCACGGTAGCTTGCATGGCAGAGCGTGTTGTGATAAACATGCACGTGGAAGAGCATGCTGTGGTGTGCTCAAGGTGGAGTGTACAACACCTTTTTCAAGAGAATTTTTTTTTTCAATATCTTGATTTTTTTGTGATTTTTGGACTCAACTTTTAAACAAAAATTCTTCTCCTGACTCTCAAATTGTGAGTCTGAGAGTCAAGAAAAGTAGGGGGTCACCATTCCTAGTGAGGAATGGGGCATGTGTTGTGGACATCACAACAAATAGCCCTAAAAAAGGGAAGAAATGACCAAGGCATTTTTTCATTAGCAAACATTCCTCTTACGTGTGTTAAACACCAACTGAATTTGGAACACCTTGAGCGTATTTTAGATGACTTTGCAATCAAAATCTCAGAAGCCGAAACCTTCAAACTCAGTGTCTACATTGTGTATTTGTTCCCTTTGATGTGTTAGGATGTAATTAATCAAAATTTTCTGACAACTCAAAACAATCTTCCACTCCTTTTAGCTCATTCATTCATAATCTCCATGAAGGCTCTTTATCAATCAATTGCTTGACTAGATGAGAGAATTAGTTTGAGGGCTCTTGCTGGGATGTCACGTTCTTTTAATTTTTGGCCTTTTGTATAATTTCTCTATGTCATTCAACATGTTACTTTTGATGAAATAGTACTTTTGAATACAAGACACTTTGCTTTGCAACGTATCTTTAGCCATTTTAGATCTTTAGAATCCTTCAGTCTTAACATTGTCTTCTTTTCTTTCTTTCTTTTTTTTTTGTTTTTTTTTAAATTTTGTATCCTAACTATTCTTAGACGATGTAGTCAGGACATCAGTGTTGTTTCTTGGATTAGATCTCTTATGAACATCCCTTGCATTCCTCTTTTAGAACTTTTTAGGAAACTCTCATGCCAAACAATGATCTTAGCAACCTTTCAAGAAGGCCCCTCCTATTTGAACTAGTCAGAGCCTATTTGAACTAGTCAGAGTTTGGATCATTTCTCATCATCTTCGACTTGAATTCAATAGCACCCAAAATGATCAAATCTTAAAATTTTCAAAGTGTTGAGAGCTTGTTGGTTTAGGCTTCTAATTTCCAGACTAAAAGTCCCCTAATTCCACAAGGAATGTGTATTGCTTGGTTGGTCGTCCAAATGTTTTAACAAAGAAATACCTCCTCCTGAAATCAGGACCAAAGAGTGGTTAGTAAAGTCTTGAGAAAAATCCCAAGTACACCTTACCCCCTAGGACTGACATAACTTCAAAAGAAAACACATGACTAAAAGGAAAACAGACAACAAAACCTAAACAAAAGACTCAACTCAAGAAAACTAACACCTGACTAGAAAGACTAAAAAAGACTAAGAAAAACAAAAACAAAAACAAAAGCTTATCTACAAAAAACCTTGAATAATAAGAATGTGGGGTAGTTATTAGTAGATTTCTCATTATGTGCAATAGTAATGAATCACCCCATATAGTTGTCAAAAATGCTAACTTGTCTTTGTACTCAGAAAAATAAAATCTGGACAATCTTGGTTCAAATTCAGGGCACAAATCATACAAAATTAGTTGTGGTAACTCTTTATGGCCATGATTAATCCACAAACAAGTTATCTTACCTTTAGCATCATATTCAAATTGAAAATCATCAAACTGAGAGGGATAATGGAAAGATATCACCTGATCCAGCAAGTCCCCTACCATAGGGGCACACTCACACATTGTAATTTCTCCTTCTGGTGGTCTCATCTCATGGTACACCACTTCACGCGCACATGGAGACACTTTAGGTTCTACTCTAGGCTCCCTTGGACTAGAAAACTCAATTACCAGCCTCCCTTCCAAATTACAGGATTCATTACTATCATCAACCAAGATGTTTTCTGCCTCGTATTCTAAAGAAGCTTGTTCAAAATCATACTTTCCCTCCATTGCAATCTTCCAAGCTAACAAGAAATCAGGGCAATTTTCTTCTAAATGGAACCCAAATGGATGGATTCTACATGACTCAGTTATTGCATGGTTTGATATATGTGTAGAATACCCACAAATAGACATTTCCTCAGTCAAGCTTGAGACCAAATTGAACACTCTATCCATCTCCTCTAATGACAAATCTTGTTTTGAGGGAGATATCTTATTTTTGTCCAATGGGGAATCAATATCATAGTAGGAAGAACTGGTATCTTGTTCTTGATGACTTTGTGATTCAAACATCTCACCAACCTCAAGATCTTCTACATTTCCATCACTTTTTGCAACTTCATGGAGTTTTGGAACTTCAAAATTTCCCACACCCTCAAGATTTCTTGGCATATCCATACTTACTGTGACATCAACACTTGGAAGAATTTCTTCATTGAATGGGAATGCAAACTCCTCTTGACCATCTTCATCATTTAGTCCTCCTATAGATTCATCATATGATTCAAACATCATTGCGCTAAACTGAAAAGGTTATTTCTCCATGATTTGGGGAGGCCAATCCGAAACATCATTGTGCCCATACCCATTTTTACTTGGACTCATTCCTATAATATGATTATTCTCATTGTTGATGTTGTTGTAGAGGCCAAAATTTCTGCTCTAGTTTTGAGAATAATTGTTTCGAGCAGAAAGTTGTCTTAGATGATTGCCTTGGTCTCTTGAAGAATTCGACTTTATTTTGATGAGTTCATTGGATAAAAGAGACATCATCTCCTTCATGGCCTTAAGCTCTCTAACCATGTTATTTTCTACTTCAATGGATCCAGTTGCCTTCTGCTCAAAGAAAGTGGTCTTTTGAGACCCATATATTGAATATGTAATTGTTGGCATTGGAGCAGCAGTAACCTGACTTGCGAACGTAATAGCCTCTTTGAAAACCTTTTCAATGGTATCAATGTCTCTAGGTGGGAGCCTTCTTAGAAAAATAGAAGTTAATGAATCCATTGTTCCAAAATAGACCTGGATAGCAGCCTCCTGTGGTACAGTGTATGAAAATTCTATTCTTTGATACATCCTATAGAAGTGATGATTGAACTGTGAAATGGTCTCATGGGGATCCCTCTTAATTGAGATGAACTGATGATACAAGAGAGCTGGATCAACATAGATCTTGAATTGTTCCAAAAAAATTCTCTCAAAAGAGTTCCAATCTCTTATTGATGCTGGTGGAAGATTGAGGTACCAATTAAATGCCATTTCCCGCAAAGTGTAAGGAAAAAGGTGACATACCACATCCATATGTTGAATCTGGTTTCAATTACAGATCTTTTTGAAAATTTTGATATGATCTTTTGTTGTTCATGATTCTCCATTGATGAACTATGGGCAAAACTTTTCAGGATTTTTGGGCAAGTCATGTAATGGTCCAGTTAGGTTCATAGGTGAACTTTGGGCATTGAAGAAAGACATGGTGCATAGTGACGGAAATGTGTGAAGTGGAATGTAAAGCGAATAATGATGATGAAATGTGTAATGTGAATGGGTCAAGTTCTTAGTATCCCTTTATCATTGTGATGCTTATGAAAGTGTCTAAGTTATAGGAACCTGTGTTTATTCTAGAAAAGTGCACCTCTGGAGAAACAAACTACCACAAAATAGTGCACCACAAAATTTTGCAAAGCTGTGGACCTAAGGATCTACGGACTTATTGACCTGAGGACCTACGGATCTGTGGAGCTACGGACCTATAGATCTGCGAAGCTACGGACCTACGGATCTACAGACCTACAGACCTACTCATCTAAATTTCTGAAAAACTCAAAAAAAAAAATTGAACTTGTGCAAAGTGCAGATTATTGCAAGAGTGCAAAACTTTCAAAACTTTATCAAATATTTCTTGTTTCCAAGAGTAGGTTCTTTTTTTTTAGACCCTCCTTCTAGCACCACTTCTATTGGGCGTTCATTTTGCATGTGGTCAATGACATGAATCCATAGTGTAATTTCTCTCTTGAAAAGAAAATCTTTTTAAGATCCACTCCAAGGTTCAGTGTTTGTCTTGTGACATACCAAAATTTGCTCAATAGAAGATAAATGCGAATGTTCACGAGGAGACCTTTGTTGGTTCCAAAAAATCTTTTACCTTGGCATTAAGTAAAATATGTTCACTGTCTCAAACTATAACACCAAAAGAACACTATTTATGTATTTTCTATTTTTCAATGAATGCAACTCTAACAATGCAACTACTATGAGGTCCTATTCTAACAAGGGGGCTAGCAAAGAAAATAACATGAAATCAAATAACTTGAAATTGAAATTCCTAAATGGACATAAGCTATAGAACACAACACACCGTGAGTTAAACTTTCGAAGAAATCGGTAGGAAAAAAATGAAAATAGGAGCAGCGCTTCTTAGAATCCATTAATGCAATCATTAGTGAGAATATTTAACAAATCAAATCATGTTTCACTATTCATCAAATCGCAAGGCCACAGAAAGTGCGCTTATGCGAGACAAAAAGCTATGTAGACACAATCGGGTGATTTCTTCTCAAGCTCGTTACATCAACGGAATTCATATATTTGTAGAAAACACCAGAACTAAAAGATTGATCAACCAAAAAAAACACAATAAACCTTTGGCTCAATCAAAATCTCATGAATAAAATCCACAAAACAATGACACATTTAGGCCAGAATAACTACACTCTGAATGCTAGCATGAAAAGCATATCTTTATTACATAATAAGGGCAGCCCTTGTTACATTTTACAATGGGGTATTTATAAGAAATCGTCTCTTCAATTTCTGTTGAGAGTGAGAGATATCTTGATGCAATAAAATGCTTTTAAAACATTAAAACAAACTAAAAATATATATAAACTAATAATCTAATTGGTGCTTAGAGAGACTCCATCCATATTTTATTCATTAATTGGATGTATGAGCCTTTTACATGTTGAAAATAGAGAAAACATGAGAGACAAAGCAGGAGAGAGCCATCAATCGAAGTAGAAGTGCATGGAGACACCAAAAATAGAAGTTGGCCCTTCACTTGATGTGTGTTGGAGTTAACTTGCCATCAAAATGCACTCTTGATGCATGGAAAGTGCTATTTTTGGAACTAGCAGTCAACTGTCGGTGCACCTTTGAATTGTGGAACTACATGAAAATGCAAAGTTGCAAACCTAGGGACCTGCGTAGCTGTGGACCTACGTACTTGCGGAGCTACAGACCTGTGGAGCTCAATTTGCCAAAAAATCAAATTTCTCAATTTTTAAAATGGTTTTTGGGTTTTTTCTCAAATGAGGTTTTAAATCATTTTTTGTATACACTTCATGCCCCTTTCTAATTATTTACACCCTCTTTATAGCCAATTACTTTCATAAACTTGCACTCCCTCTGCTTCTTCAATCGAAAATCTCAAGGCACCTATATTTAATCTTGTCCCCAATAGCTGCATAAGATGAGGAACCTAATTTTCTTTATGCATCCAACCTTTGTATCTTTGACCTTTGTCTTCTCTCAACCTATCCAATCCTTCCTGACAAGAAACCAAGTGATCTAGACTATCCACAATGATCAAATGTTTGCAACTTTTCATAAATTTTCACAAATTTCCTAAGCATTTTTAAATGACCTTGTTAGAGGTCTTTTGCTCATAATTTCAAGTTAGAACCTTTGTCGGTCCCTAAAACTAGGCAATTGAAGGCTCATTGTTTTAGGGATTGAAATTAGATCTTTAGTTCTTCTTTCCAACGGTGTAAGCAGTTCTAAATTTTGAGGCCCGAGTCAAAAGTTATAATCTCGACAAGTTGAGAATGCAATTTTTACCTACACAAGAAGCAAACATTGGTCCGTAGAGTTAATAATGCATAGTAAAGACACACTAGCTACTCAAACAAAACTAGAGATGAATCCTGAAATCTGGCTAAGTTTAACATTTTGAAGCCTTGAAATTTGGCTAAGTCTAAAATCTTGAAGCCCTGAAATTTGGCTAAGTCTGGATTCCTGAAGCCCTGAAATTTTTTAGAATCTTTATCTTATCTCGGGGAGGTCTGAAACCTATCTCAATTGATTCATTGCATATATTAAAATATATCTTAAGTATAAGGAATTAAATATATGTCACCCCTTTTATTGCTACTCAAACAAAACTAGAGCTGAAAAGGCAACTTGACAAGCACACCTGGTGCTTTGGGAACATGTGACGTGAATGCACCCAAGGTGCCTTTATTGTGCATGTGCGCACACTTATGAACCGCAACAGAGCACACATGCATGCACATGGTGCTCGCACTATGGCAGAGTGCATGTGGTGTTGGCACGACAACACACTCGTGGTAGAGCGTGTGCGGTGCTTGTGCTATGACACGCTCATGGAACAACGTACAAGGTGCTCACACTGTGGCATGCTCGTGGTGCAGCATGCATGGCACTCATGCTATGGCACACTTACACTAAGGTGCACTCGCACTACTCATGCTGCAGCATGCATGCGCTAAGGTGTGTGCAGTGCTCCTGCTATAGTGCATGCATGACGCTCATGCTACACTGTGCTTGTGGTGTGCTCACAGCAGCCCGCATGGCAAAGCACGCTGCGATGCTCTTGCGTGTGGCAGAGCATGCTACGATGCACTCGAGGTGGAGCATGTGGCACTTTTTTCAAGAGATTTTTTTTTCAATATTTTAATTATTTGTGATTTTTGGACTCAACTTTTAAAGAAAAATTCTTCTCTTGACTCTCGAATTGTGAGTTCGAGAGTCAAAAAAAATAGAGGGTCCCCATTCTTAGTGAGGAATGGGGTGTGTGCTGTGGACACCACAACATCTATCAAGCTAAGAATCACTAAGAGATGGATAAATGTATTCAAGAAACATTTTGAATTCAATTTTTTGTGATAAGTGTTTTTGTCATTAATTCCAAAGGGAGAGACTGTTGACATATCAGTCAAGTTTATTATTAGTGACATACACTTATTTAGATTGTAAGTTGGGTGCTAGAAAATGTGACCTATTAGTAGCATGATTTAACAAACAAACATTAGTTAAATTTTTTGAAAGTGTAGCAAAGATTCATCAAAATGCAAGGAACAAACACTAACTAATTCTTTCTTAATTTTTGCAACCCTAAGCAGCTAACAAACCCAATCTTCCAACCACCTCTACAGCTCAACAAAGGCACCCATTAGAAGCCTTGTTGGTGTGTTAAGATGGGAGATATGTTTAGTGTGCTCTCCCAAACACAACAGTGGAGTGAATCTCTTGAGTGGATGTGCAAGTGTGAGTGAAAATGAAATATGAACCTAAGCCAAATGAAATGAAGAACACCTCAAGAAATGGCTATGGAGAAAGCCATACTTGAAGTTATTTAAGGATGAAACTATGGAATGCAACTAAGAAAATAATGAGATGTGCAAGCTAAACTAAGATGTAAATGAAATGAAGATGCTAATACATGAAGAAATTAGACTAACAATGCATAAGGCAAACTAAATCAGCTACCAAATGGTTAGCATGCACCTATAAAATCACTATGAAAATTCTACTAATGCAAGCTCAAACTATCATGAAAGCTCAAACTATAAATGCAAACTCAAATCTCAAACCAAAATGATAACAATGTAATAATGAGAGATGCAAATGCTTGAGACAAGCCCTCTATTTATAGGCTTGAAGGAGGGCTTGGTGAGGTGGCATCCATGTAGATGCCACATAAGGTGACATGCAAGCCATGCAAATGGTCAAAAAGTCAAAGTTTGCTCACACGTGTGTGAGCAAACTTGAAAAGAAGAGTGAGAGACAAGAGTGCAAAGGGGAGTATGTAGGCATGCCATCTCACACCTGTGTGAGCACACTCTTAGGCTAATGAGGGAGATTAGGGAGAAGATTAAGAATGATTAAGTGGGATTAGAGAAGAAGTAGGCTTAAGAGGATGAAAATGATGGGTGTAGACTAGGCTCTAGGTTTGGCTTAAGATTAAATTAAATTTAATTTAATTTAATCATGGGCTTAGAGGAATTAATAGGATGTGGAGAATTGAAATAAATAAAATTTATTAAAAAAGAGGAATATGGAGGATCATGTGTTGAATTAATTTAACACATTAAGGCTAAGAGTAGTTAAATTAAATTTAAATACCTAGGAGAATGAACTCATTTAATTAATTAGTTTAATTAAATAAGTAAAGAAATGTGAGCAATATAATTAATTAATTAATAATTAATTACAATGTCACAGGCAATATTAAAATTAATTAATATAATGTTTATGGATAATTTTAAGCCTCTACATTTTTCTCCTCTTTGATGTGATGTCAGAATGACATCAAATCAAAGAAAAAAAAATATAGGTTGCCCTAAAGAAGGTGGGAGTCTTATGGCAACGACAGAGGAGGAGGGTGCCCCCTCGTGAAAATTGTGCAAAAAATAAATTTTGGGAAATTTTTGTGAAAAGGTTTTGAGAAAGAAGGAAAAGGAGAGAAAATGAGAATAAATGACAACATTTGCATGACTTGCAAGAAAATAGGGGACAAACACAGCTCAGGGAAGACATGGGCTCAAATAGGGTCCACAAGGGGCTTATATAAGCCTCTGAGGGGCCCAAAGGTCATTGTCACAGTGCGAGTAGAGCATCCAGAGTAGACATGGACCTGATTGATTGTTTGTAGCTTGGTGAGTGCATTCAAAAGTACCAGTGAGCAGCCAAGATGGGCCCATTGATAAGTCATCTGATCCTCTTCATATTTTGATAGACTAGGTGCCATAAATGCACTGAAAAAGGAGTTTGAAAAGAGATGACAATCTCCATGTTGTCATCTATGAAGATGAAAAAATAAGGATCTCAACATTTACAGAGATGATAGGATCCATCTTGTCATCTATGCAGATGCCAAAAGGGGGAAAGACAATGTAGAGATGACAGGGTTCACCCTGTCATCTTTATGGACGATAAGGGGTAGCGGAGATGATGAAGAACATTTCATCATCTTCAAAGATGATAGAAGGTTTTTGTCTGCAGGTAATGGTGTCTGCACAGATCGACATTTCTGTTGATTGGAGTTTGTGTCAATCAGCATTTTTGTTGATCAACATCTGCTTATATCGACGTCTATGCTAATTAGCGGCTGTGCCAATTTGGTTAAACTAGGAGGAGGCAAGGGAAGATGTCCCACTCTGCATGTCTATTGTACAAGAGGACATGGTGGTGTTTAGGTTGAGGGAGCATTATCCTCTGACCATGGTGATACAAGAGAGACTTACAGACATGAATTGGGGACATGTATGACTATGTAGCCTAGAGCATGTACATGAGTGATCAAATCTGAGGGCACATTTAGTGTAGCTGTCAGCTCTCATAGAGTGATGACACATGCCTATAAGGAAATTCCATCTATTGATAGGGGAGGCCATAGTCACACTCCTAGATGTGTGGCAGATCTTGTGAGTGTTGATCAGAGGCGCATACCTAGAGTATGTACTAGAGGGTTCTAATCTATTCATCAAGGAGTGCTTTGGTAGACATCAACAATGACTACCCATCCAACAATCATGGTTGTCACAGAGGGGCACACTAGAGCAAAGGCTACCGAGGCTGGAAATATACCTAGCCTCACTGATATGGAAGTTGCTACCAGGTCATGCAAGACACGGGTGGTTGATTAGTTGGGCACAAGTGCTAAGCACCTTGTTGTAGGAGGAGGGAGCGGTCTACTACTGGGGAGAGATGATCCTAGCTGAGCTATATCATGATTTTCACATGTGTACATATTGGACCCATCACACTACAGGACTAGGACTAACGCTACTAATGGTCTGGTCATGGGAGCACATTGGAGTCACATGACCTAGCACTTGGCAGGAGACTAGGTAGCTTGGAGAGCCATTCGCTTGCAGATACCGGCCTCCCATCTAGTATACATCGACAGAGTCTGTGGGGTTCTAGTGTTGGTGCATTGATGAGATCATCATGTTTGAGTGGACACCATATGATGGGGTAGATCAGTGGGGGCAGACACTAGCAGCAAGGGGTGAGGATGACACAGAGGATCAAATATACCTCCTGTACACACAAACTGACTATTGGATCATTGGCCAATCCATGCATGTGATCATGTGCTACATGCCCTCTTGAGTGCGACAATAATTTGGTAGGATACAAGATGTAATACTAGACAAATTCTTATATCCTATGGTGTCACAAGAGTATGGTCGACTATGGGGACATGGGACCACCATATGATTAACTCAAGCTTCTTGGTTGGGGATGGCAACAATGCCATGGGTACATGGTCAAGACAGGGGAGATGCAAGGATGACACCAGTGTATTCATAGTGGTGGGCAGCCCACGAGCGGGTCAAGCTTATAGTGCCAAGGGCACCTCCACCAGCAGAGCAAGCACAAGGGGAGGGGGATGGAGTAGGGGGTGATGGGTAGGTAGCTATGATGCCACCATTGGCTCAAGGGGCACAGGAGGGACTACACAAGCACAGATTTCAAGCAAGGAGAGGGTCAGGGCCAACACCAACACAGAGGCCACCATAGATAGCACCCTAGGCATAGGTATAGGCATAGCCCCAGGCACCACCATAGGCACCACCATAGGCACCTCTACAAGGATAGGTACAGGGAGAGGACCCAGACATGGTCAAGGCTGAGTAGGATAGCTTGCAAACATAGGTAGCCCACCTATAGGGGATAGCACATGAGTAATAGGCAGGAGCAGACAACTTAGAGCAGGCCATGGGGGCCATACAGATAGAATTGCAAGTATAGAGGGCCAGGGGGGATAGTGCACATGAGGCCTTAGCAACCCTAAAGGCATGGATAGATGGCAAGGAGTTTGCAGGGATGGTCACCCACATAGGGGTAGAAGAGTGGGCAGAGCTGGAGAGGCTCTGCGCAGAGGTAGCCGCATTAAAGGCCGAGTGGGCCATTCATCAAGCACAGTTGGATGGATACCACAAGTAGAGGGACATAGCCATACATATGGTACAGCTTGGGGCAACTTTCTCAGTGATCCATGAGGCCCTCATAGCTAGCCAAGTAGAGACATGGGCCATATGAGAGGTAGCCTATTATAGGTCGCTTTATATTGAGGTTGTGCCTGCTGAGCGGCAATAGGTAGATTTTGAGAGGGGAGATAGCTCATGGATTTTAGGTGACAGAGCTAGATCAGAGCAGTCCATAGGAAAGTAGAGACCTCATCAAGGGGGAGATTCAAGGGGGGTAGGGCCCTCACAACCAGCATCCTAAGTTTATATAATGGTCAATGTTTTGACAAATATGTGCAAATGTAGTGAGTTTTTAATGATGCATTTGTACTACATGATTCTATATGATTTGTCTATGGACTGTATAGACTTTTTTTTTTTGAGATATATACATGACATGATTCAATGACTGTATAGGTGGATGGATTTATGTGGTGCATATGATGTTTATGATGTGGATGCTGACGCTTGTGAAGCAGGATGTGATGCTATGTGATGTGTCATATGATGTATGCATATGTGTGTGATGCAGATTAGTGGGCAATTATGAGATGTATGTATTGTTTTATTTTATGTGGATGCACTATATATATGTGTGTGTGTGTGTGTATGGGTGTGTGTGTGTGAGATGTGATTATGATGTATATGCCCTTAGATGTGATGAATGTATGCAACTAATGAAATAATCTAATGCAATTTAATAAAATGAACTAAAAAAACCTAATGAACACTAATGTAATGGAAAATGAATGAATGAAATAATGAGAAGTTAATGCAATCTAATGGAAATGAACTAATAAATGAATATATGTCATAATAGTCACTCATAGAAATCTAGTAACGTAGCATAGGAGGGGGGAAATAAATAGAACCTTTTCTCAAGCACGACTCAAATGAAACCCTATACTACATGCATCCTAACTACATGGTATCAAGAGATTCTATTGTGTTCATATGGAGAACACACCTTAAGTTAATTTTGCAAATGAGTTTATGCATTATATGCTATGGAAGCATAAATGACATGACTCTTTTGTGTGGACCATACATATAAAGCCATAGAGACATTAGGATGATAGGTGTAGTTTGCATAGTCATGATGGATCGAATGCCATATATGCAATAGAGAGGTCTAGGCACAACCAAAGTCTTTTAGGGATCTTTGGTGGGATGTGTGCTAACCCATTACTCCCATTATGTAACACATTAACATAACTTAAAACTAACACATATGAAATAAAGCCTCCAAAAAATAGATCATACCACAAAAATGTGTAGTCAATGAGAACCATTTAGGTACAACCAAAATATGGAAGATCAAGGTGCACCATAAAAGGCTTTCACTAACACACAAAAAAATAAAATCAAGCAAAAAGAGACCTCATGACCAAGGAGTCATTCAGTCCACAGTTCCTGCCAAGAACCTTAGGTCTAGAAGTGAATGTCACAATATCGCCTATAGGAAGGATTCATCCTATAAAAGTGTGTTAAGTTGAAATGTCAATGATCATTAAATCATGCATTTTTGGCAAGGGCTATGAAGCGAATAAGTTTCTTGAATCATTAAGTCTCAAATGGTGATTTTGTATAATTCCAAGTGTGGTCACTATTGTGAAAAAGCTCAGTGTAATGGGATTGACAATCACTCGACGGACAAAATGCCTCGCGGACTAGAGGTCTTTCAAAGATGGAAGTGAAATGAAGCCTTGTAGATAAGAGGTCTTTTATTGAATGCATGAAATGCAAAAGGCTAGATAAGACTTGGCACAAGGGAAATGGAATGGTGGAATGGAGTGAAGTGAAACGAGCCTTACAGACAATAAATCATACTTTTTTCAAGAACATTTTCTGCTTTTTAAGGCTTTTTTTAGGAACATTTTATGATTTTTTTGGATTTTTGTGAGACTATAAACACTGTACAGGAACTACAAAGGCTCAAAACTACTTGAGATGCTAGATATCTATAGGGTCAGGTAGCGGATCTCCCTCTGGAGTAGCAATCTGATATGCCCTAGAACCATATTTGGTTGTAATGATAAATAGACCTAGCCAATTTGCCCCAAACTTTCCTTTCTTTTCATGGTTTGGGAGGTTCTTCATATTATGTTACAAAACTAAGTCACCCACTTCAAACTCATGTGGCTTGACTTTCTTGTGATACTGAAGCTAAAGGTGATTTTAATACATGCAGAGGTGGTTTAGGACATTGAGTCATCTCTCATCAAGAAGTGCTAGCTCTTGCAAGCAAGCAACTTGGTATTCTTCTTCTGATATCAAATGCTTGAGAGAGATTCTGAGGGAAGGGAGCTCAATTTTAATGGGCAAGATAGCTGCAGAACCATAAACAAGGGAAAATGGGTTGGCTCCTGTGGGGGTGCAGATGGAGGTACGGTAGGCCCAAAGGGCAGGAGCAATTTGGATGTGCCAATCATGGCCAGCTGCATCAACAGTTTTCTTTAAGATTTTCAAGATGGTTTTATTGGTAGCTTTAGCTTGGCCATTGCCTTGGGGGTAGTATTTGGTGGAAAAATGCTGGATGATTCCGAATTTCCTACATAGTGTGGCAACCTCTTCATTTTTGAAGGGGGTTTCATTATTAGTCATTATATCTTGAGGTATATAGAAATGAAAAATAATGTAGTTCAGGATGAATTTGGAAATCTATTTTTTGATGATGTAGGTTAATGGAATAGCCTCAACCCACTTTGTGAAGTACTTAGTGGCGACAATAATGTACTTGTGGCCATTTGAGGAATTTGGGTATACTTGACCAACAAGATCGAATCCCCAATGGGAAAAAATCCATGGGGTGATGGTGGGCTAAAGTTCTTGGGTGGGAGCATGTATCAAATCACCATGATGCTAACAATGAACACATCTTTTCACAAATTGATATGCATCTTCTTCCATAGTGGGCCAATAGTAACCTGTCCTAAGAAGCTTTTTTGCTAACGTAAGGCCACTAGAGTGGGAAGCACAAATCCCTTGGTGAACCTCTTCTAATTTTATTTTGGTTTCATCTAAATTAAGACATTGGAGGAGGGTTCCATCAAAGTGTTTTTAGAAAAGTGTGTCACCTAGGATGGTATATCGAGTGGTTTAGTAGATGAAGGTTTTGCTTTGGTTTGGGGTGAGGGCTATGGGAATGGTTTTGTGATGTAAATAAGCAAAGATGTTGGCATATCATGGAGACTCAGGACCAACAATCTCACACACCAACTCTAAATCAATTTGCTCATAAGAAGGAGTAAAAAGATTCTCAATGAGAAACTCACATTTAGGACTATATTTTGGCCTGACAATCATCGAGGCAATAGTAGCCATAGCATCTGCTACTTTATTATTAGTCCTTGGAATTTGCTAAAAAACAATCTCTATAAAATGTTGCTTAAGATCCTCAACTATTTTGCAGTAGGGCAATAATTTCTCATTCTTGGTGTGGTATTCATTTGTGACTTGTTTAATGACCAATTGTGAGTCTCCAAAGGTAAGAAGATTTTTGATATTTCATCTAAAGCTTGGCATAGTCCTATGACTAAACCTTCATACTCAACTATATTGTTTGTGCAAGAGAATAAGATTTTATAAGACTTAGCAATGAGGTCCCCTTGTGGTGTCACAAACCAAATTCCTACCCCCGATCCTTTTTGTGTAAAGGATCCATCAAAAAATAATTTCCATGGTGTAATAGGGGCTAGGGTCATAATTGTGTCATCTGGAAAATCGGCTACAATGGGATGGTCTCCTTGAAGAGGAGTTTCAGAAAGTCGATCTGCAATTACTTGTTCTTTAATGGCCTTATGATCCTTATAAACAATGTTGAATTCACTTAAAATTAAGATCCATTTTGTTGCTTGACCGATGAGGGTGGCTTTTGATAACAAATACTTGAGTGGGTCTATCTTGGCAATGAGATATGTAGCATGATTAAGCATATAATGACATAGTTTTTGCATACAAAAGACTATAGCCAAATATTCTCTCTCAATAGCAATTTAGTTTAACTCATAGCCAACTAGTGTTCAACTAAGGTAATATATGGCTTGCTCACTCCCATTATCATCTAATTTTGCCAAAAGTGCTCCTAAGGTGATTGAAGTAGCTGAAATTTATAGAATCAATGTTTGTCCTACAACTGGAGGTACTAAAATTGGAGGGTTAGCCAAATATGTCTTAATTTGTTCAAATTCTTTTTGGCACAGACAATCCCATTGAAACTTGTTTCCCTTGTGAAGCAAATGCTGAAGTGGATGGACTTTATCTGCTAGTTGTGACACAAATCTCCTAATAGATTGTAACTTTCCTTGAAAATTGTGGAGTTGTTTCAATGTAGTAGGTGGAGACATATCCATAATGGCCTTCACTTTTGCTGGATCTACCTCAATACCTCTTCTTGACACAATGTAGCTTAACAATTTTCTTGATTTGACCCAAAATACACACTTCTTAGGATTAAGGTGCACTTTGTATTTCTCCAACCTATTAAAAATAGTGGTAAGGACATCAATGTGGGATTCTCTTGTCTTGGATTTTCCTATAATATCATCAACATAGTCGTCCATTAGGACATGTAGAAGATCATGGAATATGGTAGTCATTGCATGTTGATAGTTGGCACTGGCATTTTTCAAGCCAAAAGGCATGACTTGTTAACAAAAGGTTCCCCATGGGGTGGTAAATGCCATTTTATGTTGATCCTCTTCTGCAATTCTAATTTGGTTATAACCAAAAAATCCATCCATCAAAGACAACATCTAATGTCCAATAGTCAAATCCACTATGATGCCTATGTTAGGAAGTGGAAAATCATCCTTAGGACATGTGATATTGAAATCTTGAAAATTTGAGCAAACACGGATGCACCCAAATGCTTTCTCTATAGGAACAATGTTGGAGACCCACTTAGGATAGTCAATATGATGGATGAACTTTTCCTCTAACATTTTCTGCAATTCTACTTTGACTAGGAATGCTACCTTAGGGTGCATTTTTCGCAACTTTTTCTTCACTAGTTTAATCTTGGGATCAACTATTAAATGATGCACAACCAAATCTATGTCTAAGCCAAGCATGTCTTTATATGTCCATGCAGAATTGATTTTCCCCTTTTTTAAGAATTCAGTCATGGCTTTTTGTTCCTCAAGACTTAAGGTAGCAGTAATGTAGGTGATTCGTGGATTATCTTATGTTCCCAAATTGACTGGAATTGTGTTTTCATTCAAAATAGGTGACTTTTCTGGTGACAAAGATCTAAATGGCAAGTCAAGCTCTCTCTCTTCTAGTTCCTCGAAGAGGTTTTCACTAGAAGATGAATCCTTTATTTTATCTTTTTCTTCATCCAAAAGTGCCCCAGAGGAGTTTTCACTAGAGGATGTTTCTTTTATTTTTCCATTTTTATTCTCTTTTACACTTTTACAATGAAGAGAGTTGACTTGGTTACCAAAGTAGGCTTCCTCATTGTATTGGATCTCATGTTCATAATCTTGAAGATTCTTAAGGCCAAAAAGTGCCATCACTGCTTCATCAGTCTTACAAATGTCAAGAGTTGGTGGTGTATCTTGAAGGTCCCAATCTATCATGTCAGGATTGGTGAGAGGTAGATTAATGGATGAAAGGTCATCTATGGTAATGGCATGGACATAGTTATCTAAGTCATCTTCAATGTATTGGAAAGATACTTCAAAGAATTCCTCCTCTTCAGTCTCAAAATTAGGTTCAATCATACAATAGTTGTCAGCAAAGGATACCTTAGGTTTAATGGAGCCTAGTCCACATCCTTTAGGGTAGCTATTAGCTTGTAAGGGTTTTCTAATTCCATCTTCTTTTGTTCAAAGTCTGGTACCATGATATCCCATGTTTTTAATAATGTGAGGTGCCTTAACATATTTATCCTTAGGAAACTCCACAGGTTCATCTTTTCAATCATAATATAGCCAATCTAGAATATTATCTTCCATGTGCTGATCACTAAGTGACCCCCAATGCTCAAATTTTGTCTTGCTAACTTGGATGGTTTCCTTATTAGTAGAAGGTGATAATTGAGAAGATTTTCCAAAGGAATGAGGGGAGTGTGGTAGTTGTCCAACACACAAGGCATTTTCAAACTTATACTTTCCCATTCCTAAATCAGCAAAAGTAACCTTCTTCCCTGTGGTGTTAATTTTACTATCTTCAACCTTCTCTTTTCCCTTGTAAGAATTTGAATCCTCATTAGCTAATTCTGGTACTATTTTGGAAGGTGGTTCTATTATGGTGAGAGACTTAGGTATAAGTTTGGCAAACTCACTGATTGGACAAAAATAAGTTCGTGCACCTTCCAATCTTTTACAAAATGCAAAAGTAGTGGGATCCCCTGGGATTGTGACCTCTTTTCCTTGGTGGGGCAATTTCAAGCATTGATGATAGGTAGATGGGACTGCCTTTAGTGTATGTATCCATGGTCTACCAAGAAAGATGTTGTATGGAAAATCCAAGTCTAGGACATGGCATTCAATATTTATGATGGCTGGTCCAACTTTTAGAGGCAACATGATGACTCCTTTTGATTCTCTTTCCCTTTTATCATATGCTTTTATTGTGATCCTTTTATTAACATCTAGAAGATCCTCTGGAAGTCCCAAGACGCGAATCATTTTAAATGTATAAAGGTTCAAACTGGATCCATTGTCTATAAGGACTCTTTTGATCTTATGTTACTATATAAGGACTTCAATGTGGAGTGAAAAATTATGATGGGGATTAGGACCTTGGAAATATTTATCTATGAAGATAAGGTTTTTTTGGGAGGCAAGGATTTTAATCATAGTGGTGAATTGGGAAGTATTAATGTTTTTAGGAACATGAGACTCTAAAATAGCCTTCTCGAAGATCTCTTTATTGATGGGTGATGTGGTTAGAAGCTCAAGAATAGATATTTCTGCAAGAGTGTTACCTAGCTGGGACAATACATCATAGCAAGAGGTAGGCATTTGTGAGGTGGATGGCATAGTAGGCACATGTGGCATTGATGGATTAGCATTATTGGGAGTGGCAGCTTGCAAAGAGAGTCTTCCCGGTCAAGTGGTTGCATCACAATCGACTGCTTGTAAGACAAGGGTATTCACACAAGTGTCTACCTCTTCAATTTGACCACACAAGGAGTCAAATCCACATATATCGCTGGTTTATATCTTACCACACAAGGAGTCAAATCCTGATATGTGGTTAGTAGAATAATCATAAGGTAATGCATTTGATGTGGAAGCTTGATTTGCATTGTTGGTATTGTTATTATCATTCTTGTGATCAGGAAATAGTTTTTGGAATATCTTCAATTTAGCATTTTTAGAGGTTGGACCTCCTTCTACTTCAATTTCCCCATCATCAACAAGATTTTGGATAAAGAATTTGAGTTTGATACATTTTTTGGTGTCATGTCCTTTGATACGGTGGTATTTACAATATTTGTTTTCCCTATAACACTTTGACTTTGGTTGATTTTCATCAAAAGGACGTGTGTTAGGAAATACCATCAAGCTGTGATCCACTAATTTTTGAAAGATAGCCTTCAAAGGTTCATGAAAGTTAGTGAACTTTCTATTTCAATCACAGTCATGATTGTAGTTGTTGTTGCATGGAAAGAATTGTGTTTGATTACAAGATTGTTGATTGCCTTGATTGTCATGATTTGAATGGTTGTTGTTTCGATTGCAGTAGTTGTTGTTGTTCCTACCTTGAAGATTTTTGACATCAGTAACACCATCATGTGTAACACCCTTATTCTTGGACCAAAATTTGGGTTTTCTATTGTTAGTTGACTCATTATTGGAGGATGATGAACTATAATGTTTAATGGTACCTTTTTCCAAAAGTCCATTTTCAATATTCTTGCCCTTTTTGACTAAAGTGGAAAAGTCTTTGAGACTAGCAATTTTCATGTGGAAAGACATTTTGGGTATCAATTTCTTGATAAATATATCCACAAGGTGGGAATCTTCAATTTTATATGGCATACGATTAGAAAGATGTCTCCACCTTTGTAGGAAGTTGGCAAAAGTTTCTCTATTTCATTGTTTTGTGTTGCATAAGTCACTCAATGAGGCATGATGTTCAATGTTTTAAGAGTATTGTGCTATAAACTTGCTTGTCAAATCATTGAAAGAAGTAAAGGAGCCCTTAGGTAAACTCATTAACCACTCAAGTGTGGGGCCTCCAAGACTTCATGCGAAGAGCCTCTTAAGATAGTCATCACTGTAGGCTACTTCTTGGCACAAAATTGAAAATTTCTTGAGATGGGTTATGGGGCATGTCTCTCCCGTATACTTGTCAAATTTAGGAATTTCAAAACTGGGTCGAAATGGCACCATATTAATGGATTTATCAAATGGAAAAGGACAAATTTCCTCAAAAGAGACATCCTTCACCCCTTTGTTGTTCATGTTAAGGACCAAATTTTGCAATTTTTAGAATTGTTGAGCCAAATCTTGATTAGGTTGCACTTGTGATTGTTGGGAGTTCACAAATCCACCTCCTAAGTTGTAGGGAGTCCCAAATGTAGTGTGAGGTGATGGAGGTACTCCACTTTGACCAATGTATGATAAGCAGTTGGTGGAATTGGCATAGATGTCTTTACCATAGTTTTTGGCACTTGTAAATAAGAGGAGTGCATAGGTTGTGTCAGAATTGCCATTGGTTGAGTAGGCACTTGTCCAATGCCTAAGTATCCCATAGTTGAAGTTGTCAAGGTAGATTGTGGAATACTAGCATGTGTGGTAACATTGGGCATGGCAATAATGATTTTTTGAATATGTTTTGCACTCAATTAAAATGTGGGTTGTGTTGAAGTGCTAGATGTAGGCATAGCACTAGTTGTTACCATGGTTTCTTTCCCTTTGCTAGAAGTTAGATCTGCATTTGAAGTGGGTAATACAGGAGCACCACCTTTTATAATTTGTCTAAACAAAGTGTTCTCGTCAAAGCTTGGGGGAACATTAACACCATCCTTGACCAAATTTAGGAATATCTTAGTTTTTTTTTCCCTAATGGATTTTTACATCATTTCCACATTGTAGGTGTCTATAAGGAATGTCTTGACATCACTAGGTACATAGTTAGGGTCAATAGGATCTTCATCTTGGTATACTTCCTTGTCATTATCCCCCAAAGTTGTGTTATGGAAGGGATCTTCTGGTTCTCATGTAGATGTTGAGTTAGGTATACCAAGGTTTGAACTAGAGAGAATTATGCTCCCTAATGAATTTGTGAGTGGAGGAAATGGATTCTCCATCTTTGATTGCCTCAATGATTCCCACAAATGTGACATGTGATTAAATGTGAACCTTCCTTATCGTGTGTGTACCATATGAGTGTCCAAGCCAATGGGTGGAAGATTATGGGAGAAAAAGAAGATGAGGATAAGAGCTATTAACCTTATGTGATTAAAGGGTCAACTACCCAAGTGTGAACAAAAGACCTTGGTTTAGCAAACAAAGTGTGATTAGAGGATAGTAGTATCTTTCTCCTACAAAAGATAGCCAAGTGATCTTGTAGGCAAGATAGGACACTGAGTTGATTGGTCACTATTTGGAGATGCACTTGTGATCCCAAATAAGTAAGTGTGATTAGGATAAATGTTTTCTTATATATGAAAGGTTTAGTGTTGCACTATCAAAAGACATTTTAAGGTTTAAGCTCTCTAGAAGAAAATTTGAAAATGGAAGACTAGGAGTTTGGAATGATGGAGGTAGATATGAAAAGATGAAAGTGTTGTGGTCACTAATGTAGTTAACTCAATCCTCATTGACTAGAAATAAAAACCTTGGGTTCACTCCTGGGAAAGCAAACCAATTTCAAAGTTTTCCATTGTATTCAATTCTATCATAATGGTCTTGTCTAGCTTCTTCCTTTTGAATGTCTTTGATTGCGTATCAGAATTGTTTGTCACTATGTGCTAGGTTCTTTCTTTCCTTGTAGATGGGTGGTTTGGACAACTTCACTTTCTTATGTTTGACTTGGTTGACTTTATCGGTCATGGCAAGAATAAAACAAGACCCAAATTTTAAGTACGCAGAAACTTTGCAATAAGATGTGACTAGACTCAACCAATTTCAAAATGCAAACTACCAAAAGTAACCATGAGTCAGGAAGACCTCACTTAACCTATCTCACTCAATGAAAGGTTACCTCATAATTTCACTCATTTTAAAACTTGTTTGATGTTTTGGCTTTGGTTTTGAATGTTTGAACAAGCACACTGAACATGCCAATAACCCTAATAAGGTTATCTCTAGGATGAACAACACTTATCTAAAGGGAATTCTTGATATACACAAGGTACATGAGGCCCAAATCTATAAATAAAAGAAAATACTACCACATAGCCGAGGGGAGACAGTAACCCAAATCTTCTCCTTCACTTCCCAAAGGTATAAAGTTCTTTGGGGCTTAGCCAAGAGTGACAATATTCATGCAACCTAAACATTCATGCATTCAAATGAAAGTGTTTAATCGATACAAGTTCATTAGCCCTTAAGGTTTAAGTGATAAAAATCAACTACAAATTTCCTTTAGTGATAAAAATCACTATTGGTTTTGCTTTTTAAGTTTTTAAGGTTAATTCTCTGCATCAAAACCATTAGTCAAAGCCTGCAAGCCAATCAATTAGCAAAAAATATTATTAAAAATTGCACAATTTTTCTAAAACATGGAGATGCCAAAATCCAAGCACATACGCTAAACTACACAGATGACAAAACACAAAGATGCCAAATTACGGAGATGCTAAAACTCATAAATGATAGAAGACACTTTGGCATTTTTAAGTAGATTAAATAATTATCAGATGCAGATGACAATGTGAAATACAGAGATGCCAAAAGTTGAAGACAACAAAAAAAACCTGCATACAACGCAAATGATAGAATTAACTTTGAAGACAAAAAAAATACTCCTCCTAGAAAATAGAACTAGATTCGTAGATGACAAAATTAACTTCATAGATGATAAATTACTCCTCTCAGATGACAGATTGAATTTAAGAGATGATAGAGACACTTCAGAGATGAAAAATTAAATATGTAGACTACAGAATGGTTTAAGCAAAAATGCAAGTATGGTTTTGAAATACTGTGCAGACGCTAAAGAGCGGAGACGTTGGTCTACGAAGATGTTTGTCTGTGCAGATGACAATCTCAGATGACATTGCAGCCTATGGAGATGACAATGTAATATTTTACGACTGAACCAAGGTTGTTTGTGGATTTTTGAAATGAATCTAGGGATGTGGGTCCCACCAGGGATGCTAAAATGTGTGCTAAAAAATGTGATCTGTTAGTAGCATGAGTTAACAAACAAACATGAGTTTAAAACTTTGAAAGTGTAGCAAAGATTCATCAAAATGCAATGAACAAACACTAACTAATGCTTGCTTGGATTTTCCAACCCTAAGCAGCTAACAAACCTAATCTTCCAGCCACCTCTATAGCTCAACAAAGGCACCCATAAGAGGCCTTGTTGGTGTGTTAGGATGGGGGATATGTTTGGTGTGCTCTCCCAAACACAACAATGGAGTGAATTTCTTGAGTGGATGTGCAAGTGTGAGTGAAAATGAAAGATGAAATTAGGCTAGATGAAATGAAGAGCACCTCAAGAAATGGCTATGGAGAAAGCCATACTTGAAGGTATTCAAGGATGAAACTATGGAATGCAACTAAGAAACTAATGAGATGTGCAAGCTAAACTAAGATGTAAATTAAATGACGATGCTAATACATGAAGAAACTAGACTAACAATGCATAAGGAAAACTAAATCAGCTACCAAATGGTTAGTATGCACTTATAAGATCATTATGAAAAATCTATTAATGCAAGCTCAAACTACCATGAAAGCTCAAACTATGAATGCAAACTTAAATCTCAAACCAACATGATAATAATGCAATAATGAGAGATGCAAATGCTTGAGACAAGCCTTCTATTTATAGGCTTGAGGGAGGGCTTGGTGAGGTGGCATCCTTGTAAATGTCACATAAGGTGATATGCAAGCCATGCAAATGGTCAAGAATTCAAAATTTTCCCACACATGTGTAAGAAAACTTGAGAAGAAGAGTGGGAGACAAGAGTGCAAAGGGGAGTGTGTAGGCATGCCATCTCACACATGTGTGAGCACACTCTTAGGCTAATGAGGGGGATTAGGGAGGAGATTAAGAATGAGTAAGTGGGATTAGAGAAGAAGTAGGATTAAGAGGATGAAAATGATGGGTGTAGGCTAGGCTCTAGGTTAGGCTTAAGATTAAATTAAATGAAATTTAATTTAATCATAGGTTTAGAGGAATTAATAGGATGTGGGGAATTTAAATAAATAAAATTTATTTAAAAAGAGAAATATGGAGGATCATGTGTTGAATTAATTTAACACATTAAGGCTAGGAGTATTTAAATTAAATTTTAATACCTAGGAGAATGAACTCATTTAATTAATTAGTTTAATTAAATAAGTAGAGGAATGTGAGCAATATAATTAATTAATTAATAATTAATTACAATTTCATGGGAAATATTAAAATTAATTAATATAGTGTTTAGGGATAATTTTAAGTATCTATTGAGCTTATTATATAGTTAACTGTATTTGCGAAGCATTTTAGTTGTTTTTTATTTCCATAGTTGCTACTAAGTTCTTTGGAAAAATTCTAGTATTTACCAAGTAGTTACAGTTAGGGTGAAGATCAATAGTGTAAACTGAGCATCCTAGTACATGCTGAGTTTACTAGTGAAAAATGAGCTATGCAGTGCTTACCAAGTTCATAGTTTATGTGATGCATGTCCAATGTTAACTAAGCTACTCAATGTTAACCAAGTGACTCAATTTATATTGAGCTTGAGGTGATAGTATTTATTGAGCTATTTTGAGGTAAAGAAGTGATTCAATTTATATGATGAGTTTCATAGCATCTACAAAGTCACTAGTGTAGACCAAGTTTAAGACTACTTGAAAGTGATCAATATGGACTGTGCTTCTACATCTACCAAGTGTTGGAATTATGATATATTTGTCATCAGTGACAACACTTATTCGATTTTGAATGCTTACCGAGCTCATCACCTAGTCTATAGTTGATACCGAGCATTTCTTTGGAAACTGAGCATATGGGAAGTTTAGCAGTATTTACCAAGTTCAAAGTAGTTACTGAGTAGAACAATGTTCTCCAAGCAGTTAGTGATTACTGAGCTTCATAGTGTTTACCAAGTAGACAGTGCTCACCGAGTCATCAAAAATATTAGTGTTTACCAAGTAAACAAGGTAAATGAAGAAATTAGTGTTTACCGAGTAAACAAGGTAAATGAAGGAATCAATGTTTACTGAGTAAACAAGGTAAATGAAGGAATCAGTGTTTACCAAGGAAACAAGGTAAATGAAGGAATTAGTGTTTACCGAGTAAACAAGGTAAATGAAGGAATCAATGTTTACTAAGTAAACAAGGTAAATGAAGGAATCAATGTTTATTGAGTAAAACAAGGTAAATAAAGGAGTTAGTGTTTATCGAGTAAACAAGGTAAATGAAGGAATCAATGTTTACCAAGTAAACAAGGGAATCAGTATTTACCAAGTAAAGAAGGTTATCAATGGATTTAGTTTCTACCGAGTGACACAACATTCACCGAGTCACCAATGGTTACCAAGTTTCAAGATACTCAGAATGATTAGTATGGACCGTGCCTTTACTCTTACTGAGTGCATGGCGATGTAGAGTATTGAAGTGGATGCCGAGTATCAGAAGGTCACTGAGTTAGTTTGTGGAACCCAAGTTTTCTACCACCTAGCCAACTCAGTAATGTTTATTCACTTATGTTTTGGCTGACCTTGCCAGTGTAAATATTGGAATGGTATATATCATTTGAAACAATGAGATGCTAAGTAGAATCATAGTTGATTGTGATGTGTTGCAATAATTTGAGAAGAGAAAAAGTGAATCACTAGCAGAACAGAGGAATACAACAAGGTCAACATTGATGCAAAAAAGATATAATTGTCACATCAGGTGATCAGAGCACAAGGATCTTATCAGCAATCAGTTGCAATCAGATTCACTACTTCATCCTAATAGGTGAATCAGTTTTCTAAATCCTTTAACTAGGTAGACTTAACAATCTTTTGTAAATCTCCTAACAGAGTGCATACTTCATTGTATGTTTGTAAATCCTTTAACAAGGTGGATCTAGCAATCCTACTTGCTCCTAATAGGGCATATCATCAGAAGTGATCATTGTAATCCTTAACAAGCCAACTTTATACTGTAGTATTGAAGTTTTGTGGGTATCATCCCCACCCCAGTTTTACTTTCTAATTGGAAGGTTTCTGGGTCACCAAATCTGTGTGTTCATGTGTTACAAATGTTTATCTTTTCATGCATACAATAGTTTAGATGGATGAATGGTAAAAATATTATTATGCAGAATAGAGTTAAAGTTTTAGAGTTATTGATTCACCCCTCCCCTCTCAGTAACCTTGTTAGTCTTGATTATTTCCAACAATTGGTATCAGAGCATTGTGGTTCTCAGGATAAAAGTTTGACAGCTTGAGCAAAGATAAAGGATAATGGAGATATTCAAACTTGATAAATCTATTGAGAATGAAAAGCTAGATCTAGAAATGGCCATGACTCAATTCAAAGAAGCAAAAGAGCATCTTTCTCAATCCCTAAAAAGAAGGAAGCAACTTGTAAGAAAAATGAACGATTATTAGTATATTGAAGAAAGGATTGAAGACCTTTTACCATCATGTAGTTCAAATGAAGCTAATGAAGCAATCAGGGAACTCCTAGCAAAGAATGGTTCTCTACAGGAAGAAGTAAGAAAGCTCAAAAGAGAACAAGAAGTCCAATCCATTAGGTTATGTGAAGTTTTGGAATAGAGAAACAAGGCAAATGAAGACTTAGAGGTAAGAAATAATCTATCCCTTCAGCATGAAGATCTTATAGGATAACTATCTAATGCAAATGAAGAAATTATGAATCTAAGATCTAAAAATGAAAGTTTGAGAAATGATTTAATCATTGAAAGACAAATGAATGCAAGTTTGAAAAGTGATCTAAGATCTAAAAGAAAAATGAATGAAAGTTTGAAAAATGACTTAAATATTGAAAAACAAGCAAATGAAAGGATGATAAAATCTCAAGAAAATATGGATCAATTGAATTTGCAAAATGAGCAGAATCTTCATAGACAAAAAGGTAAAGCAGGCCTTGGATACAATGAAGAAGGTGAATCTTCCAAACAAAGTACCCAAAAGAATCAAAGACCTACTTGCAATCACTATAGAAAGTTAGGTCATACATCCAATAGATGTTGGAGCAATAGTAAAAGAAAATTCAATGGTAAATGCTACAATTGCAATCAACATGGTCACAAAGCAAATGAGTGCAAGGAAAAACCAAAGTTTGAGGGAAAATGTCACAAATGCAAGAAACAAGGTCACAAGGTATCTGAATGTAGATCAAAATCATTCAATCTAGCAGAACAGGTTATCAAAGAATTATTTGGTTGGGACTACAATACTTGGTGCAGATGTCACTATTGTGGAGAATATGGACACATTGGAATAAACTGTGCAAGGCATCACCTAAGGAAGAAAGATACTACTATAAGATGTTATACATGTACCAAACTTGGTCATATATCCAACAATTGCATGAATATAGGAAGAATTGAAGGTGAAAAAAAAGCTAGAGCTGACAACATTCGAAAGTAGATGAGACAACAGTGGATTCCAAAATCTACCGAGTCAGAAAATTTAAATAATGGCTATGTCACTCAAGAAGTGGGTGACTCCACCATTTCTAATTAGACTTATCAAAAAAATCAAGGACTACATCTTCAAGCAATATCCTAAGTAGTTCCAGAATATAGAAGTGCAAAAGACAAATCAGTATTTTAGATAGTAGACATATTTCACTGTGATGCATCTACTGAGCAAGGTCGATCTCAGACTTAACTGAGCTAGGCCGGTACTGTGAAAGGTTTTTGTTTGTTTACCGAGTTGCAAGGTTTACAGAGTAAGCCGGTGACTATCTGAAAAACCCTAGGTCATCTCAGATACCTTCATACCCGAGCATTAATGGCAGATTTTTTCATCAAAAAGGCAGAATTTGATCTCATTTTTCATCGTGGATTCAAAATATACAAAGCGAAGAGTTTCCAAGAGTGCAAAAGAGAGTTCAAGCGATTTGAAGTGATTTTCTAGTGAAGAATTTGTTTAACGAAATCATTCACTTACCAAGCAACAATGGCATCCGCAAGCACTAGCAGTAGTAAGGCAAAAAGAGGCTCTGAAATGTTTGTGAAGGGAGCAGAATGGAAAGCACCCAGCTTCAAGCTTGTTCTTGACATAGCTGAATTGCTCGACCCTCATGGAGCTCAATTGAAAATTCTACCAAAGGTACTACTTATAAATGACATTCGTACTCATTTCAAATGCACTGTTCAAGAAATAGGGACACTAGACATGGATAATGCCCTAGCTGAGTTGTGTGTTAAGAGAACCCTCAAACCCAAGTTCAAACATCTGGAAACCAAAGGTTTGACCCATATCCTACACCTGCCAAGGAAATTTCAAATGAAATGGATAAGATACATTTTAAGCCGTGTGCATAATGGATAGTTGTGGTTAGAGCAACCCATCTTGATAGCAAAGAAGATGATTCATAAGATCACGGGTTTCCCAATGTTAAGCAAATTAAAAAAAACTAAAACCCTAAGTCAGGATGAACTTCAGAGGTTAACCCTAGCCGAATGGGATGGCAGAGGATTGAAACCTAACAATGTATCCAATGCAGAGTTAAGGTTCATAATCTATTTGATTGCATATAAGATGTATAGTTCCAACAGATTGAATAGCGTGCCCTGTGAGGCTGTAGATTTAGCTTATAAGGTTGTCAACAAAAACATGGAGTTTGACCTAGTAGATGTGCTGCTTAAACAATTTAATAAAAAGATGGATAGTATAAGGACCTCAAAAACCAACTCTTGTAAATTTGGTTCTTTGTTGGTTTGTTTATTTTTCTATGTACAAAAATTTTTCCCTTCAAAAGGTACAGTTGTATGGAGGAAAGATATTCCAATTTTGTATCAAATAAATGAGTTTGTAGCAGAGATGGGTGAAAATTTTGATAGTATTATGGATAATTATTTTGAAGACTTCAAGGAAAGAATGAATAAAAGATTCAAAATCCCTCCTAAGCTTGTTGAGGATTACAAAGATGATGTGTGCTTCATGGTTGACTGTGATAAGGTATACATTTAGGCAGTCAGACACCGAGTTGCATGGGTAAAACCTCTTCCTTATGAGGTAAATATTGATGAAACCAGAGACATCATAGAGGCACTAGTAAATGAGCTAGTAGACCCAAGACAACCAATTTTTGGAACCTATGAAGAAGCTAAGGCCAGAATTGAGCTTGAAATCAAGCTACCATAGGCCATAAGCAAGGGCAAGAGGAAAATAGAAAAATTGAAAACTTCTACCGGATCTCTTATGCTCACCAAGGGAAAAGGTGAAGATGAAGAAGAAGAAGAAAGAGGAGAAGAATAAGAAGGTGAAGAAGAAGGAGAAGTATCTTTAGAGGAACAACCAAAGAAGAAAGGTAAGGTAATCATTACCAAATCTAAGAAGAAGCCTACTGCAGTATTCACCAGAAGAACCAGGAAAGGTAAGCAGGAACCTATACTAGTTAGGCCTACACCCACATTTGTGCAAAGGCTCAAAAAATTGGAGGAAGGAGCTAGCATCACAAATTTCAAAACATTGAAATTTGAAACTAGAACTGATGCGGAGAAAATGCAGATTGAGGAACTGGTACTCAGCAATATGGTAAATGGAAATACTCCCTAGACTAGATTGCCCCTCAAATCTCAAAAGAACTACTGGAGATATTGCAACCAAGATGGGAGTTAGCCACCTAAATGGTAAAAGATATTTATGAGAAATCTCTAAGGAATCTTCAACCAAGTCTCACTGGAGCAGAAGTAAAAACTGAAATGAAAAATCATGAAGGTAAAATGATGATCAGATTCCACACTTGTTTGATTTTGATCAAAGACATTGAACATGTTGTAAATGATGCTACAAACATGTTGAAAAATATCTATCATCTACACAAGCCCAGTGAAGATCTAGTAGAAATCAAAGATGATGACAAAAACAATGATGATGAGCTTGATAACACTCCATCTATCACAGTCTCACCAGGAGAGTTGCATGCACTGATGGAAGATAAAGAGGAAGAAGACAAGGAAGAAGAAGCTGAAGAGGCAGATAAGAAGGAAGATGATCCAGTGAAAATTGCAGCAGCAGTTATTGCATCACTTCCTCACTGTCCACCTAAAACTATAGCATCATCAAGGTTGGAGTCAGCTTCAACAGGTTTGGTCACATCTACATCAGATATATCATCAACACCTACCACATCTAAGCTCTAGGTATCATCAATGGAAGTGTCTACCACTTCATCTACCAAGCTACATTCCTTTTCTTCAGTTATCGAGCAAGCCTTCTTAGCTCCATCATCACCAACCATAATAACAGTAAGTTCCACAATTTTGTCAATTCCAATTTGTTCTACAATTTTGTTAGCAATATCTGTATCTACTTCAAACCCAGTTAGTTCAGATACTGCATCATCGAGTGTATCACCATTTGTGGCAAGTACTTCAGTTTTTTACTTAACATATACTCCTATTGGCACTCCACCCTCAAGTATCCCAATTTTCATTGCTAGTCCTTCCATCTCTACCATTGTGTCTATTCCCAAGGTCAAACTAGTCATCACAGAAGTCAAACAAAAGCAACCATTAAGACTTATGATCACTGGAAAGGAAATTCTTGAAAACATTGACCTAGACACTAAGATAGTAATTCCAAAGATTGACTATGAAAATGCTACCATTGAAGAAATGAGGTATGCTAGTCAACTAATTGAGATGAAGGCTACACAGAAGCAGCTAAGGTCTGAAAGGGATAAGGAATATAAAATAATTGAGAATGCCCAGAATATAATTACAGAGGCTATAGGTGTTGATGTAGATTCTACTCAACACATTTTGATCCAGTTAGAAGAGGCAGTCAATAAATTCAATGAGAATACCTTCGGTCAAGAAAAGTTTATGGAGAAGGCAGAAAAGAAATTTGATAATAAGGTGCTTGAGGACATTGCTCAGCACATAGCAATGAAACAGGTTGAATTAACCTTAGTTTTGGCTAATACTAAAAATTCTTTTAATAATGTAACATCTCTTTTTGCTAAGATTTGTGATGTTACTAAGTATACTAAGGAGATAAGAGAGAAATTAAATAAGATAGATGAGGATTTGAAGGCAAGCGCACAAAATCTAAAGCTTGACCCCAGTTCAACCTCATCTCATCACCTCAAGATAAAAGTTTTGTTAGAAAAACAAGCAAAATTTCTGAGAGAAGAGTCAAGGATCAGATCTACATTGATAGATATTCAAAATATGATCCTTCCCATCATGGACACAATGCAAAAGCACATTGCCCACTCAAAAACATTGATCCATGACAACAATTTCTCCATTGCAGACCATGTGATTGAACTCTTTGTAGAAGTTCAAATTGCTCTATCCACATGTAGAATCCTGCAAGAGAATTGGGATAAGACTCTACAACTCATTCTTTAGGTACATTCAGAGTTTATCTCACATTTTGGTGTTTCTATGTAAATACATTTTTTTTTTTTTTTTGGCATTATTGTCAAAAAGGGGGAGAAAGAGATACTTAGATAGAGTTATTGGTGAGATAAATGTACAAAAAGGGACAAAGAGATACTGTAAATAAAAGTCATATAACTCATGTAAATACCTTGTGTATATTGTATGGGGGAGTCATATGCAAGGAAGCCATGTATATTCAGCAGAATCAGTTGTCAATATGTCAAATATTGTATATAAGTTTTGACTCATAAGTTTTTTTTTCATAATGCCAAAGGGGGAGATTGTTGGAATTATGATATATTTTTCATCAGTGACAACACTTATTTGATTCTGAATTCTTACCAAGCTCATCACCTAGTCTACAGTTGATACTGAGCATTCCTTTGGAAACTGAGCATATGGGAAGTTTAGCATTATTTACTGAGTTCACAATAGTTACCGAGCAGAACAGTGTTCTCCAAGCAGTTAGTGATTACTGAGCTTCGTAGTGTTTACCAAGCAGACAGTGCTCACCGAGTCATCAAAAATCTCAATTTTTACCAAGTAAACAAGGTAAATGAAGGAATTAGTGTTTACCAAGTAAACAAGGTAAATGAAGGAATCAGTGTTAACCGAGTAAACAAGGTAAATGAAGGAATTAGCGTTTATCGAGTAAACTAGGTAAATGAAGGAATCAATTTTTATCGAGTAAACAAGGTAAATGAAGGAATTAGTGTTTACTAAGTAAAACAAGGTAAATGAAGGAGTCAGTGTTGACTGAGTAAACAAGGTAAATGAAGGAATTAGTGTTTACCAAGTAAACAAGGGAATCAGTATTTACTAAGTAAAGAAGGTTATCAATGGATTCAGTTTCTACCGAGTCACCAATGGTTACCGAGTTTCGAGTTACTCAGAATGATTAGTATGGATTGTGCCTCTACTCTTACTGAGTGCATGATGATGTAGAGTATTGAAGTGGATGCTGAGTATCATAAGGTCACCAAGTCAGTTTGTGGAACCCAAGTTTTCTACCACCTGGCCGACTTAGTAATGTTTGTTCACTTGTGTTTTGGCCAACCTTGCCAGTGTAAATATTGGAATGGTATATATCATTTAAAACAATGAGATGCTAAGTAGAATCATAGTTGATTGTGATGTGTTGCAATAATTTGAGAAGAGGAAAAGTGAATCACTAGCAGAATAGAGGAATACAGCAAGGTCAACATTGTAAGCCTTAATAGGGTAGATCATCAGAAGTGATTATTGTAAGCCTTAACCGGCCAACTTTATACTATAGTATTGAAGTTTTGTGGGTATCATCCCCACCCTAGTTTTACTTTCTAATTGGAAGGTTTCTGGGTCACCAAATCTATGTGTTCATGTGTTACAAATGTTTATCTTTTCATGTATACAATAGTTTAGATGGATGAATGGTAAAAATATTATTATGCAGAATAGAGTTAAAATTTTAGAGGTACTGATTCACCCCTCCCCTCTTAGTAACCTTGTTAGTCTTGATTATTTCCAACACCAAGTGCATGACAATTCCAAGCATTAATAGTGGATGTCGAATATTATAACTTTATCAAGTCAGTCTTCAAAGCCTGAGTGTCTACACTTGAGTAGACTTTGCAATATTTGTGTAAACTTGTATAGTGGCCGACCTCATAATTTGTATAATTGGATTGGTACATATGTAGTGTATTATATTACATCCAAGCAAGGAAGTATGTATTAATGCAATAATAAAAAGAGAGAAAAGAGTGCAAATTATGGGGCTACAACAATATAAGGAGAAACAAAGATTCATCTATCACAACAAGGTGATTTGTACACTTAAAGGAATCTCATTCAACAAACCAAGTTGTAGATCAAAGATCAACTACTATAGTACTAAAGCTTGTGGGTATCATCCCACCCTAGTTTTACTTTCTATTTAGAAATTTTTTGGGTCACCAAATCTTTGTGGCAAAGTGTTATGAATACTCTTATGTTTTTAATTTCTTATGCATACAGTTAGATTAGATTACATGTGGAGGATTAAATGTTGGATTGTTGGATCAAGAGTTAAAAAAGTAGAAGTTTTAAAAGTTACTAATTTACCTCTCCCCTCTTAGTAACCAAGCTTTGTTAAGTATATTTCCAACAACTTGTTCTTCACATCTGGACCCAACTTCAATAAAATCATAAGAGATTTTCTACTTTTTACGCTCTACAACACCAAGGTAGATTCACTTAAGGGATAAAAGATTTTAAAACTGATATTTCATACATATTTCATTCATTTTATGATAATTCACAATAATACACATCCCTTATAGTAGATTACATCATAGTTCTTTTTAGATTTAAAAATAATTCTGAGAAATAGTAGCTAGCTAAAACACATGGATTAGATGCAAACAAGTGCCAATCAGCATTGACATTCTTCAAATAGTAATGTAAAATTGACTTCAAATTTAGGCTTGATTCTTGTTCATGATCTTCCATCTATAGACCGAATCACTCAATCGATGTCTCATCCATTGGGATTTAAAGTCCATTCAATTTCTAGATCTGACTAACTTATTGCAATCAATACTATTTGAAATTCTCACTAAAAATCATTCTTATAGACATCCTTCCTATTACCATGGAAACCCTATCAATCTCACTGAAGCATTTACTTAATTCATTGACTTAAAAGAAATAGTGCATTTCCATACAACTTGATTTAATTGCATTCAATTGAACAAGCTTTGCTCATACAACTTCAAAATGACTAGGTAATAAAAATGGAGATAAAATTTAGCCAGAACAGATATGAGGAAAATTCATCTTTGTGTTAATTTCCTTTGAAAATTATATATAATTGGAACAAAATTGAGAGTAACTCATAATAAGACATAAAAATCCTATAAGATTGATATATTATTAGGATTTTGCAGGGAAACACATCATAAATTTTTACACCAAGAAACTAGACCACACAAACTTAGCAAGAACTAAAATTATGTAATAACTCAAACCCTTTCTCTAGCCTTGTAATCTCACTTATATAGGGTGAGATGAAAAAAGCTTCAAGCATAGAGAAATAATAGCTATCCTTTAGACAAAAGATTTTTGACAATTGTTACTATCATAAAAAAAAAAACTTTGTGCAATAGAAAAAACTTTACATCATAATATTGTTTTTGGTCAGCCTATTTTCTATTACATTTTTTAATGCTAGAAACTCCATGATCGACTCTTTTATTATTCTGACTCCTTAGAGTATATAACCATCATGTTTGCTAATGATGTGTATGGTCTTCATTCATGTGGCTTCACTTCAACTCAAAGATATCCATGTTCATCATCATACACAATTAAAACAACATTTATATATGAGTCCCTTGATGCCACATCATCAGGTAAGGATTTTGTGCTAGCAACTATAATTGGTTGCTCTATTTTGTCTTCCTTTATTTAGGTGCCATTTGTGTGACTCTCTTCTTGGCCCATGTTAGCTTCATTTATTTCCATTTTCTTTGAATGGACAAAATCACCCATCAATTTGTTGAAGACTGTACCATCTTGCCAATCAAAGTTCAAAATTTCTCATTGCTTCTTAACCACCCAATCCCCCAATTTATTTATTTCAACAAATTCCTCTCTAAGGGAATTAAAAAATAGTTTCACTTTAATAAAATTGTCATTTTTTCTAGTCTATAACAAATGTCCTTCTTCATTAATGACTTTAGTTATTCTTTGACACAATAAATCATTTAATTCTTTTCCCCACTCTTCTTTCTCTTTTATTATGTCAATCTCTTTGAATGCTAGGGAAAGAGATCAAATTTCTCACCTAAATATTTAGAGAGACAAATTATTATTATTATTTTTAATACCACCCTCTTATTATCAAAATCAAATAGATCCCTCATTATATCAAAAGATTTTTCTATCTGCTCACAAGATAAGCTAATAACTAAAATGCACAAGAGGGTGATATCCTTATCATTTCCATCCCATTTACTCAAGATTACTTTCAAAACCTCCTCACCACCTTTTATTTCCTTCCATATACCCAATATGTTCACTAATTTTTCATTGAATGTTGTCCAATCAATCTTATCTACCAAATATAAAATTGTTTTTCTAAGTTTTTCTCCATATTTATAATTCAGCTCATCTTACAAAGCCCACAACTTATCTTTTTCTTCCTCAAACTCCTCAATAGTATAAAATTATGGCCTTTGAGGAGTATCAAGGATCTCAATAAAGGGAGTGGATTTAGAAGTCTAAACTAATGGGTGAGGGTAGGTGATTCTTGGCCTAGTAGATTGTCCCATTGCTTTATTCTCAAGTTCAATTCTTTTGTGAACTTCTTTATTATATGCAGCAAGAACCTTTGCATACTTATCTTGCAATTTCAACCTTTCCTTTTCATATTTTTCAGTAGTGGCTAAAGTAAAGTGAGTTGTTCCAACACTTAGATGTCCAACTTCTACACTAGTGGTTTCTTCAACTCTTTTCGTAATTAGGTTGCCTAACAACTCAGTATCATCATGTGGGGAAGAGCTAGCCCTAGATCCTTTCCTTAATGACCAAATAACCAATGAAACCTAATCCTCACTGAATTTGGTACTTTTCATTCATTTCTTTTTGTGATTCTCTAAACTCATTCTATCTAGAACAAAATAATAAACCAAAGCATCTGCTATATCCCAATTGGGTAGCAACAAAACACCAGATGATTTTACCATTTGTCTCCCCTCTTTAGGGGTTAGGTTTTTAAGTTCCTACACCATTTCTTCTTTGAATTGATTTTGTGCATTTTCTTCCTCCATTCATGGATGGTCCATTCCTAGCTTGCTATAATTTTCTTCAAACATTCTCATGTTTTTCCCCCAAGAAAATTGATAGAAGGCTCTAGATTTAGCAAAATCATCATTAAAGATAACTCATAGCAAGCCTGTTCCATCATAGGGTCTAATTCCCTTCCTCTATAATATGCCATAGTCAATTCAAGGCTTGGCATTTGAGGTTCTTGGGGATTTCCGTCTTCTAACTTTTCCTAAGTGATGAATACCCCCCTTTGGGATCCCAACTACTCCATCTGCTCCTTGGTGAGTTCACTGCAATTTGTAATGGGGATTATGTAGGTGAATATTCCCCATTTTTAGGTGTCCCTTCTCTTTTAGGTGAGGGTTCATTAGCTCCTTTTTCTAGGAAAACACTAGTCAATTCTACTATCTATTTTCCTTTATCCATAGTGGCCCTTCTATTCTGAATCACATTATAGCTAGGTCTCTTTTGGACAACCAAGTACCCTATTCCTACTGTAGGAGTGAATGCTAGTCTCCTCATAACCTCTCTAGCTCTTTCTAGAAATGAATTAATAACAATTTGTTTGTTTTCATTCATGGCTTCGATGATTTTAGGAAAAGTAATCATGAGTTTATTTATTTTGTTTGCCTTTGTTTTTGCATCATCTAGAGGCTTGTAATCATTATCAAAATAATGAATGAATTATAGGACTCTAGAAAAAGCTCTCCATTTTTATTCCTTGATCTCCTATTATTGTAGAGAGAACTCATTCCTTATTATATCCTAATGGAAATAAAACTCTTGTTTTTGGGAACCAATGTTAGTCCTTAATATAAATACATCAAAAAATCCCTTAGAATAACAAAAGTGGGGATGAGACACAACCATCTTGTACTAGTCCAGGAATCTATACAAAAATAACCATCCACCTTTTGTAATTATGAAATGGTGGGCTATAGTATAAGTGGAGAATATTGAGCCTTTATTTCTTATAACCAAATATATTTCCTCCAATCCTCCTATCTACCACAATATCTTAGCTATCTATACTTTGAAACACACCTAGTAGGATAGTAAATGGGGAGTCCCTTAGAAACTATAAACTCTAAAATTGTTGAAACAAGGTATGGTATGATATCAGCCCAATTATGTGACACTTCTAAATTAGATGGATTATCCATTGGTTTGATCAAATTCATCAATGCCCTAGGGATTTTAGGATTTTCCCTTAATAAGAGGCTTCTCACTTTAGAGGCAAAATATCAATCAAACCTAACAAAACTAGCCTTTTCTCCATCCCCAATCATATATGCACTCCATAACTGGACTGGGAGAGCCTCTCCTTCATGTTCTTTGTTCAAATCCATCTCCTTCCCAAAATATGTTGCCCTCATAAACAAGAACATATGCATCAACAATGAGTAATATCCAAAAGTCTTTTCTACTTTGTTCTTGGAAATTCCAATTAGCCCTATATGGATTTCTTCTACTATATAGGATACAAAGTCAAAAATAATATCCACACCAAAAGAAGAAATCTTAGCCATCATATAGATAAATTTGTCTAGCATAAGACTCTGTTCATCCTCACCAAAAACTCTACATAAAGTCATATATATTTCTAGGGTTCTAGAGGTGAAAAATTTGTTCTTAAAAGGCTCTTTTGTAGATGTTGTGACCAATGGAAGATTCCCAATTGAGGCCAAATGTGTCCTTAGTGCACCTTGCCTAACCTTATCCTTCTTTAATAAGTATTCATTTTCTAGTCCTAGAATGTCAATAGGTATATGGTAATCTTAAAAGGGTTCTAAACTAAAGACCTTTTGAATTTTTCTAGCACCTATACTCATCAGGCACTTCCCATCTAATCTTCTTACTACTCTAGCTATAGGGTCATAGTTTTGGGCAATGGCCATGAGTAGGTCAACATCCATGAATACACTAAGGACCACTAGTTTTCCTAAATCAAAATTCCAAATGTTTCCATGGGGAGAAAAAAAATTTCTTTATGAAAACCACTTCTTAAAAAGAAAAGGCCTTGATTTGTTAGTAGTAGCATCCCTAATCCAATTCCCTCTATCATATAAACCATCTGCAATCTTGAGCCTAGAATTTATATAAATTAACTTTTTCATCTTGGCAGACTCATTTTTAGACTCAAGCAATAATTCAAGAAGGTCGTCATGTATGTTTCTGTTAGCATAATCTACAAGTGTATCGAGAATACTTTCTTTAGAGGCATGATGGATTAAATTTGTAGAATGCTAGAAAAATTTGATATATATGGTGGATTGAGAAACTTACTTGGCTCTTTGCTACTCTTTCACTACAATTCTATGACACACTATGAATACTAGAAATTCTTTTGTGCTCTAATCAAATAAGACACAATTCTTCAATGGCTTTGAGCTCACTAAAAGTGTAAAATTTGTTTGCATCGAGAAGAAATCATGAAATCTTTGCAATATACTCTATTTTTGGTTTGCATTGGGAGCCTTCAATTTTCATAATTGAATCACAAGGACAAATAAGGTGGCATCATCTTCTATTTTTAAAACACAATATCAATTCCAAAAAATCTAATGATCAAGGAACAAAATCATTGATGACTCATTTTCCACTTTCTAGGTTGGTAGTCAACCCAGTAAAATCTTTTCATGTTTATGCCTCTACCTCTGCCACTAGCAACTTGATCTAGATTGAGTGGCACTCATAGACATGTGTTGCACTCTTCCTATGTCGCTATGCATAAACATCAACCAAATTCTGCATGTGACATAGAAACCATCATTGATGCACCTCTAATCAGATGATGAGGATTCTATGATAAATTTACTTAAACTATGGTGGTTCCTTATGTTTTCCCTTTGGTCACCATGGCACTACCACTAAAGATCAAGCAACTTCTTATGGCGACTTGGTGCCCACCATCAATGCATTTTGGATCTGACTACTCCAACCAATCATGTGTCTTTCCTCTAAGTGTGAATCCATGTAGCATATGACATAGCATCACTTTGGCATGCTAGCAAGAAATTTATATTAATTAGCTTTTTAGCAGTATTTTTTTCTTAGGTTCCACCATGTTTTGTTTTAATAGGAAGGTGTTATGTCATTACTAGAAAAAGGCATGAGTTTTCTAGTCATGACATAGTGACCACCATATTATTTGAAAGAATCTAGGACATAAAATATGCACATTCTCATTCTTGTTACTACATTCATTGCTTCTAGTATTCCATAATGATCATGTGGCTTATTGATGATAAAAAAACATTTAGAGTGTCCATCTTACGTGTTAGTCCCACCCTTTTCCACTTTTATAGGAAGTCACCATGTCATTACCAACAAAAGTAATGAGTTTTCTAGTGGCAACATAGTGACTTTGCATTTTTTTCTAAAAAATTACAATGTAAGATAGAGCATGCTCTGACCAGTACTTTTTATGGTGTCTATCATTTCTAACATTCCATGATACAACCAAAATTCACAAAAAGAAATTAAAATCCTAATGCCCATCTTTTGGAATCAGGTCTCACCATGTTTTTATTTTGTGATGGTCACCATGTCACAAAGGATAAAAACCTTACAAGTTTTGGTAGTGATATGACTATCACTACAAATTTGAAGAAAGATTTGATGGTAGGAAATTTTTTTGGGGAAAATGAAGCCAAAAATTAAAATTAAAGAAAAACTTCCCAAAATTATACACCTTTCTCAAAATGATTCTCCTGCTCAATTTTTAAAGTAAAGGCATATGACCTAAAAGTTCTACTTAGGGCACAAATTTGATTTAATAGGGTTTTTCTTAGGGTTAACAAACTTTTAAAAGACAAAACCCTAATTTTCAAGATAAAAATAAATATTTTTAATTTTAATACATATTTTTAGGAAAATTTCTTGTACTTTAGAAAATTAGACCATCAGTGGCTTTGTTTGGGGATGATAGACAACTTGTGTCTATGCAAGAATCTAGAAACTTTGGTAGAGCAGACCACATACTTGATAAAAAAAGACAACTTCTGAGAGAGCAAACACACAAGAAAAGCACTATGTACAAGGGCTATACAAAAGAGACAAAGGATTTACAAAATTTACAACAACCCTAAAACTACTGTTCATATAAGAAACAAGTATTTTAGCAAAATATCTCTTTAAGAACTTTCTATGAACTAGTAGTTCAAGAATGTCACTTGATAGATCTTCTTCAAAATATGAGAGTCCTTTCCCCATGTGGCTTTAATTATATAGGGGCCTAACCATATAGAATCAAATTTACCATGTCTTCCCTTATCCTCAATCTTGGCATTTCACATTAGGACTAAGTCCCCAATTTCAAAATTTTTGATTACTGTTCTTCTATCATAGATTGCTTTGACTTGCAACTATAATTTCTAGTTTTTGAGAGATGCTTCTTTACTAGTCTTAGTCAATCCTACTAACTCATCTAACCTTTCTTTCATATCATCAATAATGTCCTCATCATACATTTGAATGTAATTGTAATGACCCACTAAATTTTTCTGAGGCATTTTTTCCTAGATTCCATATACAATGTCAAAGGATGCTACACCTTTGGCTTTCTTCATAGTCACCTTGGCAACCCATATTGCTAATTACAACTTGGAATCACAGGCCTTCTTATTATCATCTGAAGTTATTTTTATTACTTTCAATAAGCTTTTATTTGTGGATTCAGCTTATCCATTTCCCTGTGGATTATAGGGAGAAGATACTAATCTTGTTATCCCATACTTATCACAAAACTTTATAAATTCCTCAAATCTAAAACACATTGTATTATTTGTCACAATTTTCTATGGACAAAAGAATCTTGAAATGATGTTATTGAGAAGAAAATTGTTGACAATCTTGCTAGTAACATTCCTAGTTGGAATAGCCTCTACCCATTTTGTAAAATAGTCAGTGGCTGCTAGAATCCATGAGTAACCAATGCTAGATTTAAGAGAGATCTGACCTATAAAATCCATCCCCCATTACTAGAATGGTGCTTGAACCTGAATTGGTCTTAATGGAGTATTCCCTAAAGAAATAGTTTACCTACAAATCTTTGGCAAGCATCACACTTCTTAATCAATACCCGAGCATCTTTGAAAAGGGAAGGCCACTAGAATCCAACTCTTATTATTTTTTGTGTAGTAGTTTTGGCCATATAGTGTCCTCTATAGACTCCAACATGCATTACCTTTAGTATTTCCTTTGATTTGTCTTGATCAACACATTTTAGTAGCACTCCTTCAAAGTTTCTCAACCACAAGTTGTTCTCAACAATGATATATCTAATGGCTTGTAACTTTGTACTTCTTTTCTCATTTTCAGTCAAATGGGAAGGGGCCTCCATGTGTTGCAAATAATGTATAATACTAGTCTACCATTAATGTGGTTCATATCACATGGATCTGATCTCAGGTTATCTATTACCAAATTTATCTGATTAGCATCCAAGTTGGATCGAGCCATAAATTTAGATAACTCTTGACCTCTTACTAATTTTCTAATCTAAATTTCAATGTTAAATTCTTAGATCTTGTTAATCCATCTGCACTAGGTACAAATGCAATGACAATTACACCTATCAAATAACATCTAAAGGATTTTACAACTTTTACCAAGGCATAAGCCTATTTCTCATTTATTTCATATTTCAACTTAGCAAGTTGGAAGGATTTGCTAAAGAGTGCAATTGGTTTCTCATATCCTTCCTCATTCTTCTATAATAAGACTGCAACTATAGTATGAGAGGATGCAAAAGAAAATATGTGCATGGGCTTTGTGTAGTCTAAATTCCTAAGGACTAGAGCATTCTTTATAGAAATTTTGATACCTTGGAAGGCCTATGAAGGTTCACCCTCCCAATTAATAATAGCTCCTTTCTTGAGCATTTTAGAAATAAGTCTACTAATTTTACCAAAATTGGTAACAAATATTCTCAAAAATCTAATTTTCCCAAAGAAAGACTGTATTCCCTTTACTTTTTTGGCTTAGGCACTTTATCAATGGCTATCACTCTCTGAGGATCTATCTTTACACCATATTTTGATACTATATGTCCTAGTAATATGCCTTTACTCACCTCAATTGTACACTTCTTTGGGTTTAAGGATACTTCATATTCCAAGGCTTTGATGAAAATATTTTCCAAGTGTCTACAATGGTCTTTAACCTTATTGGAATAAGTTGTAAGGTCATCTTGGTATACTACCATAAACTTATTTATGTAATCATGAAAAGAAACATCCATGGCCCTTTGAAAAGTTACACCAACATTAATCAACCAAATGGCATTCTAACATACACATATGTACCCCATGGAGTTGTAAAAGCTATTTTAAATTGTTCATTCTCTTGCACAAGGACTTTATTGTACCCTAAGAATCCATCCATCATAGACATCGACTTAGAACTAGTTACCTATTGCAACATAGCCTCTATGTTTGGCAACCCATAATTATCCTTTAGGGAAGGAAAATTTAGGTTTTTGAAGTCTTCACAATCTTATGTCTTCATTCCTTTTTCTAATAATCACCAATTTTGAAACCCAAGTAGAATGCCTAATTGGTTTTATTATCCCTCCATTCCTTAGCTTTAGCAACTCTTCCTACATTTTAGGGGCTAAGGTGAGGTATATAGATCTTTGCTTCTGTCTAAAGGGTTTAACATCATCTTTGAGTGGAATAACATCCTAGAATAGGTCTTCTCTATAGGTCTTAAGATCATCATAAGACCATGCAAAGACATGTCTATATTTTCTCAATAAATCAATCAAAGATTTTCTAATCTTAACTGATAAGTTTTTGCCAATATAAACTTTCTTTGGAGCCTGAACATTACCTAGATTTATTTCTTCAAGTTATTGAGGCTTATGATCTCTAATTCTAGGCTTCACCCTATCTTGGTTGTTGAACATGTTCTCTAGAACAACCAACACTTTAGGTACTTTATTAGTCCTCAACTGTATGATCTCTTGACATAAATTTTTTTCCTTACCATTTGTGGCATCAATTAGATCACTACGGTCTAACTCTTGACCATGATACTTTTTTTCACTTAGCATGAAATTAAAAATATTTTTATCATCTTCAAAGACTTTCCAATGTTCAATATTGTCAGGCATTGAAGGCCTATTCTAAACCTTAATTTGTTAAATTTGTGCAAATGACATGTCCTTTAGCTTGATTGCTATATTTTCCAATAAGTCAGCCATTTTATTGTGACTTCTATCCCTCCAAGAAATGCTAAATGCATCAAAAAGGTGAATTGGATTACAGACAACATTTCTATATTGTTTCAACCTTTTATTCTTTGAAGCATAAGTTTCCTTTATTTGTGCAACAACCAATTTAGAATCACATATGACATGCAACTCTTTGATTCCATGATGACTTGCAACTTTCAATCCTAATAATAGAGCATCATACTCTACTATGTTGTTAGTACAAGAAATTTTTAAGGTAAATGATTACCTAGAAATATTCTTTTTAGGAGAAACAAAAACTACTCCTACCCCTGAACCTTCTTTAGAGATGACCCCATCAAATTACATGGTCCACAAAATTGGTGAATCCATACAACATTCAACTTCATGCTCAATCATAATAGGCAATTTCTCAACTTCTTTAATAATTAGCTCTGCCCTAAATGCATCCACACCAATTTCTAAGAAACAAGTAGAATACTTTTCAATTTCTTCCCCAAAAATATGATTGACCCTTGGCTCTTAGTCTACTTTAACAACCTTATCTCCTATGTGAAAATTTGCATAAGACAGATCACATTGTAGGCTACCTTCCATAGTAGCACTCCATTTTCTAGAGAGCAACATTCCATAATATTGAGGAATATCAACTACAAGGACTGACATAGTCAATTCTACCTCAGGGTATGTAGCTAGCTTGAATAGTAACACATTGATAGTACCTATGACTAACACTTCCCTAGCATCCATACCTCTACATATACCTTTCTTTGTATCTACTTTCATACCTAAAGCTTCCATTACTTTGAAGGGCATGATGGTATTAGAGGCTCCTGAGTCTATCATGCAATTTTCTAAGGTTTTTCCTTTTATAATTAGACTAAGAAAGAATGGGCCAACATCTTCTATATAGGCTACTAATGAATCATCCAAAAACATTTGAAGAATTTGGGATATAATACCACTATCTTCTACCACCACTAGGGTTTGCTAAATGATACTTTTCTCAACAATATTGCTATATTTCCTATCCCACCCAACAATGACAAGGCTTTACTCTTATGCTCATCAATACTAAACAATTCAAACAAAGGTACTTTGATAGTTATCTATGACAACATAGAAATCATATCAATAGGTTAAGACACAATGGGCTTTACAAGAATACCTAGAATAGAAGTGTTCTGAAAAGTAGGCACTATCACTTGCTTGACAATATCAGATCTTGACTTCTTCACTTGAACAATTGCTTTTATTATCTCATTTGTTTAGAAATGAACTTTCTTCTTGGATTCCATCTTCTTGGTCTTTTTATCTATAAGCTTAGCTATCTCTACATTAGTATTCTTATTGTCATCCTTCATTTTTTGTGTAATTTCCTTTATAAATATACCAAAAGGTTTCCCATCATCATTATTAACAGTTCTATTTCTTAAACTGTAATTGCTATGAACTTGAGAAATCATCTCTGTAGTGATTCTATCAATCTCCTTTTTAGAAGGAATTCTTAAATTTACATGGCCATCTTCAGAAGATGTAACACATACTTGATCTTCATCATAACCTTCATCATCTGAGAACACTTGCTAATGATGTAACTGGTAGGAAATTCTCTAATTTGCAATATCATTTTTAGGTTCTTCCAAATTAGAATCTACATAGTCATCACACATGCCTACCATATTATAGCTTACATCCTCATGGCTTTTCTTCTTTTTCTTCCTCATTTTGTACATTTTGATCTGAAGCAAATAATTAAGCAACCACACAATAATCTAAATGTTGGAGTTGATGAAAGTGAACTCTGAAGATGCCCAAGATCACCTGCATGAGAGAAATTGTCAAAGAGAAGCCAAAGAGAGGAAGAGCATGGAGCAAGGGAAAAACCCTAAATGGACATGAGAGACTACAAGATATTGAAACACAATGAAAATGTATTTACAATGAGAAGTGATGTGATATTGTGATATGGAAATACAAAGAGGGAGCTCGCTTATAAAGAGCTCATGCAAGCTTGTGGATCAAGCTGGAAGGTGGTAGAAGATAAGGATGACAACTCAACACATATCCACAAAAGGTGGAACATGCTAGAAGGGAACAAACTCTTCTGTCATCAACAACTAACCACTACATGAATTAAATACGAAATATTAAATAAATGTATTTACCTAAGTAAGCTTAAGTAATCGAATAAATAATAAATAATTAATTAATTATTTACTCTAACACCCCCCCTTAAGTGCAACTTAGGGAAATGCCTTAAGCTCACAAAACTAAGATGAAATGCAGAATAGGTCTCGACAACTAGGCCATTTTAAGTACCCAAGTATAATGCAAAAAAATGCAACCTCTATAAATGAGGAAAGAGAGAAAACCACATGGGAAAAACCCTCCCTCAAAAAGAGGTAAGAACCTAGTGAAGAACTAAAGAAGCCTCCAACTAGGGAAATGTCCCCTAAAATAGAAACAAGGAGTGATCATGAAGAAGCATCACTGAAGCATGAAGAAGCCACAAATCTACCAACCTGCTGATTTGAAGAACCTCCATGGAAGAAGAAGACATGAACTAAGTGTGTCTATATGGTAGATGATCCATCTCACTGAAATGCATAGGTAGCCAACCACTATAATCACCTTGTATATAGGATCAACCACTAAATACATAGTTCACACTAATGAACCATCGAACCATGGATGCATTAGAACAATAGCATAACCCCCCCTTAATACAGATGGGGTGTGATGATAGGTAACTTAGAAGGTGGGCCAAAGTCTCCTGCAGATGAACCAAGAATGACAAGAGAGGAAAAGAGGTACAAACACCTATAAAGACATGGTCAAATTGACTCTGCATGGGGCTAATGTCATGGAAGGGACACTCACTTGACAAAGGGAGAATGCCTAAAATAGCAAACAACTATCCCCCCATGGTACTTTATGAAAATAGTGCAAGTACAACTGACTCAAAATAATGTTCATGATCCTCGGAATGCAAAAGTGACACTTTATCTCAGTGCAATACATAAAAGTGCTTCAAAATGATAGCTATAATGATCAAAACTGAAACAAGCTGATACAAAACATAGTATAGCATAAAACAATAGAAACCATGCCAAAAAAATGATCCTCAAGCCTAAAATACTCAAGGTATCCACCATTTAGCAAAAATGCCAAAACTATGATAGAAAGAGAATGGACCAAAAAATGAGAAAAAATGACCACATTTCTGAAAAGGTGACAGAACCAGCTTTCCAAAAATATAAAGTTTTCAAAAAATAGGCATGGGCAAAAGATATACTTGCTGGAGTCAAAAATAGGACTTTAGACTTCAGACTTCAACAGAAAAAATGGGGAATAAAATAGTATGAAAACCTAAAAATACCTAAACCAATGTCTACATCTCAGAACCAACTTTTTAGCACTTCTTTTGGATCAAAAAAATACTTTTGTATGCTCAAGTTATCACCAAAAAAGCATAAGTAGGTGCAAAATGACCCTAGGAGATGTGCAAGCAAGGTTGATGTAGTGCTGACATCATGATGACATCAGCACCTTACTGCAAAAAAATTGACAGCCATGTCATCCATCACAGGAAACAAAGGCCACGTAGATGCCACATGGCAAAATGCTAAGGTGGCAGGGGCTACGTGGTAGCCCTGCCACATGTCATGCGGCAAGTGGCTGCTGACTAGGCAAACTGGTTCTCATCCAGATAGGAACACAGAGGTGGCATCTGGGAGGAGATTGGGTGGTGCACGATTGTAAATCACCGACGGAGTTGAGATCTCAGGAAGCAATGCCAGCTACGGAGGTGCTTTGGTGGTGGTGGGGTGGCCCACTGGCAACGGTCGGGCCACGGTGCTGCTATGACGGTGCTACTAGTTGCAACCGCTATGAGCAGTATGGAAGTGGCCCCATGGTGACATGCTAGTGGCCACCTGGCAATGCACCCAAAAAGCCTTAAAAAAAAGAAAAAAATTTGCTAAAATTTCATAGAGTCCATACGACAAGCCTACAGGGCTAAAAAAATTTGCCTCCCAGAGCTCTGTCTCCAAAATTGAAAAGCTTTATATGAATCCTAACTAAAAATGGCCTTTCGGATCCAATGGTGATGTCCATTTGGCCCCAATGTGCTCCAAAAAATTTTTGATCCCCTAATTTGAAGAAAAAATGCACAAACAAACTATGGTTTATGACTTCAAATCATGGCTTCAAAATTCTTCAACGAAGCAGTAGCAGGAAGGCTCTGATACCATGTTGGAGTTGATAAAAACCAACTCTGAAGATGCCCAAGATCACCTGCATGTGAGAACCTGTCAAAGAGAAGCCAACAAGAGGAAGAGCATGGAGCAAGGGAAAAACCCTAAATGGACATGAGAGACTACAAGATATTGAAACACAATGAAAATGTATTTACAATGAGAAGTGATGTGATATTGTGATATGAAAATACAAAGAGGGAGCTTGCTTATAAAGAGCTCATGGAAGCTTGTAGAACAAGCTACAAGGTGGTAGAATATAAGGATGACAACTCAGCACATATCCACAAAAGGTGGAACATGCTAGAAGGGAACAAACTCCCGTGTTGTCAATAACTAACCACTACATGCATTAAATATAGAATATTAAATAAATGCATTTACCTACGTAAGCATAAGTAATATAATAAATAATTAATAAATAATTAAGTATTTACTCTAACACTAAAGAGTGAGGTGACTGACACATTATGCACCATGGTACATCATTATTCATATTAATAGAACTTCTTTATAGAGGATCTGGTGTACCCTTATCTTTCACGTTTTAGGTTTGGTTAGGAACTAGCTTAGCATCCTAGGTTGTCTATTGAAATGGTTGTTATTCACTGGGGGGCCTTCTCACCAACATTAGGTTTTTGTGTGTTGAAAGTTGTTCAATTCATCTTTTTCAATAAATACAACACTTGACCTATTGTAGGTTCTTTAGGCTTCTTCCCCATAGGAGCTTTATCAACTTCCTTATTTTATTGTTCTTTGGATTAAATAGCTTTGGGTCATCTCTCCTCCCAAGCTTACCAGATGCCTTTCTATTATTTCTAATGTTTACTATAATCTTATAAGCATCCCTCAAAGTCTTGGGATCTTTATCCCTCAACTAATAAGCCATCTTACTATCAAAAGAATTAAAATATGTTGTAAGGTAGACATCTTCATTTAATCAAATAACTTGGAATAATTTTTAGATTTACTTTTGAAACCTTACATTGAAATCAAATGTATATTCATTAAGGTTCTACTTAATGTTATTGAAATTATTCAACATAAATCCGACATTGGTGTTGTCTCCATATTATTCTTTAAACAATTTTTGGAAACCATTCCATGAACTAATGTTGTCATCAGGTAGTCTTCTAAGCCAATCCCTTGCATCCTTAGTCAATGAATGAACAAACAATTTCATTACTATATCCTCATGTTCAACATCAAAATCATTTAGCATGTCTATGACAATTCTTAAATGCTCTTCACTAATAACAACATTATTTCCAGAAAACTTGACAACTTTGTCTCTTAGTTCAAATGATATAGGGTGTGGAGAACCAGGAATACCTAAGAATTACATTTCTCTATATTTTTCTATGTAAATGGGCATCTTCTAAAAACCAACAATATTTGAGGTTCTTGCTATGTTAGCCTGATTATGAACAACACTTTGAGGCTACTAATCTTGAACACTAGGGATTTGTGGGTTAATAGTAGATGATGAAGTAAGGGTAGACTGAGACATAACTTCATTTGAAATTATTGGTCCACAAGTACTTGCAAAAGTTATAGCTTGGGTGGAAAAATTAGGGCATGAAGTTGGTCTACCTCACAATAGGTATATCATAGTCATGCTTTAGGCCATGCTTAGGAATAATATATTCAAACTAAGGACTATTTCTCCCACTATGAGGTGCATTTAATCTTGTCAACCCAGGAACATATACTTGAAATGGTCAGGATAGTATGTGCACTAGGTCTCTTAATGAGTCACCAAGCTTATGTTGTAGGAAAGTAAAATACAAGAAAAAGAACTTACATTATTGCTACAGGAAACTAACACACTTAACTCTATGAATACTAGAAATACAATGAAAGTATAACAAATATTCCAACTTGCTTCATCCACTATAATTGTTCTCACATATGCTATAGGAACATTCACAAAGTGTCATGCTACAAGAAGGAACTTACAACTTCTACTTACAATATTAAGAATGCTTGAAAATAAATATATTCTATCCTAATCTAATCTACCTTCCAAGTGGGCCCCCTTGATCAGATTCACTAAACTACTACAAAAGATAGAAGCCAAAAACTATTTCATTAGATTTTAGAAATTCATCACATAACACAAAGCTATAAAAACACAAGTGTAAAAGTTAACAGTCTATTCTCATAAACTATTTCTTCTAACTGAATAAACTAACACATTTAGGTTGATTCCTATATATAGGAGATCAACACTTATTCCATAACAAAAAAGTAAATGACCTAGCTTTAAATCCAAGGAGAGAAAGAAGGAAAATAACAACTCAAGGTGGGAAGAAGAAATAATGGCTTAAGGTAGGAATAGTAGAGTTTGAACATCTACTCCCCATGGAATAAATGTAGAGAAGGCAACAAGTCTTCATAGCTCCTCCTTACTCACTGTCATGTCTTCTGGAACTATTACAACTTTCCTCCACCGTAGCTACTCCTTAGTGTTCTCTTCTCCTTGAATGCTATTGGCACTCAACTTTTGAATTCTTCTAATCATCTTTCAGTCTTCATTAATAAGTTAGTTACAATATAGAGACATGTTTGCAAATAAATATTTATCAAATTAAATTCAAATATAAGAACACACATTGTGATAAGTATATGAAATACTACATTATATATATAATACTAGAAAAAGATGGCATAGTTTCTACCCATAGGTTTATCATAGGTTCAGTAAACATAGGTCCACAAATTTTTTGACAAAGATAAAAAAAATTATCAACAAAGTATCTTAAACTATCATGAAATAAAGGCAATATTTGGCCTCATCATCTACCCCCTACTAAACTAATTCTTTTACTAAAGCATTGCACTTCCTTGTTAATGACCTGAACTCTCGAAGCTCTATCCTTCCTTTCCTATTGCTCTTGAAAGTGTAGTAAAATCCTCTTGTTCTCTCCCACACTTCTCTTATATGATCTTCCTATAGCTTGTTTAGTCTATCGACATTAATGTCATATAAAGGCCAAAGGAACATTGGAGGCTGCATGGTTAGAGGACACCACAATTTTGGTCTAGCCTACTTACCTAAATCTAAATATTTTGGAACCCTAAGAAGTGTTTTCTCCAAGTTGATGCGACTATGTGGTTCTAACTATTTAAGAGATTTAGGCAGTCTGGCCCATCTTCTCTTAGCACTAGTCCTAGCTCCGTAAAAAGCAAAGTAGGGAAAATTTTCATAATTAGCATAAACCTTAGCTTTGGTAGTAAATATCCTATCCCTTACTTTTGGATTCTTCTTTCCATAATTTAATGTAAACCAATCCCTAAGAACTTCATTTGGGTTGCTACTCTCTACTCTTAAAGGCAAGGGTTCTATCATTTCCTCATCCCTATAATTATTTAGCTACCTATCATAGTTTGCTTCATTGGACTTCTAGGACATGGGGGCTCTTAAATGTATATCTTCTATGTAGAGCAAGGGATTCCATTGAGTCTCTAAAGGGATAACAAAATTATGAACATATAATTCAAAAAGTAAACTTTGCTACCAGGATGGCAGAGTTTGATATAGTCCATAAAATTCTTGTACTGATTTGAACTCTGCAGTAACATTCTTAAGAATTAACATTAATTGAAAAAAAAAAATTTGAATAAAGAGCATAAACTCTTAGTGGTGGTCTACAAGAAAGGGCCTAATCAGCTAACTTGAGGGCATAATCCATTCATTACTTCTGGCTTGCTAACTATTCCTTTAAATCTACAATTTCTTCACCTTGAGATGCTATGATCTTATTCATCTTTTTCTTCTCTTCTTTCCACAAGGCCTCATCAAACAAATATTGTCCATACAACTAAAAAAGGAGTTTCTATAGTGTGATAGAACTACTATCTTCTTCATGATTTCTTTTCCTCTTCCTTTGTTCCTTCCATAAATTTTCTACAAAACTAGTAATCCATGTTGATTTATGGGGAACTAGGGCATGTTTGGATCAACATATTCAGAAACTATTTCATCCCTATAGTTGGAAGTACCTGGTAGGTTTTTTGGGGTATCATCTAGATTTTCTTTGATTTCATTCCTATATTCCTCAGTAGGATTTTTGGGAACGCTTGTAATCTCAAGATGGGGAGGAGAGTGATTAGAAATAATTTTCATAGGGGATTCCCTAGTAGATGTTTTAGAAAAAGTAGAATTCTTAGAAACTTTCCCTCTCATCCTAAGGTTTCATCTTATGGGGGTTTCTTCTTGCATCACAACCTTTTGGCTACTTTTCCCTTTGGGTGTCTTTGTTGCAAGAGTAGTTGCTATAGGACTTTCCTTTATTCTCTTTTGTCTCACAATTGTAGGGTTCAGCTCTTCCTTTTCCTGAATAGAGATTTCTTCTTGCAATTTTTATTTCCTCTTGACTCTGTTAGAAGTAGGTCTCGAGGTCTCTTGCACAAGTGAAGGTGTGGTCTCTGGAATATGAATAGTTTCTTGCACATTTCTTTGGGTATTTTCAGCTTCAGCCTCTTGGGTATTTTGTTCAATAGGCTCATTGGTGGGGAAATTTTCCTTACTAGGTTGTTCACTAGAGGTAGCTTTGGGTTGCAAAGTTTTGGCTTGCACAAATTCATCTCATGTCATGGGAGACACATCCCTAAGTGACCTCTCTATCAATAACTTTATTAAGGCATGATGAGTAACGAAATTATCTTTTCCATTTTAAGTCTCTTTTGCATTAATACAAAGTATATTATACAAGAAATTGGAATGTTTATTGCAAGATTATGCCTTACACAACTAAGTAATTTGAAATGATGTGCAAGTATGAGAATCTACCTTTGCATGTAAAATACCTAATAATATGTATGGCTAATTCACTTTATGGTGGTGGCAGTGACAATCTCTTGCAACCTTGCTTCGTAATGTCCATCTGAGGATTAGGCAGTCTGGCAAATTAAGCTTTTGCTAACCTCATATCATGTGTGTTGGGATAATGTTCTCCAATTGTAGGCAACCCAGTTAATTTAGCAATGTGTTTCTCTATTGCAATCACTATTAAAACTCAAATGGAAGCTTCATGCTCATCAAATGCCCTTGTGAATTCTATGATAGCCTCTTCATCATATACAGTCAAACTATAGAAATATCCTTGCCATCTATATGCATTAAACCTTCTCATAGCTTCTACATCTGAGAGCAACATAGTATGTTCCATTGGTTCTCTCCTCCGTAATTGTCCACCCATTTTCTTAACACTTTCTCTGCTTACTCTATTTTCCCCCTTTTGAATTCAAGCTGCTTTGTTATTTTACAAACTCAATACACACTTCTTTGTTTTAATAGGCAATTAATGTCATTAAAAATTGTTATGCACAATAAGATGGCTTTTAATGAAGGTAAATCATGAATATGTGTGAGAATCATCCAAAAATGGGGTTTGGATCCCATAAAATTTAAATACAACTCACACCACAGCTTGACACAGAAAATCATTAAAAAAAAGGGGGGGTATGACACCTCACTTGTGTACTTATGGAAATTAATTTTCATTAATGAAGGGAATGTGAAGATTTGGAAAGATCTTTATGGATAAATAGAAATGCCATTGGATATTACTGACCTTCCCTACCCACTACTAAATATGGACAAGTGCCCACACTTGTCAGACCTAGTACACGTAAGGGACTGGCATAACACCACCATCATATAAATTATATAGTATTAAATATAATTAACAAAATCTATAGACTATAAGTGAATAATAATTTGAAAATGTTATGCCTGCCAATCTGATTATCACAGGTACAAAAAAAAAGGTGGTGGAAGTGATATCAACATTTGTAGCATCCATCAGCATCTCATGGGGTTTATTGAAAATGTGAGAAATTGATGACGTGGAAAGTGGGTGGATGGGCGGAAGGTAAAGAGATAAGATGGAAGAAGAAAGTGAATGAAAAGTGAACTTTATGTGAACATAAAGTCTTTATTATGAGCATGCACAAAGAAACTAATGTTGAAGAGTATCAGTCAGAAGGTTGACACCTTTGGTTGTAGGAAGAGTTACCTGATGGATATTTTAATTTGGCCACTAAAATTGCTGCAAGAAGTCCTCTTTGGTTTGGGGGTATTTATATAATTTGATTCTATGACCATTGACTAATAATTTGAAAGGTATTGGATCAATGGTAGTTATTTGAAAAACTCTATTATCAAAGACATGACTAAGTTCATATGGTCTCAGCCATCTTGTCTGTAGCTTTGCTAGCATATCTTTAAATCTTGAATCATATAGTAGTTCTTAGTCACCAACTTGAAATATTGATAATATGAGAGTCATGCCATTGTTTTCTTTGCTTATGTATGAGTTCAGTGCACTCCAAAGTAGCTTTGCACATTTTGTCCAGAGAATTGAGATGTAGAAGACATTCTTGTTATGCTAAAAGAAGTTCAATATCCAATGCCAATGCTATCCTTAGAGTTTTATGTTCAAATTCAATTGGTCCAATCCCTATGATGTAGATGAACTATATTTGTTAGGATGTTTTCCATTTCATGGTTTGTAACCTCTTCTTGTCTATTAGCTTAGGATGATAAGGAATAGATTTCTAGTGCCTGATGTTATGATGTTTCATCAACTCTAAGATTAGATTAGAGGTAAATTGTGCACCTTGGTTAGTGACTAGCTCTTTGGGTACATCATAGTGAGTAAAAATTTCTTCATAAAGAAATTCAACAACTTTTTTATCATGAGCATACTTCATGGCCTTGACTTCAACCCATTTTATCAAGTAATTAGTGCACACAAGAATATATGATTTCCCATTAGATGGAGGATCAATTGGACCAATGAACTCCATGCCCCATTTGTCAAATGGTGTTAATGTCATCTGAGGATTAAGAGGAATTTCATTTTTTATTGTTGGTCGGTCCATCCTTTGACACTTGTCACACTTCCTTATATAGTTGGTTGCATCTTTGTGAAGTGTAGGCCAATAATAACCAATTGTCAAGATTTTCAAGGCTATTCTTTTTGCTGTAAAGTGTCCTCCACTTGGTTCATTATGACATGCATGTAGAATATCATATGTCTCATCTTCTCTCACACATATTCTCATAACTTGATCAGGTCTAGTGTAGAACAAGAGATTATCTATCTAGGAGAAACAAAAACTTTTCTCTACAAGCAACTTCTTTTCCTTATAAGAAAAATGTTCTGGTATTTTGTTGGCTACAATGTAGTTAGCAATATTTTCATACCATAGAGTTTCAACAATATTATGAAATTAATGCTCATCTATAAATGCATCATCTACCAAAGTGGTGTTAGTATCATCATGATGGATTCTTGATAAATAATCTACTACAATACTAGCTTTTCCAGGCTTATCAACAATAGTTATATCAAATTTTTTGCAACAACAGTAACCATCTTGCTAATATGCCTATTATAGCAAGTTTACTCATGAGATATTTAATTGTTGCATGATTAGTATGAAAAAATATGGAATAGCTAGTTATGTAATACCAAAATTTTTTTAGGGCATAAACTACTACTAACAAATCTTTTTCTCTCATTGTGTAGTTTAATTCTGGTCCATGAAGGCTCTTAATGATATAATAGATTATATTTTCAAGATTTTAGGTTTTCTATGCTAGGACTACACATATGACATAATCAGAGGCATCTGTATATATATGAAAAGATAAATTTCAATTAGGACCTTGTAGAATTGGGGTTGTAGTCAAAAGTTTCTTAAGCTGTAGAAAGGCTTCATCACATTCGGATGTCCAACTAAATTCAACTTCTTTTATGAGTAACTTATACAAGGGACTAGCTATTTTTCTAAAATCTTTTATGAAACATCTGTAGTATCTAGCATGGCCTAGAAAAAATCTTGCATCTTTCGACTTTGTAGGTATGGGAAATTTTTGAATTACCTCTATCTTAGTTGGATCCACTTATATTCCTACAGCTGATATGAAATGACCAAGTACCATGTCTTCCTGCCTGAGAGTGAAACACTTTTCACTTTTAAGTGCCAAATTATGTTCTTGATACCTTACCAAAACCTTTTCAAGATTCACCATTGCTTCCTCAAAAGGGACTCCAAATGTTTTAAAGTCATCCATGTATATTTCCATACAATCATGTGATATATCAACAAAGATACTAATAACTACTCGTTGGAATGTTGCAAGAGCATTACATAGACCAAATGGTAAAATAGAGTATGCAAAATTACCCCATGGACACATAAATGTTGATTTTGTCTTGATCTTCAAGAGCAATAATAATTTGGTTATAACCACTATACCCATCTAAAAAAGAGAAATACTTCTTTCTAGCTAGAGTGTCCATAACTTGGTCTATGAATGGTAAAGGAAAGTGATCCGTTTTGGTGGTCTTGTTCAATTATCTATAATCTACACAAATTCTCTATTTTTCTCATTTTTTAGGTACTATGACTAGGGGTGACAACCATATACTATTAGATATAGGATAAATAAAGCCAATGTCAAGCAATTTTTGAAATTTAATTTTAACTAGTTCACTAAGTCTTGGATTTATCCTTGTCTAGGGTTGATGGAGTGGTAGAAAACCTTCATTAATATATATCCTATGAGTGCATAGTGTATGACTCAACCCTTTCATATCACTATAATCCCATGCAAAGGCCTTTTCATACCTTTGAAGAAATTCTTTTAACTATTCCATCTATGTGGATGTTAATTTTAGAATAACATGGAGATTATGACCTTTAGTTAGTTCAATAGTAGTGGTGGACTCTATCATAGTAGCTTGAGAGATTGGACTTGCTTCTAATTCACATAGTAAGAGTGGCTAAAGAATTTTAGGTTCTTTGAGAAAAGTAAAATTCTTATCACATTCTTCATATGTGATTAATTCCAATATAGAACTTTCAGATACATCTTTTTCTACCACAAAACTATTAGTGAGGATACTCTAAAGTACTAAAACTTCCTCTTGTAGTTTTAGAAAAGATTGTCTATGTAACATCATAAGTTTTACTATAGAGTTTAACTCTTCTTCATCCCCTAAATTTGGCCAAACAAATGTGCTTAAATTTGGTATTGATTAGGCTGAAAGATATAGATCAAATTTATTTGTTGCTTGGCCATTTGATATGGTCATATTCCCTAATCTACAACTTATATTTGCATCAGTTGTAGCTAATAATGGTTGACCTAGGATGACAGGATAACCAGATAGATTGACTTTGGGGGATAAAATCATGAAGTCCACAAGATATTCTAGAGAATCTAAGGTTACAACTATATTTTCTATCATCCCAGTAGGGGTAACAGTAGAACTGTCTGCAAGTTGTAGAATTGTTGGTGTAGCCCTTAGTCCCTCTATTTTAAACTTCTCCATAGTATCCTTGGTTTTGACATTTATAGTAGCTCCAAGATCTATTAAAGAATTTTTAACAAATTGACCATTTATACTAACATTCACTACTGGACTTCTTGGATAAAAATATTTTGGTGTGATCAATTTCCCTAACATGATGTCAACCAATTCTTCCACAACATGGACTATGGTGGGGTTCTTTTTCTTCCTTCCAGGCTTCTTCAAGTAGGCTTCTCTAATAGCTTTTCCATAAACTGGAACATCCTTAATGGCTTGAAATAGGGGTATTTGGACACATATTTTTTAGCTAGTCAACAATATTAAAAGGTTGTTCCTCTATTTGTTTAGGTTTCTTTTGTATAGAATTTTCTAGAAAAGGACATTCTACTATTGGTTGAGCTTGGGTTGACATAGTAACATTGGTTGAGTCAACTATTTCAGCAACTAAGTGTTTTGATACTACAAGAGGGTCTAGTATTTCAGTTATAAGAGGTGGTTTAGGTTCTAGTAAAGTTGTACTAGATCTCAGATGTATATCTGCAATACCCAAAGCATAAGTCAGATATTGTTGAACATCAACACTATACATGGGCTAATGTGGTTGTTGGCTATTTGGGTTTAGCTAAGGTTATGAGGGTAACTATGTTTGCTTTTGGGGTCTAGAATTTGTAGGTGGCAGCATTAGAGCAGGTTGCTAAACTAGAGGTGGTAATTGTGGAGCACCAGTATTTTGGTTAGGCCCTCGTTGAGATCCCCTCTATTAGTTTGTAGATTTCCAATTCCCTTGGGGTGGTTGCCATTGGTTTTTTTAGTTCTACTAATAGTTCTATTAGTTCTAGCATTGGTCACTCTATTGGTTAGGTTAGGGTGGTTGGGAATTTTGAGGCCATTGGGATTATTGTGTGTTGTTTTTCCTAGCATTGTTCCACTTGGGTTGATTTTGTGGAGGACCTTGGGGATTATGATTTTGCCATTGATTACCATATGAATTTGAATTTTTCAAGGGGTCCTAAGCCATACCTTGACATTGGGCCCATGTTCAGTGTTGAGCAACAAAGAATACTTGCTCATCATATCCATCTATCTTGACTTTCTCAGTTGGAAGATGCTAGTTCTCCATGCTTGTGACTAGTTTACATTAGCAATCCTTCTTTTGCTTTTGGAAATGAGGATAGTATTCGACTAGTTTTAACTCTTCTTTTACATACTTCTTCTTTGCAATCATTATATCAAGATGTGTAGTGACATCCTCGATGATGTCTTGTTTGAAATCTAGTAATAGGTTAGATATCTTGAGCTTTGAAATGCCTTGACTGATTCCTTTAGTGAGTGTGGAATGAGGTCCTTAGCCTTTCTTCATGGTTGACCTTAAATAGTTTTGATAGATCTTCTTGAGGTCTTCCTAAGAAGCTTGATATACATCACCACCAACCATGAGGTCTAGTGCTTCTAAACAGTTGTCATTCACACCTCTTAGAAAGACTAGCTTTTGTGAATCCTTAGACAACACGTGCTGAGTGTTCTTCTGTAGTGTATATAGAAAAATGTGAAACATAGTCTTCCAATGTTTCTTCCTCCTTCTATGATATCCTAAAGACATCATCTCCTCTTGAACTAAATGTATTTCAATACTCTTTGTACTTATCCAGAAATAGAGTTTGCATCTCATCCGAACTTCCTACTACAATGGCTCCCAAGCCCATGAACCATTGTAGAGCTGGTTCTTTTAATGTTGCTGGAAACAATTTAAGCTTATATCTCAAACAAGAAAGTGTCAGGGACTTTAGTTGCAAGGCCATAGAACTTTAGTAGGGCAGTTGCAGGTATATTATTGAGATTATCAATATTTACAAGGATTGGAAGAGGAAATGGAAAAGTAGGTTGTGCCATGATTGGAGGTATTAGATTATGAGGTTGTTGCTAAAAATGGACATTGGGTACTGGATGATTGAAAATGGGTAGAGTTAGAGTAGTGTTATCAAGAAAACTAGCCAATACTTTAGTGAAAGGTTGAAGACAACTTGTATCTATTGGTTCAGCTCTTGATGATGATGTTGTGGGAAAAATAGGGCTTGTGTCTTCAAAAGGTAACTAAACTTCTTCTTCAATTTCTTCATTCAAATTAATAGCCACCCATGGAAGAAATCTGCCATATTCATCTTGTCATCTTCCTCTTCGATGCATGCAATTAAACTTTTCACACTAGTGAAAGAAACTTCAAACTAAAGATTTCTAAAAAGACTTTATCTAAGAACTATGACTCAAAAATACTCCTAGCTTGACACCATCCTTGGCAATAGTGCCAAAAATAGACTGCCTCACAATTGGTATATCACAGTCATGCTTTAGGCCATGCTTAGGAATAATATATTCAAACTAAGGACTATTTTTCCCACTATGAGGTGCATTTAATCTTGTCAACCTAGGGATGTATACTTGAAATGGTCAGAATAGTATGTGCACTAGGTCTCTTAATAAGTCACTAAGCTTATGCTACAAGAAAGTAAAATGTAAGAAAAAGAACTTACACTATTGCATTAAGAAACTAACACACTTAACTCTATGAATACTAGAAATACAATGAAAGTATAACAAATATTCTGACTTGCTTCATCCACTATAATTGTTCTCACATATGTTGCAGGAACATTCACAAAGTGTGATGCTACAAGAAGGAACTTACAACTTCTACTTATAATATTAAGAATGCTTGGAAATAAATCTATTCTATCCTAATCTAATCCACCTTCCAAGTGGCCCCCCTTGGTTGGCTTCACTAAATTGCTAACACAAGATAGAAGCCAAAAATTATTTCATTAGATTTCAAAAATTCATTACATAACATAGAACTATAAAAACACAACTGTAAAAGTTAACAATTTGTTCTAATAAACTCTTTCTTCTAACTGGCTAAACTAATACACTTAGGTCAATTCCTATATATATGAGATCAAAACTTATTCCATAATAGAAAAGTAAATGACCTAGCTTAAAACATGTAGGAGAGAAAGAAGGAAAATAAAAACTCAAGCCAGGAAGGAGAAATAACAACTTAAGGTGGGAATAGTAAAGTTTGAACATCCGCTCGCCATGGAATAAATGCAGAGAAGGCAATAAGTCTTCATAGCTCTTCTTTACTTGCTACTGTGTCTTCTAGAACCATTACAACTTTCCTCCACCATGGCTACTCCTTAGCATTATCTTCTCCTTGAATGCTATTGGTGCTCAACTTTTGAATTCTTCCAATCATCATTTAGTCTTCATTAACAAGTTAGTTACAATACAAAGACATGTTTGCAAATAAATATTTATCAAATTAAATTTAAATATAAGAACACACATTTTGATAATGATATGAAATACTACGTAATATATATAATACTAGCAAAAGATGGCATAGTTTCTACCCATAGGTTTATCATAGGTTCAGTAAACATAAGTCCACAAATGTTTTGACAAAGATAAAATAGAGTATCAACAAAGTATCTTAAACTATCATGAAATAAAGGCAATATTTGGCCTCATAAAAAGATAAGGCATAATTGGACTTGATGAACTAAATTTTTCTTCTGGTTTCTATTGCTTGTGTTTCACTTTCAACCTTTCCAAGCTCCTTGGCAAGATCTCTCTTCCCCTTCCTAGCCTTTTCCAAATCTAAATCTAGCTTAGGCATGGGAGGATTTGAGGGATTGTTTGGTACAACTTGAGGTTCATTAATATGGATTCCTACTACCTTACCTTTTCCTTTATCTTTTTTCTTGATAGTAGGTTCTACATGATCTATTTGGACAAGCTTGTAGGGTTGGATCTGAGATATGAGAGGTTCCTACATTTGGTTTAGTAGTTTTTCTTGTTCTTGAACCTTGAATTTCAAGCTATCTATTTCTCCAAAGACATTAGTATGAAGCAAAAAAGTCCTTTCTTCTAACTTCTTGTTTTTATGCTTTGAGGTAGGCACCCTTCTAAGTAGGTTATATCTTTCAACAATGGCATTTATGGTGGCTTTCTCTCTTTATTTCTCTAAACGAGTGTGCTTAGCTTCTTCTTCTGCAACCCACTTCTTTAAAACATTTATTTCTAAGTATACTTCTTTTGGATCTACAAAAGTGACCTCTGAATCAGTAGGATCATCTAGATCTATAAGGTTTATTTCCATAAATGGAATTACTTTGGGATTAAAAGGATTCTCCATTGCACTATTATATCCCAACCTATGATTCATTTCATCTATCACATCCAATATATGAAATGCATCTTCCATTGGAGACATATTCTTATCTTGATAAGCCCTTTCATCTTGTAATGGGTACTAAATACTCCTACTAAGCATCTAGTGGTTTTTGATTCAAAGATCAATGAAGAAAATTCTCTCCCTACCATTGGTTGATATTGAGAGTTTACTAAGGTACTACCCCTTGGTTTCCAAGTGGGACTTACATCTATTTTCTTTTTATTTTGATTCTTCCTACCTCATTGGGGTAAGTTAGTATACAATGGTATATTAGGACTGGCTCTTACATAGGCTCATGTAGTTTCCCTCTTATTAGCCATTTTTACTACTTATCAAATAAGCAGTAGCTTCAAAACCTTAACTAAGCTGCCACCCTATTCTAGGGAAAATATAACAATAAAATAGCTTTTGACTTTACAAGAAGCACATAAGAGAATATGAAAATATCTGACACACTGAGGAACCAATCAAAAAGAACATAAGATTGCAACTATTGCTTGAAAAATAAGACACTTCATAGGTGTTGTACACGTCAGTGTACAACTATGGTACTTTGGTTCTCCTTCTTTCTTTTTAAATTCTCAAGGTTTGTCACTAGAAAAGTACACTATAACCATGAGAAATACTAAAAAGATCTAAAAAACATGCATACACCAAGACCAAGGAAACTATAGTAGTTCTTATACACAAGCATTTGTAAAGTGAATCCCCAATAGAGTCACCATTTTGTTGGTATTTTTCAACTATTAAGAAATATAATACTTAATATTAAAATAATAAATATCACAATAAGCTAAGGATTAGCTACTTCCTATAAAAATTTACTTGTTCTTTACATCTAGACCCAACTTCAACAAAATCATAAGAGAATTTCTACTCTTTAGCCTCTACAACACCAAGGTGGGTGCACTTGAGGGATGAAAGATTTTCAAAATTATATTTCATACATATTTCATTCATACTATGACATTTCACAATAATATACATCCCTTATAGTAGATTAGATCACAATTCTTCTTGGATTTATAAATAATTTTGGGCAATAGTAGCTAACTAAAACACATGGATTAGATGCAAACAAGTGCCGATGAGCATTGAAATTCTTCAAACAATAATGTAAAATATATTTCAAATTTAAGCTTGGTGCTTGTTCATGATCTTTCCATCTACAAATTGAAACACTAGATAAATGCCTCATCCAGTAGGATTTAGAGTCCATTCAATTTCTAGATCTAATTGACTACATTACAATCAATACCATCATAAATTCCCATTGAAAATCATTCTTGTAGACATCCTTCCTATTACCATGGAAACCCTATCAATTTCATTGAAGCATTTACTTAATTCACTAAATTAAAAGCAATAGTGAATTGACATACAACTTGATTTAATTGCATTCAATTGAACAAGATATTCTCATACAACTTCAAAATGACTAGGTAATAAAAATGGAGACAAAATTCAGCCAGAATAGATATGGCGATAGTTCATCTTTATGTTAATTTCCTTTGAAAATTATATACAATTGGAACAAAACTCAGAATGACTTAGAATAAGACATACAAATCCTATAAGATTGATATATTCTCAAATGTTATTAGGGAAACACATCATAAAGTTTTGTGTCAAGAAATTGGACCCAACAAACATAGCAAGAACTAAGATTATGTAATAACTCAAACCCTTTCTCTAACCTTGGAATCCCACTTACATAGGGTGAGATGCAACAAGTTTTAGGCATAGAGAACCAATAGCTATCCTTTAGAAAAAAGATTTTTTACAAGTATTACTATCATAAAAACAAAAACATTGTGGAATAGAAAAATTACAACATAATATTCTTTTTGGTGGGCCTAGTTTCTATTACATTTTAAAATGCTGCAAATTCCATGATTGACTCTTTTATTATTCTAACTCCTTAGAGTATCTAGCCATCAGGGTTCCCAATGATATGTCTAGCCTTCATTCATGTGGCTTCACTTCAATTCAAGGATCTCTGTGCTCATCATCATGCACAGTTAAAACAATATTTATATCTGTGTCCCTTGATGCCACATCACTAGTCCAAACTTTTGTGCTAGCAACTATAATTGGTTGCTCTATTTTGTCTTCCTTTGTTGAGGTGTCATTTGTGTGACTCTCTTCTTGGTCCACATCATCTTCTATTATTTCCATTTTCTTTGAATAGACAAAATCATCCATCCATTTGTTGAAGACTCTATCATCTGGCCAATCAAAGTTCAAAATATCTTGTTGCTTCTTAACCACCCAATCCCCCAATTTATTTATTTCAACAAATTTCTCTCCAAGTGAATTATAAAATAGTTTAATTTTAACAAATTCTTCATTTGTCCTAGCCCATAACATATGTCCTTCTTCATTGACTTCATTTATTCTTTGACACAATAAATCATTTAATTTTTTTCCCCACTCTTCCTTCTCTTTTATTATGTAAATCTCTTTGATTGACTAGAGAAAGAGATCAAATTTCTCACCTAAATATTTAGAGAGACAAATTATTATTCTTTTTTGCATGGCCACCCTCTTATTATCAAAATTAGATAGATCCTAGTTATATCAAAAGTTTTTTTTCTTTCTACTCACAAGATAAGCTAATAACTAAAATGCACAAAAGGGTGATATCCTTATGTCCTCCATCCCATTTACTCAAGATAGGTTTCAAAACCTACTCACTGCCTTTTATTTCCTTCCACATACTTGATATGTTCACCAATTGTTCATAGAATACTAGCAAATCAATCTTATCTACTAGATATAAGATTGCTATTCTAAGTTTTTCTCCATATTTATAATTCAGCTCATCTTGCAAAGCCCATAGCTTATTTTTTCTTCCTCAAACTCCTCAACAATATAAAATTATGGCCTTTGTGGAGTATCAAGGATCTCAATAAAGGAAGTGGATTTAGAAGGCTTCACTAATGGGTGAGGGTAGGTGATTCTTGGCCTAGTAGATCATCCCATCACTTTATTCTCAAGTTTACTTCTTTTCTTAACTTCTTTATTGTATGCAACAAGAACCTTTTTATACTTAGCTTTCAATTCCAACCTTTTCTTTTTATCTTTTTTAGTAGTGGCTAAAGTAAAGTGAGCTATTCCAACACCTAGATGTCCATCTTCTACACCAATGGTTTCTTTAACTCTTTTCATAATTAGGTTTCCTAACAACCCAGTATCATCATGTGGGGAAAAGCTAGTCCTAGATCCTTTCCTTAATGACCAAATAACCAATGCAACCTAGTCCTCACTAAACTTGGCACCTTTCATTTTTTTCTTACCTTAATCCTCTAAACTCATTCTATCTGCAACAAAATAATAAACCAAAGCATATAGTATATCCCAATTGGGTAGAAACACAATAGCGAATACTTTTACCATTTGTCTCCCCTCTTTAGGGGTTAGGTTTTTAAATTTTGGCTTTGTTCTTAGCTTGCTACATCTTTCTTCAAGCATTCTCATGTTTTTTCTCCAAGAAAATTGATAGAAGGCTTTGGATTTAAAAAAATCATCATTAGAGATAAACTCATGGAAAGCTTGTTCCATCATAGGGTCTAATTCCCTTCCTCTAAAATATGTCATAGTCAATTCAAGGCTTGGCATTGGAGGTTCTTGGGGATTTCCATCTTCTAACTCTACTTGAGTAATGAATAATCCCCCTTGGGATCCCAACTACTCCATCTACTCCCTAGTGAGTTGTTCATCTCCAATTTTCAAGGGGGATTATGTAGGTGAATATTCCTCATTTTGAGGTGTTTGTTCTCTTTTAGGTAAGGGTTCATCAGGTCTTTCTTCTAGGATAGCACTGGTATTTGTACTTTCTATTTCCCTTTATACACATTGGCCCTTTTATTCTAAATTACATTATAGTTGTGTCTCTTCTGGACAACCAACTACCATATTCCTATTGTAGGAGTGAATGCCAATCTCCTCATACCCTCTTTGGCTCTTTCTATAAAAGAATTAATAAAAAATGGTTTCTTTTCATTCATGGCCTCCATGATTTTAGGAAATGTAATAATTAGTTTATTTATTTGGTTTGTGTTGATTTTTGCATCATTTAAAGGCTTGTAATCATTATCAAAACAATGAATGAATTCCAAGACTCTAGAAAAAACTCTCCAGTTTTCTTTCTTGATCTCCTACTATTGCAGAGAGAAGTCATTCCTTAATATATCCATAGGGAAATAAAACTCATATTTTTTGGAACCAACTTTAGCCCTAAATCTAAATATATCAAAAAATCCCTTAGAATCACAAAAGCTGGGTTGAGACATAGTTGTCTTGTACTAGTTCAAGAATTTATACAAAAATAACCATCCACCTTTTGTAATTATGAAATGGTGGGGTATAGTACGAGTGGGGAAAATTGAGCCTCTATTTCTTCTAATTGAATATGTTTCCTCCAATCCTCCTAGCTACCACAATATCTCAGCTATCTCTACTTTCAAAGGCACTTGGTAGGGTAGTACATGGGGAGTCCCTTGGAAACCATAAACTCTAAAAACTATTGAAATAGGGTATGGTATGATATCAACCCAATTATGTGATACTTTTAAATCAGATGAATTATCCATTGGTCTGATAAAATTCATTAATGCTTGAGGGATTCTAGGATTGTCCCTTAAGAAGAGAATTCTCAATTTAGAGGTAAAATATTGATTGAACCTAACAAAACTAGCTTTTTTCTGCATCCCTAGTCATATCTACACTCTATAATTGGACTAGCAAAGCTTGTCCTTCATGTTCTCTGTTCAAAGTCATATCCTTCCCAAAATATGTTACCCCATTAAACAAGAACATATGCATCAAGAATGAGTAATAGCCAAAAGTATTTTCTACTTTACTCTTGGCAATTCCAACTAGCCCTATATAGATTTCTTCTACTATATAGGATGCAAAATAAAAAATAATATCCACACCAAAAGAAGAAATATGAGTCATCATATATATAAATTTTATTGACACAAAACTCTACTTATCCTCACCAAAAAATCTACATAAAGTCATATATGTTTTTAGGGCTCTAGAGGTGAAAAAATCCTTCTTAAAATGCTCTTTTGGAGATGTTGTGACCAATGGGAGATTCCTAATTGTGGCCAAATGTGCCCTTAGTGCACCTTGCATGACCTTATTCTTCTTTGATAAGATTTTCTTTTCTAGTCATAGTAGGTCAATGGGTATATGGTAATCTAAAAGGAGTTCCAAACAAAAGATCTTTCAAATTTCATCAGCACTTATACTCATTAGGAACTCCCTATCTAATCTTCTTACTACTCTAGCTATAGGGTCATAGTTTTGTGCAATGGCCATGAGTAGGTCAACATCCATGAATACACCAAGGACTACTAGTTTTCCTAGATCAAAATTCCAAATGTTTCCATGGGGAGCAAACAAATTTCTTTCTGAAAACCACTTCTTAAAAAGAAAAATCCTTGATTTGGTAGTGGTTGCATCCCTAATCCAATTACCTCTATCATATAAAACATCTACAATCTTGAGCCTAGGGTTTACAAAAATTAACATTTTTATCTAGGCAAACTCATTTGTAGACTCAAGAAATAATTCAAGAAGGTCATCATGTATGTTTTTGTTAGCATAATCTACTTGTCCCAAGAATAATTTCTTTGGAGGCATGATGGATAAAATTCTAGAATACTAGAAAACTTTGATATATATGGTTAATTGAGAAAGTTACTTGGCTCTTTGCTAGTCTATCACTACAATTTTGTGACACACTATCAATATTGGAATTTCTTTTCCTCTCTAATCACATAAGGCACAATTCTTCAATGGCTTTGAGCTCTCTGAAAGTCTAAAAATTGTTTGCATAGAAATGAAATGGTAAAATCTTTGCAATATACTCTATTTCTGGTTCACACAGGGAGCCTTTAATCTTTAAAAATGAATCTTAAGAAAAAATAGGGTGGCATCACCTTCTATTTTTAAAACACACCATCAATTACAAAAAATCCTACAATCTAGGAACAAAATTGTACATGATTCATTTACCACTTGCCAAGTTGGAAGTCAACCCAATAAAATCTCTCCATGTAAGTCTTTCCCTCTACAATTCACAACTTGATTTGGACTCACTGGTGCTTGCAAACATGTGTCACACTCTCACTATATTACTATGCATAAACATCGAGCAACTTCTGCATGCATCACAACAACCATCATTGATGCACCTTTAATCAAATGATGAGGATTCTATGATAATTTTAATTAAATTGTGGTGGGTTCAGATGTTTTCTCTTTGGTTGCCATGTCACTACCACTAAATATCAAGCAAATCCTTATAGTGACTTGGTGCCCACCATCGATGTATTTTCAATCTGACGGCTCCAACTAATCATGTGTCTTTCTTCTAAGTGCAGATCCACATAACATATGACATAACATCACTTTGACATGCTAGCAAGGAACTTATATTAATTAACATTTTAGTGCTACTTTTTTCTTAGGTTCCACCATGTTTTGTTTTAATGGGAAGGTGCTATGTCATTACAAAAAAAAGTCATGAGTTTTCCAGTCATGACATAGTGACCACCATATTATTTGAAAGAAACTGGCACATAAGATATGCATGTTCTCATTACTATTATCACATTCATTACTTATATGGCATTCCATAATCATCATATGGCTTATTGATGATAAAAAAAATTATGTCACCTATCTTATGTGTTAATCCTGTTAGCATGAATGCTGATGCTATGGGGGAGTATTGCAAAGATTTGTCTATAACTATGTTTTTTGTTGATGAAAACATAGTAATGAGTTTATAAAATATTGATAGAGTAGCAGACTATGATTTTTGTATTTCAGACAATACATTACTTATCTACTTATGTGAAGTTACCTACACATATTACAATATGTATTTATCACTTGAGAATGTACATATAACTTGAATTGATAGTGTATAGAAGATATGGTTGATATATAGAAGAACGCACAAAAATAGAGCATTAGCAAAGTAGTTCTTATTGTATGATTGATACAATGCATTGTATTTGAAATGAAGGGTTGCATAGTTAATTGGAGGTAGTAAACTAATCACTGATGATGTCAGTGAGTGCATATGTATGGAAGTCGCACATGTGAAAGTTTGGGTATAACTATGAGCTAATAGCATTAATTAAATGTGTATTTTATTTAATTGATGTATGATGATAAAATGTGAAGATGACTCAAGGATTTAATATTGAGCATGGTATAAAGGAAAGATGTTTTCCAAGTTTTAGACATCATGAATGAGATCGATGAGCTGAGAAGAGTTGCAAATAGTAAAGCAGCAAAGTACAATTATTTACTAATGCGTGTAAGTGATGTTAAGGGTTACTGTTGATGGGTATAGAGTTTTAGATCTAATCACATGATCTTAAGGTGAAGAAGTTTGACATACTAGACAAAGGAAGAAGAAAAATATTCTCACACATCTCTTATTCTCATAGGAATACTATTGAGTTCAATGGGATAGTGGGTTCATTGTCCAATCCTAAAGTTGTTTGGACAGTGGATTCAACTACCTCCCACAACTCCTAACATGGTTGGAATCTCCTAATAGGGATTCAAAGTCTCCTAACAAGAACTCTTGTACTGAGTGTTGTAATAGGCTCCTAACATGGTCCATCCTCTAATAAGGAATATTCATATTAGTACATTCTTTTGTGGGCATCATTCCCACCGAGGTTTTCCCTCTAATCAAGAGTTTCCCTCGTCAACATATTTGGTGTAATTATGTGTATGCATCTCTTTATGGTTGTTGTTTACTTTGATTGAATAGTTGAAATTTCTTAAAAGGATAAATGTTTCAAATTCTTATATAATTAATTCACACCCCCCCCCCCCCACCCCCCCCCAAGTTATATTGGTGGACTATTATTTCTAACAATTGGTATCAAAGAATCAAGTCCTTGAAAAAAATTTTTAGCAACTTTGGGAGATCTGTGGTGAATTTATTTAGAAAGGAAAGTGTGAGATTTGATGGCACAAACTATGACATCTGGAAGGATAAAATGAAGACTCATCTCCTATGCATGGGTGCAGGATATTGCCTTGTAACCAAGACATCTAAAAATATTACAGAAGAAGACAATCTTGAAAGCTCTACTAAGGAACAAAGAAAAGTATTCATGTGCAACATAAGGGCAAGAGAAGAAATACTATTTTCACTACTCAAAAGTGAGTACAGCCAAGTAAAACAACTCAAAACATCTCATGAATTTTTTAAAACCTTAGAAGCTAACTATGAGGGTGATACACATGCAAAAAGGGTTAGATTACAAAATCTATATTTTTTATTCCAAGATCCTAAGATTATGGAAGATGAATCTATGAGAACCTATATTGGAAAAATATCTAAGATTTTTGTAGGAATAATATCTCATGGTGGAAAGAAGTCTAATGATGAAGTTATATGGAAGATCTTGAAAAGTCTGACACCACCTTTCAAGAAAATAACAGAAATGATTTGGGTAATGTTACCTTGTACCACCAATTTCACAAAATAAAAATTGCTTGGTAGATTGGAAGTTAAATAATTTGAGACAACATCTAGTGAATTTAACATTAAAATCAATATAGTAAGGAACATAAGAGTGCAAGGAGACATTGCTAGTAGTAGCAAGTCTATTGAGAAAAAGACCCAAGAAGGAGTGGCTCTTATTGTGGAAAGAGAAAAGGATGGTAACAATATCTTTAAATGTTGGAAATGTAATGAATATGGTCATTATACATCTAAGTTTCCTAAGAGAGAAAGAAAGTATAAGGTAAAATTCAAATCTAGAAGATGTAGAAATTGTTTATGTGCCAATGAAGAAGAGGATGAAGTATCTAATCAAAGAAAAAGTGAAGATGAATTAGGATTTGTAGCTATAAAGGAGGATGATCTTGATAGAGAAATTAGAGAAGAAAGTGCACTGATCTCACAAGTTAAAAGGAAGGATTGGATCATTGATAGTGGTTGTTTACATCACATGACTGGTGATATGAGAAAAATTATCAAATTCAAAAGCCATGATGGAGGAATTGTCAAAGTAGGAAATAATGTAGCCTACCAGATCAAAGGAATTGGCTCTATCACACTAGATGATAAAACAAATACTGATGATGTTTATTTTGTTGATGGACTAAAACATAACTTGTTAATTGTTGAACAACTTATGGACAAAGGTTACCTACCGCAATTTGGTCATGACACATGAATTATCAAAAATAAGGAAGGAAAACTACTTGGTACTGGCACAAGAACTAGAGGTAATGTATTTTAGTTAAACTCCATTGAAACAACATGCTTTGTAGCTAAAGTTGACAATAGTTGGTTATGGCACAAAATATTTTCTCACATTATTTTTGATAACATTGTGAAAGCCAGTAATACACTTGCTATGAGAGATTTACCTAAGATCACTTTTAGTGAACAGATTGTCCCTTGAGGAAATACATGTAAATCTAACCCTAAATGCCCAAGTGGAAGGAAAACCTAACACCAACAGTTGGATAGGTTATCACTGGGTTGATAACCTTCCTCTGAATTTTACCAGGTATAGCTCCCCATATGAAATATTCAATGAATCAAATGTGAATGGTTTTACTAGAAAGCATAAAAGGATATCAAACATCTATCCGTAAATATAGCGTAGATGTGTAAACTTATATTACTGCATAGAAAGAAAGAAAAGAACAACAAGTGACACAAAGTTCATTTGCTGAACATTGCATTGTGTAATGAAATAAAATATATCTTCCATTCTCTTGAGAGAATTAAAACTTAGAGCCTTTAAAGATGTTTGGACTGATGATGTAACAAGAAAACAACGATATTGAAATGTAATTCAGAGAAAGCTGAAAATAACACAAAGTTCATGATCAGTGGAAGGAAAATACAACATAATCAAAGTTCTAATATACTTAAACCTCAGTCTCCCTTCCCTAATAGCAAAAGATCAAAAAAATATCTTGTGCACATTACAACCAAACCGCTATTTCAAGAAAGATAGAAACTCCTTTCACAATATTACATCAACCATAAAAATCCTATATCTATCTCAGGCACATAGTTTTGAAAAAGAAAAGAAGGAAAAAGCCCATGCTCTGCCTCTCACAGCCTTTCAAGAAAAATAGAATAGTTTTGTAGGATCTCCTTCCCTTCTGGAGCACAAAGTCTATAGTCAGAAGTAGGAAGAATGGAACCCCTTGCACATTTGCTAAGATGTATTTATCTTTCTCTATTGTCGATGGCTATTTAGTTTCTATAACTCTTCCACTTCATAATTGATTCTTGGTGGTTGGTTCTTTTTATATACTCGAGAAGTTTCTTACCCGTTCTCCATTGGTTTTCCAATTTACTGCTAGATTGTCATTGGCTTTTCCCATCATCATATGATATTTAAATATCATTCCCCACAAATGATGATATAATGTTTATAAAATATTATAATATTGTTTTCTTCTTTCTAAGTTTCTATCCATGACACCTGTTTTAATTTATAATAAAAAACTTTATTACCAGCTCCTTTTACCATCATATTGGTTTCTTTCATATGGAGTGGATAGCTGTCTCTAGATTTGCATTCGATTAAGAAATAAGAAATGATGCCTGTTTGAAAGGAGAAGGCCTCCACATGCTATTATTTACCAACATCATACCTCATATCTCTTGAGTTTTTCATGACTATCACTTGTACTTAGTTTGTCTTGTTTCATTCACACATATTTTCCAACACCCCACCAACCACATGTTCGGTATCAATTACCACAAGACAAAGCATCTACTTTTGGCACTCTTGTATACATTTTTGGAAAGCTCATTACAATCTAATATTCTGCAACCACATTTTCTCATTTGTCATTATCATGAAGAGGGATCAAGCTTTTCTATTTTGATGGATATGATCGAATCATAAGACTATTCACATTTTTTATTGTCATTCAAATCAGAATTAAGGTGATGAGAATACAAATTTTCACCTTTTAGACTGCTTCTAATAACCAACACACTCAGCGAATAAAGCTAAGGATAAAGGGTTGCATCTTGACAAGTATCTGTCATTATCATCAACTCTTTAAATCTGTGTTTCGTTTGCATTTGTTCGATTGCATCAACTAAATCATGACTTTGAATCTCTTTAGAATCTTGAAATTCCAAAACATTATCACCACCATGCCTTGTCATGTATAGAAGAGTGTGATTTCCTTCACCACTCAAAAGGCGCTTTGAATGTGGGGCAACAGGTTCATGCCAACTAGTCAACACACATAGAAAATTCTCAACAATCACCCCTGCGGCATCGTATCTTAGCATATATAAGACTCACTATTACTACCGCCATGCTGTGAGTGATAAATAAAGCACATCTTTTTGTTTGACTGGCATTGGCACAATGAGAGAATTCCTTTTTCACTATCAGCATCTAGTCAAACTTTCCATATGCATTTTCATGTATGGGCTAATCATATTGAGCATTTCACCAAATCTTTGCATTCATATTTTTGTGCATTGCATTTTCGAAAGTTCCTAAGGAATTAATCTTATTGGAGCCATGGACTTGGATGGTCTATTCCTGGTGTTGTCTTCAACATAGGAATGAGTTTTCTTCAATTTGACAATCCCATTGTGATCTACACCTTCAATGATTATCTCTAAGGAGGATTACACTTGTTGGATACTTTATTTTCAATAACAAAGAATAGTAAGTACTTTAAGATTGTCAGAGCCTTGATCAATATAGTGTGTTTTCTGGTTATTTTTATTGCCATGGACCATACAATAGTAATCATTCTGAATTATGCATATTCTTTCTTTAATAATCCATCCCTCAGGTTTAAATTCAATAGCATCCTTTTTCCATATACTTTTTGTTGGTAAGATATCTGCCATTAAGAAAGACTTCGACACACCAAATGCCTTATTTGTTTAATCTCATGTTCTCCATATTTACCAAGCAATCCATGAGAAGTAGATTCAAATTTTGTATTATGGAGTGGCTTTCAAGAATAACGAATCATCTTTATTGCCTTTGATAACATGTAACTTTGAGCATTCCCCATAGAATTCTGAATACTGGAGGCCCTAAACTGCATCTTGCTTTAAATAATTTATCAAAGATTTCACATATTCTAAAAAATAATCATCTAAAATACACCTTCTACACCTTGGACTTTGAAGCTTTGATCTTAATAAACCCTTAAAGTATGAACTTGAACCTATGACTCCAAAAAAATTGAACCAACTATGAACCACTAAAAAGGACTTTGAAGCTCCACTACAATGATATTTAATCCTCTAGCTGAGGAGTGTCACCAAACTATGACCTCTGAACTTCCGTACTGAACTTTGAAAATTGGTTTTGAAATTGGAACTTGAACCTAGAGTTTTCAAACTTGAACCTTTGAAGCCTGTTGTGAAGTCATTTGAACCTAAATTAAATGGTCTTTATACCTTTGCTCTAAATCATCAATCTTGAAGACATTGAATCTAAATCCTATCTCTAAATCTGCATTTCAAGCCCAGGCTATGAACCTCACTTGTTTTAAGCCTACAAGATGGGTCAATTGAACCATCGAACCACTTTGAACTACTTCAAAATTCAGTTCGAAGTGGTTTAAAAGCTCTAAACTTGAAGTTTTAAATTTGTGACCCCATTATGTACTAACAGGGGCTCTGACTGCGGGACTGATTTTGATGCAAAAGCAGAGAACTCTAGCAATCTCTAGGAGAAGAATAGTGCCTTATTCGAGGGCAAATAGATTCAATAAGAAGAGAAGACCAAGAGCTTCTTGGAGAGAGGGTGGAGGGGAGCAAGGAAAAATTGGCGAACTAAACCAACAAAAAACACCTAAACTACCAGCAAGCACGAGGTTTGCGCATTATTCCAACTACCACTATGCACAACAAAAACTTATTTACAATATTTACAAAGGTAGGAAAGAACCTACCATAAAGATCGAAAGAAAGAAGATGTTAAGTGAATCCATTTACTAGTTGAGAGAAATAGGAGCCTTTCTAAATCAGCAAACCATACCTCAATGAACCAGCTCCAAACCTTTGCCTGATGATGACTCTTTCAATGCCAAACTTCAAATTAATAGTGTGCATGCATATGTTGATCCAACACTCTTTTCCAAATAGCCATAACTCATCATAGTATTCATCTCTACTTAAGAATTGATACTTCTCATTGGAATGATTTGATTTTACCTCAAACTGAAGAACATGAAATGAAAAATCTTCACCAAAGGATAATGTACCATCCTCATGAATATTGTCATATGGATTCAACTCTAGTGCATGGTCATAATTAGTTTGTAGCCATATTGATGCCTTCTTTGGCATAGGATCAACTCTCAGATATATTTCTTCTTCATTTCTTTCAAGGAACCAATGGTCATCAAATATAGCATAAATTTCATCCTCTTCCCTTCTCAGAGTGCCATTACATATCCCAGCATTACCCAAATTAGCAACATCATGCATAGATGGATGAAAAGGAAAATTGCCAATAAATACTTCATTCTGAAACTTTTTTGAACAAGTACTTGAGGCATCATCCAAGAAATGATCTAGCTTGAGTGATGATAGAAATGTACCTATGATTCCTTCTTCTCCACTGAGAATTGCATTCTCCAACACATTGGCTGAACCACCACTAGATTGAAGGCAAACTTCATATTTCTTTGTCTTGACTAGGAATTCAGTAGGGGCATCTTTGTCTAGAGGCATCTTTGTCTCACCTCCATGAAGAACTGAATCACCATTAGAAGGACTAGTTTGAGAGAGGTTTTTAAACTGAAGACATAATAAGAATCTAGCAATGACCTCTTCTTGTTGATCAAATGATGTTTCTTTCCATGCTTCACCCAGACAGTTTACAAACTGAGTGTTAATTTCATCATTTTTAGGATGAGAAAGGAACTCTTCTTCATGCATTTTCACCTTGTCATAATTACATATCTCATCATCTAATGGAAGGAGCTTTTGCAAGGGCTGATCACTAGTTTGTAAGCATAAGAGATCATCTTCTTTCTTCATAGAAATAAGTTTAGTCTCAGGCTGCATACTATCTTGAATCTTTTCATCAAGAAGGTTTTTCAAAGGAAAATGATCAACATCAAAAGTGAAAGATTGAAAATTCGGAGGCAAGTTGTCAACTTTCTCATCAATAGGAACTTCTAAAATAGGGAGATTATCAATATAGTTAAAACTAAAACTCTTAGGATTGGAGAAAAAAATTTGAATACATCTCCATTAAAAGTAGCATCATCTACAAGGTTCGCTATTGCAACATATTCAGGATGAAAAGATTCAAGTAAAGACTCTTTCTCTACATTCTCCTTCAAAGGATTAATACCCTCACAATCTTTTTTGGTATTTAAAGATTCATTTTCAGACAAGGCACTCGTAGAAAGTATCTCAATAGAATCTTCAAGAAAAGAACAATCACCATGACTTTCTAATGTACAAATTTTTGCATGAGATGAGGAAAGATCTTGAGAAAAGATTTCATCATTATGGCTTACCTTTACTCCATTATTGGCATGAATAATCTCATCTGCTAAAGCTGGATCAACCAGAGGTTGGAGTATTTTTGGCCGTACTTCTTGGTCACTCATGACAAATAGATTGAGATGCCTAGGTGAAACTGTGATAATGTGAGGTTTATCATCATTATCTTCCCTCAAATGTTCCTTCAACCAAACTACTTCCTCTTCAATATTTTTCTCCTCTTTGTATTCCATTTAAGTTGTCTCTTCTTTTTCACATGCATCTCCTTCTTCTTCTAAATATTGCATCTTGGGTCTTTTCTTGATGAGGATAGCACCATAGAAATACTTCAACCAGCTCACTTGCTTTGCTACTTCTTTGATGGGATTATAATTGAAAGGTGGGATAAAGGTGAAGATTTCAGAGGTATCTCCATCCTTTGCTAGAACCCATTCCTTCAGGATTTCTTTATTTTTAAGGAAGATTTTCTAGCATTCTTCCTCAATAGAGCCACCAACCTCCATCCTTGGGGAGGTACCTTCAGATTTCTAAGAAAAGAAAGCACTGCAACTACGATTCTTTCCCTAGCAGAGTCACCAAAAATTTGTTAGTGAACAGATTATCCCTTGAGGAAATACATGTAAATTTGACCCTGAATGCCCAAATGGAAGGACAGGCTAACACCAACTGTTGGATAGGTTATCACGGGTTTGATAACCTTCCTCTAAATTTTATTGGGTACAGCTCCCCGTATGAAATATTCAATCAATCAAATGTGAATGCTTTTACCAGAAAGCATAAAACGATATCAAACATCTACCCATAAATACAGTGTAGATGCGTAAACTTATATTACTGCATAGAAAGAAAGCAAAGAACAGTAAGTGACACAAAGTTCATTTGTTGAACATTGCATTGTGTCATGAAATAAAATATATCTTCCATTCTCTTAAGAGAAATAAAACTCAGAGCCTTTAAAGATGTTTGAACTGATGATGTAATAAGAAAAAAATGATATTGAAATGTAACTCAGAGAAAACTAAAAATGACACAAAGTTCATAATTAGTGGAAGGAAAATACAGCATAATCAAAGTTCTGATATACTTAACCCTCAGTCTCCCTTTCCTGACAGCAAAAGATCACAAAATATCTTGTGCACATTACAACCAAACTGCTATTTCAAGAAAGATAGAAACTCTTTTCAAAATATTACATCAACCATCAAAATCCTATTTCTATCTCAGGCACATAGTTCTGAAAAAGAAAAGAAGGAGAAAGCCCATGCTCTACCTCTCACAGCCTCTCAAGAAAAATAGAACAGTTTTGCAGAATCTCCTTCCCTTTTGGAACACAAAGTCTATAGTTGAAAGTAGGAAGAATGGAACCCCTTGCACATTTGCTAAGATGTATTTATCTTTCTCTATTGTCGATGGCTGTTTAGTTTCTATAACTCTTCCACTTCATAACTGATTCTTGGTGGTTGGTTCTTTTTATATACCCGAGAAGTTTCTTACCTGTTCTCTATTGGTTTTCCTTTTTATTGCTAGATTGTCATCAGCTTTTCCCATCATCATATGATATTTAAATATCATTCCCCACTAATGATGATATAATGTTTATAAAACATTATAATATTATTTTCTTCTTTCTAAGTTTCTATCCATGACACCTGTTTTAATTTATAATAAAAAACTTTTTTGCCAGCTCCTTTTAGCATCATATTGGTTTCTTTCATATGGAGTGGACAGTTGTCTCTAGATTTGAATTCAGTTAAGAAATAAGAAATGATGCCTATTTGAAAGGAGGAGGCCTCCACATGCTATTATTTACCAACATCACACCTCATATCTCTTGAGTTTTCCATGACTATCACTTGCACTTAGTTTGTCTTGTTTCATTCACACATATTTTCCAACGCCCCATCAACCACATGTTTGGTATCAATTGCCACAAGACAAAGCATCTAGTTTTGACACATTTGTATACATTTTTGGAAAGCTCATTACAATCTCATATTCTGGAACCACGTTTTCTCATCTGTCGTTATCATGAAGAGGGATCAAGATTTTCTATTTCGACGGCTATGATCGAATCATAAGACTATTCACATTTTGTATTGTCATTCAAATCAGAATTAAGGTGATGACAATACAAATTTTCACCTTTTAGACTGCTTCCAATAACCAACACACCTAGAGAATAAAGCTGAGGATAAAGGGTTGCATCTTGACAAGTATCTGTCATTATCGTCAACTCTTTAAATCTGTGTTTCTCTTGCATTTTTTTGATTGCATCAACTAAATCATGACTTTGAATCTCTTCAAAATATTGAAATTCCAAAGACTTATCACCACCATGCCTTGTCATGTATAGAAGATTGTGATTTCCTTCACCACTCAAAAGGCACTTTGAATGTGGGGCAGCAGGTTCATGCCGACTAGTCAACACACATAGAAAATTCTCAACAGTCACCCCTGCGGCATCATATCTTAGCATATATAAGACTCACTATTACTGCCACCATGCTATGAGTGCTACATAAAGCACATCTTTTTTTTTGACTGGCATTGGCATGGTGAGGGAATTCCTTTTTCACTATCGACATCTAGTCAGACTTTCCATATGCATTTTCATGTATGGGCTAATCATATTGAGCATTTCACCAAATCTTTGCATTCATATTTTTGTGCATTGCATTTTTTAAAGTTATTAAGGAATTAATCTTATTGGAGCCATGGACTTGGATGATCTATTCCTGGTGTTGTCCTGAACATAGCAATGAGTTTTCTTCAATTCGGCAATCCCATTGTGATTTGCACCTTCAATGATTATCTCTGAGGAGGATTACACTTGTTGGATACTTTACTTTCAATAAAAAAGAATAGTAAATACTTTAAGATTGCCGTAGCCTCGATCAATATAGTGTGTTTTTTGGCTATTTTTATTGCCATGGACCATACAACAGTAATCATTCTGAATTATGCATATTCTTTCTTTAGTAATCCATCCCTTATGTTTGAATTCAATAGCATCCTTTTTCCATATGCTTTTTGCTGGTAAGATATCCGCCATTAAGAAAGACTTCAACACACCAAATGCCTTATTTTTTTAATCTCACATTCTCCATATTTACCAAGCAATCCGTGAGAAGCAGATTCAAATTTTGTATTATGGAGTGGCTTTTAAGAATAACGAATCATCTTTATTGCCTTTGATAACATGTAACTCTGAGCATTCCCCATAGAATTATGAATAGTAGAGGCCCTAAACTACATCTTTCTTTAAATAATTTATCAAAGATTTCACATATTCTAAAAAAAAATCATCTAAAACACACCTTCTACTCCTTGGACTTCAAAGCTTTGATCTTAATAAACCCTCAAAGTATGAACTTGAACCTGTGATTCCAAACAAATTGAACCAACTCTGAACCACTGAAAAGGACTTTGAAGCTCCAACACAATGATATTTAATCCTCTAGCTGAGGAGTGTCACCAAACTATGACCTCTGAACTTCCATACTGAACTTTGAAAATTGGTTTTGAAATTGGAACTTGAAGTTGGATTTTGCAAACTTGAACCTTTGAAGCCTGTTGTGAAGTCATTTGAACTTGAATTAAATTGTCTTTATACCTCTGCTCTAAATCATCAATCTTGAAGACATTGAATCTAAATCCTATCTCTAAATTTGCATTTCAAGCCTAGGATCTAAACCTCACTTGTTTTAAGCCTGCAGATGGGTCAATTGAACCATCGAACCACTTTAAACTACTTTGAACTTCAATTCAAAGTGGTTCAAAAACTCTAAATTTGAAGTTTTAAATTTTTGAACCCATTAGGTACTAACAATCACAAAGCCCACTAACATTGTTTTTAAGGAATGTATCTTGGCTAACTAGAAGAAAGTCTCATTTCCTACCAAGAAGTTTAGTACTACACAAAATTTGGAATTGGTTCATATAGATCTGAGTAGTCATACAAGAACAAAAGGGTTCTATGAAGAAAGGTATTTTATGATTTTTGTTGATGATTTTACTAGAATGATGTGGGTAGCTTTTCTCAAGGAAAATTTAGAAGCATTTGAGAAATTCAAGATATTCAAAAACAAAGTAGAGAATGAATTTGGAATTAAAATCAAAATCTTAAGATTAGATAGAGGAGAATTCATTTCTAGAGAATTCAATATCTATTATGAAGAGCATGGTATCAGGAGACAACTATCCTCACCCCATACACATGAGTAGAATAGGATTTTTGAAAGAAGAAATAGATCAATTATTGAAGTAGCAAGAGCTATGTTATTTGAGAATGATGTACCAAAGACCTTTTGGAGAGAGGTAGTCGATACAATAGTATATACATTGAACAAAGTACAAATTAGAAATGGTATGGAGAAAACACCTTATGAGTTATGTTTTGGTCACTCACCATCAGGAAAATATTTTAGGATATTTGGAAGAAAATGCTACATCAAAAGAGATGATGATATCAATAAGTTTGATCTAAGTAGTGATGAAGGTATGTTTCTTGGCCATTCCTTGAAGAGTAAAGCTTATAGATGTTTCAAATATAGAACAAAAACTATAGTAGAGTGTGCAAATGTAAAAATAGATGAAAAGTTTGGCACTAAGGAAAAGCTGATGGATTATACTTATGATGGAGATGATTATTCTATGATGACCGATAGATGCAATGAACTATTGACTAACAATGACTTGTAGAATAATGTGCAAACTAAAGTAGTAAGAGAAGAACAAAACATAGTACCTGAAATAGGAACTAAAGCCACAACTCCTACTTCAAATAGGAATTTGATAATAAATCATCTTGTTGAATAGATAATAGGAAGTAAAGAAAAATGAGTAATTAGAAGAAGAAAAATTAATGAAGAACTATGCTTAATATCTCAAGTAGAACCGAAAAGTGCAGATGAAGCAATGAAGGATGATAATTGGCTAAAAGCAATAGAAGAATAACTTCAATAGATAATTAAAAATAACACATGGGAATTGGTTCCTAGACCTAAGGAAAAAAAATTTATTGGCACAAAATGGATATTCAGAAATAAAATAAATGAACAAGGAGAAGTAATAAGAAACAAAGCAAGGCCAGTATGCAAAGGTTACTCTCAAGAAGAAGGAATTGATTATGAGGAAAAATATGCACCTGTAGCAAGAATGGAAGCAGTTAGAATGTTCTTAGCATATGCAAAAAATAAAAACTTCAAAGTATATTAGATGGATATTAAGTTAGCATTCCTGAATGGAGAACTTGAGGAAGAAGTCTATATTGAGCAACTAGAAGGATTTCCTTTGACAAAAGAAAAGGATATGGCTTGCAAATTAAAGAAATCCTTGTATAGATTAAAGCAAGCACCTAGAACCTGGTATGCAAGATTGGATAAATACTTAGCAAATCTTGGATTTTATAAAGAAATAGTGGATAGTAACTTATATTTGAAAGAAATAGAAGATGTTTTGCTAATAATTATTGTATTTGTTGATGATATCATCTTCGAAGGAAATGATGAAGCTAGTAACAAATTCTTAGAAGACATGAAGAATGAGTTTGAGATGAGAATGATAGGAGAAGTGAAATTTTTCTTAGCATTGAAAATTATTAAAAACAAAGAAGGAATCTTTATTTCTCAGAAATTTTTTTTAAAAGATTTGTTAAAAGGATTTGGTCTAGAATACTATAAACCTGTAGGAACTCCTGGTAATTGGTCACAAGTTATAAATCAAGGATGAGACACCTACTATTGAACAAAAGAAGTACTGATCTATGATTGGAGGATTGTAGTATCTGACTCATAATAGGCCTAATATAGCTAATGTAGTTAGAATTGTAACAATATTTTAGGCTGATCCTAATGAATATCACCACACAGTAGTAAAAAGGATATTTAGATATCTAAAAGGAACATCTCATTATGGCATTTGGTATGATAGAAGTAATGATTTTACTCTTTGAACTTATATTGATGCTAATTAGGCTAGAGATAGGGATGATAGAAAAAGCACCAATGGAGGAGCATTCTTTTTTGGTGGAAAATTAGTTTCTTAGCTCAACAAGAAGCAAGATTACACCTCACAAAGCATTGTAGAGGTAGAATATGTTGCAGTAGTGAACAACTATAATCAAGTCATATGGATGAAGTAGATGATGAAAGATATTGGAATTATATTTAGGGAGCCTATTATCATTTATTTTCATAATAAAAGTATAGTTAACATGTCTAAGAATCTTGTTTTGTATTCTAAGACTAAGCACATTTCTATAAATTATCATGTGTTGGAAGAGAAAGCTATAGAGAAAGAGATTATAATAGAGCATATTAACACTAAGTAATAGATTGAAGATATTTTTACAAAAGCCTTAAGAAAGGATACATTTGAGTACCTAAGAGGCATGCTTGGGGTCATGCCCCTACCTAGTTTAGAATAAAAGATGCAAAAGTGCATCAATCCAGGGTACATAGCACCATTCTTAGACTAGACTAAGTGCTAATGCTTCCTTAATGGGGGAGTATTTGTGATGAATAGGGTTAGTCAAGGACTCTTGGTAATTGGTAAATGGTATGCAATGGTGTCTTTAGATACTTGTATTGTTTATAGAGTTATATGTAGAGTTGTAAAGCAATGGACCTACTCATGGTAATGCTAATAGATTATTGTATGTTGAAAACAATTGAACCATTTATGTACTATCTTTGACATTGATGTCAATGGGGGAGAGAGTGAGATGAAAAACATTGGAGAGAGTTTGCACTATGGGGGAGAAATGTTGCAATTAAAAAAATTGTATGAAGCAAGATTTGATTGATGAAGAGACTTGTTAGTATTCTTGGAACTAGATTTTTTTCATCTATGTTCCCATCAATGCCAAAGGGGGAGATTGCTGCTATGAATTCTGATGCTATGGAGGAGTATTACAATGATGTATTGATAACTATGCTTGTCATTGATGACAACATAGTAATGAGTTTGTAAAAGATTGATAGAGTAGTGGACTGTGATTTTTGTACTTAGGACAATACATTACATATCTACTTATGCACATTTACTTGCACATACTATTGTATGTATTTATCACTTGGGAAAGTGCTTAAAACCTAAATTGATAGTATATGGAAGATATGGTTGATATATAGAAGATCACATGGAAATAGAGCATTAGGAAAGAAGTTCTTAGTGTATGATTGATATAACACATTATATTTGAAATGAAGGGTTGCATAGTTAATTGGAGGTAGTACATCGAACACTAATGATGTTAGTGAGTGTATAAGTACAAAAGCCACATGTGTAAAAGTTTGGGCATAACTATGAGCTAACAACATTAAATAAATTTGTATTTAATTTAATTAACATATGATGATAAAATGTGAAGCTAACTCAAGGATTTAATATTGAGTGTGGTATAAAGGCAAGATGTTTTCTAAGTTTAGACATCATGAATGAGATCAATGAGTACAGAAGAGTTGCAAATAGTGAAGTAGTAGAGAAAAGTGACTTGCTAATGCATGCAAGTGACCTTAAGGCTTACTAATAATAGGAACAAAGTTATAGATTTGATTGCATGATCTAAAGGTGAAGAAGTCCAATATACTAGATAGAGGAAGAAGCAAAAGATTGTCACACATCTATTATTCTGAAAGGAATATTATTGAGGTCAATTGGAAAGTGGGTTTGTTGATTTGATCCTAAAGCTTTTTGGACAGTGGGTTGAGTTTCCTTCCACAAGTCCTAATAGGGTTGAAATCTCGTAAGAGGGATTCAAAGTCTCCTAGTAGGGACTCTTGTACTAAGTGTTGTAATAGACTCCTAATAGGGTCTATCCTCTAATAAAGAATATTCATATTAGTAAATTCTTTTGTGGGCATCATTCCCACTATGGTTTTCCCTCTGATCAAGGGTTTCCCTAGTCAAGATATCTAATGTAATTGTGTGTATGCATCTCTTTATGGTTGTTGTTTACATTGATTAAATGGTTGAAATTGCTTAAAAGAATAAATGTTTTAGATTCTTATATAAAATATTCACCCCCCCTCTTAGTTATATTGGTGGACAATTATTTCTAACAAATCCCACTATTTTTCACTGTTACGGGAAGTCACCATTTTGTTACTAGCAAAAGTCACAAGTTTTTTGGTGATGACATAGCGACTTCCCATTTTTTTTGAAAAATTACATCATAAAACAAAGCATGCTCCAACTAGTACTTTTTATGGTGCCTAACATTTTTGGCATCCCATCATACCACCAAAATTCACAAAAGGAAATTACAATCCTAGTGCCCATCTTTTGGAATTAGGTCTCACAGTGTTTATGTTTTGTGATGGTTGCCATGTCGAAGGATAAAAACCTTACAACTTTTGGTAGTGATATGATGACCACCATAGATGTGAAGAAAAATTTGATGGTAGGAAACAATTTTAGGAAAAGCAAAGCCAAAAATAAGAATTAAAGAAAAAAATTTCAAAAGTATATACCTTTTTCAAAATTATTCTCGAGCTCAATTTTCAAAGTAAAGGCATGACACCTAAAAGGTCTACTTAGGGCACAAATTTGGTTTTACTAGGGTTTTTCTTAGGGTTAAAAAATTTTTAAAAGAGAAAACCCTAATTTGTAAGATACAAATAAATCTATTTTATTTTCATACATATTTTAGGAAAATTTCTTGCATTGTAGAAAATTAGACCATCAGGTTGGAAGCATGGCATGGGATGTGTGGATTCATGATTGTTCACATAGATTAATTGGTTATGGCTATAGCTTTGAAGGCTTCCATGGTTGTATTGCAATGGTTTTTTTTGCTAAATAATCCATGGTGATGGATGCTTTTGGAGGCTGTGGTTTTCCCTCAATGAGGGTTTCCTAGGGTATATCTTTTCTCACAATTTTTGTGGGTATATTGTCTATTCTCTTGCATGTGGATTTTATTTTCATATTTATTTTAGATCTATTATGGGTTATGTGGAAATGGTTATATTCTTTCTTGCAAGTTTCCTTATAGGATTTTCATGAAAAGAGGGCTTAAATTAGAGGATTTTGAGGGATTCAATGTTATTGTAGCTAATGGATTCACAATGCCTTGCACACAAGTGATAAAATAACTTAGGATGACTTTAGGAGATTATGTTGTGATTAATTCTATGTTGTTGGCATTGGGAAAATAAATCTTGTATTAGGTGTTAAATGGTTTCACTCTATTGGAAGTTACTACATGAACCATCAAATCATGGAGTTGAAATTTCATTCTGATGGGAAGAAGTGTTATTGAGATGCCTGTCAAATGGGGCACCTAGAGTGGTCACTACAAAGAGGATGGAGAGAAATTTTCAAAGAGGACAAGTAGTTTGGGTAGCAAGAGTCATAATCCACCCAACAAGCTCTCCAAATAATCAAGGTAATTTCCATTTTGAAATTCAAAATATTCTTGATAAGCATAGTGTAGTTTTCAATTTTTTTCCTTTAGGATTGCCACCAAATAGAGGTTTTAAGAATGTAATAGAGGTAGAGCAGGGTTTCAAAACTATTATAACTACTCCATATTTCCATCCAAGAGGATATAAAGAGGAAATAGAAAAGACTATTAAGGAACTCCTAGACATGGGATTCATAAGGCCTAGCTCTAGTCCATTTGCATCATCTATAGTGCTCGTCAAGAAAAAGATGGTACAATGAGAATATTTATAGAATACAAGGTTCTAAAAAATAATACCATAAAAAATAGGTATCCCATACCACACATAGATGAACTCATTTATGAGTTACATGGTGCTATATACTTTTCAAAAATTGACTTAAGATCAGGCTACCATCAAATCCACATAAGGAAGATGTGGAAAATATTGGTTTTAGATGTCACTATGGGTACTTTGAATTTATTGTTATGCCATTTGGGCTCACTAATGCACTAGCAACATTTCAATCTTGTTTGAATAAGGTATTCAACAAGCATCTTCAAAAAATTGTTTTGGTGTTCTTTGATGATATCTTTATTTACAGTAAAATGTGGAAAGAGCATCTAGAACATATAGCCACTACTTTGGGAATTTTGGAGTAGCAATCCTTCTATGCTAAGTTATCTAAATGTGAGTTTGGTCTAACTGAGATCCTATATTTGAGACATGTAATAAGCTCTAAAGGACTACAAATTGATCAACAAAAAATTTAGGCAATTTTAGATTGGCCTCCACCTTCCAATCTTACATAGTTGAGAGGCTTCTTCAGTTTGTGTAGCCATTACAAAAAATTCACCAAAGGATTTTCTCAGCTTGCTACCACCATAACTAATTTGAAAAATAAAGGAGCCTTTATTTGGAGAAAAGAGGCACAAAAAAACATTTGATAAACTTAAAGAGGTAATGAGCTCATGCCCTATGCTTGCAATTCTAGATTTCTCTTTACCTTTTGTTGGTGAATGTGATGCTCCTAAACAATGTATCTAGGGTCTATTCTAGCTTAAAGGGAACATCCAATAGCATTTGAGAGTACAAAATTAAATCAATTAGATAAAGGTTATTTCATCTATAATAAGGAAATGTTGGAAATCATGCATGCACTTTATAAGTTTAGACAATATTTGGTATGTGGGAGATTCGTTATAAAGACAAACCATAATAGCCTCAAGTTCTTCTTGAACCAAAGTGATTTGACTGATGGTTAGAAAAATGGGTAAGAAAATTGCAAGATTTTGATTTTGATATTGAATATGTGAAAAGAAAGAATAATGTGGTTGTTGATGCTCTCTCAAGGAAGCCCACCTTGTGTTCCTTAACATCCATCTCTACTGATTGGAAAGCCTCCATAATCTTAGAATATGTTAAATATTTTTTTGCCACCAAGATTTTGGATAATTTAGTGGATGATAATAGGTGCAAGGTTGTTGATGAGATGATTTATTACAAGAATAGGATGTTCTTAGTGCCAGGGTCAAAGACTAAGGAAAGGATATTGGGGGCCTTTCATGACACACCTTTGGTAGGTCATCAAGAATAATTCAAGACATAAGGGCAGCTCTGTGATTTGTTTTAATGGAAGGGTATAAAGGAGGGTTTCCTTAAACACATTAAGGAATGCATGGTATGCCAACAAGCAAGAGTGAGGAAAATTTTTCTACAAGGTTGTTGAAGCCACTTCCTATTCCTGGTAAAAAATAAAAAAGTATTTCCATGGACTTCATCACTGGGTTACCCAAGGTTCAACATAAGGATTTCATATATGTAGTGGTGGATAGACTAACTAAGTATGCAAATTTCTTTCCCATTGCATCTAATTTCAAGGCATCACAAGTGATAGAATTATTCTTCAAAGAATTTTTTAGGCTACATGGCTTGCCTAGAAACATTGTTAGTGACCAAGATAATACATTCCTTAGCTCTTTTTGGAAGGAGGTCTTTCATTTGGTAGGAATTGAACTCACTCCAAATACTATCTATCACAATCAAATAGATGGACAAACATAGATAGTTAATAAATGGATTGAGGGATATTTGAGGAACTATGTTTCAAATCAACAACATGCTTGGGTGAAATGGTTGAATCTAGGGAGTGCTGTTACAATACATCTCATCACATGTCTATTAGTATGCCTCCTTTTTGTGCTCTCTATGGTTATGATGTCATTTCCTTTATTGATCTAGTACTTTTAGACAGTAGAGTACCTATAGCAAGTGATTTCATTAAGCAAAGCCAAGACATATTAAAGTCCCTCAAGGATAATCTACAACATCCAAAAAACTAGCAAAAGTTTTATGTTGATAGGAAAAGGATTGAAAGATCTTTTGAGGTAGGAGACTTGGTATTTGTCAAATAGAAACCATATAAGAAAAGAAACTTGAAGAGGAGTGGGGCAAAGAAGCTCAAGCCAAGGTTCTAAGGGCCTATAAGATTTTTTCAGAAGATAGGAGAGGTTGCTTATGAATTGGAACACCCATCAAATAGAAAAATACATAATTTTTTCCATGTCTCTTTCCTAAAGAAAGTTATAGGCCAAAAAACCATAGTATATTAGAATTACCACCTCTTGATGATGAAGGTAAATTAGTTTTAATACTAGAAGAGGTTCTAGATACAAGAGAGAAAGATTGAGAAATAGGATCATCATGAAGAATTTGGTCCAATGGAAAGGATTACCATTGGAAGATGCTACTTGGGAAGGAACACATATTATTTAGCATGCCAACCTTCATTTCTTGAGGACAAGAAATATTTGGAAGTGAGGACTTGTTGTATTCCCTTTTCAAGATAATTCAAAACAATTAATAATTTTTGCTAAGGTGGGTAGGGTGAAAAGAAATTTTTTAGGAAAAGGGGCTAATATTTAGAAATTTGTGGATTAATAAATGTTAAATATTATTAAAATATATCTTATTTACCCCTCTTGGTCATGAGTTAGTGATGCTGGTAGGTCAGGAGTAACTAAGGCCAATAGGCACACTCAACTACCCAAACCACCATGCAGGAGTTAACACAATAGAAGAAAACACCAAAGAGAACAACACCATAGAGATAGAAAAATATTCTTTATTTATTCATAAAAATATCATCATACATTTCTAGTTGTAAGTCTTCTAGGTTACAACTAGATACAAAATGCATTCAAATCCAAGACAGAACTTCTAGTTTATATTACATCCTCCTTCTATCATCCTCTATCAAAATTATCTACCTTTAATTATGATTAAGACTCTACCCAATACCACACTTATACTAATCCAATCCACAAGTCAACCCAGAATGTTAAAAACTAAAATTAAATACTTGAGGAGCCACAAGTTGGCCTGCAACAACAATTAAATGTCTAAAAATTGATATCCAAGAAAAATCATGATATCTCATAGGTTTGATTGAATTAGAACTTTCATTTCAAACTAAGGGTAGTAATTTAGGTCCTCTACAACCTTTTAAAAGAAAAAGGGCTTATTGATCAATGATAAGTGTGCATCCATCCTAAAAGTCAACCATAAAAAACTATTGTGCATAACTACTAGAAATCGATACTCTAGGAGAATTGCCATATCTCCCAACTTATGAAGAATTAGAATTTTCACTTTTGATACAAGGAAGTACTCCAGGATCTTGTCAATCTATGAAAGGAACATGCTCTAATTCATTGTTAAAAATTAGTTACATAACCTAAGATAGGTACCTAGAAACCATAAAAATATAGTTCTAGTAGCAAGGTAAAATCTAAAAATATGTAGGATAGTAGTGCAACCTAGGATACTCTTGCATAAGATAACTAGGTTTGGAAGAAATAATTCTCTTGAATCATTAACATGTCACAACCTAAGATGAATCTAACATATATTGAGAAATCCATGAAGCATCTTCCATAAGTCTATTCTTCCACTTCACCAAATATTCATAATAATCTTTTCCCCTTGTGTTTTTACCAAATCTCTGATCCAATGCCTATTCAAATTCTTCAATCTACTTCATAGGATAGTCCTCTAATATAATAACTTCATCATTTGACTCATGAGAATTGTATAAATTAGCAACATTGAATATAAGAGATATATCCATGTCATCTGGTAACTCAATTTCATAGGCATTCTCATAGTCAAACTTTTTCAAGATGTTACAAGGTCCAAACTTTTTCATCTTCAGCATATTGTATGTTCCAAGAGATCATATTCATTTCTTTAGATAAACCATCACCTCATCACCAACTTAAAAATTAGGATGTCTTCTAGATTGCTCAACATACTCCTTATACTTCTAATTATTTTGTTCTATCCTCAACTTTTCTTCCTTATGTAAAGATTCCATAAAATTAGAAAATTTCTTCTCCTACAACACTTTTGTTCTCTTCACCAGCAACATTCTTCGAATTTGATACTCCTCTAGGCTTCATTCTAGTAATAATCTCAAAAGGTGTCTTCCCTATAATCCTATTCATAGAATTATTATATGCAAATTTGTCTTATGCTAATACCATCTCCTAATTACTTGGCTTATTCTCAACTAAAAATCTCAGCAAATTACCCAAGCTTCTATTCACAACCTTTGTCTATCCACTTGTCTATAGATGAGATGTAGAACTAAAATTCAACTCAATACCTATATTCTTCCAAAAAGTCTTCCAAAAATAACAAACTTACTATCTCTATCAGAAATAATACTTCTTACTAATCCATGTAATCTAACAATCTCTTTAAAGAAAATTTTTGCAACATGCTTAGAATTTGATGTCTTCTTACATGGTACGAAATAAGCCATCTTAGAAAATCTATCCACTTCAAAAAATATGGAATCATACCCCTTTACTATCTTAGGTAATCTAGGAACAAAATCCATATTGATGTCACTCCAAGGTTTCTCAAGAATAGTAATAGGTGTATACAAACTAGTGTTTTCACTCACTCCTTTTGCAAGATGACAAACTCCACAACTCTTTAAAAATTTATGAACATCCTTATACATTTTTGGTCAATAATACTTCCCTTTCAACAAACTCAATGTCTTATGATTTCTAAATTGTCCAACCAATCCACCACTATGCTTTTCCTTAATTAGATTCAACCTCATAGAACTTCTAGAAATACACAACTAAATACCTTTGAAAAAGATACCTTCTTGAATGAAATACTCATCATACTTTCTTATGTGACCTATCAGATTTGGTGCTTTGCACTCTCTCCATGCTTCAGAAAAATTAGGATCAGCATCATACAAATCTTTCGTTTCAGTCAACAAGGAACATCTTCTACTAAATGCATTAGCAGCTCTATTAGTAACTCCACTCTTTTGCTTAATTAAAAAGTGAAACTCTATAAGTACTCAGCCCACTTCATATGTCTCTAATTCAATTTATATTGACTTCCCAAGTATTATAAAGCTTTATGATCAATATACAACACAAACTCGTTAGGAATCAAATAATGTCTCCACTTCTTCAATGCTTGGAAAATAGCATAAAATTATTGATCATACATAGATTACTTCCTTTTTGATTCATTCAACTTCTCACTAAAGAAAGAAATAGGTTTACCTTCTTGACTTAATATAGTTCCTATTGCATTACCACTTGCATCACATTCAACTTGAAATACGTTATTGAAATTAGGCAAAGCTAATACAGGTAATTCAACAACCTTTTGTTTCAAAGTCTCAAAACTCTTATCAGCTCCACGTGTCCACTTGAATTCCTTTTTATCTCCCCTCATTGTCTCAATTATAGCATTACAAATAGAACTAAAATTTCTTATGAACTTTTTGTAGAAAGTAGCCAAATCATGAAATAATCTTACCTCACCCACATTCTTAGGTGTAGGCCACTCAAAAATTTTTTTAACCTTCTTAGGATCTATTGTCAAACCATCAGCTAAAATCACAAATCCTAAATCCACAATCTCCTCTTGCATAAAAGAACACTTTTTAAAACTAATCAGCAACTTTTCCTCTTTCAACCTCTGCAATACTTGTCTAATATGATCAACATGTTCTTCCTTAGTCTTACTAAATATCAAAATATCATCTAAATAAACAATCACAAACTGACTTTATAACTTCATTCATCAACCTCATGAAAGTAATAAGTGCATTAGTCAAACCAAAAGGCATAACCAACCATTCATACAAACCATCTTTTGTCTTGAAAGTAGTCTTCCATTAATCATGTTCTCTTATTCTGATCTAATGATAGCCACTCTTCAAATCAATTTTGGTAAAATAATTTTCTCCACTCGAACAATCTATTATGTCATCCATCCTCAGCATAGGAAACCTATATTTCACTATGATTTTGTTAATAGCTCTAGAATCAGTACACATTCTCCATTCTCCATTCTTTTTAGGTACTAATATAGTAGGTACAACACATAGACTCAAACTTTATTTGATCAAACCTTAAATAACTCATCCACTTGTCTATTAAGTTCTTCATTCTCTATAGGTGTCAATCTATGTGGTGCTTTGTTTGGAAAAGTAGCTCCTGAAATCAGATCCATACAATGACTTATACTTCTTACTTGAGGTAAACCATCATTAATATCCTCAGTAACAATATCTATATACCCATTCAACAATTTTTCAATTTCTTCTAGTACTCAACTACCATTATCTACTATCACTCTATCATTACCAACTTTTTCTAATTAGTCATTAGTACCAACACTTGATCCTCTAGGAGCTATAGCAAAACAAACTTGATTCTTCTTTACTTCAATTTCAAATTATTTTCCATTAACCATGAAAATTTTTATTGTAGTACAACTGACCTCATCTAGACTTTCAATCAAAGGCAAAAATATTTGTTTCTTCCCATTTATACAAAGAATATATTGATTTAATCTTCCATCATGTACAACATATCTATCATATTGCCAAGGTCTACCCAATAAAATATAACAACAATCCATGGGCATAATATCACACAAAATTTCATCAAAGCAATGTCCAATTTTGAACTTCACAATACATTGCTCACTTAACAATTTATTATGCTCATCATTGATCCATGAAACATGATAAGGTTTGGGATGTTTCAGCCTCTACAACTACAATTTTGTAACCAATTCTTCTAATGCCAATTTCGTATAACTTCCACTATCAGTGATTTCCTTGTAGCATTTTCCATCCATCTTACATCTAGTCTTGAAAATACTTCTTCTAAGGATAGGTTCCTCATCACTTCCCTTATTACATAATGTTCCTCTCACCATCAAATTTTCTCTAGCCTCAAGTCCACTTGGTGAACTCTTAATGTCTCTTTGAATTACAACATTTCTATTATTCTACCCACTTTTAGAAGATCTACATTCAATTTATCTATGCCCTTCTTTGCCACATCTTTAACAATTACCACAAAAACTATCCCTAGAATAAGAATTACCTCTTCCTTGGTAAGATCCAATACCTCCTTGGTATGAACTACCACATTTCCACTTAGTCTTGTCTTTGTCATCATTCTTCCATTCAGATTTATTTTTATCATGTACAAAATTGTTAGATTTTACACCTTCTCCATAAGATCTACCTCCGCCTCTCTAGAATCTACCACCACTACCTATTTTTCTTTGTTCATATTTCTTTGTTAATATCTCCTAAACTTTTAGGGCATATTGATATGCTTCTTCCATACTTTCCAACTTGACAAAACTTATTTCATCTTGAATTCCATATCTTAATCCATTTATGTACCTTGCAATTTTCTCAACATCATCATTCACATGTATATATTTGATGTCCAATATATAGAATTCCTTAGTATACTCTTTCATAGTAATGTCAGTTTGTTTCACATTTTTCATCTTTCTCAACAAGATATCTTGGTCATTAGTAGGAAGGAATTTGTTCTTTACCTTGTTCATCATCTTTGACCTAGTTTTGATCTTCCCCTTTCCTCTCCTTTGTCTATTAGTTTGAAAATGCTCCCAACATAATGAATCATGACCTCTCAACCTAGTAACTACAATCTTCACCTTCTTATTATCAAAAGTGTTTTCATGCTTAAAAAACTTCTCCATATCTAAGATCTAATTGAACATAGCATTGGTATCCAATTTTCCATCATAAGGAATAACTTCAAATGTGCCCTAGATAATACTCTCAACAATATTTCCTCATCCTTATCTTCTTTAGGTTCTAGATTATGGTTTGGTGCTACTAGTTCATCATCACTTACATCATCAAGATGTGATCCTCTCCTTTCAGCTATCTCCACAGCATCTAATTTGGCTACAATTTGTCTCAATTGATATAATATAGCATTATTAGCATTTCTTCTACCACAAACCATCTTTATAGGTCAAGTTATAGGTCAAATATGTAGATCTATAACCCTACAACCAATATCCAAAATAGAGTTCTACACAATCCAATCACCACAAGGATGAACCTCAATCTTTGGTACCACTTGACACAGGTAGGTCAGGTGTAACTAAGCCCAATAGGCACACTTATCTAACCAAACCACCATGAAAGAGTTAATGCAATGGAAGAAAACATAAAAAAGAACATCACAATAGAGAGAGAATAATATTCTTTATTGATTCATGAAAATATCATTATACATGCCTAGCTGCAAGGCCTTCTAGGTTATGGCTAGATACAAAATACACTCAAATTCAAGATCCAACTTCAAGTTCATATTTCCATCCTTCTTCTAGCATCCTCTATCAAAATTATCTACCATTAATTATGATTAAGACTCTAATAAAGACCCCTACTTATAGTAATTTAAGCCACAAGTTGGCCTAGAATGATAAAAAATAAAATAAAATACTTGAAGAGCCACACGTAGTCTTGCAATGACAATTAAATGTCCAAAAAATGATATCCAAGTAAAATCACAATATCTCCTAGATCTGATTGAATTAGAACTTGCACTTTGAAATGCCGGTAGTAATTTAGGTCCTCTACAACCCCTTAAGGGTGCAAAGGATGATCCACCAAGGTTAAGTGAGCATCCATCCCAAAAGTCAAAAACAAAAAACTATTGCACAAAACTGCCAAAAATTGATATTCTAGGAGAATTGTCATATTGCCTAACTTATGAGGAATTAAAACTTATGATTTTGATAGAAGTAATTATTCTAGGCCATTTTCAATCCCTAAAAGGTGTGTCCTCTCATTCATTGGACAAAATTAGTTACATGACCTGCAATAGGCATCTACAAACTAGAAAAACATAAATCCAATAGCAAGGTAAAAACTAAAAACATGCATGATAGTAGTGCAACCTAGGATGCTCCTGCATTAGTTAGGGTTATGCCCCCTTTAAAGGGGTTTGGAGACATTTTAGGCTCATTCTAGAGATTAATTTTTCCTCATTTCTTTATTGTTCTTTAGAGGTTGCCAAACCTATGGAGAAGGAGACCTAAAGATGGGAGTTTTTAGGTTTCTAGGAAGGCTAAGGATGGGAGTTTGAGGCTACTCCATGTGCAAGCTCATGCAAAGTTTTCCCTTATACTAAATAGTGCAGATTTGTGAGTCTTCAAATTTGTTTCTTGTAAGGATTTGTTGGTTCCAATTGAGTTTTTCATATCAGTTTGGTTTGTTGTTGTATTGTGCCTTTTTTCTATTAAAATAGAGTAGAATATATTTCTTCTATTGTGATTCTAATCTTTTTTATAGATTTCTAGTGTTTTATGGTATTTTTGTGCTATTTTATGTTATTTTCGAGGACCCAAACAACATTGTAATTGTCCTCCATTTTGGAGTTGTTGTCTAAAATCTTTTCATAATTGGAAATGTCATTTTGTAGACCATTATTCTAGCATTTTTTTTAAATGTCTATTTTTAGATTTATCAATAATTTGTGAAGCTGTGAAGTTTTTTCGGCTCTATTTCAGGTATACCCAATTTTGAGAAATTATATAATCTTTCAAAGTGTTGTTTGTTTAATTAAAAAATATAATTAGATAATTTAAATATGATGTAAAAATTAGAAAGGGGACATTTCAATATGTCTTGGTGACATGGTTAAGAGGGCTAAGTTTGAGTCAATGGCATACAAAAGTTATGCCTAATTTAGTGAGAGAAATGTAGAAACATAGTATTAGATAATATTGTTCTAATGATCAATCACTATCTTTCATCTAAGATGTAATGAAGAGATGCATAGTCACATAGTGATAAAGGACAGTTGTGTGGTGACATTAGCATGTGCACAAGACTTGGTATCATAGTTTGGAGTTTTGTATAGACTATGAGCCAATAGTGCTATTATAAATATGAATTCAATAATTATCTTATTTTAATTAATTAGGAAAGCCTCAAGCATGACTCAAGAAATTATTATGATGATGTAGTATAAAGGAAATATTTTTCCTTGATTGTAAGTGTGTGTGGTAGAGCATCAAAGTATGAAGAATCTATGCAAAGTACAAAATGAGGTAGAGCATTTGGAGGATGTGTGTAAGTGATCCAAGGGACCATTTAAATGCATAGTATGAGATTTAGTTACAAGATCTCAAGGAGTAATAGTTTAGTTGATAGGATAGAGATAGAGGAAGTGCATTTCAATTTTATTATACTACAAGAAATAATACAAAGATCAGTTAGATAGTGGGTTCATTGATCTTAACCTTGAAGTTATTTGGGAAGTGGGTACAACTATCTTCCATGACTTCTAACAAGGTTGGAACAACTCCTAATTGGATTGGAATCTCCTAATAGGGACTCATATGTATTGAATGTTGTAATAGACTCCTAATAGGGTTTATCCTCCAAGAAGGAATATTTATATTAGTAAATCATCTTGTGCATAACATCCCACCAGTGTTTTCCCTCTTATCGAGGGTTTCCCTAGTTAACATATTTGGTGATAATTATGCATGAGTATCTTGTTGTAGTTTCAGATTATATTATTCACATGGTTAAGTTTGTTTAAGGTTAGTGATTGTGATAATAGTTGGATAACTAATTCACCCCCCAATATTGGTTATATTAGTGGACTATATACTCTAACAACTAGTATCAAAGCATCGAGTCCTTGAAGATAAGGCCTAACATCTTTAGGAGATCATGGAAGGAAAGATTAGTTCTAAATCTGATGGAGAAAATTTTGTATCATACAAGATAGAGCTTCTTGGTGAATGATCAAATATGCTTAAAGATTTGGACTTTGAGTTCCCTAATCTAGAATCCTTTTGTTACATAAAAAATAATGGAAGAAAAGATAGATCCATATGTGAGGAAGAAAAGGAGATCAAGGAAGGTATTGATATGCTTATGAAAAGAGAATGGAAAGGTATATGAATTTTCATTTGTTGGATAGATAAAGAGTTTGGTCTTTTTTTATCTAGTTGTCTTAAGAAAATAAGGATGATTAGAAAGAGTTCTCTTTCCAATGAAGATGGAGAATTTAAATCTATTATAGAATAATTATAGAATGACTATAATGATAAAGATAATGAGAATGAATTGGTTAACAAAAAGGAAGTTTTTATATAACCAACTTTGATAACTATGATTGATGAAAAGTTTGGTACTATAGAAAAGATGGTAGATTATAATTGTTAGTGTAAATAATTAATTATTATTATACTTTACTTAGGTTTACTTGGGTTAAATTTATTATTTTATTATTTATCATATAGACACTGAGGAGTATGCATTGTTAGATGAGTTGTCTTGTTGACAACATAGGAGTTTGCATAATCATTTGAGTTGTCATGTAGACAACATAGTTGTTTGTACTCTAATTAAGCACATGGTGTCTACAAAATCTCTTTATGAGATACACTTATATATTCTTATCCTCTCATAATTTCACTAATTTATGTGCTCAATGGAGGATAATCTACTCTTGGTGGACATGTGCTAACTCCTAGTCATTCTAGATGCCTTTATATATAGGCACATCTATTGTGTATTATACACATATGATATTATCATTATTTTTATTTTGATCATCCATTATTGGTCCATATTGTGCTAGTGTTTGAGCTTTTTGTCTAGAAGTTGTGAAAACCAACTTCACAAATCACCAAGAACACCTGCATGCAAATAACCTGTACTAAAGAGAAACCAGAAAAGGAAAAAGAAAAGCTTCAAAAATCTCAAAAATGTGAGAGAAAAAATGATTTACAAGATTATGAAAAACAAAAAGTACAAAATTTCAACCTTAAAGGTGAATGAAACCCTAAAAGGAAAGAAAACTAGGTTCGCACATTATAATTAATATAAAATATTAATTATATGCACCTAAGAGAAAGCTTAAGTAGACTAGAGTAATACATGACTTAATCAATTAAATCAACATGATCTAATTAATAATCATAAATAAATAATTACTCTAACACCCCCCCAACGTAGCAAAACTTTGAAAGTAGGAAAATGGGTCCCAGAAACAAGACTTGATTAGGTACCCAAAACAAGGAAATCTTTGTAAACTGAAGACAAAGGAGAAAAACCCAGTGGGAAAAACCCCTCTAAAAAAAGAGAGAGAACAAAGATGTTGAAAGAACATGAAGGAATTACTAAAAAGGAGCCCCCAAGGAAAACTTCCATAACCCCAAGCATAGATCACAATTGAAGATAGTGAGGTGATGCAAATGACTTGGTGAAGATGTCAACAACCTGAGCATAAAGTGGGTATATACTCTAAAGAGAGGACACCATCCTAGATTAGTTGATGGATGAAATACACATGAAGCTCAATGTGTTTAGTGCTTTGATACTCCACTAGGTTGTGAGAAATATGAATAGCACTCTAATTATTGCACCACAGAACAATGGGATGATCAGGAGGAAAACCAAACTCAGTCATCAACTATTGAAGCCAAAATCTCTTGAATAGCAAGCACTACTACTCTATACTTAGTCTCTATAGAGGGAAGTGCATGAGCATGCTACTTCTTGCACAACCATTTGATAGGACTAGAGCCAAGATAAAAAAACAAAGTCAGAAGTAGACTTTTGATCATCGACATCACTAGCCCAATCCGAGTTAGTGTAGCCAACAATGTGAGGAGTCCCTAATGTGTAATAAATGCCATACATAAGGGTTCCCTAAATGTATCTCAAAATATTCTTGGAAGCTTGCCAATGGCTCTCATGAGGCTCATGTGAAAATCAAGAGACAAGACCCAATACAAAGGAGAGATTAGGACAAGTATGTGTCAGGTAGAACAAGCTACTAACCAACTACTAGTACAATGTGAGATCCACTAAAAGGGGAAGTGTAAGAGGTAGACAAAGTAACATCTAACTGAAAAGGTGTGGGAGTAGGCTTACAATTAAGCATGTCAAAGTGTAAAAGCATGTCAAGAGAATACTTCTGCTAGTAAACAAAGATTCTAGTAGAGAACTAAACAATCTATAGACCAATAAAATAGTGTAAGAGACCAAGATCAGTCATCTCAAATTGTTCCATCAATTCTCATTGAACATCTCAAATCATAGAGGATGAGCTACCCATGAGAAGGAGATCATCAACATATAGCACAAGGATCAAAACCTTAGCCTCAAGATGTTGAATATAGACTATAGGATGAGAATGGCATTGTGTGAAGCCCATAGAAAGAAAAAAGGAATCCATCTTCTCATACCAAGCTTGAGGGGCCTATTTGAGACCATATAATGAGTGTCAAAGTCTAAAAACCAAGGAGGAATCTTACACAAATCCCTAAGGCCACTCCATGTAAATCTCGTCAATAACATCACCATGTAGGAATGCATTCTTCACATCCATCTAAAAAATGGGCCATCCTTGAGAAGCTATGAGGGATAAGATAAGCATATAGAGTTCATCTTGGCAATAGGGGCAAATGTCTTAGTGTAACCAATACCCTCAACCTACAAAAAACCCTTCACAATAAGATGTGCATTGTGCTTATCAATAGAACCATTAGCAGCAAACTTAGTACAATATAACCATTTGCATCATGCTAACTTTCTTCTCTTAGGAAGAGAACAAAGATCCCAAGCATGATTCTTCATCAAAGAATAATACTCATCCCCCATTGCATTGTCCCACTCAGAATGTCTTGTTGCTGCTGCAAATGTTTGAGGATAATCACAAATAGCATTACTGAGAAGAGTAGAACCTATATTATGAGATCAGGTGTGATTGGAAGTGGAAGGGCCACCAACTCGAGATCTTGCAGCCTCAACTATAGCTTGAGCTCATTTAGGCATCAAGGGAGAATCCTATGGTGGATGTAAATGGGGATCACCAAGATCATCATCCTCATCATCTAGAAAAGAGATAGGAAAGAATGAGGGAGTAGTAGTAAGTGAAGTAGTCTCTGGAGATAAGGTATCTATTGTAGGAAGGTACTCACCAAACTAGACATCCCATCAAAATAGGACCTCTCTAGAATTAGCATCAAACAACCTATAGGCCTTAACATCCTTTTAGTAGCCAATGGAAATGAGGTGTCAGCTCTTCCACTCCATTTCTCTCCTCTAAGCATCTAGTACAAATGCCTATGCTTCACTACCAAAAACTCAAAATGAAGATACATTAGGCTTGACATGAGACCAAGCCTCCTCAAGAGTCATATGTCAAATAGCCTTTTGAGGCATCCAATTCTAAATATAGTTGGCATAATTGACTACCTCTACCTAAAAGGATGAATTCATGGACTTGGACTAAATTATACAACTTGCATTCTCCCGAACTGTTCTATTCTTTCTCTCTATGATACAATTATACTGAGGGGTGTAAGGCACTAAAAAATGAGGTTGATGACCATGTTTAGAGAAAAAATTCTTGAAAACTTGCTTCACATACTCCCCCCATTATCCATGTGTATCTACCAAATAGAAAGACTAGATTCCTTCTCTACAAATGTCTTGAATACTCAAAATGAATCAAAGACATTAGACTTTTACTTCAAAAAGTACACCCATGTGCATCTAGAGAAGTCATCAATAAAAGCACGCACATATATGGCATAGGAAAAAGGAGTGGGAAATGACATGAGGTTACTATGAATCAAATCCAATGGTTCTAAAGCATGAGTGGCTTGTATTGGTGTTTTGAAATGCCACATTTTTCAAGTTACTCCAATGAGCACAAGAAAAATCTAGGGGTATCTAACTCCCATCCTTAACATGTAATTTTGAACACTAGGAAAACTATAAGGCTTGACCCTTCTTCTACTCCAAGCTTTGCAAAACCTAGGCAGTTGTACCTCAAATTCAATTTATATGGTACCAGTGAAAAAACATATACCTAAATTTATTAATTAGTAGATTTAACACTTATTTCTCCTAAAGATTCATGCAACAACATAGATCTATAATAGCTAGATGCAAAATAATGTAATCCATAAGCTGAGTGTGGGTTAGACTTGGAAACAATTTTGAACATGCATAAAAATGATAGAGGTGATGTGGAATCTAAATGCCCAGATGGTACCACATGGAGGATCTTGCAGCTATTGCTATGTTTCCAAGCTAAGATGCACTATGGTTAACCATGGCAACATAGTGACCAACTAAGGTGCAAGTGACATAGATTTGACATGACACTGATTGTGCACTAAGATGGCATTGACATGGTGGTCAAGTAAAGAATTCATTGAAAAATTATGGCAGAATCTTGTGGTTGCCATGTCACCACCAAAAAATGGAAGGATTTTTTGGTAGTGACATGGCAACCTACTGGAAAACCTTAAAATATGAGAGGAGTTGTTGTGGGGCTTGCACAATGTAGTTAGCCAATTAGAGGCTACCATGTTTCACCCAGTGGGTGATGAATGAGTGAAGTCTAGCTGATGGTGTGTTGCCACATGGAATTAGTCAAACCAGGGTTTTGACTCAAAATCCATGTTTAGGGGAAAAATGGAAAATGGTTTAAAATTTGATTTTAAAAGTTTTGTAAAATGCTCATGTAAATTTTTTTAAAAATTCAAACATGGATTTATACTAATGTTTGAACATTACAGTATTTTTAATTTTTGAAAATTTAAAGTTTAGACCAAATACCTTTAGTAGGGGGTACATATTTCAAACTAAGCTTTTGGGAGTTCCTGATAAGCAAGCATAACCATATTATATATCACTAGAATTAGGAGAAGATGAACTTTACGATTATGGAACTTGTTTTTGCACAAGATTTCACTGGTTCAAGTTATAGATAGAAATGTAAAATCTAGGCCTTCTTAATGAAATGGGAAAAGATTGAAAACATTGTTACGGGCTTGGTAAAACATGGTAAAAATGTAGTTAAGGTCAAATTTGGCTACCTTTAATCAGTTTAAACTCATATTTTTACTAGCACTTCATGATGCTTTTAGATTCTTGGTGACACAAAAGTTTTCATCATTCAAGAGAAATACTTTTTAGGTTAGTTATAGAATATTGATGAAAACCAAATCAAATCAAAGGAGAAGGAAGGAAAAAAGAGGTTTTGCAACTCCAAGAGATGTTTTCCAAGTGGACACATGTCATTCTTAGATCAGATCTGAGAATTCTCTCCTCCTATATCTTTCTTTATTTCATCTATTGTAGTTCCAATTTTGGGAAGAAAAAGATTCATTGTTGTGATACCATTTGGGGTTTCTAGTTTTTCACTATGAGACCATTAGTTCCAATTTTTGATATGTTCTCACTACTATGACATCATTTCCTTCAACAATTTCTCTTGTACTAAGTAACATTAAGTTTTATGCAGATAGTTCTTATTTTTTAGGTGATTTGTGAGTCATTTCTATACATCTTTCATGTATTGGTTTTCAAGGAAAATGAATAAAGCAAAGCAAAGGGTTTCCATTCATTTTGGATCTTGTCTCTTATTCATGGATTTGTAATTTCTTCTAATTTGTGAACCAAGAGCATAAATTAGGTTGCATTTTGTTTAAAAAATGCATGTGGTTGAACTATTTTGCTTATGAAACAAAGGATCGTGTAATTGCTTGATATTTACCATAAGGTTTACAGACTTCATGGTGGGATAGGTCAAGTTTGAGATTCATTTTGATGTAGATATCTACTCACAAGGTGAAAGATAGATCAGGGATCTTGATGTAGGAGTTATGTCAAACATTTCCAAGAGATGTATGGTTGTAATTCATGTAATTGCCCAATAGATAAGGCACTGATCAATTGCAGGATCATTTAGTTTTCTTGCTCATACCTTAGTCTTTTTGTTATCGACATACTAAATTATCTTTGCCTTTTATGTTGAAAGTTATTCAAAGTCTAACCCCCACTCAGCTTATGGATTACATTGTTTTGCATCTAGCTATTGTAGATCTATGTTGTTGCATGAGTCTTTAGGAGAAATAAGGGTTAAATCTACTAATTAATAGAGTCGGGTATATGTTTTTGCACTAGTACCATATAAATTGAATCTAAGGTACACCTACTTAGGTTTTGTAGAGCTTGAAGTAGAAAAAGGGTCAAGCCTTATAATTGGCCCAGTGTTTGAAAGGACATGTTAAGGATGGGAGTTAGCTACCCCTAGATGTATCTTATTCTCATCGAGGTAACTTGAAACTTGTAGAGTTTCAAAATACCAACAAAATGGTGACTTTGGTGGGGACTATATTGAATTTGAATGATAGACAAACCTTAAGAATTTAAAAAGGAGATTCAATAGACCAAGAGAAGTACATGAGAAAAAGTTGCAAGGGTTAGTTCTCTAATGTGTTTTTCTAGTTTTCTTATTCAAAATGTCATGCACCCAAATGATGCTTTGTTTAGGATAGAAGTAACTTTGAAGGATTGAATGTAGATTGTGTTGTTACTAAGTTTTATTTTTAGTCAATTCAACCAGTTATGGTTTTTAAAGTACTACTATAAATTCAAAGTCAAAATTGTTTAAAGGTGGTTTCTCTCTTCTAAATGTTTGGTGATTTGCAAGTTCTATCAGTTGAAAGTTCAATTTATAGTTGTCATGCTACGAATCATTTTTTAAATCTTTATCACAATTGTGAGTGGTGACTCTTTAAGAGATCTCTATACTAGTGTAGATTGGTTACATATAAATGTTTTCAAGACATTTCAACTAAATTGTGTAGATTTGAGAGTTAATGATAAGTTGTAAGGAAGAAGAGAGAATATATGAATTCCTTACTGTAATACCCCAAAATTGGCTCATTGCCATTATACCAATTCTAGTCTATTTCTAATAATTTCTAAGTCCTATTCTAATAGGCAATTCTCATTTTGCTATTTGCTACTTAACTTAATTGTCAGATGCAGAAAACCCTAATTTGCATTCATCATATTTCTTATTTAATTCCTATAGTACGTACTCATATTAGTCACATTAAACCTACTTGATTTAATTATAATGTAATTATTAAGTATTTATACTTTAATTAAATTAAATTATATCCTAAGGCTAATGTACTATGAAATTAAATTTATTTAATTTAATAAATACGCCTATCTTGATTAATTAAATGGGAAAGGTATTTCTAATTAATTAAACAAAATTATTTAATTAAATGGAGTACTTACTTCTAATTAATTAAACAAAGTTATTTAATTAAATGGGAAGCCATTCCTAATTAATTAAATGAAGTTATTTAATTAAATAAGAAAAGTGTCTCTAATTAATTAAAGATTATTTAATTAAATAGAAAAAGTAATTATGAGAGCATATCTTATTTTATTAAATTAAATATCTCAACAAAATCTCTCTTCAGTTCAAAAAGGGAAATTTCTAGTTCACTATTGATCAAAAATGAGTTAAATCAGTTAACTCCTTTTTCTACTCAAATTAAATCAGTTAACTCCTTATTTTACTCAAATTGAATCTGTTAACTCCCTTTAATTTGGAAATCTCCCTTTATGATTGAACCTCATCTTCAATCCTAACCATTGATCCAAATTGATCTCAACTGTTGATGGATTTTAGGAAAGTTTATTTAAGAGATCCTCATCTCTTCATTTTGGAGGATGAATTTGGAGAAATTCCATTGAATTGCTGCTAGAATTCATACTCACATTTGCTCATATTTTTACATACATTTTACATTCTTAGTTCAATTCTCATCTAGATTTAATATGCATACATTTTAGCATAGCTTTCTTTTACATGTTCCTAGATTAGAATGCATTTCTCATTCTAGATTAATCTGCATAATCATATAGATTAATTTCATTTCTTAAATCCTTCGTTCTTATAGGGTCTGGTTGCTTAAACACCTCGAATATGAGGATATCTTACAAGCAATTCCCTTTAGATAGAAGGCAACATGTCACTTTGCCGGCTGATTTTTGGATGAACAATCCAATGTTCATTCTGGGATGAATCTGCATACAATGATCATGTTGAAGTGTGTCTGTGTTAGCAGAGGCCACATATTCATGCATACACTTACTAATAAGTTGTACATTATTATGTTGATCTACTTTCATAATAAATTTAAATATTAAGATCAATCATAGTAGTGATTTCATTTTGTTCTTCTTAAGGAGATGGTGACTCTACCTGTATTTGATCAGTTGTGTGAAGAATTGAAATCAACATCTATGACAATCAATAGATCAATGTTTTTGACATCAACTCTTGATGTATTTTCCATTTTCATGTGATTTAATTAACATGAAAGTAATTTTTACCAAGTTTCTCCATCAAGTGGTATTTTAAGCACTAAGTAGGAGATTGGTTCGGTACATTTCAACATACTTTGTGAGAGTTAGATTTAACAATTTTTTAAAAAAAATTTAAAGTATGTTTGGAATTTAATTTGGTAGAAAGAATTTGAGATCTACTGCAAGTTACAAATTCTGAAAGTAATTATGGTGAATGAGTTTTAAGTTTGTGACAAATGTCTTGAATTTCCCTTCACCTAGTATGCAATCCATGGATAAGAATTCTAGATCAATTTCTACCAAGAGATATGTGCCATTAGTTTTTGATGGCATTCATGGTTTTCCAAACCCTATACCATATAATCTGAGAAAGCATTTTCCTAAATTCGGTGGGTAACATGAAAATTCAGCCAGTCATCATGGTTAGTTGTTTAGTGATTTTATTGGTGGTTTTGAAATTGCTCATGAAGATGTCCAAATGAAGTTTTTTGTTCAAACTTTAGAAGATGATGCTAGGGATTAGTTTTATTTTCTACTAGCATGTTCAATTGCATCTTGGGATGAATTAATTTTAGCCTTCATAAAGTAGTTTAGGGAAAGAATAAGCATCTCTAATTATTTTGATAAGTTCTTGAAGAGTCCAGTCAGGAATGGTGAGTTAGTTCTTGAATTTAACATCAAATTTGCAAAAATTTTGAATGAGATTCTTGAAAGTTATAAACTAGATGATCACATTTATTTAGTTGTTTAACTTGATGTATTTGACAAGAAGATGCGTTACCTATTGAGAGATAAAGAACCTAAGACTTTGCATCAGGCATTCATAACAATAATAGAGATTGAAAACAACATAAAGTATAGAATAACTAGAAATCATTTCTCTTGAAATGTTTGCCAAAAAGATGAGATGCAAAGGACAAATCAATGTCATAAAGAATGTTTAATTTTAGAATAGCAAGCAACTACTACTGCTTTTGTAAATAATCTAGTTGAAAATTCAACAATAAAAACATGTGAACATGAAGTATCTTTGTTGTAAAATAGAGCTAAGTTCATTCTTTTTGAATATAGGGCACATGTTTGTGATATCACAATAGCAGTTGATAGAGTTAGTACACTTGATCAGTTAGATATGCATGATATAAATTCATGGTTTCTTCTCCTATTGATGATATTCTTTATGTTGAAAACATAGAAAATCATGAAGAGGAAATGTATTCATCTCATTATGAGGAAGAAGAAGCTGACATTGATTTTTCAAGTGATGGAAACAAAGTTGTTGATCTGATATATTGTAAAGAGACAACATGTGAAGACAATGGTGAGTGTTGTTGCTCAAGTCAAGAAGAGGACAGTGCTAGTATATATTCATCTTCACATGAACCTGATACAAATTGAGAAGAAGAAAAAAATGATGGAAGTAAGTTCTCTTTTCCTAGTAGAGGTATGAGTTCTTTTCTTAAATTTGAAAGTGAAGTTCTAGTTTAGAGTTATGTAAGTCATCGTGAGGTTGAAAGTGGTGAAGAAGAGTTGCCTACACAATATGAAGATAGAGAAATTATCTATAAGGATGGAGTACCTAATTGTGTAGGTGAATGTATTGAAGATATATGCAATAATAATCAGCATACAAATGATTCTAAGGTTAATGCATCAACACCTAAAGATGATTGGTTTGCAAGACATTTGAATCACCTTCATGAAGACAATGAAAATAATACTGATCTATTTTCTACATTCTTCATTGATGGAGTAGGAAGTGAGTCTTCATATAGTTCTAATTTTTCTTCACATGCTATTAGTCTCCATGAAGATGAAATGGGTAGTGAGTTTAAAGTGTATACTAATGCTTTCTATGATAAAAATCCTAATCATGATCAACCCATTTTTTGTCAAAGTGTTCAAAAAGGATCCTTGCATGGGGTTATCAATTCATTGTTTGAAGAAGACATGGAATGTGTAGAGTTAGTTGAGGATGATTTTAATGATGATCTATTATCCTACTACTATAAGAGGTTAGATTACTTTTCTTCTAGATGTGATATTGATTTTGATGATGACATTGAATCTAATGATGTGGATAACAAGGTATTTGATAAAGTTATTAATGGAAATCAACATGCACCTTGTAATGAGTTTAATGATGGATACTCTAACCTGATAACTAATTCACTTTCTAATTTCAAAAGACCATTTTAAGGTTCCAAATTAGTTTCAAATGATGACATTGATAACATGTGTGAGTAAAAATATAATTTCTTATGCGAATACTATCCAGTTATGCATAAGGATACACAATATCAAGGTATGTGTGATCCCTTTCCCCAAGTTGAGTATGAAGATTTCATATTCAAAGTTGATAGCATGCATGATTCATTTGATGAAGACGAGTTTCAATTTGAGTCTGTTATTTGTGAGCATGTTGATCAAAACTTTCATAATGAGCAAGCTATTGAGAATGAATCTAGTTTTTATATGTATTATAAAAGTGAAGGTGTAGACTTTGTTTTACCAAGTGAGTTGATTCACGATGCTAATTTGATTGATGAAACTGATAGAATAAATTTTTCCAACTTACCTCATGATAATGCAAATGAAAATCAAAGTTATGACAAAGTTAAGAAGTTTTGTTGAAGTTTGGTGGCTTGAGGTCATTATTTGTACATAATAGTAGTTGTTTTTCTTTCAATAAAGTTGTTTGAGAGAAGTTTTTTCTATTTTGGGAATGGTCTGCTTCTTCCAAAGATCTGAATACTTTTCATGCCTACAAGGGGCATGCATCTTTAGATAGAGCCACTATTGGGACTCAAAATTGAAGCCTTGACTTTGAGTACCATTGAGAAAATTAACCCCTATAAGCACTTTTAAATGCACATGTACTTGGCTATCCATTTGAGGCCCATGAGGTGTTTAATGCTTCAAGCACCCTCAATTCAATACATCTATGTCTTTCATGAAGTTAAATTTCCATTCCGAGTCATTCCATGAAGTCCTATTTTGAGCAATATCCAAATTTGTTTTTTTGCCTAAGTATCAAACAACAATAGGAGGCCTTGATTGCAATTAAATATCTCACACCCATTAGTGTTTCATTACTTTCCACTTTCGAATTGTCTAGTGTCCATGCTAGAGAGCCTATGTTTTAGATTTTGAGTCATTTCAAATCCATTTGACTAGGTTTTCAATCCCTCAAAGTTGGTTGTTTAGCAATATCATGCTACTATGAATTGTTTTGAATTTTGGGAAGCCCTGTTTGACTTGTTGTAATTTTGACCTAGTTGACTGAATTGAGAAAATTCCTTTTTCTTTGTATTTTAGAGGTTATAGACTTGCTATGTTTCAATATTAAGCTTATGAAAAGTCCATTTGATGAGTTTTCAAATGCAATTCCAAATGCAATTTGTAACTTGTTGCTAGTGTCAAAAGGTCTAATTTTTTAGTACCCCTATTTGTGATGTCATATCTCTGAATCCATAGGTGAGATTGAATAGATTGAACCACTATTTTCTCCTATAAAAATACTTTAAGTGTGCCAATTTTCAAGTCTTGACAAATTTGTCTGCACACTTTCCCAAGTCAATTCCATTTGCAAATAATGTTTTTTTGCCAGTGCTTTCAGTTTGCAAATTTGAGTCACCTACTTTGATCGCTTGCCATTTGCATCTTGTTATTCATCATGAGCACAAATTGAAAATTTATACTCTCCTCATGACATTGAACCAACACCCTAGTTTTCATGCCCCCAAGTATCAATTTGCCTAGTTTTCGAAGCCAAATCTAAATGCAATTTATTATTTTTTGACATGTTTTCTTTAAGGTAGTTCTGAAAGGGTAACTTTGATACTCAATATCTTTTGACTAAGAATTTTTCATTGCATGATATTGAACAAGGTGTAAGAGTGTAGAGTAGAGAATTAGTATGTCTATTTTTAGATCCAAGTTAGGTGTTTGGGTCAATTTTTAAAGCTAGCCGACAAGCCTTGTTAGTTGAAAATCACTATTTGCAGATCAATGATAAAATGAGTTTTAAATGATAGTTCAAGGATCGAGTTTGATTTTGATTTGTATCAGATGACTAATTGATCACTTTGGCAGTTCACATGTGTGAAAACAAATTTTTTTTAGCCGAGCCTACTTTGGGGCCTGACTACTGGCACCAAATTGATAAAATTGATAAGATTTGAAATTGAAGATATTTAGAGATTAAAATGATATTGGTTTTTATGAAGTGCCAAGGTTTCTTCTAAGAGTAGGGGTAACATGGGCGGTATGATCACTGAGAACCATACATCAAAAAATTACAACAAAAATACTACATTATATCCTTTTTAGCTCAGTATTATTCTAACATGTTAGAGAATTTGGAATGCCTTACATACTCAATTGGGAGTTAGGAAAAAAGCTATCATTCTTCATAAAGTAATATTCTTGAATACAGAGGATTATTATGTAGCATGTGTAGAGGTGAATGACACTATGGGATCTAGATTTCCCTCTAAGAGGAAGTTGATTCAGGTTCTCCTGGAATAGGAAAGACATCAATGCTGATCTAATTTGTTTCCACCTTAGTTCATAATGCAATATTTCACTTTTATTAATCATTTTCTTATGTGTGCACCCACAAATGCAATAGTATTAGAAGTTGCAATGAGATTCCTCGATATTATTAAAAGTCCATCTAGATGTTTCCCTAATAGAGATAAGTCTCCTTGTATCTTGAGTTTAAGTGAAATTATACTCATAAGAATGAGGAAATATTTGATTAGGAAATCATTTTTGGAGACATTTTCCTTGCATACAAAGTTAACTATTTGTCCAAATTTTTCCTACCAAAGATATGATGGAGGCACATGAGATTGTAAACTTTAACTACAAAATTTTGTGAGGTTGCAAGCATTCTATTACATGACCCAAAGGAGGACCTACATGAAATGTAGAGAAATTTGTAGGGGAGCCACTTTGGAGTAGCATTCATGCTAAGAGGAGTTGTAGTTGCTATTGAAATTTAGAGGATAGGTGACTCTTGAACAAGCCTTGGTAAAGTCCTTAAATGTCCCAACAGTTAAACTATGTGCAAAAATTGGAGTGGATAAGGTTTGTAATCTGAGTAGAGATTTGGGTATTCATAGTCCTCTTTCATATGAACATGCCATTTTAGAAATATAACAATTATTACAAGCATTTGTATTTGCAAAAATGAAAGTGAAGGGGAAGACCACCATACCACAATGGAAGGAGAGGCATCTCAATTAAGAAGGCCCCATATTGAAGAATATAGTCAATATATGAAAGGGGAAGCCACCATATTCAGTAGAGGAGTCAACAAAATGGAGAAAGTTAGAAGGAAAAGGCGGCATTAGGAGAGAATGTTGTGTATGAAGAGAAGATGCCCATACCAAAAGCCACAACAATACAAAGGGAGCTCCATGCAATACAAAAATGACACATGCCATGTTAAAAGGAGCTTGTGAATGAAGGGGAGGTACACATGATGGAGGTCACTTTTTTGAAGAGAAGGTATGTTGAAAAGAGTTGCCATGTTTGGAGGTTTGTCACTACCAAAGAGATCCACCAACAAAAGAGAAACACCATGGAGCAAAGTGTAGGGGAGGTGATGTCTATTAGTAGGGTTCAAAACCATGAAAAATGCATTATCCCACATTAATACCAAGGTAGGATTTTTGAGATTTAAATACCACAATACACATAATGCTAAGTGTCTAAAGACAAGAGCCTTTTGGAAAGTAACAACTGCGCAATGGGATCGACCTAGATGAAAAAGTCAGTTGGAGGTGACTTGTAATCAATTTTGAACATGCACACAAAGGATAGAGGTGATGTAGAATCCAACTCCTAGATGGTGCCAAAAAATGTCGTTGAAATCTAGTGGTCGCCATGTCACCACTAGAAAATGGGAGGATTTTTTGGAAATGACATGGCAACCTACCAAAAAACCTTAAAATCTAATAGGAGGAGTTGTAGGGCATGCACAATGCAGTCAGCCAATTAGAGGCTACCACATGGTGCCTAGTGAGTGATGAATGTGAGAAGTTTGGCCAATGGCATGATGCCACATGAAAAAAATCAAACTGCGAGGTTGACTCGAAATCCATGGGTAGGGCCAAAATGGAAAATGGTTAAAAATTTGAGTTTAAAAGTTTTGTAAAATGCTCACATACCAAAATTTTAAAATTCAAACATGGATTTATGCTAAAGTTTGAACATTACAGTATTTTAAATTTGAAATTTTAAAGTTCAGACTAGATACCTTTAGTAGGAGGGTACATTTTTGAAACTAAGATTCTGGGAGTTCGTGATAAGAAAACATAGGCATGTTATATATCCCCAGAACTAGGAGAAGATGAGCTTTCCAATTTTGGAATTTTTTTCACACATGGTTTCACTAGTTTGAGTTATAGGTAGAAATGTAAAATTTGGGCCTTCTCAATGAAATGGGAAAAAATTGAAAACATAGTTACAAGCTTGGTAAAACATGGTAAAAATGCAGTTAAGGTCAAATTTGATTACCTTCAATTAGTTTACACTTAGATTTTTACCAGAATTTCATGAAGCTTTCAATTTTTTGGTGACACAAAATTTTTCATCATTCAATAGAGATATTTTTTAGGTAAGTTATAGAATATTGATGAAAACCAAATCAGATCAAAGGGGAAGGAAGAAAAAAGAGGTTTTGCAACTCTAAGAGATATTTTCCAAGTGGATGCATGTCATTCTTAGATCAGATATGAGAATTCTCTCATCCTATATCTTTCTTTCTTTCATCCATTGTAGAGGTTCCAATTTTGGGAAGAAAAAGATTCATTACTGTGATACCATTTGGGGTTTCTAGTTTTTCACTATAAGACTATTGGTTCCAATTTTTGATATGTTCTGATTGTTGTGATACCATTTCCTTTAGTAATTTCTCTTGTATTGAGCAACATTAAGTTTTATGCAAATAGTTCTCTTTTTTTAGGTGATTTGTGAGTCATTTCTATACATCTTTCATGTATTTGTTTTCAAGAAAAATGAATAAAGCAAAGCAAAGGGTTTACATTCATTTTGGATCTTGTCTCCTATTCATGGATCTGTAATTTCTTCTTATTTGTGAACCAAGAGCATAAATTAGGTTGCATTTTGTTTAAAAATGCATGTGGTTGAAGTATTTTGCTTGTGAAATAAAGGACCGTGTAATTGCTTAATATTTACCATAGGGTTTGCAGACTTCATGGTGGGATAGGTCAAAGATAAATTAGGGATCTTGACATAGGAGTTATGTCAAATATTTCCAAGAGATGTATGGTTGTAATTCATGTAATTGACCAATAGATAAGGCACTAATCAGTTGTATGATCATTCATTTTTCTTGCTCATACCTAGGTCTTGTTGTTATCAACATATTAAATCATCTTTGCCTTTTATGTTGAAAATTATTTAAACTCTAACCCCCACTCAACTTATGGACTACATTGTTTTGCATCTAGCTATTGTAGATCTATGTTGTTGCATGAGTCGTTATGAGAAATAAGGGTTAAATCTACTAATTAATAGATTCAAGTATATGTTTTTGCACTGGTACCATATAAATTAAATCTGAGGTACACCCGTCTAGGTTTTGCAAAGCCTGAAGTAGAAGAAAGATCAAGCCTTATAGTTGGCCCAGTGTCTGAAAGGACATGTTAAGGATGGGAGTTAGCTGCCCCTAGATGTGTCTTGTTCTCATTGGGGTAACTTGAAACTTATAGCATTTCAAAACACCAACAACTTGTCCATGTGGAAAAGGATCCCTATATTGTTTGCCAAGAGCACAACCCTAACAAACACCATTTGTGTAGGAAATCTTGGGAAGCCAAAGAGAAAGTGCTTGTGTGTTCATCTGTTGAAGATATTTGTGATTGACATGGCCCAAATGCTCATGCCAAATTATTCTTACTAAATCTACATGTCCTACTAGTGTTAGTAGAAGACTCAAATCCATCAAATCTATAGTGGTGAGATGTAGAGTCAACACTCCTAGTATCAACAATAAACTTAGAATCAAGTAAGTCCCAAATAACCACATCATGTGGTGACAACTCAACTATCTTATTAGAGCTAGAGTGGTAAATATGATAAATCAACAATAGGTTTGTCAATGTTTTAGGCACAAAAAGAACATCCTAAAGAGAACCCCCAACTAATGTAATAGAACCAAAACCCATGACTAAAAGATGTGACGAGTTCCAATAGAAATCTATGAAGTAGAACAAGGAGTAAGGGAGGTGACCAACTATTGAGTCTTTTTCATATGGTGAGAGCCACTAGAATCAAGAATATGGGTAGGCCCAGAAGTCATAGCTCATGTAGTATGAGCATGACCTTTCCCTATGGGGGGATCAAGACTTAGGATTTGAACTATGATGCTCCTACATGGCTTCCTCTAAAAGCCTCCAACTATTTCCAATACCTAGAAATAGGATGTCCATCATTTCCAAAAAAGTTTCAGGTCTTAGCTAATTTTTTTGTAGTCTTGGAGGTAGACTCAGTAGACTTCGAAGAAGATTTAGCCTTGGAAGAGTTAGCTAAAGGTTTGGAATTAGTTTTCAATGTATCTTTCTTTAGTTTGGCTTTCTATTTTGGTTTCCCTTGAGAAGTCTAAGAAACAAATGCTTGGCTAGAAGAGTTAGAGGCATCCACCTATTGAATCTTTTCCTACTCTTATGTCAACCAATCAAAAAATGTCTTGAAAGAAGGCATCTAATGTCTCTTACCCAAGGCATCCATAGTGGAGTAGAAAGTGGAAGAAAATATCTAATATTGTCCTTGCAACTTCGAGAGTATAAAAAAAATACATTCATTATCTTGTTTTTTTGCACATCCTTGTAGAATAGAAAAAATAGATTTCAACTTCATCAAGAAGTCCTCAATGGTGGGGAAGTTGGTAGGTGTCAAAGAAGTCAACTATGCATCAAGTTCAAGTGTCCAAAACTCATTCACTATGTCAAACAAGTTGTGAAACTTGGTCCAAATAGCTTGAGGTTTGATCAAACCATCCAAGTGAAATAGGAGACTATCTAAAATATTTAGTGCAATCAAGCCCATGGCTTCATCCTTTTTTTCCTATGCTAAAGAACCTCAAAATGGTGTTGTAGTATAGGTTGATTCTTATCCAGACATGACCATAAGCTATGTGATAGAAGAAGTCAAGTCATGTGTGCTTTCTAGTTGTGGTATTTGTGTGGCATTAGCCAAGCCACAAAGGGGTTCAAAATTGCGAGAAGAAAATAGAAGAAAAGGGTTAATTTTGAAGTAAATTATAGGTAAGAAAATACTCCCCCTCACAATGTATAAATATATACCTCAAAACCAAAGAAACAACTAATAGATGCATAAAAATTGAGAGAAAAACCTCGATGCCAAATGTAGAGAGGGAGAGAATTGAAGGCTCTAGTTTAATGCCAAAAATGGGAGCTCAAATGGACTTAGAACAAAACGAAACCTATATCATCATCTCTATCTTAGAACTAGCTTTTTGACACTTCTTTTGGATTGAAAAAAGATCTCTATATGCTATCAAAAAATGAATTGTACCTCCAAAATTGAGCTCACTAGAAAAATATAGTCACTAGAAAAAATTTGATGTCTCTATGGCTGTCAATTTTCCATTGCCAAAAAAAAATTTGATTTCTGAAAAATGATGTCAATAGCTAGAATATGACATCATTTGATTGGAAAATGACATCAGCAAGGGTAGAAGTTGTCAGCCAGAATGATGATGTCTGTAGCCTGAAAGTGATGTCACTTGATAGAAAAGTGGTGTCACCTATCACAAAGGTGACATCAGGTCCCTAAGTGGTTGGAGGTTGCTAGGTGGCACTACACTAGTGGAGGTGGCCAGAGAGTGGTGTTGTACCAATGAAGGTGGTTAGAAGGCAACCCGCTAGTGGCAGTGGGGTGCGGGTCGCACTGTTGGCATGGCACGGGCTACACCTAAGTGTTGGTTGGGCATGGGCTGCACTTTGGTGGTGGTGGGGTGGTGCCCGGGTGGCCACTTAGTGGAGTGGAAAAAAATGCCTTTTTTTTGCTTGAAATTTGTGTCTGTATAGCCTTCTAGGAGGTTGATTTTTTTCTAGAAGCTATAGTGTCCAAAAATCACAAATTTTAAATGATTTTTGACGGTATCGGCCTTCTAGACATGATGGTGGCATTTGTTTCTACCCAAACTGCCCTAAAAAATGTGCCTCCTCCTAATTGAAGAAAAAGCCTCAAAAAATTGGGGGTTTCTATCTTCAAATCATGGCTTCAATATCTCCAAACCAGGAAGTAGAAGGGACACTCTAATACCATGTAGAAGTTGTGAAAACCAACTTCACAGATTGCCAAGAACACCTACATGTAAATAACCTATACTAAAGAGAAACCAGAGAAGGAAAAAATAGAGCTTGAAAAATCTCAACGATGTGAGAGAAAAAATGAATTCCAAGATTATTAAAAATAAAAGGTATGAAAGTTCAACCTTAAAGATAAATGAAACCCTAAAGGGAAAGAAAAGTCAGTTTGCACATTATAATTAGTATAAAATATTAATTATATGCACCTAAGAGAAATTTTAAGTAGACTAGAGTAATACATGAATTAATTAATTAAATCAACATGATCCAATTAATAAGAGTAAATAAATAATTACTCTAATATCTTGATCTTGGTGTTATTTTTCCCTAAGGAAAATTCTTACATGGTATCAGAGCCAAACCAAATTCTTACAATAATTCTAATGAAGAAGAGAATAATATTAGAATTTTTAGATAGAATGTTGAAGTTCTTTTTGAGACTAACAATGTTTTGCATAATGATGTTTCTATTGAGCATAGATAAGAACAAAGATTTGAACCTAGAGAAGAGATAAGAGTTGAGATGTCAACTTCTACCTTTGGTAGAAAAATGATAAAGAATCACCCTCTAGAGTAGATAATTGGGAGAAAGGATAAGATGTGATGACAAGGAAGCAAGCAAATAAGGAATTATTTATAATTTATCAAGTGGAACCTAAGAGCATAGATGAGACATATAAGGATGATCATTGGATGCAAGCAATGAAAGAAGAATCAGATTAGACTAGAAAGAATGAGACATGGGAATTAGTGATGCAGAGCCCTTTATATTTAACTTTAAGGAATCTTAGTTCAACTCAAGGGATTCAAAATAGGCTGGTACACCCTCAAGGAACCAAGAACATCTCAAAGATTACAACAAAGAACCCTGACATTATACACCAATAAAGACAAAATCTTCACTCACACAATCAGATTGCTATGTCTGATTCCATTGTTCATAACTTCTGTTCTAAATGTCTTATTGAAAATTTTTTTGGAGGAATTGTTCCAAATTAGTAATTCTAAACCATATCCAAATTTGAGATCAATCCAATAATTATATTATAAATTACGTACTCTGAACCAAGACCCATATTTTCTGTCATAAACCAGAATCAAAACTGGTAACCCTTCCTAGGGCATCACATAACGTTCACAAACTAAATTCAAATAACCCCAAACCAATTCCACATTATCCATTTGTGAGTCTAGTTTCCAAATCTATAAGCCATAAATTTATCCAATACATAAATCAATGTATAAGCACAAATCTTTGCCTGCAACACCATTGAAGGCATTTAAAAACCAGTTTTCACTCAAATCTTCATAACTTTCACAAATCTATATAAAAACAACCCAAACCAAAAGGAAATGAAATTTAATTCATGTATCTTCCCAATGAATATTTTTAGAGGTCGTTATTTTCCAAAATATTCCTGTACCAAATGTTTCAATCTGACTATAGTTGGTCATTCTCAAATCTGCAATTTACAAGCTCTGCCAAAACCTGCATAACTTCTTCATTTATAAATGAAAAAAATCCAAACAAAAGCCAAAAGAAATTTTATTTACTTCTCTATCCAAATATACAAAATTTACATGGTTTTCAGGCTGTACATGGTCGTACAAGACCTGTAACCAACACTAAAACTGAAAACCAATCAAAATAACAACTCAGAATATTACCAAATTTGTTTCAAAATGTATATCTTCCTTTCCTTCCTTCTTTGGTTCGACCTTAAATCTATTTTTATAGATTTTTTAGTTGGTTATAACTTCCAAACCACCCTTTAAACTAACCCTTCACATTCTTTTGACCCTTTTGCATTCTTGACAATGTTTTATGCATTTTATGCATTTTTACATTTCATCTTTCATACAAACCCAACCTAGACCAACATTATGACTCAAATGACTTTAGATGGATGTCAATAGATCCATTCACCAATTAAATAAACATTTTTACATTATTTATCATATTAAGACCTCCTTTGACAACTTATTACAAATGGCTTCTCTAGCTTTTATATCTTTGTCTTCTTTAAATTTAATGTGCTCCTGCACCATACTCCCAAACTTGAAAAGTTTCCAAGTCTCTTGGAAATGTCTTCACTTGATTGATGCCTCTACTGCTTCCATTCTTTACCACTTTCAACTGTGACTCTTCATATAATGACTCCGATCAATGGAGTTCAACTGGTTGTCGTCAAGGTGCTTCTCTCATTCCACAGTCCACTCCTCCATGCTGCATCACAACCTCTTGTCCCTCACCTGAGAGTCCCATCATGCCTCTCTCCCCAGTCTATTGGCAACACACAAAGGACCATCCTCTCTAGCCTTGGATCATCTCCTATGATCCTTTGGTAGACCTCTCCTGTCCAACCATTGCAGCTGAGCCAACCGGCACCATTCTGCAACCACAAACCTCAAAACAAGAATCCAAAACAACCCAACACTGCCTGGTGTAGATCATCTACACGCTCAGAATCTTCTGAGCTCTGATACCAATCTGATGCAGAGCCCTTTATATTTAACTTTAAGGAATCTTAGTTCAACTCAAGGGATTCACAATAGGCTGGTACACCCTCAAGGAACCAAGAACATCTCAAAGATTACAACAAAGAACCCTGACATTATACACCAATAAAGACAAAATCTTCACTCACACAATCAGATTGCTATGTCTGATTCCATTGTTCATAACTTCTGTTCTAAATGACTTCTTGAAAATTTTTTTGGAGGAATTTTTCCAAATTAGTAATTCTAAACCATATCCAAATCTGAGACCAATCCAATAATTATATTATAAATTACGTACTCTGAACCAAGACCCATATTTTCTGTCATAAACCAGAATCAAAACTGGTAACCCTTCCTAGGGAATCACATAACGTTCACAAACTAAATTCAAATAACCCCAAACCAATTCCACATCATCCATTTGTGAGTATAGTTGCCAAATCCATAAGCCATTAATTTATCCAATACATAAATCAATGTATAAGCACAAATCTTTGCCTGCAACACCATTGAAGGCATTTAAAAACTAGTTTTCACTCAAATCTTCATAACTTTCACAAATCTATATAAAAACAACCCAAACCAAAAGGAAATGAAACTTAATTCATGTATATTTCCAATGAATATTTTTAGAGGTCATTATTTTCCAAAATATTCCTGTACCAAATGTTTCAATCTGACTGTAGTTGGTCATTCTCAAATTTGCAATTTACAAGCTCTGCCAAAACCTGCATAACTTCTTCATTTATAAATGAAACAAATCCAAACCAAATCCAAAAGAAATTTTATTCACTTCTCTATCCAAATATACAAAATTTACATGGTTTTTAGGCTGTACATGGTCGTACAAGACCTGTAACCAACACTAAAACTAAAAACCAATCAAAATAACAACTCAGAATATTACCAAATTTGTTTCAAAATGTATATCTTCCTTTCATTCCTTCTTTGGTTCGACCTTAAATCTATTTTTATAGATTTTTTAGTTGGTTATAACTTCCAAACCACCCTTTAAACTAACCCTTCACATTCTTTTGACCCTTTTGCATTCTTGACAACGTTTTATGCATTTTTATATTTCATCTTTCATACAAACCCAACCTAGACCAACATTATGACTCAAATGACTTTAGATGGATGTCAGTAGATCCATTCACCAATTAAATAAACATTTTTACATTATTTATCATATTAAGACCTCCTTTGACAACTTATTACAAATGGCTTCTCTAGCTTTTATATCTTTGTCTTCTTTAAATTTAATGTGCTCCTGCACCAATTAGTTCCTAGACCTAGAGACAAGAATGTGATAGGAACAAAGTGGGCATTTAGAAATAAGATGAATGAGCAATAATTTGTTAGAAACAAGGCTAGACTTGTTTGCAAAGGTTACTCATAGGAAGAAGGCATAGATTATGAAGAGACATAAGCACCTATGGCAAGAGTGGAAGCAATAAGGATGTTCCTGGCTTATGCAATAAGTAAGAAGTTCAAGGTTTATTAGATGGATGTCAAGTAAGCTTTTCTGAAGAAGAATTATACATTGAGAAACTTGATGAATTCCCTCTAACAAAAGAAAAATAGATGGTATAAAGATTGAAGAAAGAATAGTATGGTCTAAAGCAAGTACGTAGAACCGAGTATGCAAGGTTGGACAAGTATTTGTCTAAGCTTGGATTTATTAAAGGTACAATAGACGATAATCTATATTTAAGGAAAATTGATGATGGTTTGTTTATCATTGTAATATTTGTGGATGACATAATATTTGGAGGAAATTATAAATAAAGTGATAATTTTCCCTTAATAGATGAAAAATGAATTTGAAATGAGCATGATAGGAGAAATGAAGTTTTTCCTATGATAGTAGATTGCATAGAGCAGAGATGGGATATTCATTTCACAAGGCAAGTATCTGAAAGACTTGTTCAAAATATTTGGTTTAGAAAGAGGAAAACTCATTGGTTCACCCATGATAACTAGTCACAAGTTATCTAATAAAGATGAGGCAGCTACAAATAAGTAGAATAAGTATAGATCTATGATTGGAGGACTTCAATATTTGACTCACATCAGACTAGATATAGACAATATAGTTGGGATTTTAGCAAGATTTCAAGCTAATCCTAAGGAATATCATTATGCAGTAGTGAAAAAGGTTATTTAGATATTTGAAGGGTACATTTGATTATGGAATTTGGTATGATAGATCAAGTGATTTCACTTTGTGTACATATATTAATGCAAATTAGGTAGGTAGTATGGATGATAGAAAGAGCACCAGTGGTGGAGAATTCTTTCTTGGAGGAAGATTTGTTTCTTAGCTAAGCAAGAGACAAGATTTTATATCTAAGGAGATAAGGTTAGAGTATATAAATACTAAAGATCAAATTTTAGATATCTTTATGAAGCTTTTTCCTAACTTGGATATTTTTGAGTACCTAAGAGGTATGCTAGGGATTATGCCCCTACCTACTTCTGAGTAGATGATGTAAGGAGTGCATCAGTCCAGTAGTACAAAGCACTATTGTTAGAATGGATTGAATGTTGATGCTTCCTATGTGGTGTAGTATCTAGTATGTACTAAGTCATTAAAGACTCTTGGTATTTGGTATTTGGTATTGAATAGTGTCTTTGGACATTTGATCCGACTGAAGAGTTGGAAGAAGTATATTATAACAATTGGTTTTTTTTACTTGTATTGACACCTTTGACATTGATGTCAATGGGAGAGAGAATATGTACATGAGAAACATATCTTAGGCAATGAGGAGAGAAAATATGAGAGAAGCACCTATTGAGATGTCAATCGGTGAGAGTTATCTCATTAGGGAAAATTAGAAAGCTTCATGTAAGTGCACAAAATGAAATGTATGTACACAAAATAATATGTTAGTGGGTAAAAGGAAATGTTAGTGCACACAAGGATATCTCTAAGGGAAATATATGCAGCCATAAAGTATTGTAATTTTTTCAATGTGAACAACTAATGCTAGTTCTAGTAGCTAGAAGATTCTAGATTGATGAAGAGGATTTGAGAAGATGGTAGTAGTAGCAATAGAGTTTAATTTGGTATTCTTGGAACATAAATTTTTTTCATCTATGTTCCCATTAATGTCAAAGGGGGAGATTTTTAGCATGAATGCTATTGATATTACATGGGAGGAGTGTCCTAAGCATAAGAGAGTATTGACATGTTGCATTCATGACTGTTTTTTTCATTGATGTCAACATAGGAGTAATTTTGTAAAGACTCGAAGAATAATAATCAAATATCTTAAGTTGTGTAGATGTTGAGGAAGGTTTAGGTGATATGCAATTAAGGATCTATGTTCCTAAGTATGTCTTGATGACATGGTTAAGAGGACTAAGTCAATGGTGTATGGAAGTTACACATGATTTATTGAGAGTAGTGCAAAAACAAATTATTGGAAAATAGTATTATGATGATCAATCATTATCTTTCATTTGAGATGTTATCAAGAGATTTTTAGTGACACAGTGATAGAGGAAAATCTCATGGTTATGTTAGCATATGTGCAAGACTTAGTATCACATGAGTGGATTTTTGCATAGATTGTGAGATGAGAGTGCTATTGTAATTATGAATTAATTAATTATCTTATTTTTATTAAATGGAAATGCCTCAATGCTGACTTGACAAATTACTATGAAGATGTGGTATAAATGAAAGATGTTTTCTTTGATTGCAAGTGTGTGTTGTAGAGTATCCAATTACAAAGATGTAGTGCAAAGTGGAAAAAGAGGCAAACCATTTGGAGGATGTGTGTAAGTGATCCAAGGGATCATTGGATCTATAGTATGAGATCTGGTTACAAGATATGAAGAATAAGAAGTCTAGTTGACAAGATAGAGATAGAGAAAGGAAGAAAATTTTAGTTCTATTATTCTACAAGGAATAATATAGAAATCATTTGGATAGTGGATTCATTGATCTTAACCTTGAATCTATTTGGGAAGTGGGTCCAACTATCTTCCACAACTCCTAGTGGAGTTGGCACAACTCCTAACAGGGTTGGAATCTACTAACAAGCATTCAAAGTCTCCTAATAGGGACTCATATGCATTGAATGTTGTAAAAAACTCCTACTAGGGTCTATCCTCTAAGAAGGAATGTTTATATTAGTACATCATCTTGTGGCTACCATCCCAGTCGAGGTGTTCCCTCTAATCAAGGGTTTCCCTAGTTAATGTATCTAGTGTTAATTGTGCATGAGTATCTTGTTGTTTTAGTTTATATTACTTGCATGGTTATGTCTGTTTAAGGTTAATGATTGTGACAATAGTTTGATAATGGATTCACACACACCCCCTATCAGTTATATCAATGGACTATATATTCTAACATAGATGACATAGAGAGAAAGCTATGGCCAAGTATACAAGCATTTGTGTGATCATAGTAAGCTACGTAGAATTAAAAAAAAATTACTAGTAATTAGTGATAGCTTTTTGAAGAACAAGTAGATGTGCATTTAATGTAGAGTTAAATTTGAAATGATTTAAGGATTGTGATTAAGATTATGAGTACCATTTTATTGTATGAAGAGTTTGGAGCAATTAGTAGACAATTTGGCTATGATTACAAGTGCGAAGTAAGGAATTTGAAGTGAAAAGTTGCACAAGCCCTAAACATGACATTAAAGGCTTTTTACAATTTTTTTTTTGAATTTCCTATATAAGCTATAAGTAGTATGACAAGAAATTCAATATCTGATGTAAGTGATTGACCCAGATAGAAGTTAAAGAAACACCCATTTGTTTCTCTCATAGATGCTCTATTAGGAGAATTTTCTAAAATCCCACTAAATTTACTTCATATAGAGGATATTAGAAGTTACATTCACTTTAAATTTGATAACATTGGAAATGATGACAGCCGTAAGGATTTATGAGTTATGTGTAATAGAAACCTAACCCTAAAGTATGAACACACATACTAGAATGAGTTGAATATGATTATATATATGTTCTATAGAGAATTTCAGAATCATGAATGGACCAAAATTATCTTAAGTAGAGTCCATGAAGAAATTTTTTGGGTAGGTGATGTACCAGCCACAATTGATAAAGACCTAATTGTTAGAAATAATAGTCCACCAAGATTACTAAGAGGGGCGGTGAATAAGTTATCTAATCAAAACATTTATAAACCTTAATTAATCTTAACCATTCAATCATAGTAAAAAAAAACCATAACAAGATGCACATATAAAATTACACTAGATTTGTTACCTAGGGAAACCCTTGATTAGAGGGAAAACTCTAGGTGGGATGGTACCCACAAGATGATGTACTAATATAAATATTTCTTGCTAGAGGATAGACCCTATTAGGATTTTGTTACAACATTCAATATATATGAGTCCTTATTAGGAGACTTTCAATCCCTATTAGGAGATTCAAACCTTATTAGGAGTTCTTCCAACCCTATTAGGAGTTGTAGGAAGCAAAAGGACCCACTCTCGAATAAGCTTCTTGGGAAAGATAACTCAACTTAACTATCTAATTGATCTCTCAACTATTCCTTGAAGAACAATTATTTGTACTATGATTTATCCTCTTTTCTATATCCTATCAACCATACCAATCACTGTTAGACCTTGTAGACTACGTCACAAACCTTAGATCCAAATATCAAACCTCAAATCTTGAAATAAAACCTCAGCAACAAAGTTTTATCCAACTTCTCTCTGCTATGCTTATCCTTGCATATCAACTTGTTTCTCCTAATTTTTTATCTTTGTGCTTGCTTTTATATCTTATATTAAAAAGGAAAATGTCATTCCTTTGTACTGAGTCCATAAAAAATTGCTTTGAATTGGCTAACACACCTTCTCAATTAATTATTCTAGGATGTCATTAAGAACACATTACTCTTAGTGATAACATTAATCTATTGCCTTGTACATTGAATAAATTTCCACACATGCAATATTATGATGAGGAAGCTTAGCCACATCATCTCCAACATATCTTATACACACCTTTAACCTTGCTTTTTAGAATAATAACTCTAATAAGAGACATAACAAGTTTACAAGAACATGCTTCTATAAAATCTATCTCAACTTGCAAAACTTCTTCTAGACTTAATTTATTTTGCTCCCAAAGTTAGCTACATATACTAGACACTTATTAGTATCTCCCATTAACATTGCTAGTGAAAATACTCAAAAAATCTATCCATACCAACTTGATCTTTACAATTGTTCTTCTATCAGATACCACTAAAAATTTCTATGTCGACATCAATGGCAAACACAACCATGAATGTAACATATCATCATGAAAATGATTCAATTATGTTTCTACAATACTCTCCCATAGGAATATCATTAGATATTCATGCTTCCAACAATCACCCCCTTTGGTATAGATGGAAACGTAGATGAAAAACATCTAGTTCCAATAATACCAACTATTAGAAACTATTATCCTTTATTTTAAAATCTTCTTTGTCAATCATTCTCCCCCATTGATATACCTCAATGTGCTTTTCAACTTCTCTCTTGTATCAAAATATTTTTCATAATGTAATTTCTCCCTCATTGACATCAATGTCAAAGGTTTCAACAACTATCTATCATTGCATCTTGTCAATCTATACAACAACTATCTCTAACCTGCTCAAGTGTCCAAAGATACTATTCAAAACAACATCTATCAAGAGTCCTAGATGACTCTATCCATTATAGATACTCCCCCATATAGGAAGCATCAACATTCAATCTAGACAAACAATAGTTCTCTGTACTTCTAGACTAATGCACTCTCGCATCATCTACTTTGATGTAGGCAGGGGCATAACCCCTAGCATACCTCACAAATACTCAAATCTCTCTTTGGGAAGATTCTTAATAAAACTATCTCTAATTAACTTCTTTATGCTTACATACTCCAATATGATTTCCTTTTGTGTAGCTTTCTCTCTTGACATGTGATATTTGATAGAAATGTGCTTAGTCTAAGAATGCAATACTAGATTCTTAGACATATTTATTGTCCTTTTGTTATCATAATATATGAAAATAGGTTCACTGAATTATATCCTTATATCCTTCAACATCTACTTCATCCAAAAAACTCGATGACAATTATTGTCTACTGCAACATATTCTACCTCTATTGCAATCTTTGAGGTACAATCATGTTTATTTCTTAACCAAGAGACCAATCTTCCTCCAAGAAAAAATACTCCATCATTGGTGCTTTCTCTATCAACCATACTACCTACTCAAACAACATCTATATAATCATATAAAGTAAAATCATTAGATCTTTCATATCATAATCCAAACTCTAGCGTTCCTTTTAGATATCTAAATATCCTTTTAATTGCCACAAAATGGGCTTCCTTGGGGTCATCTTGAAATCTTAAAAAAATTCCAACTACATTCTCTATATCTGGATGTGTGTGAGTTAGCTATTTCAATCCTCCATGTTGGAAATATTCAGGATAAGATAGGTTACTGAGAGGGGAGGGCTGAATCAGTAACTTATAAAAAATTTAACCAATTCAGAATTTTAACCATTCACCATTCATTCATCTAATCTACTGCATAATTGAAAGAACAAACATTCATTGCACATGTACACAAAGATTTGGTGACCCAGAAACCTTCCAAATAGAAAGTAAAACTGGGGTGGGGATGATGCCCACAAAACTTCAATACTACAATATAAAGTTGGCCTGTTAAGGCTTAGAATTATCACTTCTGGTGATCTGCCCTGTTAGGAGCAAGTAGGACTACTAGATCCACCTTGTTAGAGGATTTACAAACATACAATGAAGTATGCACTCTGTTAGGAGATTTAAAAAAATACTATTAAGTCTACCTTGTTAAAGGATTTATAAACTGATTCGCCTGTTAGGATGAAGTAGTGGATCTGCTTACAACTATTTTCTGATAAGATCCATTTTGTATTGATCACCTAATGTGATAGATATAACTTTTCTGCTCCTATGTTGACCTTGCTAAATCCCTTTTATTCTGCTACTAATTTGCAATACCTTCTTTACATGTGAGCATCAATCTCTTCAAATATTTTCATATATTCCCCCTTTTGAAAATGATATCATATATACCATCCCAATATTTACAACTGTAGGGTCAGCCAAAACATAAGTGAACAAAACATTACCGAGTCGACCAGATGGTGAAAAAATTGGGTTCCTCAAGCTAACTTGGTGACCTTCTAATACTCAGCATCCACTACATTAGTCGGCATCATCATGCATTCAGTAGAAGTAGAGGCTTAGTTCATACTAGCCACACAACACTTCTTGGAACTCGGTAACCATTGGTGACTCAGTAGATATAGTGTCACTGTGTAGAAACTAACTTCTTTGTTTACCTTGCTTTTCTCGGTGAACACTAAGTTCTTCATTTACCTTGCTTTGCTTAGTGAACATTGAGTTCTTCATTTACCTTGCTTTTCTCATTGAACACTGAGTTCTTCATTTACCTTGCTTTGCTCAGTGAACACTACTGAACTTATAAGGTAACCACTGAATGCTCGGTATACATGATAAGCTAGATAAACATTCAGAATTGAATAAGTGTTTGCTAATGACAAATATTTCATGATTCCAACAATCTCCCCCTTTGGCATTAGTGACAAAAACACTTATGAGCCAAAACTTATGTGCAAAATTTGATGTACTAATTTACATATATCTCCCACATACAATATGCACATAGTATTTACAAATATTTCTATCTTTACACATGGCTTTCATTTTTTTACATATATCTCTTATCTCTTCTTTGTATCTCTATCTCTTCTTTGGTACTTTATCTCCCCCTTTTTGACAATAATGCCAAAGTAAACAGTATGTATTTACATAGAAACACCAAAATGAGAGATAAACTCATAATGTACCTTGAGAATAAGAGCCAAAGTCTTATCCCAATTTTCTTGCAAAATTTTGCAGGTGAAGAGTGCTATTTGAATTTCAGCTGAAAGTTCAATCATGTGATCTGCAATTGAAAAATTGTTGTCATGGATCAATTCTTTGGAGTAGGCAATATGTTTCTACATTGTGTCCATGATAGGAAGGTGTTGGCGCTCAAAATCGTAGCCCCAATTTTGAGCACCGTTGAGAAATTTAAGGCCTATAAATACTTTGTGAAGACAATGTACCCAGCTGTACCTTTGAACCCCATGAGGTGTTTTATGGTTCTAGAACTTTTTATTCAGCATGTCTAAGTGTTCCATGATGATAATTTGTCATTTTGAGTCATCTCGTGAAGTCTTGTTTTAAGCAATCATCAAATCTGCATTTTCACTTGTGTCAAACAACGACAGGAGGTTGTGTTTGCTATTGAATATCTCGCACCCAAAATTATGTCATGATTCACCACTTTGGGAATATCTATTGTCCATACTTGAGAGCCTACGTTTCAGATTTTGAGTCATTTTGAGTCCTTTTGACTAGGTTTTGAATCCCTCAAAGTTGGTAGTTTACTGTTTTCACACATTTGCAAAATGTTCATATTTTTGGGAAGCCCTATTTGACGTTCTATAACTTTTGACCAATTGACCAAAATGCTAAAATTCCTTTTGTGTTGTATTGTAGAGGTCAGAGACTTGTTTTCTTTCAAGTTTCAGCTTATGATGAATTCGTTTGATTAGTTTTCAAATGTGATTCCAAATGCAATTTGTAACCTTTTACTGGTGTCAGCATTTGCAGATTTGTCAGGACCCCTATTCGTGGCATTATAATTTCTAATTCGTGATTGGTGAAATAAAATGGATTGTACCACTATATTGTACTCTAAAAATATTTTAAGTGTGTCAGTTTTCAAGTCTTGATGAATCCGTCTTCACACTTTTCTAGGTCAATTCCATTTGCAAAAAATGTTTTCTGACAGTGTTTCCAATCTACAAATTCTGCATAACCCACTTTGCATGCTTTCCAAATATGCCCTATGATTCATCATGAGCCCATTTCATAGAATCATATTCTCCTCATGACAATCTACTAGCGCCCCATTTTTCAGAACCTCAAGCGCCCATTTGCCTAGTTTCTCAAGCCATTTCCAAATGCACTTTCCAATTTTCTAACATGTTTATCTGCAGGTGAATTTAAGTTAACATCTTCAAAGGTAAATATCTTTTGACCCTAATGTCATCATGCAACAAGATCTGGCAGGCTTATGGAACATGTCAAAAAGAACAGAGATCCTAAGTTTCAAAGCTTGGTCAGTTGTTTGGGTCAGTTTTTAAAGGCAGTCCAAGGACCTCCAAACACAAATTCATAGTTTGACAGGAAGTGGTAAAATGAGTTTCAAATTGATGTTCATTAGTCATATTTGACATGAATCGGTATCAGGTCACCAATGGATCAGTCTAAGGACTCAATTGTCTAAAAACAATTTTTTTTTAACCAGACCCACTTGGGGCCCGACTGATTCCATCAAATTGATAAGGTTAAGTGAGGGTTATCATGGAGGGAATTGGATTCAAGAGTGTTTCCTTGATAAAAAAAATGGCCTTATATTTCTAGCAATGAATACAAAATTTGATTCAATCAAATCCCTCCACTTGAGGTCACAATTGGGTATATAGTTCTAGAGTGGATCAAGATACCAAGTATTTAACATCTCAAATGAATGCATGGTGTGACTCTTGCTTGGACTTGTTTTTAATGTTAGCTGGGGTAGCACAGGCGATGGTACATGCATGGTTGCTTAGTATTTTTTTTTTTTTTTTTGAGGGGCATGGACTGCCAAGATTATTAATCAAATTTGGAGGGATTTCCATATCAAGTACACGCAACAATAGCGAGGACCCACACCAAACAATGGGGATGCATCTTTTGACCAAAAGATGTCCACGTCCTTTAAAGGGAGAAGTCAGTGGCTTGCAAAAAAAATTAAAAAAAGGGATCCAAGACATCCATACAACAAAGCATATAATGCCAATAGTATGATCAAAAGCATAGAGGACAATCAAACTTAAAAATAAGAATTTAATACTAATAAATTGTTAAAATCTGGTGTCGCTGAGTGTGAAATTGGAATCAAACTTTGCATTCGGACTGCTGCAAGCTTCCACACTCATGCAAGTTTACTTACATAAATGCTACTTATTGGATTTCAATGCCTGGAGATGCCCTTTGAAAACACAAGGAGAATGTGACAGTTGAAGGGCAGAAAGAAGCCCACAAGAAGCTATTAAAAGAAGTTGCCCTCTATGAAAATAGAGCATTCCACACGAAAAGAAAGGAACCAATGCAAAAGAAGAGGCAACAGTAACAAACAAAGGTTTGCACATAAAAAAGAACCTTCACACCAATCAAAGAAGAATAACAAGGCTAAGGGAAAGCTGACCAAAAGTAATAGAGGCTCAAATTAAAGATGAAGATGCAAGCACATTTGGAGCCATCCATGCTAGTAAAATGAAGAAGCCATTTGGTGTAGGGATAGTGTCATTTAGAAGGAAACCCACATGAGAATGGGGGAAGATGTTAGAAAATGAGACGTGGCTCACACCAAAAAATTAGAGTGTGCATTTTGAAAAAGAGATCCCGTGCATGAAGAGAATCAAAGTAACTAAGCCCGTGTATACAATGCAAATATTGTTATCTACGTAATGCTAGGGGTCAAAGAAACTGTAGGAAGAGTTAAAAGGAATAACCACCATTCACAAAAACCCCACACAAAAAATGAAAACCAGTCAAAATGCTTTATCCCACATCAGGTGGGTGAGGAAATATTTTATTGTTTAAATACAATAGTGCTAAGTTAATGAGATGTCTCAAAAGACAACGTTATCCTTGAAGAAAGTGAAGCCCATGACTTGTGGGACCCGACCTGGACAAGGTGAAAGATAGCTGGAGGTCATCCAAAAAAAATTTTACACAAAAATCCAAGTATGCTGATGTGGCACCAAGGACGAATATTGTACTAGATGCTGACATGTGGTGAGATTGTGTGGTGCCCGCATTCTCGCATTATGGAGTTGTACAGAAGATTAAAAAATGTAGGAAAGCAAGCAATTGACATGTGGCAATGTGGGCTCTAGGTGTAGTGACGTGCAAGGGCAATAAAAATGCAAGAAAGTGAGATTGGGCCATGTGGCAAGTGATCCTAGAGTAGATAGTGATGTGGCAGATGGTGCAGGTCCAGACCAATCAAGAAGCACCACATGGCACTGGTCAAATCAGTTTGACCCTGAATTCTGAGGGGTGAAGAGAAATTAGAAATAATGAAAATTTTATTTTTTATTCATTTCTTTTCAAACTGACATGCAACTCTTTTAAAATCAAAAGATGTCATATTATAAAGTTAGAGACTTTAGTTTATTTTAAATTTTTGAAATTTAAAATAGTCAAAGTTGCAGACCTGGTTTTTTAGCAAGGGAGGTGATTTTCAAACAAGCTTTCTGGGGGTTTCCTGAAGCCTAGATATGCCTTATCATATACTGTTGAAATTGTGGAAGTTTGAATTTTCCAATTTTGAGGTTAGTTTTTACACAGGTAGTAGTCTATTTGAGCTATAGGAGGTTTTCTTCCAGATTCCTATTGTGCAACCGAATTCAGGTATCAAAGCTTAAAACTAATTCCTAGCATGGAAATAACCTGAATGTTGTTAAAAGGCAGTAAAAATCCAGTTTGGGTCAAAATCTGTTCAAAATTCATTCAATAAAAAACTCAATTTCACTAGCATTTTATAAGGCAAATCAAGTACTTTGGTGACTCAAAAAGGTTTCATCATTTCAACAGAGATATTTTGCAAGTCAGTAGCAGAAATGATGAAACAAGATCAGATTAGAATGGGAGATGGAAGGAAGAAGTTATTTAGTTACAAAGGATTGCATTTCAAATGGACACTTGTCACTTGAAGATCAGATCTGAGATTCTTTCCTTTGCTATATCTTTCTATCTTTCATTTTTTCTAGAGGTTCCAATTTTTTGTTACTGAGAAACCATTGTTGGTAGGAAATTTGCAGTCAATTTGTGAGACCATTTCTTTGGATCCAAAACTATGATTCCACCTCCATTCTTGAGCAATTTCTTCATGTATCAATAGTAGTAGTGCAGATAATATAGATAGTTCTGAGATGTTAGGTTATTTCATGTTTTGATTTCATGCATTTGGTTGTATTATTTCAAGGAAATGAATACATATGAACAGTAATTTCACTAGTTTCATTCTAGTTCTTGTCTCCTATCTCAGTAATTTGTAGTCTTATGTGGTCTTGGAACAAAGAGCTGAGATCCATTTGCTTCCCCTTCAGGTTGTATGTTTGATATATTTTGCTGTTGGAACAAAGTCCCAAGTAAATGCTTGATGTGTTTGACAGGGTTACTAGTTATGTTGAGAAGGATATTTTGTGAGAACAAGATCTGAATGAACACTGATGTCTAAATCATAAGGTGATTAGATAGATCTGATGTCTGGGTATATAGAATATTCCTGATGTCATAGATGTATGTTTTTAATTCATGGAAATTGCCCAATGGATTAGGCACTGATCAATTATAGGATCACTTGTTACATTGCTCCATATTTGAGGATTTGTTGAAACTCAACATCAATAATCAAACATTTTTCCCCTTTTCATGTTGAAGAGCTATAAAAGTTGAACCCTCACTCAGCTTGTGAGATTCTTAGATATGCATTTAGCTACTGTAGATTGATGTTATTTCATGATTTATCAAGAGAAATAAGGGTCAAATCTACTTAATAGATTCAGGGATATGTTTTTACACTGGTATGATATCATTTGAATCTCAGGTCCACCCACCTAGGTTTTGCAGAGCCTAAAGAAGAAGAAGGGTCTAACCTTATAGTTGACCTGGTGTCTAAATGGGCATGTTGAAAATGGGAGTTAGCTGCCCCTAGATGTGTCATATTCTCATCAAGGTAATTGAAAACCTCCAACATTTTCAAACACCAACAGAAGGATCATATTATGAATGTCAATCAAGGTAGATCTGATCCTTCCTTCCTCTCTCAACAATTCTACCTACTTTTCTGACAAAAATCTAATTTGAAGATGATGGGATGAACTTGAATTGGGGTCAAGTTGCAGCATTTGGGCACTGACCTTCATATCCTAATCAATTTTATTCAATTTTTCTTTGATCTCCTTGGTGTACTTGGTAACATCACAAAGTTTTACAAAAAGTGAAGTTACATTATTAAAAGAATTTTCAAGATTGACCAAAATTGTGGACAATTCTACCTGTTTTATTGCAATGTGCTCAAGCACATTATTGTCAAATTTTCTTTCAGCCTTTTCAATCAATTTTTCTTGACCAGAGGTGTCCTCATTGAATTTATTTATAGCCTCTTCTAACTAAATCAAAATGTGTTGAGTAGAATCTACTTCAACACCTATAGCTTCTATAATTATATTCCTAGCATTCTCAATTATTCTATACTCATTATCCCTTTTAGACCTTAACTGCTTTTGCATAGCCTTCATCTATATTAGTTGACTAGCATACCTCATCTCTTCAATGGTAGCATTTTCATAGTCAATTTTTGGAATCACTATCTCCATATCTAAGTCAATATCTTCAAGAATTTCCTTTCCAGTGATCAGAAGTCTTAATGGTTGCTTTTGTTTGACTGTTGTGATGACTAGTTTGACCTTAGGAATAGACACAATAGTGGAGATGGAAGGACTAGTAGTGAAATCTAGGATAGGGCTTGAGGATTGAGTGCCAATAGGAGTATTTACCAAATCAAAAATTGGAATACTTACCAAAAATGATGATACACTCAATAATGCAGTATCTGAACTAACTAGATTTGAAGTAGATGCAGATAATGCTGACAAAATTGTAGAACAAGCTGGAATCAAAATTGTAGAACTTACTGTTACACTGATTGGTGATGATGGAGCTGAAGAGACTAGCTTGGTAGCTGAAGAAGAGGGTTGTAGCTTGGTAGATGAAGTGGTAGACACTTCTATTGATGTTACCTAGAGTTGTGATGTGGCAGGTGTAGATGATAAATCTGATGTAGATGCTATCAAACCTGCTAAAGCTAACTCCAACCTTGATGATGTGACAGTTTTAGGTGGAGAGTGAGGAAGGGATACAATAACTGTTGCTGCAATTTTTACTGGATCATCTTCCTCGTTATCTTCCTCTTCAGCTTCTTCCTTTATTCCTTCTTCCTCCTTGTCTTCTCCCATTAATGCATGCAGCTCTCTTGGTGAGATTGTGATGGATGGAGTGCCATCACTGTCACTCCTGTCATCATCCTTGATTTCCACTAGGTCTTCACTAGGCTTATGCAGATGATAGATGTTTTTCCACATGTTTGTAGCATCATTTACAACATTCTCAATGTCTTTGATCAAAATTAAACATGTGGGGAATCTAATTATCATTTTACCTTTATGGTTTTTCATTGCAATCTTTACTTCTGCTCCAGTGAGACTTGGTTGAAGATTCTTTAGGGATTGCTCATAGATGTCTTTTAGAATTTGGGTGGCTGATTCCCATCTTGGTTACAATCTCTCCAATAGTTCTTTTGAGATTTGGGAGGCAAGCTGGTCTGGGGAGTATTTCCATTTACCCATCTTGTTGAGTACCAGTTCCTCTATCTGCATTTTCTCAGCATCTGTTCTAGTTTCAAATTTCAATGCCTTGAAATTTGTGATGCCTGCTCCTTCTTCCAATTGTTTAAGCCTTTCCTCAAATGTGGGTGCATGCCTAACTAGTATGGGTTCCTACTTACCTTTTCTGGTTCTTCTTGTGAATACTGTAATAGGCTTCTTCTTAGGTTTGGTAATTATTACCTTACCTTTCTTCTTCCAAGGTTCTTCTTTAGTTCCTTGTTCTCTTTTTTCTTCTTCTCCTCCTTCTTCTTCATCATCTCCTTCATCCTCACCTTTTCCTTCTATTAGCATAAGAGGGCCAGATGCAATTTTCAATTTTGCTATCTTCCTCTTGCCTTTGTTTATGGCCTATGGTAGCTTGATTTCAAGCTCAATTCTGGCCTTTGCTTCATCATAGGTTCCAAAAATTTGTTGCCTTGGGTCTACTAGCTCATTTACCAGTGCTTCTATGATGTCTCTGGCTTCATCAATATTTACCTCATAGGGAAGAGATTTTACCCATGCAACTTGGGGTCTGACTGCCCGAATGTACACCTTATCACAGTCAACCATGAAGCATACATCATCTTTGTAATCTTCAACTAATTTTTGTGGAATCTAGAACTTGTTATTCATTGTCTCTTTGAAATATTCAAAATAATTGTCCATGATGCTATCAAAATTTTCACCCATCTCTGTTGCAAACTCATTTATCTGATACAAAATTGGAATGTCTTTTCTCCATACAATAGTTCCTTTAGATGGAAAGAATTTTTGAATGAAGAAAAATAAACCGATCAACAAAGAACCAAATTTACAAGGGTTATTCTTGGAAGTCCTTATACTATCCATATTTTTATTCAATTGTTTCAAAAATGCTTTAGACAGATCAAGTTAAAGGTTTTTCTTCACAAGGTACACTATTCAATCTATTGGAACTGTATAATTTATATGCAATCACATGAATGCCAAATCTTAGTTTGACATCTGATATAGTGTTAACCTTTAAACCTTTATTGTCCCACTCGACTAGGGTTTTCTTCTGTAGCTCCTCTTGACCTAGGGTTTTGGTGGCTTTTGCGTTACTGAGCATAGGGAGGCCTGTGATTTTGTGAATCATCTTCTTTGTGATTAGCACTGACTGCTCTAACCATAATTTTCCATTATGCACCCGACTCAAGTTATACCGAATCCATTTTGTTTCAAAGTTTCTAGGCATATGCGAGATATGAGTCAAGCCTTTGGTTTCAAGATGCTTGAACTTAGGTTTCAGAGAGCCATCTACACTCATTTCACCTAGGGCACTATCCATCGCTAGGTTTCTAATTTCTTGAATAGAACATTTGAAATAAGTATGAATATCATTGATAAGAAGTACCTTAGGAGGTATTTGTGATTGAGCTCTAGTTGGGTCGAGTGATTCTGCAACGGGCGGAACAATCTTGAAGTTGGGCGCTTTGCATTCTGTACCCTTTACCAACATTTCTAAACCTCTTTTTGCCTTGGTGCTACTGGTGCTTGCAGATGCCATAACTGCTCAGTAAGTATAAGAAAATCTTGAACAAATTCTTCTCTTGAAAATTGCTTGAAATCACTTGGTATTTGCTCTGGATTCACTAGAAATATTTTAGCTTTGAGTATTCTTAAGTCGCGATGAAAAATGAAATCAAATTCTACCCTTTTGATGGAAATACTATCATTAATGCTCGGTACAAAGGTAGATGAGATGACATAGTGCTTGCCAATCTATTATTGATTTACTCAATAAAACCTTGCAACTCGATGGTCAAACAAAATCTTTGATACTCCCAACCTAACTCGGTAAGGTCTGAAATATTGATTTGATCATTTGCACTCTTTCACTCTGGAACTCCTTGAGATATGGCTTCATGATGCAATTCTTGATTCTTCTTAAATCTAATTGTAAATGGTGGATTCACCCATTTCTTGAGTGACATGACCATCATTTGAACTATCTTGCTTGGTAGATTTAGGAATCCACTATTATCTCATTTTCTTTCGAATGTTATTAGCTTTATCTTTCTTTTCATCTTCAATTCTTCTAGTATTCATGAAATTCTTGGCTATATGACCAAGTTCAGTACATGTGTAACATCTTATGGTTATATCCCTCTTTCTTAGGTGATGTCTTGCAAAGTTTATTCCAATGTGTCCATATTCTCCACAATAGTGACACCTACACCAAGTATTGTAGTCCCAACCAAATATTTCTTTGATAATTTGTTCTGCTAGATTGAATATTTTTTATTTACATTCAAATGCCTTGTGACCTTGTTTCTTGCATTTGTGACATTTGTCTTCAATTTTTTATTTCTCTTTGCATTCATTAGCTTTGTGACCATGCTGATTGCAGTTGAAGCATTTTTCATTGAATTTTTCTTTTCCATTACTCCAACATTTTTTTGATGTATGACCTAACTTACCATAGTGATTGCAAGTGGGTCTTTGATTCCTTTGGGCACCTTGTTTGGAGAATTCACCTTTTTCCTTATATCCAAGACCGGCTTTACCTTTTTGTCTATGAAATTTTTGGTTACTTTGTTGATTTAATTGAGTCATGTCTACTTGAGATTTCATCATTCTCTCACTGATTTTCTTTTTAGTAATTAAGTCATTTTCCAAGACTTCATTGATTTTTCTTTTAGATCTTAGATCACTTTGTAAGCTTATTTGTCTTTTAGTGATTAAATCATTTCTCAAACTTTCATTCTCAGATCTTAGATTCATAATTTCTTCATTTGCATTAGATAGTTGACCTACAAGATTTTCATGCTAAAGGAATTGATTATTTCTTACCACTAAGTCTTCATTTACCTTGTTTCTCTATTCTAAAGCTTCACATAGCCTGATTGATTGGATTTCTTGTTCTCTTTTAAGCTTTCTTACTTCTTCCTACAGAGAACCATTCTTTGTTAGGAGTTCTTTGATTTCTTCATTAGCTTCATTTGAACTACTTGATGGTAAAAGGTCTTCAATCTTTTCTTCAACATATTGGTGATCATTCATTTGTTTTGCAAGTTCCTTCCTTCTTTTTAGAGATTGAGAAAGATGCTCATTTGGTTCCTTGAGTTGAGCCATGGCCATTTCTAGATCTATCTTTTCATTTTCAATAGATCTGTCAAGTCTAAATATCTCCATTGTCCTTGATCTTTGCTCAAGTTGTCAAACTTTATCCTGAGAACCACAAAGCTCTGATATCAATTGTTGGAAATATTCAGGATAAGATAGGCTACTGAGAGGGGAGAGGTGAATCAATAACTTATAAAACTTTTAACCAATTCAGCATTTTGACCATTCACCATTCATTCATCTAATCTACTACATAACTAAAAGAACAAACATTCATTGCACATGCACATAGAGATTTGGTGACCCAAAAACCTTCCAAATAGAAAGTAAAATTGGGGTGGGAATGATGCCCACTAAACTTCAATACTACAGTATAAAGTTGGCCTATTAAGGCTTACAATAATCACTTTTGGTGATCTGCCCTGTTAGGAGTAAGTAGGACTACTAGATCCACCTTGTTAGAGGATTTACAAACATACAGTGAAGTATGCACTCTATTAGGAGATTTACAAAAATACTATTAAGTCTACCCTATTAAAGAATTTATAAACTGATTCACCTATTAGGATGAAGTAGTGGATCTTCTTACAACTATTTACTGATAAGATCCATTTTGCATTGATCACCTGATGTGATAGATATAACTTTTCTGCTCCTATGTTGACCTTACTAAATCCCTTTTACTCTATTGCTGATTTAAAATACCTTCTTTACATGCGAGCATCAATCTCTTCAAATATTTTCATATATTTCCCCTTCTACAAATGATATCATACATTACATATATACCATTCCAATATTTGCAACTGTAGGGTTGGCCAAAACATAAGTGAACAAAACATTACCGAGTTGGCCAAATGGTGGAAAACTTGGGTTCCTCAAACTGACTCGGTGACCTTCTGATACTTGACATCCACTACATTACTCAGCATCGTCATGCATTCGATAGAAGTAGAGGATCAGTTCATACTAGCCACACAACACTACTTGGAACTCGGTAACCATTGGTGACTCGATAGATATAGTGTCACTTGGCAAAAACTAACTTCTCTATTTACCTTGCTTTGTTTAGTGCACACTGAGTTCTTCATTTACCTTTCTTTTCTCGGTGAACACTGAGTTCTTCATTTACCTTTCTTTGCTCGATGAACACTAAGTTCTTCATTTACCTTGCTTTTCTAGATGAACACTGAGCTCTTCATTTACCTTGCTTTTCTCGATGAACACTGAGTTCTTCATTTACCTTGCTTTTCTTGGTGAACACTGCTGAACTTACAAGGTAACCACTTAATGCTTGGTATATGTGATAAGCTAGATAAGCATTCAGAATTGAATAAGTGTTTGCACTAATGACAAATATTTCATGATTCCAACACTCAGTTCATAGATCTATACTTGTTCATGTCAATAGTAGGTGTCTCATCCTTTTTAGATAAGCTATGTCTAGTTATCATAGGTGTTCCAACTGGTTTACATGTTTCCAAATAAAACCTTTTCAATGGATATTTCAAATAATTAGTCTGAGAAATCAATATTCCTTCTTTATCCTACACAATCTATAATCTAAGGAAATATTTCATTTCCCCTAGCATGCCCATTTCAAATTCCTTCTTTACTTCTTCTACAAACTTGTCACTTTCATTATCATCTCCTCTAAATATAATATTGTCAACAAATATTACCAAAATCAAAAATCCATTATCTATTTCTTTCAAGTATAGGTTACTATTTGTCATACCTTTGCTTGTCCAACCTTGCATTCTAGGTTCTAGATGCATTTTTCAAGGCACACAATGCTTTCTTTTATCTGCATACCATGTCCTTATCATCTATTAAAAGAAAACCTTTAGGCTATTCTATGTATACTTCTTCTTCAAGTTCTCTATTCAAAAATGTTGACTTGACATCCATTTGATACACCTTCAATTTATTATGTGCTACATAGGCTAAGAATAACCTTACTACTTCAATTCTTTCCACAAGAGCATATGTTTCTTCATAATCTATTTCTTCTTGATGTGAGTAACCTTTACATACCAATCTTTCTTTACTCCTTACAAATTTATCCTTTTCATTCATCTTGTTCCTGAATACCTATTTTGTTCCTATCACATTTTTTTCTACTAGTCTATGGACCAATTCCTATATCTCATTCTTTACTATATAATCCAATTCTTCTTTCATAGCTTGCTTCCAAAACTCATCTTTTCATGCCTCGTCTACATTCTTTGGTTTTGCTTGAGATATCAAATATAGTTCGTCATTGATTTAAATTCTTTTCATTACACCTTTATCTTTGTCATTGATGATCTTCTTTGATGGATGATTCTTTGTCATAGTCTTACCAGAAGTAGGAGTTGTTATCTCAACTCTTAGATCTATTTTAAGTTCTTATCTTTGTTCCTACCTTTTCTCACCCGCATTCTAAAAATCATTGTTAGTCTCAAAGAATACTTCATTATTCCTTGGTTTAGTAACAACATTCTCATCATCAAAATTGTAATCAACTATTCTTTCTTGTATCCTAAATTTCTCATACTCTCACACTTGCACTTTCAGTAATAGTCTTAGTTCTAAGATTATAACATATATAAGCTCTTCTTTTCAATGAATAACCAAGAAATATGCCTTCATAACCTCTAGCATCAAATTTACCAATATCATCATCTCTTTTGATATAACATTTAATGCTAAAAATTCTAAAATACTTAACTGTAGGTGAGTGACCAAACCATAGTTCATAAGGAGTTTTGTTTGTGTTTTTCTTGACCTACACTTTTTTCATAGTATAAATTATTGTATTCATAACTTGTCTCTAGAAGATATTGGATACATCATTTTTTGCTAACATATTTCTTCTTTCTTCTCTCTGCAATGCCATTTTGTTTAGAGGTTCTAGGAGCCAAAAGTTGTCTTTTGATTCCATTAGCTTCACAAAAGATGTTAAACTCATTTGAAGTAAACTCTCCTCCTCTATTTGATATTAAACATTTCATCTTTATACCTAATTCTTTCTCTACTCTATTCTTTAATACCTTAAACTTGTCAAATGGCTTGGATTTCTCTTTAAGAAATGCAACCCACATCATTCTAGAAAAGTCATCAACAATAATCATAATGTATCTTTCATCATTGAATACTTTAGTCTATGTAGGACCACTAATATCTGTGCGAACAATCTCCAATTTTTCTGTAGTAGTAAGCTTCTTGCTAGAAAATGGAGCTCTATTATGCTTTGCCAATACACACTCTTTGCAAGTTGTGTTAGTAGGCTTTACAATCTTAGGAAAATCTTTGACTGAAAACATATTACTAGTTTTCACAATGTTATCAAAAATTATATGAAAAAATATTTTATGCCATAACCAAATTTCATCTACCTTTGTAACCAAACATGCCATTTTAGTGGTATTCAATTGAAATAAATTACCTCTAAATCTTGCTTCTATTCCAATTAACTTCCCATCTTTATCTCTGATCATGTAGTCTTCTTGTGAACTGTAATTGATAACCTTTATCCAGTAGTCATCCAAAACTCAAAAGATTGTGTTTTAAACCATCAACAAAATATACATTCTCATTGTTATTCCTACCATCAAGAGTTATAGATCCAATACCTTTAACATGGTTGGTTACATTATTTGCAACTCTAACAATGCCTCCATCATAACTTTTGAAATCAATGAACTTGTTCACATCACCAATCATATGATGTGAACAACCACTATCAATGATTAAATCAAATTTCTTTTCAAGTCATGATACCAAAGAAATTTTCTCTAGAATTTCTTCTTTAATAGCAATAAATCCTATTTCATAATCAATGGAAGTTATTACTTTTTCATCAGATTCATCTTCTTCATTGACATATAGACAATCTCTATCTCTTCTAGGTTTGAGATTTACTCTATACTTTTTCTCTATTTTAGGACACTTAGATGTATGATGACCAAACTCATTACAAGTCCAAAATTTAAAGCTTTTCCTAGCATCTTTGTAACTTCTTACAAGAAGGGCTACTCCTTCTATCTTTCTATCCTCATCAAATTTACTACTACTAAAAAAATCTCCTCTAGAACTTGTGCTCCTTGAGTGATTAGGTCAGATGTTTTGGACACTAAAATTTGTCTTTATTCTAGATAGTTCTCCAAAGTCTCAAAGCTCATTCTCAACTGATTCAAGTCTCAAAAATAATTTCTCCTTGGTGAAATATTTGGTACAAGGGATCAACAAGTGTATCATTTGGAATACTTGCTTAAATGGTGGTGTTAAGCTCTTCAATATCAGCCATATCACTTCATCGTCTTCCTTCTTTCATCCTTGAGATATGATACCTACAATAATTTATGATATTTTTCCTACATATGTTCTTATAGATTCATCTTGCATTATTTTAGCATCTTGAAATGCACAAATACAACTTTGTAGTGTCATTTTCTTGGAATGTTTATCATCTTCAAAGATATTTTCCAAAGCTATCCAAATCTTATAATAAGTTTTAAGTTTTTTTACCTAATTGTACTCTATTTTAGGAAGTGTAGATAATAGTGCTTCTCTAGCTCTCATGTTGCACATGAAAAGTTCTCTCTAATCCTTAGTACATGTTTTGAGGTCATCTTCATCAATTATTATCTTTGCTAATTTTGTCAAGATCCAATATCCTAGACCCAAAAAATAGTAGTTGTGTCTTCATCTTTTCCTTCTAGTTGTCATAATTTCTTCCATCAAACTTCAGACTAATTTTTTTGAATATGCTAACCATAGATCTCCCAATGTTGTTAAACTTTTTTCTTCAAGGATCTGATGCTCTGATACCAATTGTTAGGAATAATAGTCCACCAAGATAATTGAGATGGGGGGGGGGGGGGGGGGGGGTGAGGGGGGTGGTTGGGTTGAATTAGTTATCTAATTAAAATATTTGTCAATCTTACTTAACCTTAACCATTCAATCAAAGTAAACAATAACCATAACAAGATGCACATACACAATTACGTTGGACTTTTAACTAGGGAAACCCTTGATCAAAGGGAAAATCTTGGTTAGGAGACATTGAATCCCTATTAGGAGGTTCCAAACTTTTTAACAATTGTGCCAACTATATTAAGAGTTGTAGGAAGTAGAAGGACCCATTGTCCAAACAGTTTCTAGGGAAAGACCACTAAACTTCATTGTCCAACTGATCTCTCAACTATTCCTTATAGAATAATTGTTTGTACTATGATTTATTCTCTTTCCTCTATCCTATCAACTTTACCAATTACTATCTGACCTTGTAGACTAGGTAATAGAGCTTGGCCATGAAGTTTTCTCCAACTTTGCTCTACAATTCTTATCCTCGCATATCAACTTTTTTCTTCTATTTTTTGCTCTTTGTGTTTTCTTGTCGATCTCATATAACAAAGGAAAATAACCTTCCTTTATACCAAGTCCATAAAAAAATTCTCTTGAGTTTGCTAACATACCTTCTCAATTAATTATTATAGGACCTCATGAAGAACAAATTACTCTTACTGATAACAATAATTTGTTTCCTTGTAACTTGAATAAGTTTTTGCATGCATAATATTATGATCAGTGAGCTTAGCCATGCCATCTCCAACATTTCTTCTATACACCTGTAACCTTTCTTCTTAAAAATAACAACTCTACTAAGAGATATAACAAGTTTACCAAAACATGCTTCTATAAAATCTATCTCAAAATAATATTCACTAAAACTTACATAACTTCTTCCAAACTTAATATCTTTTTCTCCAGAGGTTAGCTACATATACTAGACACTTAGTAGTATCTCCCATTAACCTCTCCAGTGAAAATACTCAATGATCTATCTATACCAATTTGATCTTTATTGTTTTTCTTCTGTTAGATACCACAAAAAATTGCTACATTGACATTAATGACGAACATAGTCATGAATGTAACATATCATCATGATAATGATCTAATTATGTTTCTAAAATTATCCCCCATTAGTATATCATTAGAATTCTTTATTACAATACTAATTCATAAGGTCACAAGTCTAAGAAAAAATATGTGAAAGGTTTTTGGAACAAACCTTAAAACTAAAATTGATGGCAAGAACATGAGAGTTGATCTGATTTAGGATATTTGAATCAAAATACTAAGCAATATTGTAGGTTATAAGTTAAACCATAGTTCTAGAGTTAAATCATTGCCAACAAGATTTTTTCTAGTAACATATGTTATGGAATTTGAAAGAAAGAAAGAAAATATGTGTGAGAATGTCATTGCACAGATATTGGACAATATTGTAGAGCTGAAGAAGTTAAAAAATGCAGTCTTTAGATTTGAATCTCTATTAATACACCTATTTTTCTTTTTGACCAAGAAATTCCATTGTATTAAAAATTGGGACAATAATGAATGTTCAATAAATATGGTTACATGGTGTTACAAGGAAAGATTAGAAAATTTTAGAGATAATCACATTGATAGAATGATGAAGAGCTTCCAATCTAAGATGAAGTTGAGATATAGAATCCCTCCTTCTATGGTAGAAAATATAAGGATGAGATATGTGTCATGGTAGAAATTGATACTATATATGAAAAATTGGTGGGGCCTCAGATACTTATACACACTTCAACATAGTCCTTACCCGCAAGATCATCCTAGAATGAACATTCAATTGTCCATCTGAGAGGTCTGACAGAATGACCTATTTCCTTCTAACTAGAGGGATTTTTCCTATTGTCTCTTAGACTAAGAATTAGGCAACTAGGCCCTTTAATACAAAGGATCTTATTCAATAATATGAAAGTTCATTTAAGCTAGATGATGTGTAGTTTAATCTAATAATAAGTGAAAGAAACTTAAACTAGATGGATGCATTTTTAATCTAATATGACATTAATGCTAAGAAATTCAAAAAACTATAACAAGATTGAGTAATTGAGTATGAAATTTGACAATATTTTGATGCAGTTCAAATTCCAACCTCCTAAATGAGGAATTAGAAGCCTCCTAAATAGAATTCCTAAAATCAATTAACAGTTGAGATCAACTCAAATTGATGGTTAGGATTGAAGTAGAGATCCACTAAGGATGGAAAATTCCTAGTGTAGATGAGGTTAACTAACTTAGATCCTAAGTGTAATGAAAAGTTAACTGGAATTCACCCAAGTTTGAGGAAAATTGGATTAAGCAAATTTCAATTCAAGAGGTAGATCACTTGGAATTCCCATTCCTAAACTTGAGAGATGAAATTGGAAGGTTATTTAATTTCATAAAAATGAGATATGACCTCATAAATGCATATTTCAGCTAATTGAATAATTACATTCAACAATTAAAATGAGAGCATTATTAAATTAAATAAATTTAATTCGATAGTACATTAGCCTTAGGAGATAATTTAATTTAATTAAAGTATAAACACTTCAAATTCAATCAAATCTTAATCAATAGGTTTAATGTAGCTAATCCAAGTCAATACTTTAGAAATTAAATAAATAGCATGATTAGTGCAGATGGGGGTTTTTTGCATTTGACAATTAAGTCAAATAGCAAAAATTAGAATGAGAATTGCCTAATAAAATATGACTTTAGGGTTGATTAGAATAGACCAGAATTGGTTGAGATGGCAATGAGCCGATTTTGGGTTATTACGTTTGCCCCTCTGATCAAAATAAACTAGAATTGGTTGAGATGGCAATGAGCCAATTTTGGGGTATTACATTTGAATGAATGTGCGAGCAATGCATTCAATTCCAAGAAAATAAAAAAGAATGACGCACAGAATGAGATTGGTTCTAAAATTGATTAACAAAGACCAATTGATAAGCTTTTAAAGATTATCTCTAGAATGGAGTTCAACCTTAAGGGATCTAGATAGAACACCTAGATACCTAGATTGATAAGCTTTTAAAGATTATCTCTAGAATGGAGCTTAACCTTAAGGGATCCAGATAGAACACCTAGATACCTAGATTGATAAGCTTTTAAGATTATCTCTAGAATAGAGCTTAACCTTAAGGGATCTAGATAGAGAATCTAGATACCTAAATTGATAAGCTCTTAAAGATTATCTCTAGAATGGAGCTTAATCTTGAGGGATCCAAATAGAAAACCTAGATGCCTAGGATGAATAAGATTTTAAAGATTATCTCTAGAATAGAGCTTAATATTAAGGGATCTAGGTAGAACACTTAGTTACCTAGATTGACAAGCTTTTAAAGATTATCTCTAGAATGAAGCTTAACCTTAAGGGATCTCGACAGAACACCTAGATGCCTAAGTTGATAAGAGATAACAAGATTCAATTAGGAGCTGTAGAATCATCACTAGAATAAGGCTTGATTCTTAGGAGTCAGGGTTTAGACTATCCCAATACCTGTTTATCAAACTTTGATAAAGACTGTTATAAGATGCGATCAGCTGACAAAAAGATAGGATAGATGACAAAGATGCCAAATAAAGGGGAACAAGATGCCCTAAGTGATGAGATGCCCCTAGTGATGAGGGCATCAGATGGGGACAAGATTCCCTAAGTGATGAAGGTTCAGATTGAGTTGAAATTTAGACTCAATGATGTAATCATCCTACCCCCTTAGGAGTGAAATTGAAAGATGACATACCAAAAATATGATATAGAGTAGTGTAGCAAGAGATACAGAAGAAATCATAGACTGCAAAGAATATAGAAGAGGTCAAAATGATCATAATAAAGTTTGGAGTCAATTTGGAGTATTTCAAGATCTAGAAGACCAAGTTTGACCAAATGTTGACCAAATTTGACCATAGTTGACTTTTTCTAGATTTGTGATGCAATGTGAAGTAATTTTGAGTTGAACAGGTTCCAAGATTCCCAAAGTATCAGAAAAAATTGGACTACACAAGCACTTGATTTCGTCGGTCCCAAAAATTTAAAATGTGATTTTGAGCTACTTACATGTGTCAAAATTCAAATTCGATCCCGAAAATGGATTCAAGGAAATCAAATTAGCCAGGGGGTGATTTTTGCACAAATCAGAGCACTTTGAAAGACTAGGTCAAAACCTATATAAGGGCCCAAAGGGTCATTTTCAAATCATTTGTATTTTTGTCTTTAGTGAATAGGAGAGCTTTGAGGTGAAAATGGTGGTCCTCATTTCTTCTCATTGTTTTGAGCACTCCCAACAACATAGCTGGCCAGCAAATTATGGACCTCTAGTGAGTAATTGATAAACTTGCCTTGCATTTAATTTCACATGTATTTTGATGCATTTTAGCATGTTTTTATGGTGTTTTAAGTATTTCTCTATCAGTCCTAGCATGAGGATCTCATTCTTTGCACATTTTTTATCTTTCTTCGAGTAAGGATCCACCATCCTAGTGTTTCTTCATGTGCCTTGGTGAGGTTTTTTGCCTAGAAGATACCCACCTCTCACGTGAGATGTACATAATATTGGGCACATTTTTCTCAGTCCTTTATTGCTTCTCAAGTGAAGATATGTTTCCTCATGCAAAGATGGGAAATCTTGTGTGAGGAAATACATGCTAGCATGAAAAATTGGTGTCCTTTGTAATGTTTAAGTTCAAATTGTTATTGTTTCATCTTAGTTTTTGAGTGAGAATTGATTGTTTTCCTATTTCCATTGGTTGTGCTTGCAAATTAACTTTGACGACATAAGATTTAGGTCCCACTACTCACCATATGGAGCTCTATTTCAGACTCATGATGATACCAACATGGCTCATATAGACAAATAGGCTATCTCATTTATGCCAAATCCCAATAGTGCTACTGAATCATGGCTCATTGACTGCATTGGTGGAGCATTTCCAATTGAAAACAAACACCTTCCACCTGCTCCGACGACAGATGACTGTGACTCCCTAGGATATATACAGGATCTTGCACATACCCTTCCATGGGTTGAGGGTAGTGAATGACATGGTATCGACAGTAGGCACAGAGGCATTGCAAGGCATCTTTCATCAAGATTTGATCATGGGTTAGGCCACACATGGGATAAGCTTGTCCACACTTATGGCCTCACACATAGATTAGCTTTAGTTTTGGTGATCTTTATCAATTGTTTCTTGGTGCTAGAAAGATGGCAGTATGGATTGGGGTGTAGTTGGGGTTAGATACTCTAGAGGATGTTAGATGCTCTAGAGAGATTTGGGTGGGGTCAGTGCATGCTTGCGCACATCATCCACGAGATGCATAAGATCATTTACCACAAGCAGATGAGTATGGCCACTAGAGTATATGTACTACAAATCTAGGCATGGGAGCACTTGCCAATCATGAGGCCCATTTTTTAGGATGAGTGGCAGCCCACAGAGCCATATATCTACAAATACAAGGGCTAGCTTACCTAAACAGCTCTAGGGAAGACTAAGTAGTGGAGGGCACATTTCGATGACCTAGTATTTATCATATGGCAGCCCTAGAGAGAGGCTAAGGATTTGAATGACACACCTTAGACATAGAGTCATATGTTTGTGTCATGGAAACTGATATGCCTCTCCACATAGATCATAGAGAGGTTCCCTCTTACCCATATGTGGCATCCATATGGGTGGCCATAGGATGTATCATAGGAGTATTGCTCGTATGCATAGTTGGCTAGAGATTTGAGTCATGGATAGTTGTTGAGGTTTGATCTAGGGAGATCCATGATCAATGTGCATAGCTTGGTTGTGACACAGTGAGATTACCTGCTAGTGGTGGTAGATGCAAGGATGATACCAGCATACTAGGCATATTTTTCCAGCCATTCTTTCCCATGCTTCACCAATCTAGTGGGGATGGAAGCACTAAGGTAGCTAGTGTATGCACCACAGCCAGAGGCACCGTAGTAGATACCCCAATAGGTCAGATATAGAGTGTATAGGTGCAGATCCCCCCTTAATAGATGGGGTTAGATCTAGGTGCAGGTGGTAGTGGGATAGATCAGGGTCACCAATAGAGATTATGTACTGAGGAGTAGCAGGTAGCTAAGCAATAGGCCAAGTAATTGGATGAGGAGATGCAGGACCAGCCTACTGCCAAACCTAATGATGTGTTGAGGAGAGTAAGAGAGAAAATATGGTAGGCCTCTCTATAGCTAGGAGAGCGACATATACCAGTAGCAGTCAAAGATACATGGAAAGTTAAGTGGGATCATGGGATCCTTAGGCTGCAATAGTAGTTAGAGATAGCTCTAGGGAGAGTTGAGTAGCTATAAGATGAGGTCTAATTATAGGAAGCATGAGTGGCCTATTATTTTGCACCTATTCCATAGTTGTGCTAGATGAGGCTCAGAAAATGCCCTAATTCTCACAATATTCTTGTGAGTTAGGAGGTGCGTGACCACCTACTAGGCTAGATATGCCTATGCCTCCTCTAGGTGGTGACAGTACAGGGGAGAGTTAGACTGATTTTCCTTGAGTTTTTTGATTTGGCTACGTATTGATTGGTGTGCTAGCACCATTTTGTATCATTTTTTATTAATAGCACTTGAGTAACATTCATTTTTTGTACTAATGTATTCTTTTGATACTGGTATATATATAGGAGATTTTGAGTTGAGTATCATTGTCATTGTCATTTTCATTTAACCTGATGTACATGAGATATTTTGTGCAATGATTATGATATTTAGATGTGATATATGAATGAAAATTTGATTTCATGTATGAATGTAGTGTAGATTAGATAAATTATGAAAGTATGTATAAAATGCAAATGTTATTGAACTGACATCTCATGTAATGTTCCATGTATTTGCTAAGAGTGTTAGGTATTTTATTGAAGAGTGAGAGGATGAACCAAAGAATTAAATGCTTGTGCAACCATGAAGAAACCTAATACTTTGAAGAGACTAGCAATCCCTCATCAAAAAATATAAGTGAATTAACCATTGAACCATGCATTTAGGCAATGTAACCTTATGCTAGATGCAACCCTAGGTCTAGTTACCAAGCTTCTTCAATTTTCATCATTTAGCATGTAGAAAATTGACATTACAATCATAGGAATATAAATAGGACATCTATTCTAGGCATGTCAAGATTAAATGTAAGCATTTGAGGCACAAAAAACTAGGATGACTAGAACATTTATCCCTTTTAATGTAGCAAGTTAACATAAGCATCAAAGCATAACTACTAGGTTGACCAGAATGTTGTTTGCATGTAGACACACTAGACACATAAGAGAGCCTTCTTATGCTAAGTAATTAGTAAGTATTCTATCTACAATTACCCTTGCATTCATCACTTCAGATAGAAGTATGCTAGATATACTCGCAATGACTCATACATTCACTTAGCAAGATGAGTATTAGTATTTGCTAGAGTATGAAGAGTTTAGTCTGACATGAAAGGAGAAGAACCAACCTTATTGATGTATCCATATAAAAGGAGTTGAGTTGCACATGACCATCCAATACAAGATGGAGGCTTTGATAGTGGAAACCCCTCTCATGTGGATGCTTTTGTTTATTGGAACTAAACCACAAATAAAAAGAAAAGAAAATATCATGCCCCCAGTCACTACTTCTCTAGTCAAAAATGACATCACTAAGTTGCTCAAGGAGACATGATGAAGAAAAAGAACAATAACCAAAGAAAAAGCTCAGAATATCCAAACAATTATATCAATTTTTGTTTTTTGTTTTTGTGTTTTTGATGTCAAGTGCCAGTGTCTAGAACATGAAAGAAATATCTTTAGTAGGGTGACAATAGTAGACAGATGTAGTTAGAACAATTGTTGACTAAAATCAAAGAGGAATCTTCATGAAGAAGAACCTTAGTTGGAACTGAGTGACAGTAGATAGATACAGTCAGGATGACTGGTGACTAACACAAGAGAGATTGTCCATAAAGGGGAATCTCAAATTTGACATGAATGATAGTAGGCAAACACAATGATAATGCCTGGTGACTATCATGAGAGAAACTCCATGATAGGAATCTCAAAAGTGACACAAATGATAGTAGATAGATGTAGTGAGGACCATTGGTAACTATTGTGAGAGAGACTCCATGAGAGGAATCTTGAAAAGCAACACAAACAATAGTAGGAAAACATAGTGAGAATCAATGGTGACTATCGCGAGAGAGACTCCATGAGATGAATCTTGAAAAGTGATACAAACAATAGTAGGCAAACACAGTGAGAACCATTGGTGATTTTTGTGAGAGACACTCCATGAGAGAAATCTTGAAAAGTGACATTAACAATAGTAGGCAGATGCAATGAGGGCCACTGGTGATTATCACAAAAGAGATCCCATGACACTATAGGGTGGTGCCCTCAAGTTCTAAAAAGATTCAATCCATGGATACATGAGTGAAAATAACAAACTAAAGTGGGGAAGCAACTATACAAGAAGCTAGAAGATGCATTGTGAGATATGGCAATTGAACAAGAGGCACCTGTTTACCAAGTTTTCACCTGCTTGGTAGAGATTCTTTTTTTTTTGCTACCATGATGTTTCTTTCTAGGTTTTCACCAATGGCACTTTTTCTTGTTTTTCCATTTTTAAATATTTTTCTCCTTTTTCTCCTTTTTTGTATTTTTGACTTTTTAATTTTTTTTGGTATTACCAGGGCACCTATTTCTAAGCTTTCACCAAGGTAATATTTTTTTAGGACTTTTTGTAATGTTTAGATTTTTTTAAGGACATTTAAGTATATATAGAGAGCTTTTGAGATTAGATCACCTATAGAACTGCTTCAGGTGGAGAGTCTTAATGGGCTCCTTGAATACCTCTCCCTTAGTTGCAGAAAGTTGGTAAGCACCAAATTCAAATGCTACAATGACTATGTAAGGAACAAGCTATTTTGGTTCAAATTTTCCTTTTTAGACTTGTTGTTGCTGATTCTTAGGGTTTTCTCTTAGGACCAGATCACTTAGTTGGAAGTTATGTGGATTAACTTTCTTATTGTAACTTTTGGACATACATTGTTGATAAGCTTGAAGAGGATCACATGCCACTTACTAACATTCATCTAACAACACTATCTTTTGAAGTTGAGATATTTTGTAGTCATCATTAGTGATGAGGCCCTTCATGGAGATTCACAAAGTAGGAATCTCAACTTCAATTGGAAGCACATTATCTACTTCATAAACCAAAGTAAAGGGCATTGTACCTATAGGAGTTCTAATACTTGTTCTATATACCCATAAAGCTGGATTAATCTGGAGATGCTAGTCCCTCCTAGATTTTCTAATTGTGTAATGCAAGATCTTGAGTATTGCCTTTTTGGATGCCTCTGCTTCACCATTACCCTAGGGCTAATAGATAAAAGACTAGTGTTGCATTATTCTGAACTTTTTTCATAACTCCTTGAGGTTTTTATTTTCAAACTATCCTCCATGGTTAGTAATACTAGAGGATGGTACATCATACTTGCATATGATGTAGTTTGTGATAAACAGAGCTATAGTTTTTCCATTTTTTATTGTGAGAGGTACCACCTCTACCCACTTCATGAAGTAGTTTGTAGCCATAATAATGAACTTATGTTCATTAGAAGAAGTTGAGTGAATCTCACCCACAAGATCAAAGGCCCATTGCTAAAATGACCATAATGTGGTAGATGGAATCAACTCCCTAGCTAGAGCATGAATTAGATTCCCATGGAGCTAGCACTATTTGTAGGACTTGGCATACTTAATTTCCTCTTACTCCATATTTGACCAATAGTAACCCGCTCTAATAATTTTACGAGCTAGTGTAAACTATTTGAGTGAGACCCACAAATTACCTCATGAACATCAATTAATGCACATTTGGACACTTTAGATTCTAGACACCTAAGGAGTGTACTATCAAGACCTGTCCTAAACAAGTCATCAACAATAATGACATACTATGAAGCATTATAGATAAGGTGAATTTTTTTTTTTTTAGTTTAGACTATCTGGAATATTTTGGTCATGCAAATAGGAATAGATGTGGTGGTAGCGAGATGAGTCTTGTCTTACAATAGAAAAAATCACCCTAGATTCAAGGGTATCATAGGCAAGGTAGACTAACATTTCCACTAGGAACTCATGTCAAATATCATTCCCTAGCATTTGTAGCAAAGAAGTGAGAGTGGCCATGTCATCAATCGCTTTGTTGTCTACTCAAGGAATTTACTAAAAAGTGATATGAGAAAAGTATTTCTTCATATCATCAACCATGTGTTTGTAAGGGATTAATTTCTCATTCTTTGTTTGATACACATCATTAACCTAGTTGATTATGAGCTGAGAGTCCCCAAAGATATTCAACTAATCCACTCTCCATTCAGCCACAATCTTCATGCCATTAATGAGAGCCTCATATTCTACAATGTTGTTTGTACAAGGAAACAAAATCATATATTCCTTGGGGAGAAAATAAATTTGTGGTGTAATAAAGAGTAACCTAGTACTAGATCCTTATTGTGTGAAGGAACTATCAAAGAACATCACCCATGTTTGGTGTGTGAGTGTCAGAATTGATTCGTTAGGAAAATCAATCTTCATCGAGAGAAGACTCTACATAGGTGCATCTGCTAGCTGATCTACAATTTCTTGTCCCTAGATAGCTTTTCATTCAACATATTGAATGTCAAACTCACTAAGTATCATGACCCACTTAGATAATCTCCCTATTAAAGTTTCCTTACTAAGTACATTAGTGGATCAAATTTAGCCACCATTCATGTAGTGTGAGCAAGCATGTAGTGCCTCAACTTTTGGGAAGAAAATATAACTGCCAAGTAATCTTTCTTGATGATACTATAATTCATCCCATAAGAGATCAATGCATGACTTAGATAGTAAATACCACTTTCCTTGTTATCACTATCTTCTTGAGCGAGTAGGATACCCAAAGAAGTTTATGTGGTAGAAATGTACAAAATCAGTGGCTTCCCATAAATAGGAGGCATCAAGATTGGTGGATTAACAAGATATTGTTTTATTTGTGTCAAGCTTTTCTCACAATCCTAACTCTAGTTGTATTTCACACCTTTATGTAGAGTCTTAGTGAAAGCTTGTGATCTATTTACCAGCTGTGAGATGAATCTATGAATAGATTGAAGTCTTCATTGTAAGCCTCTCAACTAATTGATATTATAGGGTGGAGGCATATCCATAATTGCTTGAAATTTCTCTAGATCCACCTTGATTCCTTTTGCAAATACAATGTATCCCAGTAGTTTTCCTGATGTGATGTCAAATGAACATTTATTGGGATTAAGCCTTAGGCTAAATTTTTCCATGGGATGTAAAATAGGTTCCAAATCTTGAAGGTGAGTATTTTGTTTTGTGCTCTTGACCAAGGTATCATCCACATAGTCTTCCATGGTCTTATGCATCATGTCATGAAAAATTGTAGTGACTGCTCTCTAATATGTAGCACCAACATTTTTCAAGCTAAATGGCATCACATTCCAATAGAAAGTTTCCAAAGCACATGTAAAAGTAGTCTTTTCCTAATCTTCTAGTCCAATTTTGATCTAATTATAACTAGAAAATCCATTCATGAGTGAGTAGATCTCATATCCTATTGTCATGTCCACTATCATATCAATGTTAGGTAGGGAAAATCATCCTTAGGACATGCTAAATTGAGATCACAAAAGTCAATACAAACTCTGATAGATTTTTCATGCTTGGATACTGGAACAATGTCTAGTATCCATTCAACATAATCTATAGTGCAGATGAAACCAGCTTTCAAAATTTTCTCTAATTTAGCTTTGATGAGCAATGCAACATGAGGATGCATTTTCTAAAGTTTTTGTTTAACTAGTTTAATGCCTAGTGCAATAGGCAAGTGATTGATAATAAGAGTAGGATCTAATCCTGATATGTTTGAATATGTCCATGTAAAGTTTATCTTCTTCTCTTAGAAGAAGGAAATGAATTCCTCTTTTTCTTCTAGAGAAAGTGACTATGCTAGATGTATCAGGTGAGGATGTTCTTATGTGCCTAAGTTGATCGACTATGATGGCTCTATCAACACTGATGATCTTCCCTAAAAATGACTAGGAAGTGCATCAAATATATCATCCACGAGCACCCCAGAGAGGATTTCACCCTTGGATATGTCTTTTATTTTTACTTTTTTAGGTTCCAACATTGCCACAATGTGGTTTTCACCATCAAACCTTCTATTTTTCTTCTTTTTGATTTTATGACTAAGATATTTGATGTCAGCTTCAATCATGTTGACACTTTGTTTTCTGGTGGAAGACATTATTGGTTCGACAATGTTTAAGTACTAAGCAAGAGCATAATCATTCTAGAATGTAGGGACTTCACTAGATGTATTGGAATTCTAGTCTATGAGCTTAGGATATGTGAGTGAAAGAGTAGTGGTGGGTTCAATTTCTTTTGCAATATAATCATTAAATGCTTGGGCTAGCAATTTGAGACCTAGAGTGGCGTCGTCCACAAGTGTGTTTGAATGTCGTTGAGTACTAATGTCATAAACCAAAGACTCAAGCACACTAGTTAGATAATACCTATTCAACCTAACCCTAGATGTTTCACCTACTTTGAGTTTGTTTTCATAGACATGAACTTGATCGATGTCTTTATCTATAGTTACTTTTGAAAGGGAGTCAAATTCATATTCCTTAAAATTAGTGCTACATGGTGACAGACTATAGAATTCCCCAATAGTGATAGGGAAATACTCTCCTTCATCATTTGAATTTTTGCATAAGTACTCAATGTGTAATGCCTAACTAGACTCCCCCTATTCTAAATGGGCAATTAGTATTGTCCTTAGAAGAATCACTACTACCATGTATAGTGCTGACACATGGCATAAAGTCATTGGGTTCAACAAAGAATTTAGTAAGATCATGAGAAATAGGATAAGGATAAGGATCCTCATCATTAGTATTATCTTCTTGAACATTAGGCTCAGCTTGTGACTCATTTTTGAATGAGCTCTCAAATTTTGGTATGAATTTTTTAATCCCTAAATGGAAGGGAACCTTTTTAAAACCTAGACCAGATGTATCTCTATTTCTTTGAGCTATTGCTTTAATAGGATCAATAATACCATTGTTTTTACATCCAATAAGACTTTTTCCCTTATAGAAAAATAATTTTATGAGTCTAAGACCAGGGCCATATTTCTTAGGAGTGAGCTCACGAGCCTGCTCTTTGAGGTCAACCAGAGTCTCCTCTTTGTAAAGCCACGCAGTGATGGATTTGTTTTCACTTTCATCCTCTAAGGGGACTATAGCCTTGATGAAAATACCATTATACTTGGTTTGAGGTGTCAACACAAATAGCCTCTTCACTTTAGATGGTCTCCCATAATGATGGGGAGACTCAAGAAGGGATGTTAATGACAACACTAGTTCTATGTGGTATTCACCCATGCTAGTTTCTTTCAACTTAAGTGACTGCTCAATTTTCTTCAACTTGTTATCATGATAATCACTAGATTCCCTATTAGTGGGTACAAAATTCTTAGAAACTTTTAGCATATTGTAGGTATATCTAGTACTTGCAGGGAAAGTGACTTCAGAGCCATGAAATGGGAATTTTACATATTGATGCTATGTGGATGGCACAGTGTGCATCTCATGTATCCATGGCCTTCCTAGTAAAATATTGTAAGCCAAGGGGATGTCAAGGACTTGACAAGTGAAATCCCTTTCCATAGGACCAATGTGGACAGGCAACACCACAAGACCTAAAGATTTTCACTCGACTTCTTCATACACTTTGATAGTGATCTTGTGATAAGGATTGATAGACTCCTTAGAATAGTCTAATTTTATAAGAAAAGTACTAGAGACAATGTTCAACCCAGCTCCATTATTGATAAGTACCCAATGGACATGTGTATGATGTATCAAGACCTCAATGTGTAGAGGTTGATTGTGTGGGTGGCTCAATGAATTATAAACCTCCTTAAAGAAGGAAAAATAGTAAGGTGAGCTTAGATGACCTACCATAGAATGAAATCACTCAAGATCAAGATCTTGAGGAACATTTTCCTCAGTGAGGGCTTTTTCAATAATTTTCCTATGGGAAGGCGAGATGTTAAGTGGCTCAAAGATTGTGATTTGAGCATTAGTTCATTTTAATTGATCAAGGACACTATAGCTAGTGGTTGATAAATTTTTTGCAAGTTTTACACCTCTGCTAGATGGACTAGCAAATGTTTTATCTTTGTGCTATTCAAGATCAGGAGTAGAAGGCATAGGGCCTTTGAGTACAAACTTGATATGAGAATGTGTAACAATGTTTGCATAGTATTGCAAAGATTTATTGTCAGCTATCTAGGAAGTAGGGCCCCTCAAGACAAATGGTGTCTTGGGTTTATTATTATCTTTCTCGCCCTTGATGATAATAATGTCACAATACTCAAATCCACAGGATCAACCATGTTGATCACATTGTTGTCATTAGAATATGAATAGTTGACTTTCTTATTAGGTTTTGGTTTTGATCTCTCTCCTTTTTTGTAAGATAAGAAGGGCTCCTTGAAAGCCTTGTGATCTGATTTCTTGTTATGTCTGTCCACCACAATGTCACCATCATCAATCATGTCCTAGAATTTGTGATGCAAGTTTATGTAGTTGCTAGTTTTGTGTCCCTTATTTTGGTGGTATTCATAGAATGTAGTTTTGTTCCACCATGGTAGGTGTGGTTGTGGGTCATAAGGGCGAGAGTTATCCAATGGTGAAATGAGCTTTTTTTGTTGCAAGGTCTTGTAAACCATGTCCAAAGGTTCACCAAGAGGTGTATACTCTCATTTAGGGCATGTAGCCCATGAGTTTTTTGGTTTATTTCTTGATGTCTTATTGTTAGTGTAGGACTAGAAAATGGGTTAAATGCATAACATACTATGAGAAAATCACAAAACTAAATCAACATACGTTAGCACCCACTAGTCTACCATGAAAGCCAAACTAATAAAGAAAGAAATAGAAACCCCCTCTTTCATTTGTAGCTCCCATGTCCTTCTTTCTTCTCCAAATGATTGTAGCTCCAAAGTTGCCTATTGTGCACACAAAATTGAAGCAAAAGTCTATGATGTGGATGATGCCATGAGAATACTTGAAGTTATGATTTGAATGTGAGAGATGGAGTGATAAATCTAAAAGAAATTAGGACCTAAAGCCTTCCAAGACTTCAAGAAGACCCAAAATGAGAGAAAGAGTATCCATTTTATAATCAACACTCAAAGTGAGGGCATTGGATTTGTCACCCATAGATATGCGATGTGGCAAGAGATTCTATGACACATGAAAGTCAAACTTGGTTAAATGTGGAAGAGAATCTATGACGCGTAATAAGACACCTCAACCCACTTAAAGCCAAGAATCTATGATGAATAAGCCAAATAGGGACATGTGTAAGAGATAAGAATATTTGATTATGAAAAATCTTAGCCAAGTGTTGAAGGAGAATCCACAAGGTGTCATATCCAAGTGTCATGATGATGCAATATTTTATGGAATATCCGAATTAAAAATCTTTTTATTCTACAAAATAAGAATTGGTAGAAAATGGAATTAATGATGGAAAATGGATCTTAGGAAATAGAAAATTTCCATGGTTTGTAGATGACGAACCAATTAATTAATAAAATTATTTAATTGAGGATGATAATTAGGAAGAATAATTAGAAAGAATAATAGGATTAAATTATGGGTTATTTAATCATATAGAGAAAGTTAGTAAATGATTGGCCAAATTGATTAAATGAATGTGACTATACCCTTTGATAAAAAAGTAACAATGATGGATATGGAATAAGATGATGAAAAGGTAGACCAAAGCCATGGTCAAATTGATTGATAGATCAAAATTGATAACATGCCAAGGACACATGACATGAATTGGTTGATATGTAACATTTAACCGACATCGTAAATGCTACAAAATTGAAATTGATTGATAATGTTTGATCATAATAACATCGATGGACATTGTCAATATTATTAAAATGGTTGATGATGCCATGATCTGACATTGAAAGCCTCAACAATGTCAAAGATTGGATGACATGAATGATAGTTTGAACTAGTACTAAGAGCCATGAAAGTACTAAGTCAAATTGATAAGATTGATAGGTTTCCAAGGCACTAAAAGACACAACAATACCTAGGATAAGATAAATGATGATTGATTTGAGATGTTTGATATGTTTCGGGTTGATTAGGACTGATTTTGAGTGATTTTTATTTGATTTGGGGTGATTCCAAGTTGATTTGATATGATTCCAAGTTGATACAAAATTGATGTGAAAGAGGATACAAATGATGAAATATGGTCAATCTGGCCAAAAGATCAGAGTTAGTAAAATGAGAAAATGGGACAAATTAGTATGAAGAAGTGATGAAGTCATATATGTGAACCATTTTTGAGTGTCTATAGTTAGGAGGAGGTTTCTCAATATTCTTGGCTTTGTAGAGACTATCTGTGAGATTAAAGGCTATCTTAGTAGGTTTAGGAGTGATGTTGTCAACCCCATCATGTACAATTTCTCAATTCTTATTGACATACTTGGGTTTGTCATTATTAGAGGTGAATCCTTGTTTTGTGTCCTTCTAAAGGGTAAGTTCATCCTTCTTGACCATGAATTCCTCTATGTAGATAGCTTGTATGACCATGTCCTTGAAGGTACATGGACCTTGAAGTTGGACTCTATACCCAAAATTGAGCAAGAGATTATTAGTGAAGATGTCAAGCTTTTTCATTTCAAAATGTTGGATGAATATTTAGATAAATTTGTCTCCATCTTTGAAGGAATATGAGGAAAGGTTCCTCAACTCTCTACTTAAGATTACACAAATCTTCAATGTTAACAAGGTGTTGAATGTTTCGAGAATACTACTAGACAAATAAGTTGGAAATTTCATCAAACATTTTGATACCAAGAGGCAAGTTTTAAAACCACTCCATAACCTAACTACCTAGACTTCTTGGGAATAGATGCATGACATATGTTTAATTATTCATAAACTCCATAGACAAGGCACCAAATTCCTAGAAATAATCTTGGGATTGATAGTTCCAAAGTATTTATCATAATTAGGAAACTCAACTCCTTGTGGAAAAGGAGGCATGTCTATACTCTTATCAAATGGGAATGGACAAAGAGCATCTAAGGTATATATTTTCGTAGGTTTGTCTTTACCATGCATCATCTGAGCTAGTTGGTCTTGCATGATTTTTAGTTGTTTTTGGAGTTTGGAAGTTTTAGTTATCTTTTTAGTTGTGATGATAGTTTCCAAATTGAAATGATGGGGTAGCTTAGCTCCCTCTTGGGAAAGTTTGAGAAAGTATATTTCTTTCTCTTTATTGAGTAGGATTTCCATGACCTTTTGAAAGTATTTTGTCTTTACAACACTTTGCTATTATTTAGGAAGTATTTCCACCTCTTCCTCCTTGTCATTAGTGTTATGGTAATTTTCTTTTTTCATTCCTAGGTTGGTCTTGGTTTCTACTATGTTCACCATGTTTAGGTTCTTGATAGGCCATTGTAGGAATGTGAATGGTTTCAGTATGTTTCGATTGGAAAGGTCTTTTAATTAATAATTTGCCTATGTTGTTTGGAGATGTGGGACCTTTTCTAGTTTCAGGATCCTCTTGATACAAAGGGTTCTTATTTTATTGTATTTTTATAAAGGAATGTTCTCTAGATGTGAGGTGATCTAACAAGTGAAGGAGATTGCGAAGAGTCCCCACTAAATGAACTAGACATAGACCATGTAAAAATTGTAAATTGACCTCTATCATGATTATGAATCCTAACTCTACCTTGTCTAAGTTTGAGGGGATAAAACACATTTCCACTTCTTGTTGCCATAGTCATAGACAAAGACAAGAATAAAAAACCTAGACAATGACCACACTAGAATGTAGTCTCAAAAAGGCAAGATAAGAGTGTACTATACTAAGATATGAGTAGTCTGAGTAAGAGTAGAACAACCAAAGATTATGACTATCATGAAATGAAGCACAACCAGCACTAAAGGACAAGAACAAGGTATCTAAGAGACAAGACTAGTTGAAATGTGGATCACATGTCATCAGCTAAGCAGGATTACATTGTTTTAGACTATTTATAGATAGAAAAGAGGTAAACTATTGTAGGAAACAAACTAGACTAAGAGTGTAGGTAGCTCAAATAGAAAATTTTGACGATTTGGGTGCAAGATGTTGTGTGAAGATTCTCAAAGATCCATGCAAGAAATTGTAGAGAAGCCAAGAAAATATTTAAAACAACAATTTTGGACCAGAGTTCTTATGTGAATACCTGTATAGGGCCACATGAGGAAGTGTCAGAATGACAAGTAAATAGGATTCTTACATAAAAAGGAAAATTTTGGCAAGATCTCGTGCAATTTATTGTAGTATTGTGTGAAGACTTGGGAAGATTCACATGAGGAAGTGCAAAATAAAAAGGTTCTCATGTGGAATTTTGAAAAACTGGGTACAAAAACAAAGAGGAGGCTAACAACAGAAACTAGATTTTGAAGAAACTTTGAAGGTTTCAAACTATTCTAGATAGATTTTTGGTTGATTTGGCAGATTTCAAATAGATAGCAAGGTTTCTTTTCAAGTTGTTAAACAACATTTTCTTTTAAACAAGACCAATGGGTTTTTAGAAAGACATGGGAATCAAGTAGTAGTCGAATAAAATCCAACCAAGGACAAAGCAACTCAAAGGGATGAGGGACTCTTGATTTTTAGTTTGTTTACATAGCTTTGGACATGTTTAAGACTTGATAACAAACATTCTTTATTCCTAGAACCAAAAATGGTAGAGAAGGCAAAAGCTTTGTCCCACAACTTATGCGCATATATGCATCTCACATAGTCATGTCACCCCCTAGGGGGCACCCATGTTTTTGGTGTATTCAAATGGTTAAATAACATATACACTAAATGAACACCCTTGTGGTACGGGTCAAGCATGTATACCACCTTCTAATGCCTAGTAGCATGCCTATGGTGAGTTCTACAAGAGAGATTCTTCCCCCTCCTTGTACAAATATTATGGCCCCTTTCAAAGGTGAACCAAGTAGAAACTAAATAAAGGTTTTTACTTGGCTTCCATTTGTATTAATGCTCAATGGCTCCATAAGTGGAGTTGAGACTAGTAGCCCACACCAACATCCAAAAGTGTACACACTTGACTAGCAAGACTAGGGCCAGTGCTGGCCAGTGCAATAGACATAGCCTCTTCTTTATATGCGATATTAGGAATGAAGAAAAGGAAATTAATATGGCTTTGGAGTCTTTCACTCTACAAAGCTTCTTTATTATAGTGAGTTGGAATCTTTTCTGAAAGGAGTGTGCTCACTTGGGTTGTTTCTAGAGGTTGGATCACTCTACCAGGCCCTCTAAGGGTTGACTTAGACTAGTGGTTTGAATCTAAGGGTTTGAGTTTTTGATTTCACTCAAGGGGAAAGAGCATACTCCTCTAGCTTATTACCTCACCCAAAAACACAAAACAAATTAATCACTAACTTATTTTAATCAATCTAGACTTATCCTTTCTCAAGATTCTGATTCCCTAAAAGGAAATCATCATCCCTTCATAAAAGAGGATTTGCACTAGAGAACCACTAAGTTGCTTGTCTCCTTTGTATGTCATCTTTTAGAGGCTTCTAGGTTTATAATTTACCCTTGGTCATGACCTCCAAGTGGTCTTAAAATATTCTACCTTGAATTATGTACCACCATCTCATCAATCTTGTCTTCCATCTGGTTCAAATATTCCAAGAAAAAAATTGTCAGCTTAGATTCATTGATATAATAATCTTTTAAATAATGCAGCCACTCAACATTATCTAGCTTTTGATGCTTGACACGTATTGCATTATTCAAAATCCTCTGTGAAATTACATAGCATGAACTAAAGTTTACTGTGTTCAACACCAACTAAAATTTACTTGGCATCCACTATTTTTCTTAGCATATACTAGAATAAACTTTTAATTGGCTCCAACTAATTTTCTACTCCACTTGCATTGACTTTTCTCGACACCTACTATCCATTCGATCAAGCTTGGTAAAAAAACTTTGTGTAACTTAATCTTCTAAACTTTCTTAGTATAACTACCCTTCATAACCTTAATTAGATTATCAATACATCATGTTATCTATTATCTTAATTGATTCTTCTACTCCTTTACATAATCATAACTCAACCTTTCTTCTTGGTGCTATTGTTACATTTTTTGAGAAAATCTTCTTCATCAAACAAATAAGTGATAGCACTTGAATCATATAAGTAATTGTCTTACCAGCAAATAACAGGTTTGACATTAGTGACAAAACAATGATTGAAGCATATTGATCATACTTGTATGAATATGCTTGCAACAATCTCCCTCTTTGATAGTCTTCTTTAGTCTAATCTCAAAAATATACTCTTTGTGCATTGTACCTATCCTTAAAATCATCAAATTCAATTTTCTCATGAAGAAAGATGTTCAGGTTTAGTATAAAAACTTCTCTGGTTTCATTTGCTATAAATATAAATAAATGATCCCTAGAATGGTTCTTGATGACTTGCAACATAGGGTCATATCACTTGGCCTACATTATCAGTAGATCAACATCTATAAAACATGTGGCACAACAAGCTTCCCAACATCAAATTCTTAGACATTACTGAGTGGTGTATCATGGTTCCTCCACAAAAACCATCTTTTAAATAACTCTAGGGTAACCATTAATGTACTAACTTCTTTCAACCAGTTGCCTTTACCATAGAAGCCATCCTCAATATTCAATCTAAGGTCTTCTAAAACCAACTCCCTCCCCTTTGTAATTTAATTTCTTGAAGTAGGAAATTTCTCTAGGAAGCCATCATGAAGATTCCCATGTTGATAATCTATTTTCATTGAAAATCCCTTCAAGGAGGCATCTAAATACTACTTTAGAAGTTTAAAATAAGGAATCATTCTACAAAAATGTTTAAATCCTTACTCACAATCTTCACATGACTCTAATCACAAAAAAATACACCTTAATCATACCAATTTGTAATCTAGAAGTACTCAAAAACTCAAATTTTGTCTTCTTTGTGATACAATGTGCAGAATGAGAAATAGTCTATTCATTTTACTCTAAATTCATTTACATGAGGAATGTCTTAATTCACCATTAATGATTGCAATAGTCAAATTCTACATGCAACACAAAAGATTTAAAAATTGACTATTGATTTAAAAAAATTGATAGTTATAATTCAAAACTAATATTGACTTATATTTCCACTGCTAGGACACATGGGATCTTTGCATATTAGTACAAACCATAAAACCTTTACATCTTAAATTGGTGATAATGCTACAATCATTGATCATCACTTTGATCAAAGATTGCAGCTATTTTTATGTTTCCTTCAGCTTATGCATGATGGGTCCACTCATTCCATGTGTCAAACTATCACTATATTTCTTTGGTTAATATTTTTTGTATCTATAGGGACCCACTAGACATATGTCAAAATCTCACTCTATCACATTATATAAATAATACACAACTTGATACTACGATTATGCAACCATCATTGATCTTCCATCAAATCAATGGCTAAGAAATGTTCCATTTTTTACCATCTCATTAGGACCAATAAGAATATGTGGCATCTCCTTGCATCCTTGCATTTCTTAAAACTTGGGTGTTTTTTTGTGGTGAGAAAATTAAACCCATGGATCTTCATCTTGATTGACGATCAAAAGGTCACAAGAAAATATGCTTGGCCTGTGTTGTGAAAAAACTACTGCATGACAACTACCTTATGTTGACATGACATCCTTTGAGGTTTTTATGGGCCAACCACATCCACATTTTAACAAGACACTATGTCTCTATATATAGAACATGCATAAGTTTTTTCAATGAAAAAGTGACAAACAATGATTTGTTTTAGCATTTGGGGGATGAGATTGATTGTGAGGATTACTAAATTTCTCTAGCCCCACTAGATACATGTTTGAAGCATTTTTTTGCATAAAATAAAGGAAAAATACCTTCACATAATGATGAAGTGAGAACCATAAATATAGGATGGATCTAAACATTGCAAAAAAGCTTGTTGCTTGGGTTGACCAAAGGTATTTAATAAATACGTAGACCAATCAAGACATAACCATGGGTAAAGTAAAACCAAGGAATTAAAAGGAATTAACCCCACCCTCTAAAAATTAGAACCTAGCAAAGGAATAACCTTAATGAAGGAATTAAAATAATATTAGGATTTCCAAAACTTTTACATCATGCCTAGGGTTTATTTTAATCTTCCCACCCTAGAAAATTTTTAAAAAGACCATTTTGAAATTCTAATTTCAAAAAAAATGCTGAAACAAAAGGACTCATAGAGGAGCTAATAGTAGCTCTATCTAGGGATGATGAATAGTCTCTATTCATTTGAGATCTCAAAAACTCTAGGTGAAGTAGACCACATACTTGACAATAGTACAAAGACTGATGTGGATACAATAGGAAAGAACCACTACTAAAAAAAAAAGAAACAATATTTACAACACCTAACTACTACTCAAGGAAAACGGAAGAACTTTCAGGAGAAGTACCTTTTCAAGAACTATCCATGAATTGGTAGTTCAAAAATATCCCCACTAAACTCTTTTAGGACATATGAATCCTCTATCCACTTGGAGTTTATTAAATAAGGGTCAAGCAATAAAGTTTCAAACTTTTCATGCTTCCCCTTTTCCTCTAGCTTTGTATTTCACATTAACACCAAGTTTCTAGACTTCAATTTTCTCTCAACTACCCTTTTATCCAAAAGATTTTCATTTCCAACTAGAAATTAGTATTTTTGGCATAGGCTTGTCTTCTATGCTCATTTAACCCCAAAAGCTCATTTATACTTTCTGACATATCAATGATGAAATACTCATCATACCTAAGGAAAAAAATCTATAAGCCAAACAAGTTACTCTTAGGTATTCTAGTTTGATTCCTATATACTAGATCAAAAGGTAACATTTCTCTAGCTTTCTTGATTGTTATTCTTTTAGTCAAGAATTCTAGGGATAACCTAGAGTCTCATTCATTTTTATTTTCATCTAGAGTCATTTTTATGATTTTCAACAAGCTTTGATTTGTCGATTCAACTAGCCCATTTCATTGTGGATGATAAGGGGATGAGGTCAATCTAATGATGCCATATTTATCACAGAATTGTATGACCTCATATGATCTAAAGCACATGGGATTACAAGTTACAAATTTTTTTGGGCATCTAGATCTATTGATTATATCATTCAATGGGAAATTGTTTAAGACCTTACTAGTTTCTTTCTAGTGGGGATGGCTTCTACCCATTTTGTGAAATTGTTATTTGCTACAAGGATTCATGAATAGCCAGTGCTAGATTTATTTTCTATCTCCCCTATAAAATTTATTCCCCGCTACATAAAAGGTTTTTGAAATTCTACTTGTTTTAATGGGGTATTCCCAAAAAATTTCAACTTGTCAACAATTCTTTGACAAGGGTCACATTTTCTTACTAAGAAATGATCATCCTTAAATAAAGTAGGCCACCAAAAACTAGTTCTCATCACCTTATGTGTTATTTTCTTGATCATGTAATGACCTCCATAGACTCTTGAATGCATCTTAACAAGTGTCTTAACTAACTCTTCATGATTATTGCATTTCACTAATAATCCTCCAATTTTTTTCAACTAAAGTTTTCCTCTAATAATGATATATCTAATTACCTACAACTTTATAGATCTTTTTTTTTAATTAGTAAAACTAGTTGGAGCTTCCATGCATTTTAGATAACAAATGACATTAGTTAAGCACTCACAACAATACATATCACAAGTATTGGGTCAGTCATCTTCATTAACAAGTTTCATTTGATTGGCATCCAATTTAGATTTAGCCATCAACTTTGCTAACCCTTGGCCCCTTACTAATTATTTAATTTTGACATCCATGTTAAACTCTTGAATCTAGTTTATCCATCTACATCTTCTACCAAATACTTCTTGCTCGAAAAAAATTCTTTTACAATAGCACTAGAAGTTTTTTAATTATAATAGTGTAATTTGGTAAAAGTGCAAAGCTATCTCGCACTTTTATATAGGAAAATGTTACCATAGCCCAAATTAGTAATTTTCTATATAATATAAAAGTGGCATTTTTATTTTTTAATTTTTCTCTCTTTTAAACTGATAAAATGTGTAAAACTTTATGAAATTATGCCTATTATCTCAAAAAAAGTATAACATGAATCGATATATTTAAAGAATAAAATTGAAGATTTTTTTTCTATTGTTAAAATATGTAGAAAATTAAGAGGTCTAGTGTCATTCACAAAATTTAAATGTAATGAACTAAAATTTCATATTTTTTATATATCAAATAGATGGAATACACATCTAGTACATGAATAAAAATTTTACATATATTTTCTTCATTATAATGAATTTTATTTGGAAAATTTTAATATTTATGATTTTTGGGAAATAAAAACTGATACCCTAGTTTGGAACATCGAGTATTTTGTCTGAATACAAAAAGGAAATTTTGAAACCTTTAATGATAATTAAATCACATATTTTCAAAATGTAATGAATTGGAAAATGATTTTTGTATGTACTCTTTTTATGACATGTGACTTTACTATTGGTATCAAGTTGACTTAGCTTTGACCAATTAGGTTGTTTTACTAGAGGCTCTACAATTTTATTTTTGGGATATCATGATGATGTTTTGATCTCAATCTTTTATACTTAACCATGGTAATATGTCAAGTATACTCTATGAGGAGTTTTGATCTATTGATTATTATTGCTTTCTAGTGTTCTTATGTGAAACTAAGGTGAATGGTGTGATCTATCTGCTTTAACCTATGAGTCTTTGATAAGTTATTTTTGGATACTTTCTAGTTTCTTGTATAGGACTAAGGTGAAAACTCTAATTCTTTGATTTTTACTTTTATGAGCCTAGGGTAGGTAATTTGTATGTTAAGTTGGGAAGTGGCTTGCAATGGAGGCTGAGGCCCTAAAGAGGCTAATGTGTAACCCATTGTAGGTAGTTAATAAGTAAAAATACTACACTAAATAAGAGTAAAATGAACCTAATAAGAGTCTCTTTCTTTTTTTACCCATGCCTTGAGTGCTAGTACAAACTAGGATTGGAGTAGAGAGGACACTTGGTTGTGACCATGCATCATTATTATGCTTTGTTAGTACAAAATGATACTAGTGCTGCATAGAGTCACTAGGGGGCTGAAAGATTAAAAGACTAGCTAAGTAGCCCTAGAGTTGGTTCGTGTGATGACACTTGCCCACTAGTAGTATAGATTCCCTAAGTGTCTTTGTCTGCCTCTGGGTTTAGATGTCAATTTATCTTGGAACCTTTGACTTAGACTACTTTTAGGGTTTTCCTTGACATAGATATCACATTTGACATTTTGGATTGATATCTTGTTTTGGATTTGAGACTATCTCCTCAACATGATTGGAGTGAACCTTTTTGGGCTCTATGAGGTTGGGTGGTAGTACTTTTTCTTATAGCATTGAGATTTGGCCATCAGATGTCACTGCTGGATGGTTTTGTGTAGATGTTCCATTCTATCTATTCCTATATTCCTATGATGGATAGTTATACCTTTTGTATTATATTTTATTTTCATGAATCTTATGAATGGTTTTTGTAATCTATTTCATGATGTTTATTATTTCAACATTTCATACCTTGTGACTTGTACAATCAATGATTGTGCATTCTATTTTTTACCAACTGGCATTCGAGATGATTATATATTATTTAAATAGATTCATACTTGTATATTATTATTTGATGTGGATTTATTATATATTATATTTAGTGTTAATTAAAATTAAATGTGATTCAATAATGTAGGACCCTTAAGAGCTGTAACCTATTTATGTGTTGTTGATGTATGAGTTTATTTTAATTGCTTCTACTATTTTACAATTGTTGTTATATGTTAATGACAAAAAAATGTTTATCAAACTTAGTTAAAATTTAGGTTAACTTATTTTGGGTTACATGGTGGGGCATTAAAACAAACCTATCTCACAGATTTCTATAGGAAAATGTTAACATAGCTCAAATTGGTAAATTTTTATAGTATAAAAGTGGCATTTTTATTGTGGATGGAAAATTCTCAGTGTAGGTGAGGTTAACTAACTTAGATCTTGAGTGTAATGAAAATTTAACTAGAATTCACCCAAGTGTGAGAATAAGTGGATTAAGACAATTCTAATTCAAGAGGTAGATCACTTGGAATTCCTATTCCTAAACTGAAGATATGAAATTGGAAGGTAATTTAAATTAATAAAAATGAGATACGACCTCATAAATGCATATTTCATCTAATTGAATAATTACATTCAATAATTAAAATGAGATGATTATTAAATTAAATTAATTTAATTTCTTAGTACATTAGCCTTAGGAGATAATTTAATTAAATTAAATTACAAACACTTCAAATTAAATCAAATCTTAATCAATAGGTTTAATGTAGCTAATTTGAGTCAATACTTTAGGAATTAAATAAATAGCATGATTAATGCAGATTAGGGTTTTTTGGATGTGACAATTAAGTCAAGTAGTGAAAATCAGAATGAGAATTTCCTAATGAAATAGGACTTAGGGTTGATCAAAATAGACTAGAATTGGTTGAGATGGCAATGAGCCAATTTGGAGTATTATAGATACTACATGTATGGAGGAGGTTGAGCCTATGGTTAAGTTTATTAAACCTATGAGATATGAAATGAGTGAAGAACTCATTGAAGGCTATGCAAAAATCATATTGAGGTCATAGAAGGATACTAAATGTCCTATATGAGGTACTTATGAGGAAAATATGATGGAAATTCATTTTGTACTTCACAACAAAGAGATTAAATAGAATCTAGAGAAAAAAATCAAATCTATTCTTAAGGAATCCAGTATGACAAGATAGGAATTTAATGAGATCAAAGGTGTAGCTTCAAAGATGAAAGCCAACATGAAGACTCAAATATTGGTAGCTACACCTATTGTAGTTGTAGTTCCAATTGTGGATATCGGAGTAGCAAGGTCTACATCATAAATTCCTAGTGCACCTTATGCAATAGTTGTGTAGGTGCAACTAGTCAAAGTTAAGTGTGAACAACCAAGGAGGAAGTCTCAAGATGAAGAATCCATTGTACAAATAAAATCAAAAAGATTGGTGAAGGTTAAACAAGAACCTCCACTACCTTCAAAGAAAAGGGTCAAGAAGACCACCAGTGGGTTTGGAAAGAGGAGGACACTTCAAATAAGTGATTCTAAGGAATTAGAGGAAGAAGCTAAAGAAAATCTAGTTGAACAAGTAGTTGGAGAAGGAAGGACACCAATCAGAAAGAATGCATGGAAACCAAAGGTAGAAAATTTAAACATGCAAATAATAAATAATGACAATTTCATTCAGTTGAATAAATATTATAGCTTATATAATCATAGGGATAGGAGATAGCTAGAAAATTCCATAGTGAAAAATATGATCTTGAGAAATAAGAGATTTGATAGCATTCAAAACAAGATTCTAAAAGATCTATACAAAAAGTTACTAAAGATGAAGAAAAGAGCAATAGAGGAAGAAACAAAGTTGAGAGTGTTGGTGTTTGAAAATGTTACCAATTTTCAATTACCTTGATGAGAACAAAACACATCTAAGGGTAGTTGACTCCCATTTTTGACATATCCTTTCAAACACTAGGCCAAATATAAGGCTTGACCCTTCTTCACTTCAGGCTCTATAAAACCTAGGTGTGTGGACCTTAGATTCAATCAATATGGTACCAATGCAAAAAAAAAACATATTCCTAAATCTATTCAAAACAGATTTAACCCTTATTTCTCCTGATAACTCATGTAATGAGACAAATCTACAGTAGCTAAATGAAAATCTACAACATTCATAAGTTGAGTGAGGGCATTCTATTGTAGCTCTTCAACATGAAAGAGGAAAAGCATATGATTAATAATGTTGATATCAAAAAGACCCAAGTATAAGAAACAAAACCTAATGATCCTATCTCTGATCAGTGCCTTGTCTATTGGGAAATTAAATGAATTACAACCATACATCTTTTGGAAATCTCAGATATATTTCTACATCAAGATCCCTGATCTATCTTTCACCTTATGAATAGACATCTTCATCAAAATGAATCCCATACTTAGACTATCCTATCATGAAATCTAAAAACCCTATGATAAAAATCAAGCAAATACATGTTTCTTTTTTCCATCAGCAAGATACTTCAATCACATACACTTCTAAAAAAATGCAACCTAGTTTATGCTCTTTGTTCACAAACTATAAGAAATTGTAGATCCACAAACAGGAGACATGATTCAAACCAAATTTAAATCCCTTTGTTGTTCTTTATTTATTTTTCTTGAAACCAAATACATGAAAGATGTACAGAAATGACTCAGAAATCACCTAACAAGTAAGAACTATCTGCATAAAAACTTAAATGTTGTTCATGCAAGAAGTGCTGAAGAATGGTGTCTTAGTAGCAAGTCATTTTCTTCTCAAAAATGGAACCAACTGGTTTCTTAGTGACAAAAAACTAGAACCCTTACAATGAAAGAGAGAAAGAATGATGTAGGAGAGAAAGAATTCTCAGATCTACTCTATATCTAACATGTGTCCACTTGAAATTCCCTCTCTTTGCCATGAAAATAATCTCTCTAATCTCTCTCCCCTTTGATCTGATTTGGTTTTCATCAGTCTTCTATATCTGACTTGAAAATCTCCTTTTCAATGATGAAAGCCATTCTATTTGCCAAAATTTTGAATACCTCATGGGATGCTTGGTAAAATTTAGGTTTAAAACTAAGTATAAGTGATCAAAATTGACCCTACCTACATTTTTACCATCTTTTACCCACATTTTACTCATTACCATGCTAGAAATCAATTTTGAACTTCAAAACTCGAATACAGTTGCAAGTTAAGAATTTGACAGAAAACTTCCTATAACTTGAACAAACTATATTCTATGCAAAAAATAACCTTAGAATTGGAAAGTTCATTCTCTCTCAAGTCTGGTGATATATAACATTTCTATGTTAGCCTACCAAAAATCTCGTAAAAGTTAGTTTGAAAATGTCCCCCTCTAGTAGAACACTCAAGTCTATAACTCTTTTCAAATTTGAAATTTGAAATTTTTTAATTAACCTAAAGTTCAAACTTTAGATTAAATGTCCTTTGAAATTAAAATATGAACGTGCAAACCTTTTGTCAAAAAATAATTATTTTCATTATTTTCACAGTTTCCCCTCTCCTCTGAATTCAGGTCAAATAGGTTTCACCACCCTTTTTCCATGTGGCCGTTCATGATTGGCCCATCTATCTCACTTCCATGTCACCATTTATCTAGGCCTGCTAACATGTGTCAGCCACCTGCAAGCCCATATTTTTTAACTAGTGAACATTTATATCTTGCAAGCATGTGCCAGCCCTTTGATCTCAACACGTGGCATCATCTCATTACATCTAGATTAAACTGTTGTTGATTGTCATGTCATTGCCAACTGGGCCCATGCTACCACATGTCACAATCCCATAATTCCACATTAATTATTGGTCGAGCATGTTGATCTTGTGGGCTTGCACCCACCGCTCACCTCACCACATGGCACGATCTCGTGCAATCTCCATTTTGTATGCCACATCATCTTGTTTGTTAGTTCATTCAAAATATGTTCTCTAACATCCTCCAGCTATCTTTATGTTTGATGCATACACACAGGGCATGCCTTTTAACTCATGGCTCATGGCTTCTAAAAGCCATGAGTCATTTGGACACAATATTATAGGTGTACAATAATATTTAAACCATTTAAAATCATGCATATGGAGAATGTGGGATAAATTTTTTTACTCATTTTATGCTCTACTCTGCTTGCCTACATAGTTTCCTTCATGTTAACATGGGCTCTATTTTTATTAGCCGGCTTCTTTCTAGCGTTCAATATAATACTTTTTGCCAAATCCAAATTTTCATCTATATCAACGTACTCTGCTTCCAGCTATTTTTTTTTGCATGCATGCTTCTTTCAATATGCATGGTTATTGATCAAGATTAAAATTTCATGAATCTACTTTTCTTTGACTGTTTTTTTATTCACATTGTTTATGTTTAAGTTTGCTAGGAGACATAATTGGAGGTTTTTCTTTCCTTGGTGTTCTATCCTCAAGCTATGAGGTCTCTATTTTTTTGTGGGCTTTTTGCCTTAATACAATGGCTTCCTTTTTCCATTGACCTCCATGGATTCCATTTCATCATGCTTATTTCTCTATCTTCATTTCCTAGCATGGAATTCTTTTTGGATCAAGCTGATGAAATTCCTTTTTACATATTCATTGATTTGCTGGTTTGAATGGTGGCTTCTCTATACTAGTGTGAATGGGGTGTTTGTCTTTAGTGGATTCTTTCCTTGAATGCACCCTTTTACCTACTCATGCAAAGACTTGCAGTCATGCCTCTTCATTCAAAGAATGTGGATCTCCTATCTATTATGGATCCCCATTCCTTGCCCAAAATGTAGCCCTTGTTCTTTGCTGGTGCCTTGTGATAATGTGGAGCTCCTTATTTGCCTTGCGCTAATTCAAATTGACCTTGCAATATGGGCTTATGTAGTGGCTACTTACTCACAAATTTTAAACCCATGATATATGGCTATTCTTATTGTGGGAATAGAGACTCACTCCAATTTAAGTCTAAGGAATTGTGCTGATTTTTACTACTCATGTTTTCTTTGACACATTTGCTCCTTCCCTTTTAACTAGTAGTTCTTTCTTTGTTTGGTGCTTTTTTTTAATGTGTATTCTTCAACGTTTGCATTGGCATTGGTTTTTTAAAATACATGGATCTCTATGGATTTATTCTAATGTAACCTCCAAGTTTAACATATCTTGCATCCCCACATATAGGTTGCAAGAGATAACTATGTTCTTGGGAAGCACAACAACTAGATATTGGTTCTTCTATGTTGACTCCAAGTTCAAAAATCTCACTCCACTCTGAAGGTAGCAAATCTTCCCAAGGTTTACCAATCTCACATGGCTTGACATTAGAGTCAAACTAAATAGCCAACTACTCAAGCTCCATAGACTTTTGTATATAATCCAATGTCCCACTAGTAATGAAAGCTTCTTTTCCATCTTCACCAATAGTCACTGAAGCAAGTTTCTCCAATGTAATTCCTATTGCAAATGGATGACTAGGGTTGCTTCAGTGTCCTCATATTTGACATGGATATTTGTAATAGCAAGCTTGATATTCCCTATAACTATGTTAATTAGAGATCCTAGCCAAGATGTATTCACTTCATCTTTCTTCTCAAGTTTGGATTCCAAAAGCTTCATTTCCATTTCCTTTATCCTAGACCATTTAGCTTCTTGCAAAAAATCATCATTACATCCCTCAACACATATTGCAGGCTCTACTAAAAGAAAAATACAATCAAAGTAGACTAAAACTAGTTCTTGACCTAATCTTCTCCATGGGATCTTCAATCTTATAGAGCCTAGAAATCCTAATTTTAATCTAACAGGCAACTTGAAGGCATTTATTGCCTCTAGCATCAACTCCATGTTTGTCAATTCAACATCACTGGCAGTCACAACTTTGATGAATTTAGTTGGGCCCCAAAGTGGGTCTAGCTAATTTTATTTTTTGTTTTCAATCAACTAAAAATTGTGACTGGTCCATTCATCACCTGATACTGATTGAAATCAAACTCAACCAATGAATCAACATTTGAAACTCATTTTATCCTTTTTGCAAGTTGTCATTTTTGCGTTAGGAGGTCTGTTGACTAGCCTTAAAAACTAACCCCAACCTCTAACCAGGTTCTAAAAATTGGTACACTGAATCTCTATTATGCATACTTCCATCCATGTTGAATCTCCTCTCATGAAGAATTCAAGGTCAAAAGATATTCGCTATCAAAGTTGACCTCTTAGAACTACCTGCAAGAGAACATGTCACAAAACAACAAATTGGGTTCGAATTTGGCTTTGAAAACTAGGTAAACTAACACTTGGGGCATTGGTTCTCTATCATGATGATAGTATAAGTCTATGGTTTGGGCTCATGAAAAATAAGTGGGCACATTAGGCGATCGGTCAAAGTGGGCTACTTGAAATTGCAAACTAGAAACAATGACATAAAAGTGATTTTTACAAATGGAATTGACCTGAAAAAGTGTGCAGACGAATTCATCATGACTTGCAAACTAACAAACTTGGAGTATTTTTGGAGGACAACACAGTGGTACAATACATTTTTTCTCACCTATCATGGATTAGGAATTATGACATCACAAATAGGGGTTCCAAAAAATCTGCAAATGTTGACACTCGTAAAAGGATAGAAAGTTCATTTGGAATTGCGTTAAAAAACATATCAAAAGGATTCGTCATAAGCTGAAACTTGAAACATAATAAGTCTTTGACATCTATAATGTAGCACAAAGGTAATTTTAGCATTTTGGTCAATTGGGCCAAAATTATAACATGTCAAATAGGGCTTCCCAGAATTATGAACTATGTGCAAATGCATGAAACAGTAAACAACCAACTTTGAAGGATTCAAAACCTAGTCAAACAAGTTTAAAATGACTCAAAATATAAAACATAGGCTCTTTGGTATAGAAACTAGATACTCCCAAAGTGGCAAGTCATGAAATATTTTTGGATGTGAGATATTTAGTTGCAAACACAGCCTCTTGCCACGATTTGACACTCAGGTGAAAATGTAAATTTGACACTTGCTCAAAACAAGACTTTATGAAATGACTCAAAATGTCAATTTATCATCATGGAACAAGTGGATAGGCTAAATGGAAGGTGTTAGAAACATTAAACATCTCCTGGGGCTCAACCGTATAGCCAGGTACAAACTCATCAAAAAGCATTTATGGGGCTCGATTTTCTCAATGGTACTCAAAATCGAGAAGGTAATTTTGAGTCCCAATAGAGAGAAAACATGATTAGTAAATTATGTGAAGTTAGCACAAAGGAAGAAATGGATAGAATGTTGAAAGGTATTGAACCTTTGCTAAGGAACAAATGAAGAGAAATTCTTTTAATGGGAGGCATTATGAAGAGATTAAGAAGGAAACAAAAGAAGGCATAGTAAAATATATGATTTCTATGCCTAAAGTCACCAAGGAGAGTGTACATCTAAAATAACCATGTGTAGTATATGGGGAGGCAAGTACTCCTATAGAAAATGAAGAAGAAGTTGAAGAGGTACAAAAAGTATATTGACCTTCTCATATAATTATTTATACTAAATCCATGCAAGTGGATAGTACACACATTAATATAGATGCCAAGGAAAATCCTTTTGCATAATATGGGACCAACATTGTCGGTAACATTACTACCTACTCAAGCTTTGACAAAGAGGATGATGAAGAACCAAAGATAAATGTAGAAATGAAAAGGACAGAGGAAGAAGACATGAAGAAACAAGTAAAAAAGGAAGAAGATGAAAGAAGAAAAAAGAATTGAAAATGAGAATACAATTGAAGAGTAATGAATAAAGGAAGAAGAGAGAAAGAGAGTAGAAAATAACAAATAATAAGAAAGAAGAAAAGAAGAGGAGAAAATAAATGAAGTAGAGAAAGAAAAATAAAAATTAGAAGAAGAAAGAAAGAAAGGTGAGGAAGAAAGTAAGAATAAGAAGAGGAGAAAAGAAGAGTACAAAATTGAAAGTAGTTGTACTAATGTTAGTAGTAACTCCAATAGTAGTAGCAACAAAAAAAAAAAAAAATCTAATTATAGTGATGATCAAAAGAGCTCTTTGAGCAAGTTAATTAAAAAGAAAATATTAGTGAAGTCATTGGAAAGAACATTGACATAAGTCTTAAAGAGAATGCAGAAGAAAATCCTCACAACTATCACAAATCCAAACTTATAGATAAAGGCAAAAGAGTTGGTGAAATCCTTTGATGAAGAATTCATAACCTTATTTGAAATTTCTTCAGTACAAGCACAAATAAAGCATGATGCATCACTATTTGATACAATATGCACAAATGTCAAGAATGATATGAAAACATGTGCATTAAAGAATTGAGGAAGAGAAGAGATGAAGGAAAAAAGTTGTATGGACAATGTGAAATGTCATACAATTATCTACTAGATTTTGATAATCAGATAAAAGTCCAACTAAGTGAGCATCAAACACTCACTACAAGATTGCAGCAACCAAAGGAAAGCATTGAAGACTTTGGAGAAGAAATAGAGAAGATCCACAATGTTATGAAAAGCATTGAGTTTGACAAAGAGAAGGCATTAAGGAGATTCTCTATCCTTAGAAAATTCTTATTACCTAAAGTTGTCATTCTATAGAGGAAATTAGAGGAATTTCTTGCAGCTAAGTTATCCCATTATAAATTTTCCAATATTGACTTGAGAAAAGTAGAAGTGGCATATTATGCACTTTACACACACATCAGTATATTTGACACAATAAAAGAAAATTGGAAGATGGAATTTGACAAGCTAAAATATGACTTTCTAGATTGTATATCCAGAATGTCTAGTTGATTAGCAGAAGGCAACACAATTTTTATGGGTATAGTTTTTGACACCTTTTTAATTTATATCAAAGGGGGAGAAGTATGTAAGGAAAATTATGTATGCACTTGTTTTTTTAATTGGATAAGTATGTAAAATTGTATATGTATATGTAAGGGGAAGCTTAGGTATGCATCATTGTAAAGAAGTGATAAGCAATGGAATCATCCATGAGGACAAAAATAAAATCTTTATATTTTGAAGGCATTTCTTATGTATTTTTTTTTTTTTTGTATGACATCATTTTGGGACTTAACCAATTTTTCCCAAATGTTTCCATCAATGAAAAAGGGGGATATTGTTGGAAATATAGGTAGACAAATGTATGAGTGTTTTCATTTATGGCAACATATATTTTTGAAATTCATGATGCTATAAGAGTTAGAAAATTATCCAAGTGTTAGACAATTTGCAGCAATAGAAAGATAGACTTGGCATGTATGGATGTCAAACATAGACCTAATTCATGTGTAGTTGAGGATCCTTAGTTGATAGTATCATGATGACATATATAAGTCTCTAGACTTGTATGGATGGTACAATACAAGTTACAGTTAAAATACCAATTTAGGTATTAATAGGACATAAGAAAGCATATCAAAGAATTGAATTGCATGACTTCAAGAACTATTTTGGTTACAAAATAATTACTAATTAATGATGGGTCAACATCCTAGATGTTTATTCCAAGTCATTTTTATATTTGGTAAAGTGTGTGAAAGGATATAGGTCAACTAAGGAGAGATTTATTAGTTTGCAAGATATAAGTAAGGATCATATCTTGCATAGATAAATTGTGATGGATATTTTATGTGGAAAATTGAGAAGAAAGCTTAAATTATATGTGAGCCTTATGGGATGAAAAATATGATGTATGATTAGAGAAAGTGTAAGATATAGTGCTAAGATAGTATTGTATATATACCTATTCTTGTGCAAAACTTAATTGTATATTACATGTTAGGGTACTAGACTCTTCTTGCATACATTGTATTTGATCTACCAACTCCTAACAGAGTTGAAGCAACTCCTAATAGGGTTGAGACTTTTAATAGGGCCTAATCCTTTACTAAGGAATCAAGAAACTATATGTATTGCATAGACTCATAATAGGTGATGAGGCATATAAATATCTCAATTTTGATATAGTTTTTATAATTTGGACTTACTCTTTGTACTTTTTCTAAAATCATTTCCAAAAAAATTGTGTAAATATCTTGTGAACTTATGCTAGATACAACTAGAACTTACTAAACCTATGGGTAGTGTGTATGAAATACTTTTCTTAATATTATACATAGAATGTAGTATTTCATATAAATATATTTTAAGCTATGTTCTAATATCTAAATAAGAGTTGGAATTTTATCTTGCATATGTGTTCTAAATGTTTCTAACTTCTAGGAAATGAAGAGCGATGCAAAGGGTGTTGATTATTGCATTCAAGGAAGAGGAATGATGGAGACCGATCATGGCAAGGAAAATGTAGTTCAATTCCTATGGATAACTAGCACCTGCAGAGCTATTCTAGAAAATCCAAGAAGACCCAACTTGCTATATTTCCCACGAGTTGCTATTTTGCTACTTAATAATAAATGTACTATGTCATGGTTGATCTTCCACCTTCTTTTCTGGAAATGTTTGTTCAAGACTTTTTATGCCATGTTTTTAATAAGTATCCAATCCTCTATATAATGGATTTGGATTGTCTTACTAAAGTAATGAGAAATAGACAATGTTGGTTTATGACTAAGAAGTTACTCTTTTTGTATTCTTCATGACTTATTACAGTCAATGTAATCAAAGAAGGATTTTAAAGAAAGAGTGATTTTGGAATACTTGTATTATTTATTAGTTGAAACCAACAAAAGGGGCCCACTTGGGAGGTGGAATAGACTTAGGTAGAGTAGATTCATTCCTTGTGATTTCCTATTTTCAAAATAGATTTATTGTATTCATCCTGCAACATTGTTACTGTGAAAGTTCTTGCAACACTTGTGTAAAGTGATCATGGTAGATGTTTTTAGTTGTTAAGTCGTTTAGATTCATTTTCCAAAGCTTTCTATAGTTATCTATTGTTACTCCAAGTGTTTTTACTATTTTGTTATAGTAGTATAGATTCCTTTCATGCATTTTATTTTCCTATAGAATAGGTGTTAAGACTCTTAAAGGAACTTAGTGCACATACCATGTTGACCCATTTAAAATGTATTTCATGATTGAATCGGTAGTCTTCAAAATAAATATAGTATCCTGAGAAAGAAAATGGTGTGATTATCTTCATCTATTATGAAACCCTTAAATTTTCAACACCATTGCCAGGGATGATTCAAACTAGGAACCTTCATGACTCATTTATTTTTAGATTAGTTTGTTTGCTAAAAACCACAAAGTTGTGGGCTTGATTAATATATCACCAATTCAATTGCATGCATCAAAGAGAAACACAATGAGATGAATATGGAAGATTTATTCCATAAGATTTTGTTAATTTGAATGAAGAAATTGAAGAATCTGAGCCACCTTTTGATTATGCAAGCCTTGATTTTCCTACAAGATCTTCCTCTAGAGAAAAACCATTAGATACAAGTGCTCTTCAACATTTTACTAAAATTTTGGCCAGCTTTCCTGATAGTTATAGTCTAAATCTAGTTATTGTTAATAATCCCATAGGAAAAGTTCCTTTTTAGCAAGAACCCCATAATCAAATACCTCTAGTAATGGCACAACCTATGTTTCCATTTCCTCTCCCAAGCCTCATAACCAATGCTAATCTCAAAAATATATATAGAGCTACTCGTCTAAAGTTATATGGCCTTGCAATTGAGGATCTTTATGCTTTCTTGTTTGATTTTGACATACTCTATGATAGCTTTGACTATAACACTGATGCCCATCAGCTGAAGTTGTTTCTAGCAACACTAAAAGAATCAACATTATGATGGTTCATGGGCTTATGAGCCAATGTAGTAGGTACCTAGGATGAAATGAAAACTCTTTTTCTAGAGAAATAAAAAGAGTATTTCAAGGGGAATGATCCGAGAGGAGATGATATCTTTAGAATATCACGAAAGGAGGGTGAAAAATTGGAAGACTATGTCATGTTTCTTGTATACACTACAGAAGGACCCCCAACATTTACTAGCAGAGGATTCACAAAAACTAGTCTTCTTGAGAGGGGTGAATGATAATTGCCTAGAAGCACTAGACTTGATTGTTGGTGGTGATGTATATCAATCTTCTTGGGATGACCTCAAGAAAATCTAACTACTTAAGGTCAACTATGAAGAAAGGAAAAGGACACTAGTCTACAACCACTAAAGGGATTAGTTAGGGTATTTCAATGCTCAAGATATCTCATCTACTTTTAGATTTCAAGAAGGACAAAATAAATGATGTCACTACACATCATGACACAATGACTACAGAGAAGAAGCACATAGAGGCTAAAGTAGAAGTAGAAGAAAGATTGTGAATGCAAATTGGTCACTAGTGTAGAGAACCAACATTTTCCAATTGAGTACATCAAGATAGAAGGAAAGCATGAGCAACTATTATTTGTTTCTCAATGCTAGCCATGGGACTCATGACAAGGTATGCCTCAAGACCTTTTACAAAATTTAAATTTGTATGGTAATCAATGGCAAAATTGGCGTGTCAAAAATCTTCCACAATATAGTCAACATAATTGGAATAATGATTGGAGAAATAATCACCAATAGCCCCAATGGCTTTAGAACTCCCATCCTTCCTAGCCAAACTAGCACAATAACTAGAGCCCTAACTAGAAAAATCAATAGAATCAATGGCAAACACCCTAAGGGAATTGGTAGTCTACAAACCAATGGAGAGGACCTCAACAATGTCCTAACCAAAATCCTGGTAATCCACAACTAACACCACCAGTCCAACAACCTGCACTAATGCCATCACCTACAAGTTCTAGACCTCAAAATTAGACTCAATTACCTAAAAAACCTTAGCTAAATCCAAATAACTAGTAGCCACAATAGCCCATGTATTCTATTGATGCTTAGTAATATCCTACTTATGCTCTAAATGTTGCAGATATACATTTGCAATCTAGCATCACCCTACTAGTGCCTAAACTGCCTCTCATAACTAAAATACTAGATACTCCTATAACATTAGAACCCACAACTTCTCTACCACAAATTATTGACACAAATATAACTATCTTAGCTCATACAAAGTAAACCAACACAAATAGGGGAACAATCCTTTGACATCATTGATCAACTAAAAAACATGAATGTCCAAATTCTTTTATTCCGAACTATTAAAAATGTTCCTATCTATGGCAAAGCCATTAGACAAGCCTATCTAAAAAATCCTAGAAGAAAAAAAAAAGACCCAACCATAGTCCATGTTGTATGAAAATTAGCTGATATTATGTAAGGAAAATTGGTTATGCCTAAATATTTTGATCCAAGAAGCCTAGTAGTGAATACAGCTATAAATGGTCAGTCTACTAAAAATGCTTTGATTGATCTTGGTGTTGCTATAAACATTATGACTAAGGATACTATGAAAACACTAAACATAGAAGGATTAAGGGTTACCCCAATACTTTTGCAACTTGCAGATAGTTCTAATGTCACTCTTGATGGGATGATAGAAGACATACTAGTAACCCTAAACTCTCTAGAGTACCCTACAGATTTGATGATTCTATCCCCAAAAGTCAACTTATCTAGTTAACCTATCATTTTAGGATGACTATGGTTCACTATAGCTGATGCAAATATAAGTTATAGGTTAGAGAGTATGACTATATTAGATAGACAAGCAACAAAGAATTTTGACCTGTATCCTTCAACACAACCTCAACCAAATTTAAGCACATCCATATGGCCAAATTTAGGGGATGAAGGGGAAGATTTAAAATCTATAGCATAGCTTATGATGTTACATAGATAGTCATTTCTTAAGATGCAAGAGGAGGATTTGGTAATTTTGGGTATTCTTAAAAATACTTGTGTGGTAGAAAAGGATGTATCTGAGAGTTATGTGTTTGAACTAACTATATATGAGGAATTTAATGAGAATTGTTTTTGTCCATGGTGCCAAACATTATACATCAGCTTTTACCATGTGAATTAGATACAAGTCCAATCTCTAAAGATGGTATGGTTGATCTCACAACTACTGTTGAGTTGTCAAAAGGTCATAATCTCCATGTCAATCAAAAACTGCCTCCTAAATAGATGAAAGAGTTAACATAGCTTCTTCAAAAACATGAAAAGGATTTTTCATGGGTCTATGGGATATGAAAGGTTAAGTCCTACATTATGCACTCATAGAATATATATCAATGAAAGGTGCCTGCCACTTCGTTAGCCCCAAAGGAGGATTAATCTTGTACTCCAAGAAATAGTTAAAACTAAACTACAAAAGTTGCTTGATGTTGATTTTATATACCCTATATCTGATAGTAAATGGGTCTTAGCTCTGGTTATAGTACCTAAAAATAGAGGGAAATGATAGATTTATGTAGATTATAGAGAAATGATCAAGTTCTAGACACTTTGGATATTGAGATCTATTTGTCTTTCCTAGATGGGTATAGTGGTTATAATCAGATAAGTATAGCTCCTAAAGATTAGGATAAAACTACATTTACATGTCCATGGGGTACTTTTGCAGATTTTTTCAAAGAGTTGTAATCAACATTTTTGCTGATATATTACATGACTCCATGGAAATATACATGGATGATTTCACAATGTTCGGAGTCACTTGTGAGAAAGCCTTAATGAATCTTGAAAAGGTTCTTTTTAAGTGAAAAGAACATAATCTATCACTCAATAGTGACAAATGTTTCATGCTCATGTAGTAAGGAGTGGTTCTTTATCATTTTATATTAGCTACAGGGATACAAATGGACCCAACTAAGATAAAGGTAATTCTAACATTTCCTATATCTAAAAAACCAAATATAGAGGTAATTTTATATCATGCTAGCTATTATAGGCATTTCATTAAAGATTTTAGTAAAATAGCTACTGCTTTGTAGACATTGTTGACTAAAGAAGATAAATTCAATTGGAAACACACATGTAATAAGTCCTTCCTACAACTTTAAAAACTCCTCATCATAGCACCAGTTTTGAAGGGATCAGATTGGTCAATTCCATTTCATATCCATACTGATGCATCAGACTATGTTGTAGGTGTAGTATTAGGACAAAAGCTTGCTAATCTTGAAAATGTAATCTTCTATATTAGTAAAACCCTCCATGGTCCTGAACAGAACTACATAGTAACTAATAAAGAACTTTAGTTTTAGTTTATGAACTAAACAAAATATAGACATTATGTAAGTAGATATCCTATTTTTGTTCCTACTAGCCACTCAACTATAAGGTACTTAATGAACAAACTTGTTGTAACTAGTAGATTAGCAAGATGGCTCTTGGTGTTTCAAGAGTTTGATATTACCATTGTTGAAGCTAGGCATGTCCAACATAGTTGTTAATTATTTGTGCAGACATCACATTTCTAATGAAGATCTAACTCCAATTGAAGATACCTTTCTAGATGAACATTTGTTCCACATAGCAACTCATACACCATGGTATGCAGACATAGAAAACTATCTTGCTACAAATAAAATACCCCAACACTTCTCTCACAGAGGTAAGAGGAAGCTAGTAGAGAAAATTTTTCATTATTCATGAATAGATAACAATATCTTCTATACTAGACTAGATCAGGTCATGAGAAGATGTATTAAAGAGGATGAGATATATGACATACTACATGTCTATCACAATGAACCACATGGAGGCCATTTTGTAAGAAAAAGAATAGCACTAAAGGTACTTACAACTAGATATTATTGGCCAAAATTACATAAGGATGCAAAAAATTATACCACCCAATGTGACAAATCCTAGAGGATGGGCCAACCAACCAAGTTAGATGAGATGCCACTCAATCCACAAATTATTGTAACATCCTTTGACAAGTGGGGTATGTACTTTATAGGTCCAATTGACCCACCATAAAATATTAAATCCTACATCTTAGTATCTATAGATTATTTAACTAAGTGGGTGGAAGTTAGGGCAATGAAAAATACAAGAGATGAGAAAGTAGCTAAATTCATATATGAGGAAATATTCACATGGTATGGAGTTCCTAGAGAACTTGTCACAAATCAAGGCACCTAGTTCAAATAAAACTTAATCGCTGAAGTTATGAAAGAATATCTATCATAAGGCACTCAAAATCCACTCCTTATCACCTTGAGGAAAATGGGCAAGCAAAGGTCACCAATAGAGGAATTCAAGCCATTTTAACCAAGGTAGTGCAAATATACATGAAAGATTGGAATAGTGGGTTAACTAAACCTGTATAGGTATACCAAACTACATGGAAGAAAACAACTATATTCACTCCATTTGAACTTGTGTATTACAAACCAGCAATGTTGCCTATTGAATTTGAACATAAAATACCAAGCATTGCCTTGGAGTTGAATATTAATCTTCCTACAACACAACAAGAGAGACTTCTCCACTTGAACTCATTGGATGAAATGAGAAAGAAAATATTGGAAAGAAAAAAGATCATTCAATAGTAGAAAAAGAAGTGGCATGCCACACATATCAGTAATAAATAATCTAAGTAGAAGATTGGGCTATCTTATACGATTCTCATTTCAAAGAGAATCCAGGGAAGTTGCAAACTCCGTGGCTAGGGCCTTATGAAATTTAGTATGTATTCAAAAATGGAGTTGTCTCGCTAAAAACTATTGATCCTATAAAATTAAAATTTCTTATAAGTGGCCATGGGTTGTGCCTCTATCATAAACTATAGACCAAAGATGAGTTCCTACAGTAGTTTCAACTAAACTATTTACTAGCTGCTACAGACACAATTCTTACAATAGAGGGTACAAACCTTCCTATAGTTGTACCATGAAAAACCCTCAAAGAGAACTCATAATAAAACCTCATCTAATATGAGGTCCATTCTTTCATCCATTTTTGTTTTCCTTCATATCAATTCATCTCATTTCTTTCTCCGTCATCCACTCACACTCCATGTCAACCACAAATTCTATTTTTACTAATTTTGATAAACCATAGCATCAACACCTTTTCTACAGTCATCAAACTTTGCTACCTCATCAGTTTGCATCCATAAATATGCTCCAAAATTTTAGGTACAATATTTTTACTCTTTATTCATTTTAGTGCATAGGTTTTAGTATTTATATATAATACTACATTAAATGTATTGTTTAAGCCTTAAGCTAGTTTCTCATTTCTATGCCAAAATTTTTAAGTGTGGACACTTGTCAAAATTTAGTGGGGGAAAAGAAAGTGAATTGATTTCTAAATTTCATCTCCACATCATCTTAGTCATGTACATGTTATAGGTTGTACTTTGGCAGTGGTCTGATTTTAATTTTTAAAATCATTTTGTATTTGTTGTACCCTTTCATTACAATTTTGGGAAAGATCTCCTATGATTGACATGACTAAAAAAGGACTATGATTTATTATGATAACATTTTGAGTTATGCCTTGATGTCATTCATAATTAATTGTATCATTATTTTACATGCCAAACATAACCAAGTCTTGTTAAGAGAACATGGTATCGACATTTCTCAGAAAGATCAATTTGAAAATTTGAGAAGAGGGTATTTGCAAAAGTGTCAAAAGGGGTAAAACTTATTAGGGTGGTGAGAATAGAGAAACTTGAGGCTAGAAATTTTTAAGATGGGAAGATATTTGGAGAGACATGAGTCATTTTTTTATAGTATTTTACTTACAGACATAAAAGTAGTCCAATGATTTTATGCTTGTGGATGACCTAGCTACTTCCTATAGTTAACTAAGATCAATGAAGAAGTAGCAATGGAGTTTATGAGAACATTTCATGAAGGGGAAGCTATAGTACGGAGATTGAAAGTAATTGCTACTAAGGAGTAGATAGAAAAGGTCATAGGACTACCAACTAATGGGGAGAATTATCTGAATGAACATGATGCTAGGTCATCACAAGCATAGTTCTCTTAGGTAGGTGACCATTTACTAGGTATTTCAAGGTAAGGGTGTAAAAGTCTCTCTCTTCTAGTCCATATCTAGAATTGGAAACCCATATCATTAGGTATTTTAACTATGAAGATAAGTTTTCAAACTTGCATGCTCACCATTTTAAGTTGCTCAATTGTATCAGACATAGAATTCAAGTTAATATCCCTAATTTCCTATATAATATGTTGTGTATTAGTGCTAAAGAAACTTAGAAACAAAATGTAAATTCTATTTTTCATCATGCCCTCATCAAAATTTTAGTTGAAAGGTCTCTTAAGGATTTATCCCTTGTATCATGGGCATAATTTGTTGAATTTAAAACCTTGTAGCCTCAAACCAACCCTATTTCAGAGAATTTAGGGAATGAGGAAGAAATTGTAGAGCCTAGTCAGAATTTGATTGAAGTAGAAAAGAAACTATCATTGCCCTCTCCTAATAAACCTATTGAGCCTATTTCAAAGGGTGATATACCTATATCTTCTAGAGATAAAGGAAAGTTTAAGGTTGGTAGAGAGAGCCCTAATCTTGAAATGGAAGGTAAAAACCCTTCAATTAAAGTAATTAAGAGAAAAAGATCTATTCCTGTAGCAACCACTCCTACAATGTCTACCCTAGTTGCACCTAAACTAAAGTAGACTCACAAAATAGTAGAAGTTAAAGAGGTTTCCATGTGTCAAAGCCCTTGTATGTGAAGTCAAGTATCCCTAGTTTCCATTGAAAACCTAAATGTTTCAATTTCAAAATCTCATATAAAATTAGTAGTTGAGAATATTCTAGATGACTCTCCTATATAGTTGGAACCCCAAAATGTGGAAACAAATGAAAATGAGCCTAATAATGAAATGCCAGAGGGAAATTAGGAAATGTGTGAGTCAAACCCTACTATTGTCTTATAAAAAGCCCCTAAAAATCATCAACCTACCATGCCACTAGTTCTTGTATATTCTAATGTTTATATCATTCCTTATAAATCCTCCTAGTATATCCATTACTTCTAGAAAGTTTCTAAGGAGAAAAAAGACAAATCTATGGCTCAAGAATTCCCTTTATCAAAAATCCAATCTATATTATTTGGTTTGTACAATAATTTCATTTTTCAAAAGGCCTTGTGGAGGCAAGAAAGATAACAAATGCAGAAAGTAATATTTGATAAAGATGAGGAAATTTATTTATTGAAAGAGAAACTTGAGAAACATAAACAACAAATGAATAAAGCTTTAAAATTAGCTAACTAGGTGATGGCATGTAGACCACCACCCAGGCTGTATTCCTTTTGTTTGAAGGAGTAGTTTCTATTGGATACAATTGATTAATTGTGTGTTGTCTTTGATGTTACACAAATATCATATCATTATCATTTAGTATATGTAGAGCTCACTTGGGTAGTAAAGATAGTTTTTGTGTCTATTGAGCATTCATATGATTGCCTTCTCTAGAAGGCAGTGTTTACTAAGTTCATTCATACATCAAAGGAATGTATGTAGAAAGTGAGTGTTAACTAAGCTCACTTAGTTAATGAAGGAAAGTTGGATGGAACCAATGCTAACCAAGCTCACTCAGTTGCTAAAGGATTTTTGCAAGTTTGTAGTGTTAACAGAGCTTTTTTTGGTTAACAAAGGAAATCTTTTTTGAGTTAGTTTCTACTGAGCTAGGTCACATACGAAAGAGTTTTTTTATTTTGACATATTAAGCTTAATTGATTTATCTATTAATTCTAGATGACTAAGGAGATGAATATTAATTATTCTAAGTTGTATATAAGCTAACTTGACAAAGTGCATGATATAAGTGTAAGGTAAGATTTGTGATGTCAAGGTATGAGGTTGATGTAATGCATGTGGATGTTATTGAAGATTTAATGATTAGAAGAGGAAGTGAATTTGAAGGATAAGAAGAATATCTTTGTGAAGTAGAAAAGCTATATTCAATTAGGAAGGATCAAGTACAAGAAAAAATAGAGACATGTAATCAAAAAAATAGTTGCATTCAAATCAATTCATCTCATTGTTACTCTCTAACCATTGTACTAGTGATCTAAATCTCCTAACAAAGTTGGATTAATAGCTATTTGCAAATCCTCTAACAAGGTGGCAGTTCTATTGAATTGTCTAAAGCCTCTAACAAGGCCACTCCTGATAGGGTGATTAAATCCTTTAATAAGATCACACCTAATAGTGTGTTTTGTAATATTTAATAGGATTGGCTCCTAATAAAGGTCACTTAGAAGAGTGAAAATAGTAACCAGTTCCAATTGCTGATTTTTCCCAAATTGGGTTTTCAAATTAAATCTTGGTGTCAAATGTGTTCAAGATATTTTATTTTATGTGTTTGCAACTAAGTTAAAGTAATGGTAATCACAAATAGCATCTAAAGTTTATATGTCAAGAATTTACCAAGTTACAACATTCTATATGTGTTTACTGAGCTTCAACAATATTTTGTTTTTAATTTGCATTTTGTACTAACATATAAGGGATCTTGGATTTATTTTAGTAGTAATTGATTCACCCCACCCCTCTAAGTTACTCCTTTTATTTTTTAAATAATTGGTATTCGAGATTTTTGTGCTTGTAGGTAATGTTTCAAGGACCTAAGTTAAAGATTAGGATTTCTTATAGAAGAGAAATCCCCAAGATGGATAGAGATAATTTTGCAGCATGGCAAGGACTTATGAGGTTTCACATCACTACTATTAGTGACTTATTATGCAAGTATCTTGATACTAAATACAAGACTCCCAATGGAACATTATTTGTTTAACATATTGTTAAAAAGAAGATTCATAACATTATGATGATTGATATTGCATCTATACTTAGTTATGTTGAATTTGATGAAGTCAAATATTGCAAGAGAGCTTATGAGATGTGGATCAAACAAAAACATATATATGGACAAGATGACAATGTAAGAAGAGCTAAGGCTAAAAATTTTAGAGGTTAGTTTGACCAAATGAGAATGAGAGAAGATGAGAATATTGCCAAATATGTGGAAAGGATAAAAGCAAGTGTAAGTGAAATCAAAGCATCTAGAGGAGACATTGAAGAGAAAATATTTATAAGCAAGGTACTTAGAGCTCTTCTTCTTATTTATGCAATTAGAGTATCTCCTATTAAAGAAATGAGATGTGATCCAAATAATAAAATATCTTTGGATGCTCTAGTTGGAATATTGAAAACTTTTGAGTTAGATAATTTTAATAACCATGTTCCTAGTTCAAAGGTTATTGAATTTTCTTTTAAAGTTAAACTATCACTCAAAGAAAAGGGTAAGAAATCAAAATCCAGTCAATCAAGAAGCAAAGAAGAAGAAACATCAGAAGAAAGTTTAGATAGTGATCTTGAAATTGTTGAAGCCCTACATGCAAGGAAGTGTTCCAAAGGTAGAGGAAACTACAAAGGTAAAGTTCCTTGGATCTACTTTTCCTGTGAAGAAGTTGGTCACATTGCTACTAAGTGTCCAGATAAGAAAATAGAAGATGATAGGAAAAGCAATAAGCTCAAAGGCAAGAAGGATTCCAAAACCTACAAGAACTGCAAGGACAAAGGGAAGAAATCATTTTCTATTTCTAAAGATTCTGATACTAGTGAAGATGAAATGGTATATATTTTTGTGAAAGATGAATCTGATGATGAAGGAGATAAGATGCCACTTATATCTCATGTTAGTAAAAATGATATATGGATTATTGATAGTGGTTGTTCACATCATATGAATAGATATAAAACACAATTTGAGCACATGGAATATTATGATGGAGGTAGTGGGAGATTTGGAAACAATAAACCCTATAACATAAAAGGAAAATGATGTATTTCATTGACTAAAGAACTTGTATGTGACAATGCTTAATGGGTTGAAGGAATAAAGCATAATCTAATAAGTGTGACACAATTGAATAACATTGGATTCAAGGTAGACTTCATGAATGAATAGGCCAAACTACTAGATGGGAAAGGAAATCTAGTTGGATTTGGAAAGCAAACAAAAGGTAATCTATTTTATCTTGATCTTAGTGATTGTTCATGTTTTATTGCTCAAGTAGAGGAAAGTTAGTTATGGCACAAAAGGCTATGTCATGTAAACTTTGATAATCTAATTAAGTTAAGAAAACATAAAAGGGTAAAAGGTGTTCCTAGTTTGAAGAAATGTAACATGGGTCTATGCAAGAATTGCCAAATTGGTAAGATGGGAAAGACTAGTTTCAAAAGTAAAAAACTATCAGTTAGAAGAAGTCTTGGAAATTGTTCATACAGACTTATGTGAGTCTATTGGAATAGAAAGCTATAGTGGAGAAAATAATTGCATTCCTTTTGTTGATGACTATTCTAGAATGATAATAGTAATGTATGTAAAGGAAAAATTAGAAGCCTTTCTAAAATTCAAGTGGTATTTGGCAAGAGTAGAAAAAGAAGCTGGAAAGAGGTTGAAATGCTTAAGATCATATAGAGGTGGTGAATTCATCTCCTATGAATTCAATAATTTCTACATTGAAAGAGGAAACAAAAGAAAAGTATTAGCCCTTGGTACACCACAACAGAATGGTATAGGTGAAAGAAGAAACACAACTATCATGGATTGTGTAAGAACCCTAATAATTGAGGAGGAGGTTGCTCTCAAATACTAGAAGGAAGCTATTAGCACTGTAGTTTATACCTTAAACCAGGTATAGTCAAAGAATGATTAAAACAAAACTCCTTATCAGTTATGGTATGGCTACAAGGCCAATGTAAGTTACTTGAAATTATTTGGTAGCAAATGTTCTATCTTAAAAGAATTTAGAAAAGGAAATTTTGATGTAAAAGGTGATGAAGGAATATTTCTAGGATGTTCATGTAGAAGTAAAGAATAAAAATGTTTGAACTTTTCTACTAATAAAATTATAGAAAGTGAACATATTAGAATTGATGAGTTTTTAGAAAAGAGTGAAGAAGAAAGCAACAAGGAGCTAGAAGATTATAGAAGATTTTTTTCCTATGAACCTAATACCCTACCGAATCTATCTAAAAGAAAGGAAGCATCATCTCTTGAGTCCCCACAATCTCCAACATTTATTGAGTTGCAAAAATTGCAGCTCAAGTTATAGTCAGAAGGACCCGAGTCTTAACCAAAAACTAGTGATGATGTAGGGGCTCCCCTTAATACCATAAACTCATAATAGAAACATAGAAGCCACAAAAAAGAAAGAAAACATGGACTTCCTATTTGCACCACAAATGTAGAATTATAGAATTCATAAGTACAATATCCTAACACACAAAATACCAAAAAATAGAATGAGATCTTGAAACATGAGCTGAAAATTGTTGAGCAAAAATTGAGTCTTAAGACAAGTGGCAATAAGAGTGAATGTGATCTAAAATATAAGAATGTAAATGTTAGATCCCAGTTGGTTCCAATGACATTTGAACTAGATTATATTAAAATAGAGAATGTAGAGTTGGAAAAAAAGAACATCATTATGAAATGAGAGATGACACAAGAAAAAAAATAGTTAGAAAAGCTTCATATAGGTTCTGAGAAAATTGATGAACAAATATTTCATCAAAAACCTTCTTATGAGAAGACATGCCTTAGTTATCTTCTTGAAGAGAATTTAGTAAAAAAGGATGAGATTTAGTATATAACTAGATTCTATAGTAGAAATGCCTCAAGAAAAGTTCAAGTGGTTTAATGAAGTTGAGAAAACTGAATTGAAAGAGAAATTTGATGGACCTAGAACAATAGAGCAAGTTGAAGAACCTAAGAAAGATGGTTCATCCAAAGTTGTAAGACATGAATTCAGAAGTAGATGTTTCATATGAAATTAAGTTGGACATATGAAGAGAGATTGCATGGATAAATATTTTAAACCTATTACTAATTTCTATTATAATTGTCATGGTTATGGACATAAGGCAATAGAATGCAAGAAACCTAAATTTGTTGATAATAATGAGAATAGTAAAAAATTTAGGAATACTTACCCTACAAGTAATGGAAGAGGTAAATCTCAGAGAAAATCTAATGATGGAGAGAAACTTATTGGTGAGATAAAGTAGTTTTTTGAAAACTTAAATGTAACAGTCGTGGACACATTACAAAAAATTGTATAGCACCTAAAAGTCAAAATGGAAGCAATCAGAGGAGAAATGCACCTATATTTCTATTATGTAATAACGTTTGACACACAACAAGATTATGTAGAATGGACAAAGCAATCTTCAAGAGGAATCATAATCATAAAAGCAACACCAATAGGAATGATAGAAAGAATAAAAATGGAAGAAAAAATACTTAGAAAAAAGAATTTGTGAAGGCTTGTAATCCAGAGAGTTTACATATAGTATTGGAAGAGTAATTCTTTAATGCACATGATGGTAAGTTGAAGTCATAGATTATTTATGGCTCAACATATTTGAATTAAGCTATTAGAGAAGCATCAAAGCATTAGTTCATTAGAACTAATGTTAGAGAGTGAGTTAGACATTTCCCACTTAACAAAAGCTAGAGGACATAGAGAGGAAGCTTTGATTTAGTGTGCAAGTCTTGATATGATTGTAGTAAGTGACAATTGTAAAAACATGGTCACTGGTAAATAAAAATAGTATTTTGAGTTTGCAGTAGATACACATTTAATGTGCACAAAGAAATTTGAAATGATTTAAGGTTCACAAGAAATATTTAGTGTACCTTATGTTCATGCAAAGCGTCTTGAGAGAATTGAAGAGCGGTTTGACAACATATTGAAGTATGAAGTAAAAGATGTGAAGCCAAAAATTACAAAAGCCCTAAATTGCAAATTTGAGGTATTTTATGGAGTATTGAATCTAATTTATTATAATACTTATAGTTATAGAGAAATGGCTAATTAGAGAGTATATGATGTTAGTGATAGACAAAGATATGAGTTCAAGAAACAATCATTTCTTTCTTAATTGGATGATCTAGTAGGCACATTTTTGTATGAGTTGTACATAGAAGATATTAGAAGTTTTATACACTACAAAATTGAGAGCATAGGTGATGAGGATATTCACAAAGATTTAGGAAAGATGTGCAATGATGACTTATCTTTGAAGTTTGAGTATGTTCAACTTGAAAAGTTAAATTTGGTGAAGTATATATTTTATATGGAATTCGATAACCATGAGTAGATGTAAATCATTATGAGTAGAGTACATGATGATATATTTTGGCTAGGTGATTCATAGATTGTCATTGATATTAACCTAATTCACAAGGTCATAGGACTAATAAATGAAGTTTTTAATCCTATCAATGAGAGAAACATCAAGAAAATGGTTGAGACAAATCTAAAAACAAGGTTTGATGGGATAAATACGAAGGCTAATTATATTTAGGATAAAGGACTTAAGTTATTAACAAAGATTTAAGGGCACAAGTTGAACCATGAGTCAAGGATTAACTCTATACCAACTAGATTTCTTCGTGCAACATATCTTATGATTGTTCAAACAAGGAAAGTAAACTTATGCGACATTATCATATTGAAACTATTGGACAGCATTGAGAAGATCAAGAGAATTAAGAGTGTAGTGTTTAGATTTGAGACCTTAGTGACTCATTTTTTCTTTTATGTTACAAAGAAGTTTCCTAGAATAATTAATTGGGATAGCAGAGAGTACACAATGAAGATAGTGACTCAATACTATAGAACCAAACCTAAGAATGTCAGAGATAATGACATAGAAAAAATGATGAAGACCTCTCAATTAGAGATGAAACTAAGGTATAGGATACCTACTTCTATGGTGGAGAACTATAAAGATGGCTTATGCTTCATTGTGGAGACTGATTACACTAATACCTATAGTGAAGTTCATTACACTTATGGTCTATGAGATGAGCATGAAATTGATAGAAGGGTATGCACAAATCATATTTAAATCTAAGTAGGACATTGAATTTCATAGATGGGGAACATATACTGAAAGCCTAAGGATAGTAGAATCTGAGTTCGATAGCAAAGAATACAAGAAAAAAGTAGAAAAAGAGATAGATTTCATCCTTAAGGAATTTGGTATGTCAAGACAAGAACTCAATGAGTTGAAGGGAATTGTATTGGAGATGAAAGCTAGTGGAAAGTCTAAATTATTAACATCAACACCTATTGTCGTGGTAGGACCTTTAGAAGGAATAATAGTGACAACTCCTATTGAACCACAAGAAAAGAAACGGGTAAGGAAAACCACCAATATATAGGGAAAAAGAAGAAAAACCATGCAAGTTAGAAGTTCTAAGAGTTAAGAAGATATTGTTGAAGATAAACCTATTGAATGAGATGTACTGGAAGTTAAGACAACTATAGGAAAAAAAAGGCATGCAAACCAAAAGTAGAGAATCTAAACATAGAGATTATAAATGATAAGAATTCTTTCAATTAAATAAATTTGATAGCATGTATAATAGTATGGATAGGAGAAAATTAGAGAATAGCACCATAAGAAACTTAATTTTGACAAATAAGAGATCTAAAATTAATTAGAATAAAATTCCTAAAAGTCTATACAATAGGTTAATTAATAGAATAAAAATAGTAGTAGAAGAAGATATGAATATGAGAATCACACCAATAAATAAGTTATGTGGTGTTGGATGAATACGAGAACCTAAATTTTTTTTGAAGGGTATTGAGCCCTTGCTGAGGAACAAAAGAAGAACAATTCTTTTGATGGAGGCAATTATGAGGAGGCTATAGTAAATTATATGACCTCATCACCTAAGGTAATTGTGCAAACCAAAGCCCATATTCTAGCGTATGTGGAAGTCCATACACTTTCTAGGGAAGAGAAAGAAGTAGAGGAGACACAACAGGCACTATTGTAGATGCAAGTAAATAGTATGAACATAATTGTGGATGCAAAGGAGAACCCATTTGTAGGGTATGGAGAAAATATTGGTGGCAATGCTAGCATTCCATATTCCTTCTCAAATCATGAGGAAGAGAAAAAGAAGAAGAGGAAAGATTAAGAAAAGGAGAAATAGGAAACTGAACAAAAGAAGAGAAAAGCAACTTAAGAAAAGAAAAGAAGAGAAGAAGAATAAAAGAAGAAAGAAATAGGCAAAACGAAGAGAAAAGAAAAAGAAGTGGAGAGGAGAAAAGATAAAAAAGAAAACAAAAGGAAATAAGAAGACGAAGGGAAAATTAAAGTAGAAGAATAGAAGAAGAAAGAAGAAGATGAAAAGCATAAGAAAGAAGAAGAAAAGAGAAAGAAAGAAAAGGATGCGAGGAAAGAGGATTAGGAAAAGAAGAAAACAAAGGAAAAGAGAGTTAAAGCTACTTTACCTTCAGTAGTATTCATAGTTGGAATATCAACATCAGTACCTATTCCCTCTAATGATGAAGCTCAAAATGAATTAATGGGCACCTTGAGCAAGTCATTTGAGAAAAACAAATCTATTAAGTCTTTAGAGAATACTCTTACTGAACTCTTGGAGTGAATGAAAAACATGGATTTCCACAATAGTAGAAAATCTATACTTGCATGATAAATAAAAAGAGTTAGTGAAGACCTTTGATGGTGAATTCCCAACCTTAGCCTAAATAGCAGCAATGCAAGGACAAAAAAATGGAGATTATGTATGTATCAATGTAAAGGAGTGATAAGGAATGTAATGATCCATCACAACATGAATAAAATCTTAATTTTTTGAAGGCAATTTCAATATACTTACTTTTATTGGTTTTTGTTATGCATGACATCATTTTGGGACTTGGCCAATTTTTAAAAATATTGCCATCAACTCCAAAGGGGGAGATTTTTGGCAATATGGTTAGTGAGATGTCTTGATGGTTGTCATTTTTGGCAACATATATTAGTATTTCATTTATGTATTTAGAGATAGAAAATTGTGTACATATTAGACATTTTGTAGTAGCACAAAACATAGATCTTAAGCATACAAATGACTCATTGAGAGTTAACTTATGTGAAATTGAGGGGAGCTTCATGAAAGTGTCATGATGATGTGTTGCAGTGTGAAAATATGTACATGCAATACAACAAAATTTATATTCAGATTAATATTTTGGATTTTTTATAGTGCAAAACAAAGCATAGCAATAAGCAGAGTTGAACAAGTTTAGGAATTAGTTTGGCTACAAAATAATTACAAAGTTATGTTGAGCTGACTATATGGATATTATTCCATAAGCTATTTTATACTATGTCAACCATGTAAAGACATGAAGGCTGACAATGCAACTTTTTGTTTATGTACAAGGTGTAAGTAAAAATCTTATCTTGCATAGATATTGGGGGACGTTGCATGATTAGATGTGACATGAAAACTATTGTCACAAATATCTATGAGCCTTATGTGATACAAAATTTTATGTAAGATCAAAGAAAGTACAAGTTAAAGTAGCAAAGAAAGTATTTTATGTATACCTACCATGTGAAGGAATTGAATTGTATAATTGCATGTTAGGGTAGTGGGCTCTTCTTGCATACATTGTAATTTATCTACCAATTCCTAACAAGGTTGAGACTTCTAACAAGGTGTATTCCTCTAACAAGGACTTGAGATACTATATGTAATTCATAGACTCCTAATAGGGTCAATATCCTTAACAGGATACTATTGTTTAATATGATGATGTTGAAGATAAACTTGTTGAACAAGATGGGTAGAAAGCTAAGAATACTATAGGAAAAAGGGCATGGAAACCAAAGGTAGACAATCTAAACATGCAGGTTATAAATAATGACAATTATTTTTAGTTAAATAAATATAGTAGTATGGATAGGAGGCAATCTAAGAATACGACCATAAGAAACATGATTTTGAGAAATAATAGATTTGAATGTATCTAGAGTAAAATTCTTGAAGATCTATATAATAGGTCAATTAATAGAAGGAGAAGAGTAGTAGAAGAAGATCTAAATGTGAGAATCATGTCAATAAATAAGTTATAATTTATGTGATGTTGGATCAAAAGAAGAATCTAAAATAATTATGAAGGGTATTGAGCCGTTGTTGAGGAATAGAAGAACAACAATTCTTTTGATTGGAGGCAATTATGAGGAGGCTAGGCAAGAAATAGAGGAGGCTATAGAAAAGTATATGATCTCATTATCTAAGGTAAGTTCATAGAACAAAGTTGATATTCTAGTGTATGAGGAATTCCTTACAATTTCTAGGGAAGAGGAAGAAGTAGATGAGACACAATGGGAACTATCACTATCTCACATTGTCATGGATATTGAATCCATGTAAGTGGATAGTGCACGCATAATTATGGATGTGAAGGAGAACCAATTTGTAGGGTATGGAGAAAATATTGTTGACAATGTTAACAATATCACTGCATATTCTAGCTTAGATGATGAGGAAGAAGAAAAGAAGAAGAAGCAATATTGAGAAAAGAGGAAATAGGAACTAGAAGAAAAGAAAAGAAAAGAAGAGAAGAAGAAAAAAAGAAGAAAGTAATAGAGGAAAAGAAGAGAAAAGAAAAGGAAAGAAGAAGAGGATGAGTAAAGGAAATTAGAAGAACAAAAGAAGAAAGAAGAAGATGAAAAGCATAAGATAAAAGAAGCAAAGAGAAGAAAAAAAAAAGAATGCAAGGAAAGAGGCTGAGGCAAAGAAGAAAGAAGAGGAAGAGAAGGAAAAGCTACTTTAACATTAGTAGTACTCATAGTTGGAATATCAACATCAGTACCTATTCCCTTTGATGATGAAGATTAGAAAGAATTAATGGGCATCTTGAGCAAGTTATTTGAGAAAAAAAAATCTATTAAGTCTTTAGAGAAGACTCTTGCTAAAGTCTTGGAGTGAATGCAGAACATAGTTTCCACAGTGGTAGAAAATCTAGACTTTGGACTTAAGAATTTATCTACCCTCTCTTATCATTGAGATAAGGAAATAGGGTACACTCATCCTGATAATTTAGGGAATTTGATACCTAGTACCTATAAAATACATAAAATGCATGCATGTACAAGCACATATATACTAAGTTAAATAGGCAATGGCAAGAAGTGGTGCATCACGTAGATCCCAACTAGAGGAGCCTATGACTCCCTTCCTTAACCACATCAAAAACACCATACATAAAGAAAACATGCATGCACACCATAAACATGTAGTATGGGGTAATTATCCATAAGAAAACACATGATAATCCATCTAACTAATCGTCATCAATAACTGAAATCATTGAATAACCATTGTGCATACATGAAGTATAGAGTACCAAGTAATCTCATCATAAAATCAACTAAATATGAAACAATATCTAATAATCTCAAAATAATGCTACTAATCATCGAGCATAAAACTGGCCTAAAAGAGTTTGACAATGATAGAAAAATATAAACTAGGAGTAGGCACTACATCATACATCTATTATTACATGAGTATATGATAAATAAGGGTTTAATCAACTTTGTATGGATTCAAATATACTCTTGGCAACCGGTACCATATCAATGAATTTAAATATCTACCTACCTAGGTTTTGTAGAGCTTAAAGTAGAAGGATGATTTTAGCCTTATATTTGGCCCAAGTTCTTGGTAGATTGTATCCATCATAAGAGATAGTTGCCCTTATGTGCAATCCTATCTTGTCTACCTAGTAGTTAAAATCACTATTAAATTTGGAGCCAACACCCCATTCCTCTTTACTTTTAATGTTACCAAGTCCCTTTAGCAGACGAGGAAAAAGGTCAAAATGTCTAATGAGATACCTGCAAAATTATCCTCTAAGCCCTTTTTAATAGAATTTACCTCTTACGATCAAAGTCCAACAAGTTAGTAGCTTGATCATATATCTTTTTAATCTAATCATCAACCTTATCAATATTAATAACACATAAGGAAGTGATATCATCCTCTCTATTGATCCATTTATCAAAAATTACACTTAAAGCACCTTGATTATGCTCAAGCTCACTCCATATTCTTGCTAGCTTTAACACTTCCAAATGGAGCAAGGGTCAATTTTTTCTATCAAATAAGAACAGTATTTTATCCCTAAAAATATCCTCTTAATGGAACTACATATTTTTCTGGCTTGCCTTAAGTTTAGCCTCATCCTCATCCAGTTCTTCTACAATGTAGAATTCCTAATGTTGGGGTGTATCTGGGATATCAATGATAGGCTCAATAGGAAGGGGTAGAGTAGGGGATGCTAAGATTATAGGTTGACTTGGTCCTTCCATCACTTTCTTATTTCCTTGTTGCTTCTTTAAATTTTGAATGATTCACTCCATCTCATATATTCTCCTTCCCCTTTCATCATAGGCTTATAGCACCTTTTCAAACCTATTGTTCAACTAAATGAATTTTTTTTTCTCTTTCCTAGAATAAACTAGGTTGATTTCAAATACTCCATTATTCATTGGTCTAGATTTTTTAACAACTACATTGAATACTCTTTACACTAAAATACTACATTTATACTCTTAATATGAAGCTTCTTGGATCCTAGATTGGTCTCTCTTTTGAATTGACTACATTACAATGGCCTTATGATCATCACTATATTTCACCCCTTTATGGGATTCCTTAACTTTTTCTTCTATATCAAACATAGTTATCTTTTTCCCTCTCAACTACATCAAAAATCATTGCATTAGCAATATCCCATTCAACAAGTATTAGAACACCAACATCTTTGAGTAGTTGGCTCCAAGCTTCAAAGGTTATTTGATTATAATTTTGCATCAAATCACTCTTAATTTATTCTTCAATCTCAAAGTCCTTTTTATTAGGTTGCTCTAACTTTATTTTCTTATATTTTGTATGAAAATTTGAAATATCTATTCTCCACAATAAATGAATGAAGGCCTAGTCTTAACAAAATCATCATTAGACACAAATTTTGTTGCAACCTACTCTATCACTAGATCCATATCATTCCTCTTATAATCTTCTATAGTCAAGTCTAAAAATGGCATTGGGGGTTCTTTAGGTATTCCCACTTCTAAGCCTAATGTTATTATCTAAACATCATCATCACCTCCAACTTCTCTCAACTGCTCTCTCAATTTATCCTCACTATCAAAATGTATAGGAGTCATGGAAAGTGAGTATTCCTTAGTTCTTGATGAAGATCCTATTTCTAACTTTTTCTTATTGGTTGTTGGCTTTGAAGGTGGGTTGTTGGAGTACTACCTCTAGTAGGCTAACACAAGATGTGTTTCTATGTTTCTTTAAATTACATCCAACCTTGCTTTGGATAGTGTATTATTCTTGACTAATAAAAACTTTTACCAATCTTCTTTCCACCTCCTTAGCTTAATATGGATATTTCTTTGTCAAGACCTCTTTCTTTTCATTCAATGTTTCCATAATTCCAACAAAATATGTCATGAATTTATTTACTTTGTCTTGCTAGAAATTAATATCTTGTAAAGGATCATACTAGCTATCCAAAGCATTAACAAATTCAAGAACTTTGCTAAAACCTCTCCATTTCTCTTTAAACTCATTTCTAGTTATATCCTAAAAAAAGTAAAACATGTGATTATAATTTTTAGCTTTAATTCTTTCTTAAACATTTCATAGAGTCCTTTTTGGTCTATACACCTAGGATGGGATTGGGCCATTAGATACTTATCTTAGAATTTACCTAGGTGTGTCCATCCTCCCTTAGCTATTACAAAATGGTGGGCAATTGTGAAGTTTAGAAAAATTGTTCCTATGAATCTTCCCACCATTTCACTCTCTTCACACCCTCCAATTTGCCACAAAATTTTTCCGACACCTACCTTTAATAGTACTTTGTATAGTAGGACATGGGGTTTCCCTTATAAACCATATATTCTAAAGACTATAGATACTATGCATGGAATAATATCTCCCTAGTTGTAACTAACCTTTAAACCCTTAGCACGATCTTTATGTCTGATTAGCTCCAGGAAAGGATTGGGGATTCAAGGATTACCTTGGACCAAAAATGTCCTCATTTCTATGCAAAATACTAATAAAATCAAATAAAGCTAGCATTAGTAACTTCCCAAGCCATATCTATAGTCCACAATTGGACTAGTAACTTTTCTCCATCTCTTTCTCACTGCAACTTCATTTATTTTCCAAAGATGGAAGCACCTCTAAATAGAAAAATGTACATAAGGAAAGAATACCAACCAAAAGTTTTATCTACCTTATTCTTTCTTATACCAATCAATCCATTGTGTATCTCTTCAACCAAATGGGATGAAAAATCAAATATAGAGCTCATTCCATACTACAATCTTTTTCCCATCATGAAAACTAGAGGTGGAGGAACATGTTATTTTTCATATATGCAAAAAATCATACAAAGGGAAATATATAGAGCATATGCCCTATGGTTGATATATTTCTTCAATTAATGCTCTAGGTTAGATGGTGTCACCAATGTCAAATTACCCACCTTCACAAAATGATCTTGTAGTGCTCCACCTCAACGATATATGTTGTAATTCTTTTAGAATAACTTGTGGGGGTGGCGGGGGGGGGGGGGGGGGGGGTGGTGAATCATTTATTCAAGGTCTAGATGTATAAGTAAAACTTTTCATAGCTTAGTGAACCCATAAAACATTCTTCATGAATGCATCCATAAGATTATATGTAGTCACTAAAACATTTAGGTTACTATCAAATCAACTTGCAAAAATGTAAACATGAAACATAATAGATTCATCAAGACACTTGACATAGTGTTTTATGTGGAAACCCAATTTGGGAAAAATTGCCAGTGCATGCTACTCTTTTTCACTCTTCTAAAGTGATGCCCTATGAAAGGCCAATCCTATTAAAGGTTACAGTACACACTATTAAATGTGACCTTGTTAAAGGATTTCAATCACCTTGTTAGAAGTGAGCCTTTTTAGAGGACTTTAGACCATTCACTTATAATTTCACCCAGTTAAAGGATTTATAGATGACTATTAGGTCAACCTTAGTCTAAAGGATTTACCCTAGACTTATACAATTGTTAGAGAGAAACAATAAGGCTTGATTTGATAACTACTTAAAACTTCATTGGGAGATTATATATCACTATTTTAGTCCTCAATTCTTTTTGGCCTTCATACTTTTCAACTCTGATAGCTTGGTCACCCTTCAAGAATTCATATCATTAAGCCTTATTACTTAACATTCCAATCTAGTCTCTTCTCTTAGGTCACTTGATGAATCAAAACCCTTGATTCCTTGTCTTCTTTAAGTTCTTAAACATAAATCCTTTTTCTTCTAACCAATCATTCCTATAAAGAGAAAATTAAGATCTTTTCCCACTCATTTTCCATCATCCAATTTAGGCTTAGGATGGATTAGGTAGGATATAATTAATCTAGCCCACATTCCATATCTCTTCTACAAAAATTTGCTTCAATCCTCTTTGAATTTTCCCAAAAAGAAGTCTACATTGAATTCTATGACACCTACTCATCAACCTTATCTTTCATCTAGTTCACATATTCCAAGAAAACAATTTTTTTGACTTAGATTCATTGAATTCATGATCTTTTGAATAATGAAACCACTCCACATTTTTTGGCTTTTGACGTTGAATACATATTGCATCTATCAATATCATCTATGAAATTACTCAACACAAACTAGAGTTTACTGGTGCTCAACATTAACTAAATTTTTTTTGACATCCAATATTTTTCTTGGCATATGCTAGAATAGACTTTTACTTGGCTCCAATTAATTTTCTACTTGGCTTACACTAACTTTGATCAGCACCTACTATCCATTCAGTCAAGCTTGGTAGACAAACTTTGTGTAACTTGTTCTTCTAAATGTTCTTAGTATAGCCAGCCTTTGTAACCTTAAGTAGATAATCAATACATCATGTTAGTAGTGTCTTAACTAATTCTTGTACTCCTTTATATAATCATAACTCAACCTTTCATCTAGGTGCTATTGTTGCATCTTTTGATCAAATTCCCTTCATCAATCATATAAGTGATAGTACTTGTATCATATAAGAAGCTATCTCACTAGGAAATAGAAGGTTTGGCATCAATGAAAAAACAATGATTGAAGCATATTGACCATACTTGTATCAATTTGTTATCAATAGTCTCCCGCTTTGGCATTGATGGCAAACCAAACTAATCAACAAAATGGCAAACACCTTGTTCAACTAAACTAACTAGGTTAAAATAGTAATACAATACCAAAAAAAAATTAATTCCTTTTATTTAAGTCTCTCCCTCTATCAACAACTTTCATCTTCTTAATAGGTTATAAAACTCTTTCTTATAACTCCCTCTATGTTTCTTCTTATATCCCTCTTACTAGGTAGATGTTAGAATTTCTCTTTATTTATTCTTATGATCATTAAATATCTCTAATCTCCCTCTGAGATTAGTAAATCTCTCCAATTATCATTCCTTTGATTAGCAATTTTCTCCCTCTAAGAACCACTTTATATTTCTCCCTTTTATAAGTAAATCTCTCCCTCTTTGACAACAATGCCAATGAATTGTCATCTTAACATGCAGATATAGTGCTTCTTTAGTTTCCTCCTTGGTCACTTTACTTGTGACTGATTTGAAGTTTTAGTTCATTGATTACTTTAGGCATCTCCTAAAGTAATATCCTCTGCATCAATTTGTAGCATTGAAAAAACAACTTGTTTGATGCATGGCATTCCTTTTATTGTTTAGATTATAGAGGTATCATGCCTAGTTTACCTCTTAGATACTCATGAGCATCCTTAGGTAATGCTTTTGTAAAGATATCAGCAATTTGTTCCTTAGTGTTGACATATTCCATCTTCACTTGTTTGTCTTGAACTAATTCTCTTAAGTAATGATACTTGATTACAATGTGCTTAGTATTTGTGTGTATCATAGGATTGATTGATATATTGATAGCACGTGTATTATCACAATAAATTGCAACTAGTTTTGTGATCTCTTCCTTCATTCCTTTAAGTAGCTATTTGATACATACAATTCTTGTACAATTCAAAGCAGCAATAACATATTCAACTTCAACAGTAGATTGTGAGGTGTAATTTTTTTCTTTATAGTCCATGTAACTAGTCTCTTGCCTAAGAAAAATGCTCCTCCATTGGTGTTCTTTCTATCATCAATGTTTCTAGCCCAATCAGCATCAGTGTAGGCTCTTAATTCAAATTTCTCATTTTTCTTATAGTATAGACCATGCTCCTCTATTCCTTTCATATATCTCATTATTCTCTTTACAACTATCAAACAATTCTCCCTAGGATTAGCAAAGAATCTTAAAACTATCCTTATAAATAATGTAATGTCTGGTCTACTATGTACCACATATTGTAAGTTTCCAATTATAGACCTATATATTGTTTGATTCACTTTAGGTAAATCATTATTCTTTGAAAACTTGTCATATCATGATAGGTGTACTTACTAGTTTTGAATCCTCCAACCCTAAGCCTTTCAATATTTCTTTGACATATTTTGACTGAGTCATGCATATACTATATTTCATCTAATATACTTGTAAACCTATAAATAATTTAATTTCTCTAAACATAGACATTTCAATTTCTTGCTTCATTTCATTTGCAAAAGCTTTACATAAAGCATCTTGTCCTCCAAATATGATGTCATCAATAAATTTTTTAGATAAAAAAATACCTTTTCCTTTCTTTGACTTTATGTAAAGATTTTTGTTATCATTAGTCCTTTCAAATCCAATATTCACAAGATACTTATGAAGTCTCTCATACCATGCTCTTGGTGCTTGTATCAAACCATATAGAGCTTTTTGTAATTCACATACCATGTTCTTATTGTTAACATAAAAAAAATATTTTGGCTATTCTATGAAAAAATCTTCTTCTAATATGTCGTTTAGAAATGTAGATTTAATATCCATTTGATAAACTTTGAAACCTTTGTATGCAGAATAAGCATGTAAGGTTCTTACTCATTCCAATCTAGCAATAGGGGCAACTGTCCCTCCATAGTCAACTCCTTCTTCTTGTGCATATCCTTTGTAGACTAATCTTACCTTGTTCCTTGTTACTTTACCATTTTCGTTTAGCTTGTTTCTAAATACCCACTTGGTGCCAATCACATTTTTGTATTCTAGTCTAGGAACTAGAGTCCATGTCTTTTTTTTTCTCAATTTGTTCAATCTCTTCTTTCATGGCCTTACTCCAGTCTACATCCTTGAATGCATCTATTACTGATTTGGGCTCTTTCATGCTCAAAAAACATGTATCAATTCTTAATATATTTCTTGTTATTGGTCTAACATCTTTATCTTCAATAATTTGTTTAGTAGGATAATGTCTCTTGACATATTTGAATAATCTTGTTTGCCCTAGTTTCTTCAATTTGTCTCTCAGCTCTAGAATTATTGTGTACATATTTGTCAAGTAACTCAACATTTTCACTAATCTCAAAATCACAAAGTGCTTCAACTTCATTCTGTAACTCATCATTTGAGAGTAATTCGGTTCCTAAATGCAATTCAACATCCACAGTCTATGACTTGCTAGTCACTGAAACTTGATGTTTGTTTGTGGCTTGATTTGTTGCATCTTCTTTAGTAGGCATACCTTCATAAGAGTATACAAATGATTTGTATTCTTTTTATTCTTTTATAGGTTTAGCCTCGTGTACTTCTTTATACTCATCAAAGTTCACATTTGCACTTTCTACAACTTTGTTAGTGTTAGTGTTCAAACACTTATAAGCTTTACTTCTTGTGGAATAGCCTAGGAATACACCTTCACTTTTTGCATCAAGTTTACCATTCTCAAAATCTTTAAGAATGTAACATTTTCTTCCAAATACTTTAAAAGTATTTTACATTGGGTGAGTATCCATACCATAATTCAAAAGGTGTTGAATGAGTACCTTCCTTGACTTCTACATTGTTCAAGCCATAGATAGTTGTAATTATAGCTTCTCTCTAGTATTTCAAAGTTACATTTTTCTCCATCATGAGTATTCTAGCACAATGCATTATAGATTTGTTCCTACTTTCAACAATTCCTTTTTGTGGAGGGTTTCTAGGGGCAGATGTCTATCTTATGATTCCTCTATTGTTGTAGAATATTTCAAACTCATTTGTTGTGAATTCTCCTCCTCCATTAGATCTTAGACATTTTAGAATTTTACTTGTTTCCTTCTCAACTCTTTCTAAGTACCACTTAAACATTTGGAAAGCATCAGATATCTAGTTTAGAAACATAATTATCATCATTCTAGAATAATCATCAACAATCAACATAATGTATTTATTTTCTCTGTAGCTTTGCACTTTAATTGGTCCACACAAGTAAATATAAAAAATCTCTAGTATTTCTTTTGAGGTATGTGTTTTAGCCTTAAAATTTGACTTTGTCATTTACCTAACTAACATTGTTTGCAAATTATATTATCAAGCTTCTTCAACTTAGGAAAACCACTAACTTTTTTCATGTTGTTGATACTAACTAGGTTATTAAAATTGATATGGCATAACCTTTTATGCCACAACCATACATCATCAAATTTTACAACTAGACAAGTGGCATCCTCTAAGTCAAGATAGAAAAGATCACTTCTACTCTGATCACCTTTTCCAATCAGTCATCCATTTGTGTCATATATTTTAGCAACATTATTTTGAAATTCAACCTTACATCCTAAATTATTCAATTGTGACACAATCAAGAGATTATAGTTAAGTCCTTTAACATGGTAAGCATTTTCACATAAAATCTTTTCTATGAGTTTGATAGAACCTTTTCCTTTTATCAAACATGGTGCATCATTACCAAATTTTACACTATTTCCATCATAACAATTCAGGGTAATGAACTTACTTTTGTCTCCAGTCATGTGATGTGAGCACCCACTATTAATGATCCATCTATCATTCTTTTTTGCACAAGTCACAAGTGCAGTCACCTCATCTTCTTTAGATTTGTCCTTCATTGCAACATACACCACTTCATCATCCTTCATCAGATTCATCTTTTGTTTTCTAGTCAGCAAGGTAGCATGACTATTTTCCTTTATCTTTATAGTGCTTATTATCTTAATCTCTCCTACTTCTGTGCTTGTCACCACCTCTATAGTTCTTTTGCTTTGGAATTCTAGGAGCAATATGACCAACCTCATTGCAATTGAAACAAATGATAGGAAATTTAACTTTGAACGTATCATTATCTTTGTGGAATCTTCTTTTCAATAATGCTTCAAGCTATTCTACATCCTCCTCATCTATATCACTATCACTGGACACATACTTTATCTTTTTCTTCTTCTTCTTCTCATCAGGCTCCTTCAATGACACTTTAGCTTTGAAAGAAGATTCAATATTTTCAATTTTCTAATTATCAAAGTTAGATAGCTCAAAAATAGTGAGTCTACCTACCAAACCTTCATGTGGTAGATCATTTCCTAACATACATCTTAGTTCTTGAATTGCAAAAAATCTAATAGCATATATAGGTAATAGTGTTCTCAAGACTTTTCTTAGAATAGTATCATTATCTATTTTTTCATTAGCTCCTCTTATTGCATTAACAACTTCTTTATCCTTGTAACATATTGAGAAATATTTTTTCCTTCTTCCATTTTCATATCATCAAGCTTACCTCTAAGACTTTCAACTTTGGCTCTAAGAAAATTGGTGTCTCCTCCATAGATGGTGGCTAAGTTATCTCACATTTTCATTGCACCATCAAAACCTTTGATATCATCAAATTTGGTATAACTTAGGGTAGAGACAATCTCTAGCATTTCTTGGTTATGTTCTTTCTTCTTTTTCATATCTGTAGTTCTTGGTGCTGATCTAATAGGGTTGACATTCTTAGTAGTTATGGTAGATTGTGCATGATCTCCAAGTCCTCCAAGGTGTAGCTTCATCAAAATTTTCCATGTAGGAAAGTTATCTCTATTGAGCTTTGCTATTTCTCTTTTTGACATCTTAATCTTTGTGCTTCTAGTACCTTCAAACTAGTCCTCTTAAGTAGATGGTTTGAATACCAATTGTTGGAATTCTTTTAGAATAACTAGGGGGGTGAATTAGTTATTCAAGGTCTAGATGTATAAATAAAACTTTTCACAACTTAGTGAACCCATAAAACATTCTTCATGCATGCATCCATAAGATTATGCAATCACTAAATCTTGTACTATCAAATCAACTTGTAGAAATGTAAAAATGAAACATAATAGATTCATAAAGACACTTGAGGAATTATTGGAAACCCAATTTTGAAAAAACTACCAGTAACATGCTACTCTTTTTTGCTCTTCTAAAGTGATGCCTTGTGAAAGGCCAACCCTGTTAAAGGTTACAATACACACTATTAGAAGTGGGTCTTGTTAGAGGACTTTAAACCATTCACTTGGAATGTCACTTGGTTAAAGGATTTATAAATGATTGTTAAGTCAACCTTAATCTAAAGGATTTACCCTAGACTGATGTAATTGTTAGAGAGTAACAATAAGGCTTTATCTGATAACGAATTACAAATTCTTTTACTAATTACAAATCATTGTTTTAGTTCTCATTTTTTCTTGTTCTTCATATTTTTCAGCTCTAATAGCTTGTTCACCCTTCAAGCATTTATATCCTTAAGTCTTCTTGCTTAACATTCCAATACAATCTCTTCTCTTAGGTGACTTGATGAAGCAAAACCCTTGACTCCTTGTATTCCTCAGGTTATTTCACATAACTCCTTTTTCTTATGAGTATTCATTTCTATAAATAGAAAATCAAGATCTTTATTCACTCATTTTCCATCATCCAATTTAGGATTAGGATGGATTAGGTAGGATACTGTTGGTGTAAATAAGTATTTACTTATTACACTTACTTAAGTTTTACTTAGGTTAATGAATTATTTAATTTTTCATTATTTTATTATTATTTTAGGTGAGACACTTAGGAGTTTGTGAACTCTCATTGAGTTACACAACTCTAATTACGCACATGGTGTCTACAACATAGGAGTATGCATCATTCACTGAGTTTTCATGATGACAACATAGTTATCTGCACTCCTCATTTAGCACATGTTGTCTACACCACTGATTTGTGTGCTACACCATTCTAGGCTTATCTCACATCATTGCACTAAATCCCATGCTTAATGGAGGATAACCCATATCTGGTGTACATGTGTCTAGTTGTATGACATATCATGATGCTAACTTTTATGCATTCTAGAAGCTCTACTGAGGCCTTTATTCAAGCACTCCTAGTGTACTCTTGAATCTAGTTATTGAATGAATATTGTCATTCTGATCATACTCTATCCATTTTGGTCTACTGTGTGCTTGTGTTGAGTTCTTTAGTTCTTGGGTGAAGTCTAGCCTAAGCCAAATTCTTACATGGTATCAGAGCCAAGGGAGATTCTCTACACATAGCCATTCGAGACCGTTCATGCTTCAGAACCTTGACTCAAATCCAAAGGATTTGCAGAAATTGGGAGTGTCTAGAGCCAGATTTGACCTCACCGTTGTGTTCGGAGCATTGATTTGATGAAGATCGACTATAAATTTTCCTATATTTGATGAAAGTTGATCATGAGGAAAATTTTTTTTGCAAACTGGCACCTGAAAGCACCAATTTGCAGTTGGGTATGATTGTTTATTTGATCTGACTATTATTTTTTGGATCTATTATTTCTTTGGTTATTTTTGAAATTATTATTTTTCGAATTCATGTCAGAGATTTTTTTTTTTGCAGTATCAGGCTGTCAGATCCCGTACTGCAAATTTGGTGGATTATTGTCATATTTTGCAGGTTATTTAATTATTTAATCTATGGGCTATTACACCTATGGGCCATACTATGCATCATATCTGAGCACAGTTAGATTTTTGACCAATGCTTTACAAACCAGCAAAATTCACTCAACTATAAAGGAAACTATTTCGATGACACTCTCTACACAAAATCTAGATTCAATCACCGGCGTGAGCCCCACATTATAGTCGGCATTGTTTACCATTTTCTCACAGGTTCACATATTTAAAGAAGTAGTTACTCTACTCTCCCATGAATGTGGGAGAAAAAAAATTCAACACTCATTGCCTGAAGCTTTTTTTGCCCACAAAGTTTAAGACTCGATGACAAAATTGCCAACTCTGGCAGTCTTCACTTTTGCAGACACTCGTCGTCATCCACGATTGACGCAGTGCTAGGTTAGTGGCTAGATCAGACACCGACAGTGCATAGACATGCGGCATCTATTGAATCACCCACTATGCCAACTCATCATACATAGTTAGTAGACCGTACATCCACGACTGCCACATCAACTTTTTCCATATGATTCCGTACACTACAGAATTTTATGCCTGCTACCACGTCATCCAGTGGACCAATTTTTATTGATGTCATCATTTCACCACCTTAAAATTGATGCCCATTGGGACATCAAAACAAGCCCAATTATAACCAATGCGATGGCCATATGACCATAAAATTTAACCTTGTCTTTTGTTGGTGCAACCCCTCTCCAAATTAATTTTGGATTTTGCAGTCTGACTTCAAGAGGTCATATCTTGCACATCCAGACTCCAAATCAGATGCAATTTTTCTTGAAATTGGGTAAAATTTCCTAAATTTTTCAGTGGTATAGCTATTTTTTGGTTTTGGTGTATAGATTGTTCAAAAATTACATTTTTTGGTGACTATACTGGATAATCCTAAATTTTGCAACTTCAAATGATCAGTACAGGCACATCCAAAGTCAAAATTAGGTTTCATTTTTTTTTTTAAAGTACATTTTTTTCCTCTACTTTCTAGATCTGGCATTAGATTGTAGTGTTCTATGGACAAAATTGTCACTTTCAGCAATAGGGCCTTTCTTTGCTTTGTAATTCTTCAAAATTGTAGCACATTGTGAAGTTTCAGATTTGTACTCTATTAAGAGGTTGTAACAAGAAAAATTAGAAGTCCATGAAAGAAAAAATTGGCAAGTGGCCCATTGTAATCACACTATTGATAAAGTGCCCAAAGCATCTATTTTGGGGGGTTTCTTGATGTAATGAAAAGGGGAGGTGTTCTTGGTGTTGTGTTCTCTCTTTTCTACAATTTTCTTTCATTTTTTTGCATTATGGGCAACTTTAAGTTTCCTAAATTAACTCCTCATAACTATGCTTCGTGATCAATCAAAATTTTGTATCACTTAATGCATAATGGAGTTTCACAATATGTAGATGGTACTCTTCGTAAACTAATAGGTGATAATGTTTTTGCAAGTGATATTTCAAATTGGGTAGCAATGTATAGGAAAGCCCTAGGTGATATATGTTTGGGGGTAGATGATAAAATCATGTATCAAATCAAAAAATGTACTACATCCAAGGAAGCTTGGGATACCCTCGAAAGCCTTTATGGTAAAGTGTCTGAAGAGGATGTGTTCAAAATTGAAGATGAGGTTGTATCCTTAGATCCTAAGTCATATGACTCAATACAAGACTTCATCATTAAGGTGAATGAATTAAGGAGAAAGCTTACTGATTGTGGGAGTTCTATCAAAGATGACAGACTAATCTATCTCATTCATAACAAGCTGTCATCGGAATATTCCACATTTGTATCTTCTTTTAACACCTTAAAGACTACCTTAGGGTTTGCCTACAAGAAAGTTACTTTTGATGAATATACAAAACTATTGGATGATGAAGAAAAGAAGTTGAAAACAATGGGGTTTCTCAAATCACCTCAGCCCAAAGCATTGGTGGACAACAATGAGGGTTCTCAAAATTTAGCTGCACAATCTTCAAGTAAAGGAAAGGGTAAGAAGAAGTGGAAGAAAGATAAATCTGAGGATGCAGAAAAGACAACACCTCAATCAAATCAACAAGGAAAGTCCTCAAATTCTAACAAGAAAGGGTACAACAATAATAAGGAGAAGAAGAAGTGTGATTATTGCAAGAAATCGGGTCATGAAGAGCATGAGTGTTATCTTAAAAAGATCAATGAGTTGGCTAACATCATGAAGGAACATAATGTTCCATTTCCTAATGCTTCCAATTCAAAGGGCAAAGAGAAAGAACTCATGGCTAATTCAAACTCTTAAAAAGAATGGATATTTGACTCAGGTGCCTCATATCACATGGGTTCTTCAAAAGAGGATTTTTCTTCAATGAAGCAGTCCAGGGTACCACACATCTTCATGGGGAATGATAGAAAAATGAAAGTTGAAGGAAAAGGAAATGTGGAGATGGAAAATGGAGAGTTTTAAGAGGTTCTCTATGTTCCAAACCTAAGTTTGAATCTCCTATCAATCTACCAAATCACTCACCTTGGAGATGGACATAGAGTTGAGTTCCTTCTCGACTCAGTAAAGGTGCACAGTTTTCAAGACAATTCCTTGGTTGCAGTGGGGAAAGTGAATGATCACAAGAGGTTGTACTCTTTCTCACATTTTGTACCCAATTCTCCTTCAAAGGCCTTGTTATCACAATCCAATTCAAACATGCAATTATGGCATGAGCAATATGGTCATCTTGACTATTGCTATCTTCAGCAACTTTGCACATACCACATGGTGAAAGGTCTACCTCAAATCAACTTTTCTAAGGGTGAATGTTCAACAGATTCAGTGGATATGCATCCAGAGGGGAAGTTACAAAGAGGTAAGTCTTCAACAACAACATGTGTTCTCCAGATGGTTCACATGGTATTAGTAGGTCCTTTTGCATTTAGCCAGGGTTGCTACATACTCACCTTAGTTGATGACTTTGCAAGGTTCACTTGGGTCTACTTTCTGCATAATAAGAATGAAGTGTTGGATACGTTTCTAGACTTCAAGGCTCATGTGAACAAAAATCCAAAAAGTCCATCAAAGTACTTTGAATGAACAATGGAAACATGGATGTAAACAGAAGACTTAAGGATTTTTGCAAACATGAGGGCATTGATCTTCAAACTCCTTCAGCATTTAGTTCACATAAGACAGATGTTGTAGCTTTGAGGATTAGAACTCTTAAGTCTATGGCAAGTTGCATGATTCATGCCAAGTCTCTAGATCCATCATTAGAAGTCAAAGTAATCTCAAGTGCCACTCATATTCTTAATTGTTCTCCTCATCTAGCCTTAGATGGAAAAACTCCTTTTGAGGCATGGTGCAGTAGAAAACCCATTGTGACATACTCCAAAGTCTTCGGTTGTCCTGCATGGGCAAAGAAATCTTCCAGGGGTTGTAATTCGTAGTCATCATGACCTTGTACCTTCATTGGTTATGAAGATGGTGTGAAGGCATATAGACTTCTAGATCCTGAGACACATCAGATATTTGTGGAGAAGGATGTATACTTTGAGGAAAGTTCTCCTAGTTTGTCCTCTACTCCTCTTCACACATCATACAGTGTGGATACTGATAGTGATTTTAGGAATAGTGCTTCAACAACTTTAGACATGTGGAGTTCTATCGATAGATATAGTGAGAGGTCACTTCATCAGTTCAATCCACATGCATACATCACCACAGTGATAGGTCTAGAACAATAGGGTATATCTAGTCTTTTAGATACAGGTTCAATGAAAGATTTGGGGGACAGTATTGATGATTTGCCTCTTCTTCTTGATGCAAAATTACCTTCTTCAGTTTTCATGAGGGTTCCAAACTCTCTTTTTCATTCTCTATATGATCAATCCTCACAGGTTGAAGTGATTGTGGATACTTATGATTAGCAGTCACAGTAGGGTTCTTCATCAGCTGCAAAGAAAAATAGCTCTTTGAGATAGGTTCTTTAGCCAGTTGAGAAAATTTTAGAGAGATCACTTATCCATAGGATTCTTTCCACACATAGCGGAAGTGTCTCATTTGTACCCTTGGCATTGTTTCTTCCTAAGGGGAGGAACACCATTCTGTAATCTTGGATCAGCTTCTTCATCGGAGTAGTCACTGTTTGTCATTCTTCTTTGGGGAAGGTGGGGGAGCCCATCCTATCTCTCTTCCTCTTCTCATCATTCTCTTATGTATATATTGGATGTATGTCATAATGGGGGGGTCCTGATTACTCCATCCATCCATGCATCCTCTTTTATCTCTCTTTTTGGGGGAGGGTTTTTCCCATGAGGTTTTCCCTCTTTCCTTGCTTTATGGGAGATTGCATATCATTATGTACAATGGGTACCTAACATGGCCTAGTAGCCGGGACCCATCTTGCATTTCATCCTAGATTGCATAAGCTTAAGGGCATTCCCCTAAGTTGCACTTAAGGGGGGGTGTTGGTGTAAATAAGTATTTACTTATTACTATTACTTAAGTTTTACTTAGGTTAATGCATTATTTAGTTTCACATTATTTTATTATTATTTTAGGTGAGACACTTAGGAATTTGTGAACTCTCATTGAGTTACAAAACTCTAATTATGCACATGGTGTCTACAACATAGGAGTATGCATCATTCACTAAGTTGTCATGATGACAACACAATTATCTGCACTCCTCATTTAGCACATGTTGTCTACACCACTGATTTGCATGCTACACCATTGTAGGCTTATCCTCACATCATCGCACTTAATCCCATGCTTAATGGAGGATAACCCATATCTGGTGGACATCTGTCTAGTTGTATGACATATCATGATGCTGACTTCTATGCATTCTAGAAGCTCTCCTGAGGCCTTTATATTTAGGCACTCCTAGTGTACTCTTGAATCTAGTTATTGAATGAATATCATTAGCCTAATCATACTCTGTCTATTTTGGTCTACTATGTGCTTTTGTTGAGTTCTTTAGTTCTTCGGTGAATTCTGGCCTAAGCCAAATTCTTACAGATATAATGAATGTATCTCATATTCCATATCTCTTTTGGAGACTTCTCCTTGAATCCTCTTTGAATTTTCCTAAAAATGGTCTACCTTGAATTATATGCCACCACCTCATCAACCTTATCTTCCATTTGGTTCACATATTCCAAGAAAAAAAAATGTCATCTCAGATTCATTGAATTCATAGTCTTTTGAATAATATAGCCACTCAACATTATCTATCTTCTGATGCTTGACACATATTGCATTATTTGACATCTTGTGTGAAATTACACGAGATGAACTAAAGTTTATTGGCATTCAACATCAACTAAAATTTACTTGGAATCCACTATTTTTCTTAGCATATACTAGAATAAACTTTTACTTGGCTCTAACAAAGTTTTTTGTTCCACTTGCACTGACTTTTCTCGGCACCTACTATCCATTCGGTCAAGCTTGGCAAAAAAAACTTGTCTAACTTAATCTTCTAAAATTTCTTAATATAACCAACCTTTTTAACCTTAAGTATATTATCAATACATCATGTTATGTATTATCTTAATTGATTCTTATACTCATTTATATAATCATAACTCAACCTTTCCTCTAGGTGTTGTTGTTACATCTTTTGAGAAAATCTGCTTCAACGAACAAATAAGTGATAGTAGTTGAACCATATAAGAAATTGTCTTACTAGAAAATATAGGTTTGACATCAACTACAAAACAATGATAGAAACATATATTGATCATACTTGTATCAATATGCTTGGAACAATCTCCCTCTTTGATAGTCTTCTTCAATCTGATCTTAACAATCTCCCTCTTTGATAGTCTCCCTCAATCTAATCTCAACAATCTACTCTTTGTGTGTTGTATCTATCTTGCAAATCATTGAATTCAATTTTCTCATGCAGAGTAATGTTGGGGTGTATCATTAAAACTTGTCTAATTCCTTTGGCTATAAATATAAATAAATGATCCCTAGAATGGTTTTTCATGACCCGCAACATAGGGTCATATCACTTGGCCTACATTGTCAATAGATCAACATCTATAAAACACATGGCTCAACAAGCTTCACAATATCAAATTCCTAGACATTATTGAGTGGTGTATCATGGTTCCTCCATAAAAACCATCTTTTAAATAACTCTAGGCCAACCATTGATGTGCTAAAATCTTTCAACTAGTTGCCTTTACTATAGAAGCCTTCCTCTATATTCAATATAAGGTTTTCTAGAACCAACTCCCTCCCCTTTGTAATTTAATTTATTGAAGTAGGAAATTGTTCTAGGAAGTCATCATAAAGATTCCTATGTTGCTAATCTATTTTCATTGAAAAATCCCTTTGAGGAGGCATCGAAATACTCACAATCTTCACACGACTCTAATCACAAAAAATTACACCTTAATCATACCAATTTGCAATCTAGAAGTACTCAAAAACTCAATTTTTGTCTTCTTTCTAATACAATGTGTAGAATAAGAAATAGTCAATTCAGTTTACTCTAAATTCATTTCCATGAGGAATGTCTTAATTAACCATTAATGTCTACAACAGTCAGATTTTGCATGCAATAGAAAAGATTTAAAAATTGGCCATTAATTTAAAAAATATCTGATAGTTATAATTCAAAACTAATATTCACTTGTATTTCCATTGGTAGGACATGTAGAATCTTCACATATTATTACAAACCTTAAAACCTTTACATCTTAAATCAGTTATAATGCGATGGTCGTTGATCATCCCTTGATTAAGAATTGCAACTATTTTTATGTTTCCTTCAACTTATGGATAATGGGCCCCCTCATTCCACGTGTTACACTATCACTATATTCGTTTGGTTAATATTTTCAATGTCTATAGGGACTCACTAGACACATGTCAAAATCTCACTCTATCACATTATTTAAACAATACACAACTTAACTATGATTATGCAACCATTGTTGATCTTCCATCATATCAACAATTGAGAAATGTTCCATTTTTTACCATCTCATTAGGCATGCTAAGAATATGTGGCATCTCCTTGTATCCTTGCATTTCTTAAAACTTTGGTATTTTTCTATGGTGTGAAAATGAAATCTATGGATCTTCATCTTGATTAATGATCAAAAGGTCACAAGAAAATATGCTTGGCTTGTGTTGTGAAACAACTACTACATGACAACTACCCTATTTCGACATGACATCCTTTGAGGTTTTTATGGGGCAACCACATCCACATCTTAACAAGTCTCTATGTCTCTATATTTAAAATATGCATAAGTTTTCTTAACAAAAAAGTGACAAACAATGATCCATTTTAGCATTTGGGGAATGAGATTGATTGTGAGGATTACTAAATTTCTCTAGTCCCACTAGATACATGTTAGAAGCTCACTTTTTTGCATAATATAAAGGAACAATACCTTCACATAATGACGAAGCAAGAACCATAGATATAGGATGGATCTAAAGGTTACAAAAAAGCTTGTTGCTTGGGTTAACCAAACATATTTAACAAATAAATAGACCAATTTGGACATAACCATGGGTAAAGTAAAACCAAGGAATTAAAAGGAATTAACCCTCCCCTTCAAAAATTAGAACCTAGCAAAGGAATAACCTTAATGAAGGATTTAAAATAATATGTGGATTTCCATAACTTTTACATCATGCCTAGGGTTTATTTTAATCTTCCCACCCTAGACAAATAAAAAAAGACCATTTTTGAAATTCTAATTTCAAAAAACACACTAAAACAAAAGGACTCATAGAGGGGCTAACAATGGCTCTATCAAGGGACAATGAATAGTCTCTATTCATATGGCATATCATAAACTCTAGGTGAGGTAGACCACATACTTGACAATAGTACAAAGAGTGATGTGGATACAATAGGAAAAAACCACACCTAAAGAAAAAAGAAACAATATGTACAACACCTAACTACTCCTCAAGGAAAAAGGAAGACCTTTAAAGAGAAGTACCTTTTTCAAGAACTGTCCATGAATTATTAGTTCTAGAATATCCCCACTGAGTTGTTTTAGGACATATGAATTGTCTACCCACTTGGAGTTTATCAAATAAGGGTCAAGCCATAAAGGTTCAAAATTTTCATGCTTCCCCTTTTCCTCTAGCCTTGTATTTCACATTAACACTAGGTCTCTAGACTTCAATTATCTCTGAACTACCCTTTTATCAAAAATATTTTCATTTGCAACTGGAATTTTGTATTTTTGGTAGAGGCTTTTCTTTCGTGCTCATTTAACTCAACAAGCTCATCCATCCTTTCTGGCATATCAACTATGACATCCTCATCATACCTAAGGACAAAATTGTATAAGCCAAACAAGTTGCTCACAGGGATTCTATTTTGATTCCTATATATACCAAATCAAAAGGTGACATTTCTATATCTCTCTTGATTGTTATTTTTTTAGCCGAGATGTCCAGGGGTAACCTAGAGTCTCATTCTTTTTTATTTTCATCTAGAGCTTTTATTTGTTAATTCAACTAACCCATTTCATTGTGGTTGATAAGGGGATGAGTTCAATCTAGTAATGCCATATTTATCACAGAATTGTATGAATTTATATGATCTAAATCACATGGGATTATAAGTTACAATTGGTTTTGGGCATATAGATCTATTGATTATATTATTCAATGGGAAATTGTTTAAGACGTTACTAGTTTCTTTCTAGTGGGGATGGCTTCTACCCATTTTTTGAAATTATTATTTACTACAAGGATCCATCAATAGCTAGTGCTAAATTTATTTTCTATCTCCCCTATAAAATTCATTACCCACTATTGAAAAGGATTTTGAAATTCTACTTGTTTCAATGGGGTATTCCCAAAAAGTTTCAACTTGTCAATAATTCTTTGACAAGGGTCACATTTTCTCACTAAGAAATGATCATCCTTAAATAAAGTAGGCCACAAAAAACTAGTTCTCATCATGTTATGAGTTATTTTCAAGGCCATTTAATGACCTCCATAGACTCCCAAATGCATCTTAACAAGTGTCTTAACTAACTCTTCATGATTAGCACATTTCAAAAATAATCCTCCAATTTTTTTCCACCAAATTTTCCATTATTAATGATATATCTAATTGCCTACAACTTTATAGATTTTTTTTTTTTTTATTCAAACTAGGTGGAGCTTCCACATTTTGTAGATAACAAATGACATTAGTTAACCACTCACAACAATATATATCACAAGTATTGGGTAGGTGGTCTTCATTAACAAGATTCATTTGATTGGCATCCAATTTAGATTGAGCCATCAACTTTTCTTACCCTTGGCCCCTTACTAATTTTTTAATTTGGACATCCATGTTAAACTCTTGAATCTTGTTTATCCATCTACATCTTCTACCAAATACTTCTTGCTCAGAAAAAATTATTTCACAATAGCACTAGAAACAAGGGCTATAATAGTGATTACATAGGCTATTATAACTAAGTGTTTCTAAATCATGGATTTATGAGGCATAGGAAGTGTGACTTCATATTTCAACACATGTAAATTCAATAGGAGACTTTAGGTTTCAAATATGTTTATTGCAACATTGTAATTTGGTAAAGGTGCAAACCTATCTTACACTTTTATATAGGAAAATGTTAATGTAGCCCAAATTAGTAAGATTCTATATAATATGAAAGTGTCATTTTTATTTTGAATTTGTCTATTATTTAAACTGATGAAATGTGTAAAACTTGATTAAATTATGCCTATTATCTTAAAAATATTATAACATGAATTGATATCATTTTAAAAAAAATTGAACAATTTTTTTCTATTGTTAAAATATGTGGAAAATTAGGTCTAGTTTCATTCAAAAAAATTTAATGTAATGAACTAATTTTTCATATTTTTTATATCACAAATAGATGGAATACACATCTAGTACATGAATGAAAAATTGGCATATAGTTTATTCATTATATTGAATTTTATTTGGAAAATTTTAATATTAATGATACTTGGGAAATGGAAACTGATACCCTAGTTTGGAACATCAATTATTGTGTCTGAATACAAAAAGAAAAACTTGAAACCTTTATTGAAAATTAAATCTCATGTTCTCAAAATGTAATGAATTGGAAAATGACTTTTGTATGTACTCTTTTTATGATGTGTGACTTTACTATTGGGTGTCATGTTGACTTAGCTTTGACCAATCAAGTTGTTTAACCAAAAGCTTTGCAATTTTGTTTTTGTGATATCATGATGATTTTTTAATCTCAATCTTTCATACTCAACCATGGTAATGTTTAAGGTATGCTCTATGAGGATTTTTAATCTATTCATTATTATTTCTTTCTAGTGTTCTTGTGTGAAATTGAGGTGTTCATTTAGGGCTTCTGATACTGCTATCTCACTTAGGGCTTCCAATACCATAGATTCATTTTAGGGCTTTCACGACCATAGATACAATTTAGGGCTTTTGAAATGATAGATTAAATTTACGGTTTCCATGACCACAGATTCAACTAAGGCTTCCAATACCACTGTATCATTTAAGGTTCTAGCTATCACACAATCAATTAGCACTTCAAATTTCTTCTCCTTTCGATTACTTATCTGTGATAGTAGCTCAAGATTAGAAATATACTTATATTTGATATTCATATAAATAAATATTTATTTATTAATCTATCCCTTACATCGAGTTGTAAAATAACTCAATTTAATCTTAGCTCCTCATAACTAAAAGTGATAATACCTATTTTTGATAAACAATTGAATGCATAGCTTATCTCTATCTAACTCATGTTCAACATCTTAAGAGAGGTGAAACATTGTCAAGGGCTTAACCACCCAGACCACATTATATCAACATTACATCTCTAATGAGAAAGGCCCTCCCTACTTGGAATTCATAGGGAACATCATTCCATCCATTGGGAATCATGATTTATAATACACCATATGACTTGGTAGTAGGCGATCACCGTAACGGGAATATGCATGAGCTATTAATCAATGATAAATATTAAAATGTCATAACTGATATTGGTTCATATTATTGATGATTCCTTTCTCACACCTCATCACCCATCTTCTTAGGTATACATCTGGGTGAATCCTAGGTATCTAAAATAATTATTCAAGAAGATTACATACAATCATCATTTCATATTCTGTGATTATATTCTTTAAATATCATAAAATTGACAACATTCTTCCTATGTGAAATGTGCATAAGCTATAGAAATGTTTTATGTATGTTTTTATGAATACTGAAGTCAATCTCATTTTGTTGGTTCTCTTCACCTCCTCACCCTATTTAGGCCTCCAAGCCAGTGATTCCCAGGTGTTATCAAATTTAAGATCACAATGATATTTTACAACTTCATCACCACATACTGGCATCTTTTCTTGGTGAATTCCTTGGTGTTTTAGTTTCAATACCTCATTCTCAGCTAAATATATTTTAGGATGTATCTGATTCTAAATTGGGTTGATATACATTTTTTAAATTTTTTTATCATGGATCCAAAGATAACTCAAAGTAGCTCTACAAATTCATACATATATACATATATAAGAAAGAATAAGAAAAAAAAATTCTATAATTTCAATGTCATAACAAGTTTGGAAGTATCTGGATTCTAAAAGAATAACAATCATGAATATAAACCATTGTTGTAATCTTGCATAGGGCAGTCAATTGAATTTAGAGGATTACATTGATCTAAAAGGATTGAAACTGGCTTTGGATTATTATCTCATCAACTTTATATCAAATTGCATAATGAATGTTATCAAAGAAGATAGATTTTTAGTAATAATTCAGAGAGTTTCATATTCAAATTTTATAACAATTATCATACTTTGATTAGAAACATTGCTATGGTAGTTGACTGATCACTAGAAGGTTATAATAATTTTTGAAAATATATAGACAACATCATTCATGGTCTTTCATCAAAGAAAAAGAAAACTAAAATTGGAAAAATGTTAGCTCTAACAATAGATCTATTTCACTAAAAGGAAATGATACCTTTGCAATGAAGGATGATTAATTTGTTTACATATTATACAAGGACAATTGCTTAACTATTGTTAGAATCTGAAAAGATTAATAATCCATAATACTAGTGCAAATAATAAATATCTAAACTATGAATGCAAATGATACAAAATCAAAATAGCAACACAGAGTTAGTCTCCAAGAGAGTAACGAAAATGCTAGAAGAAAAATAGCATTAAGAGGATACATAAACAAGAGATGCAAATACAAGCCAGGCAACATGCTTATATAGGCTAGGAAGAGGGAGGAGGTGGCAACACCAACTAGTGAGGAGCAACCATCTATTAGACTAAAGATAGCAAATTATCTTCCCAAGATAGCTAATGGATGCTCACATGTAGGAAGGTGACACCTCACAACCATTCACCTAATAAGACATGCTTTATTAACCTAAGTGAGATTATTAAAAGTGTAGGAAAAATCTAGAAAAATATGAAAAATAAAAAACTACACTAACACCCCCGCATAACTAACACCCCCACATAAGCAAAGCTTAGGTGGATGTAGAAATGGGTCTTGGCAAGTCAAACCTGATGAGGTACCCATGTACATAAGATATCCCAAAAGAGAGAGAAAAGAGACCCCCAAAAAACAAAATGATTTTGCACTTTATTTTAGTGCGTTTACAACTACCACTAGAAATAAATACTTAGTGGTCTTGATTTCAATGCATTACAAACTCATGAAGAGCATATGTTGAAAGTGAAACTTAGGCACAATAATCAAGGAAAAAAATAGCACCACTATGATCTACTCGAAAAATCATGCACTTTCAAAAAAAGAATCGCCTCGATACAAGGTCGTATGAGAAAGTTATGATCCTTCGAAGTTTCCAAAATGAGAACTGTGCATAATTACGGCCAAGAATCTACAATTTTTGAAAAATTTATGCATGAAAATCAAAAACCAACTCCACTAGTATATAGAGCACAAAAAAATAGCCAAGGTCATAATAAGAATTTTCAAAATTTAATTCTATATGAGCAAGAATGAGACATTTGAAAACTGCATTCAAATTTGTGACTGCCAACGGAGAGGGGTATAGCTGTAGCTTTCCACACTCGATCCTGCAAAATATATAGATTGCATGAAAAATTTAAAAGATACCTAGATGGTTTTTTGGGGCTGTAAACAAAACCTAGAAAGTGTTTTTCTTGCTAATGTACATAAGATGTTGCTGTAGTGTAAATCAGACGCCTTTAATAGTAAACAATGGCTCCAAAAATCAAGAAACGACCCCAACAACCAAGATATGACATGAAAATGCTGTATCAGCTTCCTAAGTCCATCAATGGCATGCTGGAACCTGCAATACTGATTGAAAACTCCAAATATACAAGTTGGTTGTCAGATTTGAGATTGAAACCCTAGAGAAAAATCATTTTTGTGAAAACTTTTCTGATTCTCAAGATCATCCAAACATGCAAGAGAAGAGAATACTTCATTTTTCAAAAAACTACAATAAAATTTATTATCCCCCCCTGAATCTCTCAAATAAGGAAACTAAAATCTACTCTTGCACATAAAAAAGCTCTGATACCATCTAGATTTTGCCATCACACCAAAATCACATCCTAATGGTGGAGAGGGATCTCATCGGAGATATAGTCACTACGCCAACACCCCCCCACATGATGGAGCCGAATACAACCATTTATCATGTGGGATTTGCACCCACTACATACCATGTTGATAATCCAAGCCTACGTAGACGAAGGGGCAAAGGGGTTGAGGGACTCGAATCGGTGACCTGCGCTCTGATGCCATGTTAGAATCTAAAAAGATTAATAACATTGAAACCTAGTGCAAAGAATAAATATCTAAAATATGAATGTAAATGATACAAAATCAAAATAGCAACATAGAGTTAGTCTCGAAGAGATTAATGCAAATGTTGGAAGCAAAATAGCATGAAGAGGATGCATAAACAAGAGATGCAAATACAAGCCAGGCAGCATGCTTATATAGGCTAGGAAGAGGGAGAAGGTGGCAACACCAACCAATAAGGAGCAACTATCTATTGGACTAAAGATAGCAAAGTATCTTCTCAAGATAGCTAATGGATGCTCACATGTAGGTGTAAACACCTAAAAAACCTTTAGAAAATAAAGTATTTTTATTTTCTAAAAAAGTCCTGATGACATCATCATTTATTAATTAATTTATTTATTTTTATGCCATTAAATCCCTTTATCTTAATTAAAAATATTTAATTAAGGAATCCCTCCCAAAAATGTTTAAATCTTATTTAAACATTATTTCCTTATTTATTAATTATTTAATTAATAAATTGACCAAAAATCCCAAAATAAATAATTTATTTATTTTTTGCCCAAAACTTGGCCAATTTCTTTATGACCAATAATCTCTTCCAAAATCTTGTAATCCTTCTTTAATTTTGATTAAAGGCTATTCTCATCATTTCCTACCCCTAATCCCAACTCAAAATATTTAATCAAGATTAAATATTAATCCTCATGTTTATTAAAAATATTTTAATAAATATCTCCTCAACCCAAACCCTTGAAATAAATAAAACTTTATTTATTTCATAAAATCTTATCCTAGGAAGTTCTAGACTCTTCTAGAAAGTCTTCATCCTCATCCAAAGTCTAGACTCTTCTAGAAGTTGTCTTTAAACCTAATCCTAATCCCCTCCTAACCTTGTCACATTCCCTAAACATGGGTTAAAACTTACTAACCCAAGCCAAAGTTAACAAATATCTCCTCCTTCACCCACCCTCATTAAATTCCATCCACTTGCCTATCCCTAAGCTAATCCTAAACCATCCTAATCCATCCTCTAATCATTTGCACAAGCCTAAACAAGCTTAAAACCTTCCTAATCAAGTCCAAGTCAAAATTGCTCTCATCACCCTCAAAATATGTCAACCATAAAACTTTATGAAGTCCACTAAGTCATAAATGTTCTTACAAAGCACTTATGAAGGGTCTTTATGAAGATTTTATCCCTTGAGCCTCCTTTGTTGACTCATCCTTCCCCTTTCCTCCATCCTCTCATCATGTGACATGTGTCACTCCTTGATTGGCTATAAGGAAGCACAATCCATGTGCTCTCCTCTCATGCAATCTGAGCCCTCCATGAGCTTTTTCCCATCCTTGCATCTTAGCCCTCAATCCCTCAAGCCTCTTGCCTATAAATTGGATCCTTCCCCTTTGCAAAATAACACAATCCATGAAGTAAAGTTATAATGCTATTTTGAGAGCCAAATCCATACTAAAGCCATCTATCCACACTAAAAATCCACAATCATCCATTGAAGCCTTTGGAAGCATATTGAGCATACATCCTATCCATTTAGATAAAGCTACTCAACAAGAGAGCTTCTTATTGAGAGAGTCCATTAATGGCTCATATTCTCAATTGAGAGTTCATCTTAGTCTATCTTGAAGTTTATGAATTTTGTTTAGTTTGTAGAAGCTTTATTTAAATTTGGTTTCTATTAGCATACTAACATTGCTCATATACATTTTGGCACGCCCGGTGGGACCCCACATGGGTCATCTTCATTAGCTTTTTTAGTCAAGTTTTGTATGTCATTTGTTGATTTTGGCTAATTTTGCTTGTTTTTGTGATTGGTAGGATTGTATAAATTGGTTTTGTAGGTCCACATGAGCATGAAGAAGACAAAGGAACTCATAGTCTATCTCATAGTATTTGCAGATTTTTCAAGCTTATAGGTGGACAAAGCACTTGGAATTCTTCTTCCTCTTCTTGTCTATATTCTTCTTATCCCGTCTACTTCTTCTTCTTCTTCTTGTGGGAGATCTTGGCCATTTTTTTTTTAAGGAAGCAAAATCATACACACTTTTTTTTAGTGCTTAAAATGAACCCCCAAATCATACTTAAATCCATTAAAAAATTAAAAATTTGCAAAAAAGAAAAAATCTTTTAACAAGTGAAACTAAACCAATCTAATCATTTGCATCCTTGCAACATCAAGGTTTTAGATGCATTCATGCAAAGTTAGGAACACTTCATTTTTGGTAATTTAAAAAGAACTTCAAGTTTCCATTTCAAAAGGTTCAAAATCAACACTAAGTGCACACTAAAATCTAAATCAAACTCAAAGCATCAATCAAGGATAAAATGAACCTCATTTGCAAATATGTTAAAGTTCTTTTAAAAATCTCATGCAAACTAAGAGTCCTAAATGGTTGCCAAAATTGTCCTAAAAAGCTTTGTTATTTGTTCCAAAAAAATGTCTTGTTGCAAAATCTTGAATGTTTCTTAGGTTTTTTATGCATCAAAACAATCTAGGAATATCATTTTTGGGCTTAAAACATGCAAACTAGAACACAAAATCTTGAATGAAAAGCAAAGTCCAAAGAGTCATTTTCACTTTTGAGTCCAAAAACAATCTTGAATGATCTAAGGTTAAAACAAAGCACTTCAAAGTTCTTAAAACAACACACAAAATCTCAGTCTTGAATGCTCAAAGGAAAAAACTTGAATGTTTAATCACTTGTCTTTGAATGCATGTTGCTAAAATCACTCTTGAGTGCCATGGATTAAAATCAAAGTTTGTTTTTTTATGAATGTATGATTAAAACAAAAAATCCAATCTTGAATGCCATAGATCAAATAATCATCTTTTGGAGCATAAAAAGAATCTACATTTTTGTAATCTTTTAAGTTATAAAAACAAATAAAAATGCTTTGAGTGAGTTTGTCATTGGACTCACCCTCTTTAATCACCCATCAATTTAACCATTGGTTGCAATCTCAGTGCCATCTATGGGGATGGGTCCACCTAAGAGGGTGCTAAGTGCTCCACGCAAATCAAACTCCACTCACTTGGGTTTTTAGTGGTTTTTCTAAGTTAGAAAATTCCTTGAATGCGCATTAATCTCGCTCACACTTCATTTGGGCATAAAAATTGGACAAATCTTGACGTGGAGGGCCTCTAGGTGTGTGCTTGAAATTGAGTCTCACACATCTTTACTTTGGGCTTAAAAAAAACTCACACTCAATCTTGAATGGATAACAATCAATGAACATTGCATGGTTTGGATGCATTTTCAATGGCGCTCGCATTTCTTATGTTGACGATCTCTCGACTTTCATTATGCTAATGACGCTGTCAAATAGTAATGAACATTGTATGCCATAATCACAAGTGTCTTCAATCATAGCTTACAAAATCTAAATCATTAATTGGAATGAACGCGTGTCTTTTAAAGCCCAAGATCATGTATGTGGTCTTGTTTTACACTTTTTAGGAGGCCTACTTGGGGATTTCATCACCCCTTGGGACGACCTCAACTCCAGCATTCCAGTGGAGTATAAATATCGGGAGGTGAATCCAAAGACACCTCTCTTGGGATCAAAATTTTGTCACTCGGGCTAAGCCTCAAGGAACTTTATACCCTTGAGAAGTGAAAGAGGAGAAGTGGGTTACCACTCCTCTCGGCTGTGTGACATCTTTTTGGTTTCATCTACAGATTTGGGCCTCATGTACCTTGCATATATTAAGGACTCCCTAGCTATAACAAATTTTATCCTTGTAGAAAGCTTCCTAGGATGTTGGTGTGTTTGACGTGCTTGCTCAAAACTTTTGTCTGCTTATTTGTTCATAGCTTTTGAATGAATGTTAGCCAACTTTGGTCAAAATCCCAAAAAAGCAAAAATCTCCTAGCTCAAGGCATACTTAGCGTAGTCACTGCCTCATCAAAAAATCATCCAAGCTCCCTCGCTGCAACCAAATCTATCTAGTTCCTTGCTTTAGAACAATCCCAAATCCAAAGTCTCTCCAAATCATCCCCCCCTAGCCAGCAAGAAACCCAATCCAAAATCACACTCAAGCCTTTAGAGAGTTGTTGTCATTCTACTAGAATTTGTTGTCCAATCAATCTGACCAATCCACCAGCCTCACCAAGGTTATCCCTTTGACAGAGCTTTGTCTAGGGTAATCTAGCTTTGTCACTTGTTATTCCTCATCACCTTGAGCTAAAGGTTGGGATCCACAAGTGGTCAATCTTGTGTCATGCCCATAGGATCATTAGTCTATCCTTAAGTTGACACAATCTCCACCAATCCAGCACATAGGAAAGCAAAACTCTCACTTTTTGACAGCATACCCTTAAAAGTCTTCCATCCACCAGAAAGCCAAAAATCTCCAGCCAATCCTCCTTAGGTCTGTCATACAGCTTTGACTCTCCCTAGGAAATATTTCATCGGCCAATCCAAAATCTGTGCTTAACCCAAATCCAACCATGAGCTTCCATGTTCATCCATACGCAAGACCCCATCCCCATCAAACTCATCATCAAAGCATGAAGTACCAATCCTATCATGATGTGTTTTGTCGCATTGTCCTTGCTCCTGCCACCTCCTATTCTAATGATGATGAAAATCTTGTTGACTATGACGGGTATATTGAAAGCCTTAGAAACATTCCCCCAAGCATCCCCCAAAATCCAAGAGTTATTCCAAACTATCTAGTCATGCCATCTGATATTCCAGCTTCCCCTGCATCACCCAATCAACCAAGCTTCCAATCTTCCACCCCCATCACACTAGCTATTCCTATCAATCTACCTCCACCTCTAACACATGAGTCTCCAAGGAATCTCCTAGAGGAAATACAAGAAAAGTTGCCTCCAACAGTCGATAAGCCATGTCATCTAATCCAACCATGTGAAGTAGTCAGTGATGAAGCTTCCCCATCTATAATATCACCTCCATCTCCCATAGCTATCATCCCCATACCATCCATCAAATTGCTTAAAATCCTTCCACTTCCCGCAAGCATCAAAATCCCACCACCTATCAAATCCCTCCAAATCCTATCCACATCGCCTCCAAGCATTTCCCAAATCTCTCATAATGACCCTTATGTATCCATCTTCTACTCACCCATCTCCACTACTGAATCTCCCATCTATCCATCCGCTGCCTTTGAAGAATCCATCCCTTCACCTCCTATCGCACGATCCACTCCAAACCAATCCTATCAAGATCCTGCCCAAAAGAATGTTGACATCCCCCAAAGCATAAATGAAGATATCATTGTACCATGTCTTCCATCCATAGTGCAGTCACCATCTCCTCCATCTCCAAAACCTCAATCCATATCTCCTCCACTACAAGATATCTTGTCATCCCACCAGCTATATCAAGATCCTATCCTTCCATCTCCCCTGCTCCATGCTTCCATCTTACCACCTATCCAAGCTATTCCGCCATCTATAATCTACCCTCTTGGTTCACTTACATTCATCCACGGTGGCCCTCTCTCAACAAAATAATTAAGAACAGTATCTCCCCATTGCAATACACCTAATAAATCACTTCTACCATTTTCTACAAGAAAAAAGTTTCCTTAGCTTGTTCAAATGCTCAATCGATGGCATTATCAAGGTCAAGGCTTAGGACCACAAGAGCAAGGAATCAGAGAGCCTATTATTGCACCAAAAAATCTAGAATTTCATGGTCTTGGATATGTATCCAAAGGCTCACCATCTAAAGGTGTTGGTACACCACACCCCCACACCAAGCCTATCTCCAAGCCCACCATGCCAACCTCCCATCACTCCTTCAAGAAATCTTATGTCATCCCCCCTCCACCATCTTTGCAACCCAAAACAACCTACCATATCCCCCCTTCATTCGCTAAATCCATTTTGGGTCCCTATGTCCCAAAATCTACCATCCTCCATCCTCCTATTAGCCATCATAAAAATCCTATTCCATCCATTCCTATGCAAGATCAACAAAGGCACATATCATGGCACATTATCCATCATCATCCCCCTACATGCTCTTTCATATCCTCTCCATCTCACAAAGCTTCTCCTAACCATCTTCCCAAAGCTTACCACAACAATGTAAATGCCAACTTCAAAATGCATAAAGCTAAAAATCCACATCCTAGGCAATCATATTTCTATTCTAAAAGACATACTCCAAAAAGGCAAAATCCAATCAAAGAATGCAAAAAAATGCAAAAGCCTATGAAAAGAAAATCCAAAACCATGTGGATCCCCAAGAAAAAAGTTGAAACCCAATGCGTAATGGCATCCACCATTGCTAATCCCACATCTAGTGACTCATGTCCCCCATCTCCTAACTCCATCTTGGGTGCCTATATCCCCAAGCACGCTTCCACAAATCCTCCATCACGCCCGCATCTACCATATATCCCCCATATGCTCTTTTCACACTCGTCCCAACATGTGCCAATGTTGCTCTTGCAAGCATCCCCATCTCATGCTCCTTTCTAGCATTTTCATCCCTCCATCTCCTACCATCAATCCCATCTAATCTGATCTATTGCATAAATCACACATCCGGTGTACCAATAGCTAGCAACAAAATTGAACATTCCAACAGCCAGTGAAAAATCCCAAAAAAGCCAAAATAGCTGAAGAAAGCCAAAATCATTCCAGCTAAGTCCAAAGTCAAAAATTCAAAAAAAGAAAAGAAAAATAAAGTGTCCACTGGTGAAAACTTGGCAATTCAAGCACCTTAGACAAGTACCATGATGAAAACTTGGCAAACAAGCATCATGCATAATCCTGCCATCCCTAGCTTAGCCTATCACCCTCATGCTTTTGGTCATCTCTTGACATCCACCTCCATCTTCCAATCTATCCACCTATCCTCCATCCTCCAGCTTCCATCTCACACCATCCACTAATCTTATGCAGCTTCAGCCAATCATCTCAGCTATCATCCATCTCCCTAGCCCCTTCAGCTTTTTCCATCCTAGCTTCAATCCTATCACATCCATCATAAGACCTCCTTCCGCATGTTATCTTCTGATTGGGGGCACTATATTCATTGGAGATCTTGTCTTTTCCATCCTCCCTTGTCATTGGTATCTAGCTCTAGGCTATCCTCATGCAAACCGAATGTCATCTCTTTATATCCATCATAATCCTAGCTATCTACCATCCTATCCAGCCATCTCATCCTACTCCTCTAGCTATCCTTGGTCACAAAATCTCTCATCATCATTGGATGCATCCTACCAAATCCATATCTTTGCTATCACCCCACCCTTAGCTTTCGCATCTTGCACAACATCAAACCATCCTACTATCCTATCATCCTGAGCTTTTGCCTGCTTGTAACTATCTTGGTCTGTCATCTTGTACATCCTCTTTAGCTTAGTACCATTGTATCTATCCAGTGTTCATGTCAGTTTGTCCTTGATCAGCATCTTGCACCCATCGCACATCTTGGTTAGCTATTCCAATGCATCCTTTAGCTAGATTTCCTGTCACCAAAGTGTTATCTTTCTTAGTTCAGCTTGCCAGACACATCACTCATCCAAATGCACTAGCTTAGGTGCTCTTCGATAGGTCCTTGCAAGATATAGCTTTCCTCATGTCTTATCTTGGTCCGTTAGTACCTCATCCTACCCATCTCGTTGGCAAATGGTTCTCTTTTGGATTTTTGCTTTCTTTTGATTTGGACTCTTCCCTGTTGGGTCTTGAAATATCTTTTCCAAGCAATCTCCTTGTTCCCTCCTCAAGGTTGCCACGATCTTCCATATCATGGTATACTATGAATGGGGCAATCAGAGCGTAAGGTCTTGATCATGTCTTTTGCTTGTTTTCTTTTTTTTCTTGTGGGTTACCTAGTGTCGTTTCCACACTGCTTCCTCTGGGATTCATGTGTGATACTGGGGCAATCCTTGCGTGTTTGTTTTGAGTTAGTTTGTTAGTCCTCTAGACAGTTGGTGAAAGGGCCTTGATGTTCTTGGTAACCTTGGAAATTAACCAACAGTCCTATATCAAATCTAGTGCTCAACTACATGGTGGTACTTCTCTTTGAAGTATCCCCCCTGCTCAAAAAGCTTCAATGGTTTTCCTTCATCTCCATTATCCCCCATCCATATCCAGCATCCATCTCTCCTACCCCAGCTTATGCATCATTATCTCTTTGAATCACTCCTCACCTTTAGCTTTAGGGATCCACAATCCTAGTCTTAGGGATCCACCAATCCAAATCAATCCACCAAGCCTCATCTTTCGAGATCCACAATCCTAGTCTTAGGGATCTCCGAAACCCATCTTCCCCCAATCTGACTCTTTGAAATCCTGTTGCATCATCTTTTTTAATCCCCTCATCTATCTCCCCATCCTAGATTCCTTTTATAGCGCTCCGCTCCTTCATCCTCTGCAATCCCTAAGATCTTAAGCTTGCTTCCTCTTGTGCCTCTGATTCTCCCTTTATCATTCTCCCATAGTGAGAGTTTGAGCTAACCAAACCTCTTCTCTTAAGAAACTCTGAGTCTTCTTGCTCATCTCAGATTCTTGTACTTTTCAAGAAGTCATCAAGCCTCACTTTCTCTCCCCACCACCTTCTTGAGGGGGCATCTCACAGTCCATTCTCTCCTCTTCTACTCTAGCCTTGGGCATCTTATTTTCTTATCTTTGATGTCATGCCACTTGTGGCATCACATCAAAGAGGGGCAAAATGTAGACACCTAAAAAACCTTTAAAAAATAAAGTATTTTTATTTTCTAAAAAGGTCCTGATGACATTATCATTTATTAATTAATTATTTATTTAATTAATTTATTTATTTTTATGCCATTAAATCCCTTTATCTTAATTAAAAATATTTAATTAAGGAATCCCTCCCAAAAAATTTGTAAATCTTATTTAAACATTATTTCCTTATTTATTAATTATTTAATTAATAAATTGACCAAAAATCCCAAAATAAATAATTTATTTATTTTTTGCCCAAAACTTGGCCAATTTCCTTATGACCAATAACCTCTTCCAAAATCTTCTAATCCTTCTTTAATTTCGATTAAAGGCTATTCTTATCATTTCCTACCCCTAATCCCAACTCAAAATATTTAATCAAGATTAAATATAAATCCTCATGTTTATTAAAAATATTTTAATAAATATCTCCTCAACCCAAACCCTTGAAATAAATAAAACTTTATTTATTTCATAAAATCTTATCCTAGGAAGTTCTAGACTCTTCTAGAAAGTCTTCATCCTCATCCAAAGTCTAGACTCTTCTAGAAGATGTCTTTAAACCTAATCCTAATCCCCTCCTAACCTTGTCACATTCCCTAAACATGGGTTAAAACTTACTAACCCAAGCCAAAGTTAACAAATATCTCCTCCTTCACCCACCCTCATTAAATGCCATCCACTTGCCTATCCCTAAGCTAATCCTAAACCATCCTAATCCGTCCTCTAATCATTTGCACAAGCCTAAACAAGCTTAAAACCTTCCTAATCAAGTCCAAGTCGAAATTTCTCTCATCACCCTCAAAATATCTCAACCATAAAACTTTATGAAGTCCACTAAGTCATAAATGTTCTTACAAAGCACTTATGAAGGGTCTTTATGAAGATTTTATCCCTTGAGCCTCTTTTGTTGACTCATCCTTCCCCTTTCCTCCATCCTCTCACCATGTGACATGTGTCACTCCTTGATTGGCTATAAAGAAGCACAATCCATGTGCTCTCCTCTCATGCAATCTGAGCCCTCCATGAGCTTTTTCCCATCCTTGCATCTTAGCCCTCAATCCCTCAAGCCTCTTGCCTATAAATTGGATCCTTCCCCTTTGCAAAATAACACAATCCATGAAGTAAAGTTATAATGCTATTTTGAGAGCCAAATCCATACTAAAGCCATCTATCCACACTAAAAATCCACAATCATCCATTGAAGCCTTTGGAAGCATATTGAGCATACATCCTATCCATTTAGATAAAGCTACTCAACAAGAGAGCTTCTTATTGAGAGAGTCCATTAATGGATCATATTCTCAATTGAGAGTTCATCTTAGTCTATCTTGAAGTTTATGAATTTTGTTTAGTTTGTAGAATCTTTATTTAAATTTGGTTTCTATTGGCATACTAACATTGCTCATATACAGTAGGAAGGTGACACCTCACAACCATTCACCTAATAAGACATGCTTTATTAACCTAAGAGAGATTATTAAAAGTGTAGGAAAAACCTAGCACAATAGGAAAAATAAAAAACTACACTAACAATTATCACCAAACATGAAAAGAGTGAAACACGTTTCCTATGAGATGCATTTAAGAATCCTCATGTGGCTCTACCTAGAGACTATGAAGCTCAAGTGTTGAGTGAATTTTCCAACCCATGGCAAGAAATCTCAACCATATGTAAGTATTCACTTGTTGTTGTCCTTGCAATTCATTAGTATACTAACTGGAAGGGTTTGGAAGTATAATGACTTGAAAGCCAAGAGCATGAATGAATGCTAAAGGCTAGGAAAGAATGTTGAAAAAGAATACAGATGCAGGATGTCGATAAAGGATGATGCCAAGAATGTTTAAAGGTTTTTTAAATAAGTTAAAACCCAACTTTATGGCTACCATCAGTTATAAAGAAGCTATTCAAATTCCCAAGGTAACCATTTGGATTCCAAATATTAAATTGACTAAGAAAGAAAAGAATAAGAAGTTGGAAAGAATTAGAAGATTAAAATTTGAAGACTATAATAATACAATTATTATAATTTGAATATTATTATAATGCATAATTATTAAATGATAATGGTGCCAAATCAATTTTTTATATTAAAAAGCACATAATTAAATATTTTATTAAAAATAATATGAGAAAAGATAAATTAAAATCCTTTAAGATATGTTTTATATTTAAACTCAATTAAATAAATTAAATTATTAAATAACACATGCAAGTCTTGCAAATGTAGTCTATTTCAAATCACTAGGTCCTTTACTCGTCTACCCAGTGATGGTGATACCCTACCTAATTTTTTTTTGAAAATGCTTCCACCCCTTCAACATGGTCCTTGCAAGAAATTTCTCAGTAATTAAATTATTTAATCATAAATAATTATAATAGTTAACCTTTCATCTTAATTCCATGAATTCACAATTAACATTCAACTAACATGCCATCTTCACTTGAAATCATAATGACTAACTATCTTGTTATTTTGCCAGATTATATGAAATTAAACTGCCAACTAATTTCATGCAAACCTCAATAGCTATATTTCAAGCTAGGTCAAAAATTGGGATGTAACATACCATTCTCCTTATGGTTTATTGTCCTCGATGAACTTGAAATTGCAATGAATGTTATAAAGGAGTATTTTTAAAATTGAAATGTAACATTCCATTCCCCTTGTGGTTCATCATCCTCGATGACCTCTGCAATTTAGACACTAAAATAATATTCCACATCCAAGATATATATATATATATAACATTGTGATATCATTTCTTTTCTCAATTGGTTCAGAATGAAAATCATAATCAAAACTCAAGATTCATTTTTACTTTATAGTTTCTAGAAAGCTACTTGCATGGTAACATAAAATTGAACACACACTCACCTAAGTTCACTTTACCATAATGGTGGCTATCTTAGCATTGGTTGAGTTGATTCTATTTCATATTCATGTCATACTTATGTAGACACTCACCATATCATTAGTTTGATTCCATATTGATATCTTTATTTATAGGATTCAATGACTGAAAGTAAGATAAGTATTCAAGATTGAAATTCTTCAACCAACAAGTTCTAGATAATAACTTGATCATAATTTAAATTACTCATATGTTCCATCTAGCATATAGCCCTCATTAATGGATAGATCTTCCTTGCAAACTTACAGATTACTTGTAATAGGTTAGTGAATCCATGTTTTTCCATTGCAACATTGGCCTTCAAGCCCAATATTTCATTAGAATAATCATTTCATCGTAGGATATCTCCAAAATAATATACAACTCAACAAGTAAACTCAACATCGCATGTGTATTATACATGTATAACAATGTGTCAAAGGGTAAAAACATGATATGTACTATGCAAGATCATCAAATCGAGATCATAAGCATCTAAAAAAAATCATAAGATTCTCATCATTCATTTGTAAATACTTGGAAATTCATTTTTCCCATGTTTGTAATTTAGGCTTCCATGCCCATCTCATCAAAAGTTTACATTTGTAAACAAACATTGATAGTTCCAATTATGCAAGTGTGTTTACTCGTTACTAGAGCACATAATGATCTTGTCATTTAAACAACATCAGAAAGGATCATGGTTCAAATTTTTGTTTCTAGTTCAAGTACAAATAGGTAAAAAATTATTTTTATCATTAATTTAGGTCAACAAACCCGGTCATGATTGATTTTGATAAATTTTATCAAGATTATATATACTATATTTGGATTGTGCAAGTCTTGGCATCTAGACCCATTTTAATATGCTCACTCTCAGCAAAGAATGGTCCTCCCTGTAGGGATAAGGTATATGTATCATTCTAGTCCTACCATCTAAGTATTCTAGTGGGTTGAAGTCACAACAGTTATTCAACAAAATAATTGAAGTGTCTGGACAATCAACAAGATCAATTGTTCTGGAAAATCTACCTAATCAAAGTCCCAATAGTTATTTGACAAAATAACTGAAGTATCTAGACAATCCACCCTGGCCAAGAATTTCAAAATTTAGGTCATCAAACCCAATCTCCACCACTCAACTTTCCAATCCTTTTTATCTTTTTAATTAGATTTTGTCTTTATGATGTCATAGTTTAAACATTTGTCCACTTTATATCATTTCAGCCTTCTTGGCTATTCTAAATGATTTTCTAGTTTTGATTGCAATATCCATTATGAAAATAATTTTTTTTCAACATTTATATTTTTAGTTTCTCAGAAATAGTGTTGGACACAAGGTTTCAACATTCAACCCAACGCTCTAATACCATATGTAACATCTAGATTTTTTGGGTCTAAATTAACATCTAACATACTCAAAGAATACAATTATACTTTGTTTCATAGGAAGATAGTTATATCATTCATGTTCATGTGAATAAAATTTACCTATGAAAAGTTGTTGGAAAAAATTTCTTAACTATAAACTTGAAATACCTTCAAATTCAATTACTATAGAAATTGAAAACCACGTACCTCAAAAAATTGAGATCGAAATCAACTAAGGATGCTTCTGCAACCACTTGAGTTAATCCAAAAAAACCTCTATAACAATTTCACATGATGAATAACATCTTAAAAAAATGCTATTTTGAATCAAATTGTAATTATAATTAAATACTAGTAAATCTAAAATTAGGGCATCACATACCTTGGAATCAATTAGGGCATCATTTACCATTGGTTCGTTTAGGGCTTTTGATACTGCTATCTCACTTAGGGCTTCCAATAACACTATATCATTTAAGTTTCTAGCTATCATACAATCAATTAGGGTTTCAAATTTCTTTTCCTTTCAATTAATTATCTATGATAGTAACTCAAGATTAGAAATATACTTATATTTGATATTCATATAAATGAAAAGTAATTTATGAATCTATCCCTTACATCTAGGTGTAAAATAACTCAATTTAATCTTACCTCCTCATAACTAAAAGTGATAATACTTGTTTTTGATAAACAATTGAATGCATAGCTTATCTCTATTTGACTCATGTTCAACATTTTAAGAGAGGTAAAACATTGTCAGGGGCTTAACCACCTAACCTTAGACCACATTATATCCCCATACAATCTCTAACAGGAAAGACCCTCCCTACCCAGAATTCATAGGGAACATCATCCCATCCACTGGGCATCATGATATATAATGTGTCATATGACTTGGTAGTAGGTGATCACCATAACATGAATATGCATGAGCTATTAATTAATGATAAATATTGAAATTTCATAACTGATACTTGTTCATATTATTGATGACTCCTTTCTCACACCTAATCAACCATCTTCTTAGCTACATAGCTAGGTGAGTCCTAGGTATCTAGAACAATTATTCAAGAAGATTACATACAATCATCATTTCAGATTCTATGATTATATTCTTTAAAGATCATAAAATTGACAATATTCTTCCTGAGTGAAACATGCATACGCTATAGAAATGTTTTATTTATGTTTTTATGAATATTGAAGCAAATCTCATTTTACCGGTTCACTTCACCTCCTCACCCTATTCAAGCCTCCAAGCCAGTTCCCAAGTGTTATCATATTTAAGATCACAACGATGTTTTACAACTTCATCACCACATACTAGCATTTGCGCCTGGTGAATTCCTTGGTGTTCTAGTTTCAATACCTCATTCTCAATTAAATATATTTCAAGATGTATCTGATTCTAAACTGGGTTGATATACCTTTTTTTTAATCATGGATCCAAAGATAACTCAAAGTAGCTCTACAAATTCGTACATATATACATATATAAGAAATAATAAGAAAAACTAATTCTATAATTTCAATGTCATAACAAGTTTGGAAGTATTTGGATTCTAAATGAACAAAAATCATGAATATAAACCATTGTTGTAATCTTGCATAAGGTAGTTGACTAAATTCAAAGGATTACATTGATCTAAAAGGATTGAAACCAGCTTTGGTTTATTATCTCATCAACTTTATATCAAATTACATAATGAATGTTATCAAAGAAGATAGATTTTTAGGAATAATTAAGAGAGTTTCATATTTAGATATTATAACAATTATCAGACTTTGATTAGAAACATTGCTATGGAAGTTGACTAATCACTAGAAGGTTATAATGATTTTTGAAAATATATAGACGACATCATTCATGGTCTTTCACTAAAAGAAAAAGAAAACCAAAATTGGAAAAATGTTAGCTCTAAAAATAGATCTATTTCACTAAAAGGAAATGATACCTTTGTAATGAAGGATGATTAATTCATTTACATATGATACAGGGACAATTGCTTAATTATCACCAATCATGGAAAGAGTGAAACACAATTCCTATGAGATGCATGTAAGAATCCTTATGTGGATCTACCTTGAGACTATGAAGCTTAGGTGTTGAGTGAGTTTTCCAACCCATGGAAAGAACTCTTAGTCATATGCAAGTGTTCACTTGTTGTTGTCCCTGCAATTGATTCATATGCTAACTGGAAGGGTTTAGAAGTATAATGAATTGAAAGCCGAGAGCAAGAATGGACGTTAAAGGCTAGGAAACAATACTGAAAAAGAATACAAATTTAGGATGCCAATAAAGGATGATGCCAAGAATTTTTAAAGGTTTATTAAGTAAGTTAAAACCAAACCTTATGGCTAGCATCAGTTATAAATAAGCTATTCAAATTCCTATGGTAACCATTTGGATTCCAAATATTAAATTGAGTAAGAAAGAAAAGAATAAGAAGTTGGAAAGAATTGGAAGATTAAAATTCAAACATTATAATAATACAATTATTAGAATTTGAACATTATTATAATGTACAATTATTAAATGATAATGGTGCCAAATCATTTTTTTAATATTGAAAAGCACATAATTAAATATTTTATTTAAAATAATATGATGAAAGATAAATTAAAATCCTTTAAGATATGTTTTATATTTAAACTCAATTAATTTAATTTAATTATTATATAACTCATGCAAGTCCTACAGATGTATTCTATTTCAAATCACTAGGTCCTTTACCCATTTACCTAGTGATGGTGATGCCCTGCCTAATTCTTTTCTAACAATGTTTCCACCCCTTCGACATGCTCCCTACAAGGAATTTCTTAGTAATTAAATTATTTAATCATAAATAATTATAACAGTTAATCTTTCATCTTAATTCGATGAATTCATGATTAAAAATAAACTTACATGTCATCTTTACTTGAAATCATAACAACCAACTATCTTACCAATTTTTCAAATTATATCAAATTAAACTACCAACTGATTTCATGCAAACCTCAACAACTATATTTCAAGCTAGGTCAAAAGTTTGGATGTAACACCTCAACCATGCCTCGAGTGCTAGTACAAACTAGGATTGGAGTAGAGAGGATGCTTGGTTATGACCATGCATCATTAGTATGCCTTGCCAGTATGAAATGATATTAGTGTCACATAGAGTCACTAGGGGGCTAGAAGATTAAAAGACTAGCTAAGTAACCCTAGAGTTGGTTCATGCAATGACACTTTCCCACTAGTAGTATTGATTCCCTAAGTATCTTTGTTTGCCTCTAGGTTTAGATGCCAATTTATCTTGGAACCTTTGAGTTAGATTAATTTTACGGTTTTTCTTGGCCTAGATATTACATTTAACTTTTGGGATTGATATCTTGTTTGGGACTTGAGACTGTCTCCTCAACACAGTGGGAGTGAACCTTTCCAGGTTCCATGAGTTTGGGTGGTAGTGCTTTTTCTTATACCATTGAGAATTGACCATTAGATTTAACTGCTAGATGTGTTTGTGCACATGTTCCTTTCCATTGTTCCTATATTCCTATGATATATAGTCATAGATTTTGTATTATATTTGATTTTTGTGAATCTTATGAAATGATGTTGTAATATATTTCATGATGTATATTATTTCAACATTTCATGCCTTATGACCTGTATAGTTGATGATTGTGCATTCTATTTATTGCCAAGTGGCATTTGAGATGATTGTATATTATTATTTGATGTGGACATATTATATATTGGACTTAGTGTTAATTAAAATTAAATGTGATTCAATGTCATGAAACCCTTAAGAGTTATAACTTGTTTATGTGTTGTTGATGTATGAGTGTATGTTAATTGCTTTTACTATTTTATAATTTTTGTTATATGTTAATTTTTTTTAAAAAATTGTTTATCAAACTTAGTAAAACTTTAGGTTAACTTATTTTGGGTCACGTGGTGGGGCATTACTACAAACCTATGTCACATAGTTATCTAGTATAAAAGTGGCATTTTTATTTTGAATTTGTATGGAAAATTCCTTGTGTAGTGTGGAATTGTTATTTTTATTTTTATTTTGGATGAAAAATTCCTAGTGTAGGTGAGTTTAACTAACTCAAATCCTGAGTGTAATGGAAAGTTAATTGGAATTCACCCAAGTGTGAGAATAAGTGGATTAAGACAATTCCAATTCAAGGGGTAGATCACTTGGAATTCCCATTCTTGAACTGGAGAGATGAAATTGGAAGGTTATTTAATTTAATTAAAATGTGATATGACCTCATAAATGCATATTTCAAGTAATTGAATAATTACATTCAATAATTAAAATGAGAGCATTATTAAATTAAATAAATTTAACTCCATAGAACATTAGCCTTAGTAATTTAATTAAAGTATAAATACTTCAAATTAAATCAAATCTTAATCAATAGGTTTAATGTAGCTAGTCCAAGTGAATACTTTAGGAATTAAATAAATAGCATGATTAATGCAGATTAGGGTTTTCTACATTTGACAATTAAGTCTAGTGAAAATTAGAATGAGAATTGCCTAATGAAATAGGACTTTAGGGTTAATCAAAATAAACCATAGTTGGTTAAGATGACAATGATCCAATTTTGGGTTATTATAGATACTACATGTATGGAGGAAGTTGAGCCTATGGTAAAGTTTATTAAACCTATGGGATATGAAATGAGTGAAGAACTCATTAAAAGCTATGCACAAATCATATTGAAGTCAGAGAAGGATAGTAAATGTCCTATATGGGGTATTTATGAGGAAAAGATGATGGAAGTTCATTCTATACTTCAAAACAAAGAAATTAAAAAGAATGTGGAGAAGAAAATCAAATCCATTCTTAAGGAATCCAATATGACAAGATAGGAATTTAATGAGATCAAAGGTATAGCTTCAAAGATGAAAGCCAACGAGAAGACTAAAATATTGGTAGCTACACCTATTGCAATTGTAGTTCCAATTGTGGATATGATAGTAGCAAGGTCTACATCACAAATTCTTAGTGCACCTTATGGAGTAGTTGTGTAGGTGCAACTAGTCAAAGTTAAGCATGAATAACAAAGGAGGAAGTCTAAAGATGAAGTATCCATTACACAAATAAAATCAAAAATATTGGTGAAGGTTAAACAAGAACCTATACTACCTTCAAAGAAAAGGGTCAAGAAGACCACCAGTGGGCTTGGAAAGAGGAGGAGGACACTTCAAATAAGTGACTCTAAGGAATCAAAGGGAGAAGATGAAGAAAAGCTAGTTGAACAAGTAGTTGGAGAAGGAAGGACACCAATTGACAAGAATTCTTAGAGACCAAAGATAGAAAACATAAACATGTAGATAATAAATAATAACAATTTCATTCAGTTGAATAAATATTATAGCTTCTATAATCATATGGGTAGGAGATAGCTAGAATATTCCATAATGAAAAATATGATCTTGAGAAATAAGAGATTTGATAGCATTCAAAACAAGATGCTGAAAGATATATACAAGAAGTTACTAAACATGAAGAAAAGAGAAATAGAGGAAGAAACAAAGTTGAGAGAAAACATGATTAATAAATTATGTGAAGTTAGCACAAAGGAAGATATGGATAGAATTTTTAAAGGTATTGAACCTTTGCTAAGGAACAAAAGAAGAGAAATTCTTTTGATGGGAGGCAATTATGAAGAGATTATGAACAAAAGATATGATTTCTATGCCTAAAGTCACCAAGGAGAGTGCACATCTAAAATCACCATGTGCAGTGTATGAGAAGGTGAGTACTCCAATAGACAATGAAGAAGAAGGTGAAGAGGTACAACAAGTATATTGAACTCCTCATATAATTATTTATACTGAATCCATGCAAGTCGATAATACACACATTAATATAGATGCCATGGAAAATCTTTATCTAGAATATGGGACTAACATTGTTGGCAACATTACTGCCTACTCAAGCTCTATTAAAGAGGATGATGAAGAAGCAAAGATAAATGTAGAAATGAAAAGGATAGAGGAAGAGGATAGGAATAAACAAGTAAAGAGGGTAGAATATGAAAGACAAAAATAGAAAAAAGAAAAAAGAATTGAAAATGAGAAAAGGATTGAAGAGTAAGAGATAAATGAAGAAGAGAGAAAGAGAGTAGAAAAGAACAAATAAGAAGAAATAAGAAAAGAAGATGAGAAAAGGAAGGAAGTAGAGAAAGAAAAATAAAAATTAGAAGAAGAAAGAAGGAAAGGTGAGGAAGAAAGTAAGAATAAGAAGAGGAGAAAGAAGATTACAAATTGAAAGTAGTTGTACTAATGTTAGCAATAACTCCAATAGTAGTAGTAACAACAATATCAAAAGTAATTGATGATGATGATGATGATGATGATCAAAAGGGACTAATGAGCTCTTTGAGCAAGTTAATTGGAAATTAAATATCGGTGAAGTCATTGGAAAGAACATTGACATAAGTCTTAAAGAGAATGTAGAAGACAATCATCACAATTGTCATGAATCTAGAGTTATAGATAAAGTAAAGGCAAAAGAGGTGGTAAAGTCTTTTGATGAAGGATTAACAACCTTGGTTGAAATTTGTTCTGTACAAGCACAAATGAAGCATCATGCATCACTATTTGATACAATATTCAAAAATGTTAGGAACTATATGAAATCATTAGATGTGTGTATTAAAGAATTGAGGAAGAGAAGAGATGAAGGAAACAAGTTTTATGGACAATGCATAATGTCATACAATTATTACTCAGATTTTGATAATCAAATAAAAGTCCGACTAAGTGTGCTTCAAACACTCACTACAAGATTGCAACAAAAAAAGAAAAGCATTGAAGACTTTGGAGCAGAAATAGAGAACATCCACAATGTTATGAGAAGTATTGAGTTTGACAAGAAGGCATTAAGGAGATTCTCTATCCTTAGAGAATTCTTATCACCTAAAGTTGTCATTCTATAGTGGAAATTGGAGGAATGTCTTGTAGCTAAGGTATCCCATGATAAATTTTCCAATACTAACTTGAGAAAAGTAAAAGTGGCATCCTATGCACTTTGCACACTCATCAATATATTTGACAAAATAAAAAAAAACTAGAAGAAGGACTTTGACAAGCTGAAATATGACTTTGTAGATTGTATATCCAAAATTTCTAGTTGATTAGTAGAAGGCAACACATTTTTTGTGTATATAGTTTCTGACACCTTTTTCATTGATATCAAAGGGGGAGAAGTATGTAAGGAAAATTGTGTATGTACTTATTTTTGTAATTGGAGAAGTATGTAAAATTGTATATGTATATTTAAGGGGAAGCTTAGGTATGCACAATTGTAAAGAAGTGATAAGGACTACAATGATCGACGAGGACATAAATAAAATCTTTATGTTTTGAAGGCATTTTTTATGTATTTATTTTTATTTTGTATGACATCATTTTGGGACTTAACCAATTCTCCCAAATGTTTCCATAAATGAAAAAGGGGGAGAATGTTGGCAATTTAGGTAGATAGATGTATGAGTTTTGTCATTTATGGTAACATATATTTTTGATATTCATGATGTTATAAGAGTTAGAAAATTATCCAAGTGTTAGACAATTTGCAACACTACAAAGATAGACTTGGCATGTATGAATGCCAAACATAGAGCTAACTCATGTGCAGCTGAGGATCCATAATTGATAGTATCATGATGACATATGTCAGTGTCAAGACTTGTATAGATGTATAGTGAAAGTTACAATCAAAATACCATTTTAGGTATTTAACAGGACATAAAAAGGCATATCAAAGAATTGGATTGTATGACTTAAGGAACTATTTTTCATGACAAAATAATTACTAATTAATGATGGGCCAACATCTTAGATATTTATCCCAAGTCATTTTTATATTTGGTAAAGCACGTGAAAGCATATAGGTTGACTGAGGAGAGATATATTAGTTTGCAAGATATAAGTAAAGACCATATCTTGGATACATAAATTATGATGGATATGTTATGTGGACAATTGAGAAGAAATCTTAAATTATATGTGAGCCTTATGTGATGCAAAATATGATGTATGATTAGAGAAAGTGTAAGATATAGTAGTAAGATAATATTGTATGTATACCTATTCTTGTGTAGAACTTAATTGTATATTGCATGTTAGGTCATTGGACTCTTCTTGCATACATTGTATTTGATCCACCAACTCCTAGTAGAGTTGAAGCAACTCCTAATAGGGTTGAGACTTTTACTAGGGCCTATTCCTCTACTAAGGACTCAAGAAACTATATGTATTTCATAGACTCATAATAGGTGATGAGGAATATTAATGTCTCAATTTTGATATAGTTTTTATAGTTTGGACTTACTCTTTGTGCTTTGTCTGAAAAAATTTCCAAAACATTTGTGTAAATTTCTTGTGAACTTATGCTAGAGATAGCTAGAACTTACTAAACCTATGGGTAGTGTGTATGACATACTTTGCTTAATATTATACATAGAATGCAGTATTTCATATAAATATATTTTAAGCTATGTTCTAATCTCTAAATAAGAGTAGGAATGTTATCTTGCATATATGTTTTGAATATTTCTAACTTTAAGGAAATGAAGAGTAATGCAAAGGGTGGTGATTATTTCATTTAAGGAAGAGGAATGATGGAGACCAGTCATGGCAAGGAAAGTTTAGTTCAATTCCTATGGATAACCCAAACCTGTAGAGCTATTCTAGAAAATCCAGGAAGACCCAACTTGCTATATTTCCCACAAGTTATTATTTTGCTACTTTTTGCTACTTAATAATAAATTTACTATGTCATGGTTGATCTTTTGCCTTCATTTTTGGCAATGTTTGTTCAAGAATTTTAATGTCATATTTTTAATAAGTATCCAATCCTCTATATAATAGATTTGGATTATCTTAGTAAAGTAATGAGAAAATAGACAATGTTGGTTTAAGATTAAGAAGTTACTCTTTTCCTTTTCTTCATGAATTATTCAATCAATGTAATCAAAGAATGGTTTTAAAGAAAGAGTGATTTTGGAATACTTGTTGTGTTCTTTGTTAGTTGAAACAAACCAAGGGGACCCACTTTGGAGGTGGAACAGATTTATGTAGAGTAAATTCATTCATTGTGATTTCCTATTTTCAATATAGATTTACTATATTCATCTTGCAACATTGTTAATGTGAAAGTTCCTGCAACACTTGTGAAAAATGATCATGGTAGATGTTGTGAGTTGTTAACTAGTTTAGATTCATTTTCAAAAGTTTTCTATAGTTATCTATTGTTACTCCATGTGTGTTTACTTTTATGTTATAGTAGTATAGATTGCTTTCATGAATTTTACTTTCCTATAGCATAGGTGTTAAGACACTTATAAGAACTTAGTGCACATACCATGCTGACCCATTTCAATTATATTTCATGATGGAATGAGTATTATTTATAATAGGTATAGTATCCTTGAGAAAGAAAATGGTGTGATTATCTTCATCTATTATGAAATCCTTACATTTTTGGCACCATTTCTTGGGATGGTTTCAAACTAGGAACCTTCATGAGCCCTTAATTTTTAGATTAATTTGTTAGCTAAAAACCAAAAAGTTGTGGGCTTGATTAACAAGTCACTAATTCAATTGCATGCATCAAAGAGGAAGAAAATGAGATGAATATAGGAGATTTCTTTGACAAGAGTCTATTAATTTGAATGAAGAAATTGAAGGAGAAGTTGAGCTACCTTTGGAAGATGAAAGCCTTGATTTTCCTATAGGATCTTCCTCTAGAGAAAAACCCTTAGATACAAGTGGTCTTCAGCCTTTTGCTGAAATTTCGGCTAGCTTTCTTAATAGTTGTAGTCCAAATCCACTTGTTGTTAACAATCTCATAGCCAAAATTTCTTTTTAGAAGGAACCCCATAATCAAATACCTCTAGTATTGGCACAAGCTACATTTCAAATTTCCTCTCCCAAGCCTCATAACCAATGATAAGCTCAAAAATATATGCAGAGCTGGTCTTCCAAAGTCCTATGGCCTTGCAATTAATGATCCTAATACTTTCTTGTTTGAGTTTAAATACTCTATCATAGCTTTGACTATAACACTGATGCCCATAAGCTCAAGTTTTTTCCAACAACATTGAAAGAATCAATGTTACGATGGTTCATGGACTTATGAGCCAATATAGAAAGTATGTGGGATGAAATGCAAACTCTTTTTCTAGAGAAATATAAAGAGTATTGAAAGGGGAATGATCCAAGAGGAGATGATATATTTAGAATATAACAAAAGAACGATGGAAAATTGGAAGACTATGTTTACGTTTCTTGTATATAGTGTAGAAGGACCCCCAACATGTACTAGCAGAGGATTCACAAAAACTAGTCTTCTTGACAGGGGTGAATGATAATTGTCTAGAAGCACTAGATTTGATGGCTGGTGGTGATGTATATCAATCTTCTTGGGATGACATCAAGAAAATCTATCTACTCAAGGTCAACTATGAAGAAAGGTAAGGGATACTAGTCTACAATCACTAAAGGGATCAATCAGGGTATTTCAAAGCTCGAGATATCTCATCTACTCTAAGATTTCAAGTAGGAAAAAATAAATGATGTCACTACACATCTTGACACAATGAATGAAAAAAAGAAGCTTGAAGATGCTGAAATGAAATTAGCTGAGTACTATCTACATTGCTAGAAGTAGAAGAAATATTGTCAATGCAAATTTGTCACTAGTGTAAGGAACCAACATCCTCCAACTGAGTACATCAAGATAGAAGGAGAGGATGAGCAAGTATTCTTTATTTCTCAATGTCGGCCATGGGCCTCATGACAAGGTATGCCTCAAGAACCTTTACAAAATTTAAATCTATATGGTAATCAATGGCAAAATCATAGTTTCTAAAGTCCTCCACAATAAAATCAACCTAATTGGATTAATGCTTGGAGAAATAATCCATAATAGCCTCAATGGACTTGGAACTTCCAACCTTCCTAGCCAAACTAGAAAAATAACTAGTGGCCTAACCAACAAAATCAACAAAATAATGGAGAGGACCTCAGCAATGGCCTAACCAAAATCTTGGTAATCCACAACCACCACCTGTAGTCCAACAACCTACACTAATGCCACCACATGCAAGCTCTAGACCTCAAAATTAGACTCAATTTCTTACACAACCTTAGCCAAATCCAAATAACCAGTAGCCACAACAACCCATGTACTCTGCTAATGCTTAGTAATGTCCTACTTATGATTTAAATGTTGTAGATATATATTTGTGATCTAGCATCACCCTACCAATGCCTAAACTACCTCTCATAACTAAAATACCAAATACTCCTAAAAAACTAGAACACACAACTTCTCTACCAAAAATGGTTGACCCAACCAATGTAACTAGCTCAACTCAAACTCAAATAGCAATTGAACCTCCTTTTCCATAAAAGGTCATACAAAGTAAACCTCCACAAATAGGAAAAAAATCCTTTGACATCATTGATTAGCTAAAAAACATGAATGTCCAAATTCCTTTATTCCAAGCTATTAAAGATGTTCCTATTTATGGAAAAGTCATCAGAGAAGCCTATCTAAAAAAGCCTAGAAGAAAGAAAAAGGACCCAACCATAGTCCATGTTGTACAACAATTAGCTGATATTATGTTAGGAAAATTGGTTATTCCTAAATATTCTGATTCAGGAAGTCCAGTTGTGAATGTGACTATAAATAGTCAGCTTGTTAAAAATGCTTTGATTGATCTTGGTGTTTTTATAAACATTATGACTAAGGATATTATGGAAAAGCTAAACATAGAAGGACTAAGGGCTACCCCAAAAATTTTGCAACTTGTAGATAGTTCTAATGTCACTCCTAATGGGGTGACAAAAGACGTAGAAATAACCTTAAACTCTCTAGAGTACCCTATAAATTTCATGATTGTGTCCCCAAAAGTCAACTTATTTGGTTACCCTATCATTTTAGGATGACTATGGTTAGTTACAACTGATGCAAATGTAAGTTGTAGGTTAGAGAGTATGACCATATTAGATGGACAAGAAACAAAGAAATTTGACTTGTATCCTACAACACAACCCCAACCAAATTTAAGCGCATCCATATGACCAAATTTAGATGATCAAGGGGAAGAGTTAAACTCTATAGCATAGCTTATGATGTTACATAGATAGTCTTTTCTAAAGATGCAAGAGGAGGATTCAGTAATTTTGAGTATTCTTAAAAATACTTGTGTGGCAGAAGAGGGTGTATCTAAGAGTTTTGTGTTCGAACTAACTACATATGAGGAATTTAATGAGAATTTATTTCTACCCAAGGAGCCATACATTATCCATCGGATTTTACCATGTGAATTAGATATAATTCTAGTATCTAAAGCTACTATGGTTAATCTCACAACTACTATTGAGTTGTCAAAAGGTCATAATCTCCATGTCAATCACAAACTACCTCCTAAATAGATGAAAGAGTTAACATAGCTTCTTTAAAAACATGAGAAGGTTTTTGCATTGAACTATGGGGGTATGAAAGGGTTAAGTCCTACGTTATTCACTCATAGAATATATTAATGAAGGGTGTTTACCATCTATCAACCCTAGATGAGGATTAATCCAACACTTTGAGAATTAGTTAAAATTGAACTACAAAATTTGCTTGATGTTGGTGTTATATACCCTATATCTGATAGTAAATGGGTCTCAGCTCTGGTTATAGTACCTAAAAAGGGAGAGAAATGGAAGATTTGTGTAGATTATAGAGAAATGAATAAGGCAAAAAAGAAGGATCACTTTCTTTAACCCTTCATTGATCAAGTTCTGGACACTCTAGCTAGTGAGAAATATTTTTCTTTCCTAGATGGGTATAGTGGTTATAATTAGATAAGTATAGCTCCAAAAGATTAGGATAAAATCACATTTACATGCCTCTAGGGTACTTTTTCATATTTTGTCTTACCATTTGGCCTATGTAATGCTCTTGTGACATTTCAAAGAGTTGTAATCAACATTTTTTCTGATATATCACATGACTGCAAGGAAATATACATGGATGATTCCATAGAGTTTTCAGTCACCTTTGAGGAATCCTTAGTGAATCTTGAAAAGGTTCGTATTCAATGCAAAGAACATAATCTATCACTAAATAGTGAGAAACATTTCATGCTCATGCATGAAGGAGTGTTTCTTGGTCATTTTATATTAGCTGTAGGGATACAAGTAGACCCAACTAAGATAGAGGTAATTCTAACATTGCCTTTACCTATAAAACCAAAGGATGTAAGATCTTTTTAGGTCATGCTAGCTATGATAGGCATTTAATCAAAGATTTTAGTAAAATATCTAGTCCTTTGTATAAACTATTGACTAAAGAAGCTAAATTCAATTGGACATGTGCATGTAATGAAGCCTTCCTATAGCTTTAAAAACTACTCATCACGGCACCAATTTTGAAGGGACCAGATTGGTCAATTCCATTCCATATCCATACTAATGCATCAAACTATGTTGTAGGTGTTGTATTAGGACAAAAGCTTTCTAATCTTGAAAATGCAATCTATTATATTAGTAAAAGCCTCCATGGTCCTAAACTAAACTACATAGGAACTAAGAAAGAAATTTAGTTGTAGTTTATGCACTAAACAAAATATAGACATTATGTAAGTAGATATCCTATTTTTGTTCATATTGACCAATCAACTATAAGATACTTAATGAACAAACCTATTGTAACTAGTAGATTGGCAAGATGGCTCTTGTTGTTGCAAGATTTTGATATTACCATTGTTGATAAGCTAGGCAAGTTGAACATAGTTTTTGATTATTTTTGTATACTCCACATTGCTAATGAAGATCTGACTCCAATTGAAGTTACCTTTCTAGATGAGCATTTGTTCCACATAGAAACTCATACAAAATGGTATGCAGACATAGAAAAGCATCTTGCTACAAATCAAATTCCCCCACACTTCTCTCACAAAGGTAAAAGGGAGCTAGTAGAGAAAGGTTTTCATTATTCATGGATAGATAACAATCTCTTCTATACTAGACCAGATCAGGTCATGAGGAGATGTGTCAAAGAGGATGAGATATATGACATGCTACATGTCTATCACGATCAATGCCATTTTGCAAGAAAAATAATAGCATTGAAGTTACTTACAATTGGATATTATTGGCTGACATTACATAAGGATGCAACAAATTATACCACCTAGTGTGACAAATGGTAGAGGATGGGCGAACCAACCAAGTTAGATTAGATTCCACTCAATCCATAGATTATTGTAACACCCTTTTACAAGTGGGGTATGGACTTTATAGTCCAATTGACCCAACATAAAATGTTAAATCCTACATCATAGTATGCACAGATTATTTAACTAAATGGGTAGAAGTCAAGGCAATGAAAATTGCAAGAAATGAGAAAGTAGCTAAATTCTTATATGAGGAAATATTCACATGCTATGGAGTTCCTAGAGAGCTTATCATAGATCAAGGCACCTATTTCACATCAAAATTGATCCTTGAATTTATGAAAGAATATGTAGCATAAGGCACTAGAAATCCACTCCTTATCACCCTAAGGAAAATGGGAAAGCAAAGGTCATCGACAGAGTAATTGAAGCCATTCTGACCAAGATAGTGCAAACACACATGAAAGATTGGAATAGTAGGTTAACCAAAGCTATCTAGGCATATCGAACTACTAGAAGAAAACAATTAGATTCACTCCATTTTAACTTGTGTATCGAAAAGAAGAAATGTTGCCTATTGAATTTGAACATAAAATAGCAAGAATTGCCTTGGAATTGAATATTAGTCTTCCTACAACACAAGAGAGACTTCTCCACTTGAACTCATTGGATGAAATGAGAAAGAAAACATTAGAAAGAATAAATATCATTCAATAGTAGAAAAAGAGGTGGCATGATACACATATCAGTAATAAATAATTCCAAGTGCAAGATTGGGCTCTCTTATACGATTCTCATTTCAAAGAGAATCCAAGGAAGTTGAAAACTTAGTGGCTAGGGCCTTATGAAATATAGTATGTATTCAACAATGGAGTAGTCTAGATAACAACCATTGATTCTATCTGGTTCAAATTACTTATAAATGGCCATAAGTTGTGCCTTTATCATAAACCATAGACCAAAGATGAGTTCTTGTAGTAGTTTCCACTAAACTATTTACTAGCTCCTATACACACAATTCCTACAGTAGATGGTACAAACCTTCCTATGGCTATACCACAACAAACCCTCAAAGAGAACTCATAATAAAACTTCATCTAATTTGAGGTCTATTCCTTCATTCATTTTCCCCTTTCTTCATATCAACTCATCTCATTTCTTTATCTATCATCCACTCACACTCCATGTTACCCACAAATTCTATTTTTACTGCTTTCAATAAACCATAGCATCAACCCCTTTTCTATGGTCATCAAACTTTGCCACATCATCAGTTTGCATGTAGAAATATGCTTCAAAATTTTATGTACAATATTTTTACTCTTTATTCATTTTTAGCATGTAGGTTTCAATATTTATATATAATACTACAATAAATGTATCGTTTAAGCCTTGAGCTAGTTTCTCATTCCTACACCAAAAATTTTAAGTGTAGACACTTGTCAAAATTTTGTTTGGGCAAAGAAAGTGTATTGATTTCCAAATGTCATCTCCACATCATCTTAGTCATGTCCATGTTATAGGTTGTACTTTGGTGGCAGTCTAATTTTAATTTTTAAAATATTTTTGTATCTATTGTACCTTTTCCTTACAATTTTGGGAAATATCTCCTATGATTGATATGACTAAAAAAGGACTATGATTTATTATGAGAACACTTCTAGTTACACCTTGATGTCCTTCATAATTAATTGCATCATTACTTTGCATACCAAACATAATAGAGTCTTGTTAAGATAATGTGGTATCAACATTTCTAAAAAAGATCAATTTGAAATTCTGAGAAGAGGGTATTTGTAGAAGTGTTAAAAGGGGTAAAACTTATCACGGTGGTGAGAATAGAGAAATTTGAGGCTAGGAATTTTTAAGATAGGAAGCAGATGCCGAGACATGAGCTAGTTGTTTATAGTATTTTACTTACAGACATAGAAGTAGTCCGACAATTTTATGGTTTTGGATGACTTGGCTACTTCCTATAGTTAATTGAGCTCAATGAAGAAGTAGCAATGGAGTTTATGAGAACATTTGATGAAGGGGAAGCTATAGTATGGGGATTAAAAGTAATTTATATTGAGGAGTAGATAGAAAAATTCACAGGACTACCAACTAATGGGGAGCATTATCTAAATGAACATGATGCCTGGTCGTCATAGGCGTAGTTCTCTTGAGTGAGTGACCCTCTATTGGGTATTTCAAGGCAAAGGTGTAAAAGTATTTCTCTTCTAGCTCCATATCCAGAATTGGCAACCCATATCATTAGGTATTTGAACTAAAAAGGTAGGTTTTTGAACTTGCATGATCTCCATTTTGAGTTTCTCAATTGTATAAGATATAGCATTCAAGTTAATGTCCCTAATTTCCTTTATAATATGTTGTGTATGCACTAAAGAAACTAGGAAAGGAAATGTAAATTCTATTTTTCATCATGCCTTCATCAAAATTTTAGTTGAAAGGTCTCTTAGGGATTTCTCCCTATATCATGGGTAGAGTTTATTGAATTTAAAACCTTGTAGCCTCAAGCCAACCCCATTTCACAAAATATAGGGAATGAGGAACAAATTGTAGAGCCTAGTCAGAATCTAGTTGAAGTAGAAAAAGGACTAGCATTACCTCTCCTAATAAACCTATTGAGCCTATTTTGAGGGTGATATACCTATCTCTTCCAAGGATAAAGGAAAGCATAAGGTTGGTAAAGAGAGCCCTGATCTTGAAAAGGAAGGCTAAAACCCTTCTATTAAAGTAATAAAGAGAAAAAGGCATATTCCTATAGCAACCAACCCTACAGTGTCTACCCTAGTCATACCTAAACCAAAGTGGACCTACAAAATAGTAGATGTTAAAGAGGTTCCTACGTGTTGAAGCCCTTGCATGAGAGGTTGAGTATCCCTAGTTTCCACTAAAAACCTAAATGCTTCAATTTCAAAATCGCATACATAATTAGTAGTTGAGAATATTCTAGATGACTCTCCTATATAGTTGGGACCCCAAAATGTGGAAACAAATGAAAATGAGCCTATTAATGAAATGCCACAAGGAAATCAAGAAATGTGTGAGTCAAACCCTACTGTTGTCTCAAAAAATTCCTTTAAAAAATGATCAACCTACCATACCACTAGTCCCTATATATTCTAATGTTTATATCATGCCTTATAGATCCTCTTGGTATACCCATTACTTCTAGCAAGTTGCTAAGGAGAAAAAAGAGAAATCTATGGCTCAAGAATTCTCTTCATCAAAAATTCAATCTGTATTATTTGGTCTATACAATAATATCATTTTTCAAAAGGCCTTGTGGAGGCAAGAAAGAGAAAAAATGTAGAAAGTAATATTTGATAAAGATGAGGAAATTGAGTCACTAAAAGAGCAACTTGAGAAATAGAAAAAAAAAATGAAAAAAGCTTTAAAGTTAACTAACCAGGTGATGGCCTGCAAACCACCACCTAGGGTGTATTCCCTTTGTCTGAAGGAGTATTTTTTTTTGGATGTAATTGATTAATTATGTGTTATCTTTGATGTTACACAAATATCATATCATTATTAGTTAGTATATTCAAAGCTCACTTGGATAGTAAAGATAGTTTTTTGTGTTTACTAAGCAATCCAGTCACTACCTACTCTAGAAGGTAGTATCTACCGAGTTCACTCAGGCATCGAAGGAAAGTATGCAGAAAGTGAGTGTTAACCAAGCTCACTCAGTTAATGAAGGAAAGTTGGATGGAACTAGTGCTAACTGAGCTCACTTGGTTGGTAAGGAATTTTTGCAAGTTTACAGTGTTAACCAAGCTTCTATTGGTTAACAAAGGAAATCATTTCTAAGTTAGTTTCTATTGAGCAAGTTTAGCTAACGAATAAGTTTTCTTGTTTTGATATATTACGCTTAATTGATTTATCTATTAATTGTGGCTGACTAAGGTGATGAATATTAATTATTCTAAGTTGTATTTGAGCTGACTTGAAAAAGTAGAAGATATAAGTGTAAGGTCAAGTTTATGATTTCAAGCTATAAGGTTGATGCAATGCATGAAGATGTAATTGAAGATTTAATGATGAGAAGAGGAAGTGAATTTGAAGGATAATTAGAATATCTTTATGAAGCAAAAAAGCTATATTCGATTAGGAAGGATCATGTACAAGCCAAAATAGATATCTATAATTGGAAAATTATTTACATTCAAATTAGGTCATCTCATTGTTAATATCTAACCATTGTAGCAATGATCTAAATCTCCTAACAAAGTTTCCTAATAGCTATTTGCAAATCCTTTAACAAGATGGCAGTTCTATTGAATTGTCTAAAGATCTCTAACAAGGCCACTCCTGATAGGATGATTAAATCCTTTAATATCATCACACCTAATAGTGTGTTTTGTAATCTTTACTAGGGTTGGCTCCTAACAGGGCTCACTTTAGAAGAGTGAAAATAGTAACTTGTTGCAATTGATGATTTTCCCAAATTGTGTTAGCACATTAAATATTTGTGTGAAATATGTTCAAGCTATTCTCTTTTATGTGTTTACAACTAAGTTAAAGTAATGGTAATCAAAACTAGCATCTAAATTTTATATGTCAAGTAGATATCGAGTTAAGACATTTTGTATGTGTTTACCAAGCTTTAGCAATATTCAATTTTCAATTTAGGATCATGGATTTATTTTAATAGTAATTGATCACCCCACCCCTCTAAGTTACTCCTCTTACATTTACAAAAATTGGTATCAAAGCTTTTGGTACTTGCAGGGAAGGTTCAAGGACCTAAACTAAAGATTAGGATTTCTTATAGAAGATAAATCACCAAGCTGGATAGAGATAATTTTGTAGCATGGCAAGGACACATTAGGTTTCCCTTCGCTGCTATCAGTGACTTAGGATGCAAGTATCTTGAGACTAAATACAAGACTCCCACTTGAACATTATCTATTGAAGATATATAACATCTGCTCTTAGTTATGTTGAATTTAATAAAGTCAAAGATTGCAAGAGATCTTATGAGATGTTGAATTTAAGCAAGTGTAAGTGTAACCAAAGCATCTAGAGGAGACATTAAAGAGAAAATATTTGTAAGCAAGGTACTTGGAACTCTTCTTCCTATTTATGCAATTAGGGTATCTCCTATTAAAGAAATGAGATGTGATCCAAATAATAAAATATCTTTAGATTCTCTAGTTTGAATATTGGCAACTTTTGAGTTAGATAATATTGATAACTATGTTCCTAGTTCAAAGGTTATTAAATCTTCTTTTAAAGCTCAACTATCAGTCAAGGAAAAGGGTAAGAAATCAAAATCTAATCAATCAAGGAGTGAAGAAGAAGGAATATTGAAAGAAAGTTTAGACAGTGATCTTGAAGTTATTTTATCCCTACATACAAGGATGTATTCCAAAGGTAGAGGAAAGTACAAAGTTAAAGATCCTCTGATATGCTTTTCTTGTGAAGAAGTTGGTCACATTGCTACTAGGTGTCCAAATAAGGGAATCAAAGATGAAAATAAAATCAGTAAGCACAAAGGCAAGAAGGATTCCAAAAACTACAAGAACTACAAGGACAAAGGAAAGAAATCTTGTCTAATAGCTAAAAATTTTGATAACAGTGAAGATGAAATGGTATATATTGTTGTGAATGATGAATCTAATGATGAAGGAGATAAGATGGCACTTATCTCTCATGCTATAAAAAATGATATACAAATTATTGATAGTGTCTATTCACATCATATGAATGGAGACGAAATAAAATTTGAGCACATGGAATATTATGATGGTGGTAGTGTGAGATTTGGAAATAATGAACCTTGTAACATAAAAGGAAAATGATTTATTTCATTGACTAAAGAACTTGTATGTGATAATGCTTATTGGGTTGGAGGAATAAAGCATAATCTACTAAGTGTGGCACAATTAAATAGCATTGGATTCAAGGTAGACTTCATGAATGGATAGGAAAAACCACTAGATGGAAAAGGAAATCTGGTTGGATCTGGCAAGCAAACAAAAGTTAGTCAACTTTATCTTGATCTTAGTGATTTTTCATCTTTTATTGCTCAAGAAGAGGAAAGATACTTGTGGCACAATAGGCTATGTCACATAAACATTGATAATCTAATTAAGATAAGAAAACATAAAAGGGTAAACGGTATTCCTAGTTTGAAGAAACCTAACATGGGTATATGCAAGAATTGCTAACTTGGTAAGATGGGAAAGACTAGTTTCAAAAGCAAAAACTACTAGTTAGAAGAAGTCTTGGAAATTGTTTGTATAGACTTATGTGAACCTATTGGAATAGAAAGATATAGTGGAGAAAAAATTTTCATTCTTTCTGTTGTTGACTATGCTAGAATGATGACAATAATGTATCTAAAAGAAAAATTAGAAGCCTTTCAAAAATTCAATTGGTATCTGGCAAGAGTAGAAAAGGATACTGGAAAGAGCTTGAAATTATTAGGATCAGATAGAGGTGGTGAATTCATCTCAAATGAATTCAATAATTTTTGCATTGAAAGATGAATCAAAAGACAAGTATCAACCCTTGGTACACCACAACAAAATGGTATAGCTGAAAGAAGAAACACAACTATCATGGATTGTGCAAGAACCCTAATGATTGAGAAGGAGGTTTCTCTCAAATACTAGAAGAAATCTATTAGCACTGTAGTTCATACCTTCAACCAAGTATAGTTGAAGAAGGATTCAAACAAAACTCCTTATCAGCTATGGTATGGCTATGAGCCTAATGTAAGTTACTTGAAAGTATTTGGCAACAAATGTTATGTCTTAAAAGAATCTAGAAAAGGAAATTTTGATGTAAAAGGTGATGAAGGTATATTTCTAGGATATACCTATAGAAGTAAAGCATACAAATGTTTAAACTTGTCTACTCATAAAATTATAGAAAGTGCACATGCTAGAATTGATGAGTTTGCAGAAAGGTGTGAAGAAGAAAGAAACAAGGAGCTAGAAGATTATAGAAGATTATTTTACTATGAACCTTATACACTACCAAATCTATCTAAAAGAAAAGAAGCTTCATCTCTTGAGTCCCCACAATCTCTAACATTTATTGAGTTGTAGACAATGCAACCTGAGTTATAGTGAGAAGGGCCCCTGAGTCACAACCAAAAACTAGTGATGATGTAGGGGCTCCCCTTAATACCATAAACTCATAACAAAAATATAGAAGCCACAAAAAAAAAAAAAAAATATGGACTTCTTATTTGCACCACAAATTCAAAATTACAGAGTTCATAAGTACAATACGCTAACACATAAAATCCCAAATAATAGAATGAGATCTTGAAACATGACTTGAAAATTGTTGAACTAAAATTGAGTCTTAAGACAAGTGGAAATAAGAATTTACATGATCTAAAATTTGAGAATGCAAACATTAGATCCTGGTTGCTTCAAGTGGAATTTGAACTAGATTATATTAAAATAGAGCATGTAGAGTTGGAAAAATAAAACATCATTGTAAAAGGAGATATGCCACAAGAAAAATAATAGTTAGAAAAACTTTACACAAGTTCTAAGAAAATTGATGAAAAAATATTTCATCAAAGACCTTCATATGAGAAAAAATGCCTTCAATATATTCTTAGAGAGAATTTAGTAAAGAAAGATGAGATTTAGTATAGAACTAGATTCTATAGTAGAAATCCCTAAAGAAAAGTTCAAGTGGTCTGATGAAGTTGAGAAAATTGAATTGACAAAAAAAATTGATAGACCTAGAACAATAGAGGAAGTTGAAGAACCTAAGTAAGATGATTCATACAAAGTGGTAAGACATTAATTTAGAGGTAGATGTTTTATATGAAATTAAGGTGGACATATGAAGAGAGATTGCATGGATAAGCATTTTAAACCAATTACTAATTTTTATTGTTATAATTCTCATGGTTATGGACATAAGGTAGTAGAATGTAAGAAACCTAAATTTGTTGATAATAATGAGAATAGTAGAATGTTTAGGAATACTTGCAGGTAATAGAAGAGGTAGATCTTAGAGCAGATCTAATGATGGAGAGAAACATATTGGTGAGATAAAGCAATTTGTTTGTTACAAATGTAACAATCATGGACACATTGCAAAAAATTTTAGAGCACCTAAAAGTCATAATGGAAGCAATCCGAGGAGAAGTGCACTTGTATTTCATTTATGCAATAAATTTTGACACACAACAAGATTATGTAGAATGGATAGAGGGATCTTTAATAGGAACCATAATCATAAAAGGAACAAAAATAGTAATGATAGAAAGAATGAAAATGGAAACAAAAATAGTTAGAAAAAAGCATTTGTGAAGGGTTGTAATCCAAAGTTTACATATAGTATTAGAAGATAAATTCTTTGATGCACTTGATGGTATGTTGAAATCATAGATTTTTTGTGGCTCAATGTATTTGAATTAAGCTATTAGAGAAGCATCAAATCATTAGTTTTTCATAACTAATGTTAGAGAGTGAGTTAGACATTTCCCAGTTAATAGAAGGTAGAGGACATAGAGAGGAAGCTATGATTTAGTGCGCAAGTCTTGATATGATTGTAGTAATTGATAATTGTAAAAACATGGTCACTGGTAAATAAAAATAGTATTTTTAGTTTTTGGTAGATACACATTTAATGTGCAATTCAATTTGAAATTATTTAAGGATCACAAGAAATATTATCTGTACCTTATGTTCATGCAAAGTGTATTAAGAGAATTGAAGAGTAGTTTGACAACATATTGAAGTATGAAGTAAAGTTTGTGAAGCCAAAAGTTGTGAAAGCCCTAAATTGAAAATTTGAGGTATTTTATGAAGTATTAAATCCAATTTATTATAGTAGTTAGAGTTATAGAGCAATAGCTAATTAGAGAGTATATGACATTAGTGATGGACCAAGATATAAGTTCAAGAAACAATTGTTTCTTTCTTAATTGGATCATCTAGTAGGCCCATTTTTGTATGTGTTGCACATAGAAGATTTTAGAAGATATATACACTACAAAATTGAAAGCATAGGTGACAAGGAGATTCACAAAGATTTACAAAAGATGTGAAACAATTGACTTATCATTGAAGTTTGCATATGTGCACCTTGAAGAGTTAAATTTGGCGAAGTATATATTCTATATGAATATTCTATATATTCTATATGTTTTGGTTAGGTGATTCATAGATTTTCATTGACAATGACCTAATTCACAAGGTCATAGGATTGTCAAATGAAGTTTGTAATCCTATCAATGAGAGAAACATTAGGAAAATGGTTGAGATGAATCTAAAAATCAGTTTTGATGGGAGAAATATGAAGGCTAATTATATTTAGGATAAAGGACTTAAGTTATTAACCAATATTTTAGGGTACAAGTTAAACCATGAGTCAAGGTTTAACTCTATATCAACTAGATTTCTTCATGTAGCATATCTTATGGTTGTTTAAAGAAGGAAAGGAAACTTATGCAACATTATAATATTGAAACTATTGGTTAACATTGAGAAGATCAAGAGAATTGAGAGTGTAGTGTTTAGATTTGAGACCTTAGTGACTCATTTGTTCTTTTATGTTACAAAGAAGTTTCCTGGAATAATTAATTGGGATAGCAGTGAGTGCATAATGAAGATAGTGATTTAATGCTATAGAACCAAACCTAAGAATGTTAGAGATAATGACATAGATAGAATGATGAAGAGCCTCCAATCAGAGATGAAACTAATGTATATGATACCTCCTTCTATGGTAGAGAAGTATAAAGATGACTTATGCTTCATTTTTTAGACTTAAAACACTTCCATGGAAGCACTGATACCTAGAGTTAAGTTCATTAAGCCTATGGGCTATAAGATGAGCATGAAATTGATAGAAGGGCATGGGAAAATCATACTTAAATCTAAGTATGACACTAAATTTCCTAGATGGGGGACATTTAATGAAAGATTAACGATAGTAGAATCTGAGCTCCATAGTAAAGAGTACAAGAAAAAAAGTAGAAAAATAGATAGATTACATCTTTAAGGAATTTGGTATGTCAAGACAAGGATGCAATGAGTTTAAGGGAATTGCATTGGAGATCAAAGGTAGTGGACAATATAACTTATTAATAGCAACACCTATTGTCATTGTAGGACCTTTAGAAGGAATAATAGAGCCAACTCCTATTACACCACAAGAAAAGAAAAAGGTAAGGAAAACCACCACCATATAGGAAAAATGAAGAAAAACCATGCAAGTTAGTATTTCTAAGAGTTTAGAAGATGATGTTGAAGATAAACCTATTAAACAAGATGTAAAGGAAGTTTTAAAAACTATAGGAAAAAAAAGCATGAAAACCAAAAATAGAGAATCTAAATGTGAAGATTATAAATGATGACAATTATTTTAGTTAAATAAATTTTATAGCATGTATAATAGTATGAATAGGAGGCAATTAGAGAATACCACCATAAGAAACATAATTTTGACAAATAAGAGATTTGAAAGTAATTAAAATAAAATTCCTGAAAATATATATAATAGGTTAATTAATAGAAAGAAAAGAGTAGTAGAAGAAGATCTGAATATGAGAATCACACCAATAAATAAGCTATGTGATGTTGGATCAAAACAAGAACCTGAATTTTTTTTAAAGGGTATTGAGCCCTTGTCAAGGAACAAAAGAAGAGAAATTGTTTTGATGGGAGGCAATTATGAGGAGGCTAGGAAAGATAATAAAGTATATGACCTCATTACCTAAGGTAATTGTGTAGATCATAGCCCATATTCCAATGTATGTGGAAGTCGATACACTTTCTAAGGAAGAGGAAGAAGTCTTCACATTGTTATGGGCATTGAATCGATGCAAGTGGATAGCACAAACATAATTATGGATGCAAAGGAGAACCCATTTGTATCGTATGGAGAAAATATTGTTGGCAATGCCAACAATATCACTGCATATTCTAGCTTAGATCATGAGGAAGAAAAAAAGAAGAAGAAGGAAGATCAAGAAAATAGGAAATATGAAAGAGAAAAAAAGAAAAGAAAAGGAACCAAAGAAAAGAAAAGAAGAGAACAAGAACAAAACAAGAAAGAAATAGACAAAAAGAAGAGAAAAGAAAAAGAAGATGAGAGGAGAAAAGCCAAAGAAGAAAAGAAAAGGAAATAAGAAAAGGAAGGTAAAACAGAAGTAGAAGAATAGAATAAGAAAGAAGAAGATGAAAAGCATAAGAAAGAAGAAGAAAAGAGAAAGAAAGAAAAGGATTTGAGGAAAGAGGATGAGAAAAAGAAGAAAGTGGAGGAAAAGAGAGTTAAAGTCACTTTATATTTAGTAGTATTCATAGCTAGAATATCAAAATTAGTACCTTTTCCCTCTGATGATGAAGTTCAAAAAGAATTAATGGGCACCTTGAGCAAGTTATTTGAGAAAAAAAATCTATTAATTCTTTAGAGAAGACTCTTGTTGAAGTCTTGGAGCAAATGTAGAACACGAATTTCAACAGCTAAAGAATATCTATACTTGCATCATAAAGAAAAAGAGTTAGTGAAGAAATTTGATGGTGATTTCACAACCTTAGCTGAAGTAGTAGCAATGCAAGCACAAACAAATTGTGATGCAGCCCCATTCAACATAGTGTGCATCAATGTGCACAATGATTTGAAGGAACTTGATGGAAACATCAAGGAACTCATAAGGTTTATTATTGAAGGTAAAAAGTTGTATGGATAGTGCATAATATATGATAATTACCTACGATAATTTGATGAAAATACCAAAGGCCATTTGAGTGAGCTTCAGTTACTCACTACAAGATTGCAACAACTAGAGACAAAGTTGAAGATCCACAATGCTATCAGAGGCACTAAGTTTGGCAACAAGAAGGTGATAAGAAGATTCTCTATTCTTATAGAATATTTGGCACCCAAACCTGTAATTTTGTAAAGGCAATTTGGAGGAATGTATTACAACAAAGAATTCCTATGACAAATTTTCCTAACTAACTTGAGCATAGTTGAAGGGACATGTTATGACCTTTATGCACTCATCAATAAATTTGATGTAATCAAAGGGAATTAGAAGAAGGACTTTGATAGATTAAAGATTGATATTGTAGATTGCATATCCAAAATGACAATCTGATCAACAATAGGCATCAAGTTTTTGTGTTAAACTTTTGGCACCTTTTCAATTGATGTCAAAGGAGCAGCATTATGTAGAAGAAAATTGTATAGATCTATATTTATATGTAAAGGGAAGATTATGTATTTGTCAATTTTAAAGGAGTGTTAAGGAATTTAATGATCCATCACAACATGAATAAAATTGTTGTGTTTTGAAGGCAATTTCTATGTAGTTACTTTGATTGGTTTTTGTTATGTATGACATCACTTTGGGGCTTGGCCAATTTCCTATAATATTGCCATCAATGCCAAAGGTGGAGATTTTTTAAAATATGGTTGGTTAGATGTCTTGATGGTTGTCATTTTTGGCAACATATATTCAGTATTTCATTTATGCATTTAGAGATAGAAAATTGTTTACATATTAGATAGTTTGCAGTAGCACAAAGCATTGATCTTAAGCATATGGATGACTCATTGAGAGTTAGCTTATGTGCAATTGAGGGAAGCTTCATGAAAGTGTCATGATGATGTGTTCCAGTGCATAGATATGTATGTGCAATACAACAAAATTTATATTAAGATTAATATTTTGCATATTTAATAGTGCAAAACAAAGCATAGCAGTAAGTAGAGTTGAATGAGTTTAGGAATTAGTATGGCTACAAAATAATTACTAAGTTATGTTGAGCCAACTATTTGGATATTATTCCATAAGCTATTTTATATTATGTCAAGCATGTAAAGACATGAAGGTCGACAGTGTAGAGTTTTGTTTATGTGTAAGGTATAAGTAAACATCTTATCTTGCACAGATATTTGGGGAAGTTGCATGATTAGATGTGACATGAAAACTATTGTGAAAACTATTTATGAGCCTTATGTGATGAAAAATCTAATGTAATATCAAAGCAAGTGTGAGTTATAGTAGCAAAGAAAGTATTATATGGATACCTATCTTGTGAAGGAATTGAATTGTATAATTGCATGTTAAGGCAGTGGACTCTTCTTGCATAATTGTAATTGTTCTACTAACTCCTAATAGGTTTCAGACTTCTAACAAGGCTTAAACCTCCAACAAGGACTTGAGATGCTATATGTACTTCATAGACTCCTAACAGGGTCAATATCCTTAATAGGATCCTATTGTTTAGTGAATTGTCTAGTGGGTATCATCCCCACCAGGGTTTTCCCTTGGCCAAGGTTTTCCTAGTTAACAAATAATGGTGTTATGAGCTCTTTATGTGCATGGTTATATTTATTTTTCAAAATTGTTTTTTTTCTTTCATATTCAAGTTATAAACTAATTAGCAATATTCAGTTGTGGACAAAAGTTTTTAGAATATCAATTCACCTCCCCCCTTCTTAGTGTTATCTATTTCTAAAAAAAAATTCTTTTATAGTTGTAGTGGAAACAAAGTCTATAGAAGTAGAACCAACAAAATAGCATCTCAAAACTTTGACTTATTTTCCCAAAGCATAGGTCTTCTTTTCATTTGTGTCATATTTTAGCGTTACAACCTATAATTATTTCCTAAAAATTGCAATATGTTGTTCAAATTCATATTCATTCTTCTAGAGCAAGACTTTTGTAATGGTTTGGAAAGATATAAATGAAAAAATATGCATTGTCTTGGTGTATCATGTGTTCTAAGTATAGGGTCAGTGTCTATTGCACCTTTTATTTCTTGGAAAGCAATTGATGGCTCATATTCCCATTTGATTGCTGCCCCTTTCTTAAGAGTCTTAGATATTAGCCTACTAATTTCTACAATATTTTATATATATATATATCCTTAATAAATTCACTTGGCCAAAGAATGATTGAATACCCTTAACAATTTTTTGTTTGGGGGCCTTATCAATAGTTGCAACCCCTTTTCGATCAATTTTTATTCTATCCCAATACAATATTTGTCCCAAAAACTTCCCCTCTATAACTCCAAAAGCACATTTCCTTTCAAGAATATTTTCTCCAAATTTTTGCAATGATCCTCTTCTCTCTTAGAATATGTTGTTAGATCATCTTGATAAAAAACCATGAATTTTTATATGTATTCTACAAAGGAAACATCCATGGCCCTTTGGAAGGTGGTTCTTGCATTAATTAAGCCAAAAGGAATTCTAGCATACAAATATATTTTTCATAGTGTGGTAAAAGAAGTCTTGAATTATTCATCTTCATTAGCCAATACTTGATTGTCACTAGAAAATTCATCATTCATAAACATTAATTTTTAACTAGTAACCTATTCCAACATAACTTCTATGTTCGGTAAACCATAATTATTCTTTAGGGAGGTGATATTAAGATTTTTGAAATCTACACATAGCCTAATACCACTATTTTTTTTTATGAGTGGCACTAGATTGGATACCCAAATAGAATGTCTTATAGGCTTAATAATTCCCCCATCCCTAAGCTTCATTAAATCTTCTTCCATTTTTAGGGCTAATTTGAGTTTGACAAGTCTTTGTTTTGGCATAAATGGTTTGATGTTCTCTTTTAATAGAATAATATGTTTGAAACAAATCTTCCCTATAAGCCTTTAGGTCATCATAGGACCATACAAATACATGTCCAAATTTTCTCAATAAATAAACTAAGGATTTTCATGCAAAAGGGGACAAAGTCTTACCTATGTACAACATTTTTAGGGGATTCATTTGTTCCATGATTAATTTCTTCCAGCTCTTCTCATTTCTAGTCTTTGACTTCTAGTTCGACCCTATCATGATTGTCAAAAATAGTTTCTAATACTACTAAATCCTTAGGGACTTTATTCATTTTTAAATACAAGATTTATTGACCAAAGATGGTGTCCCTCCCATCTATGTTTTCAAAAAAGGTGTTCCAATATAATTCCTAATCATGGTATCTATCTACATTTAAAATAAAATTGATAATATCTCTCTCGTCTTCAAATGCCTACTATTTTTCTATGTTATCAAGAATTAAAGGCATATTCCACACTTTAATCTTTGAGACCCCATCAAAGGATATATGATTAAGCTTGATAACCACATTATCATGAAGACCAATCTTTTTATTATTTTTCCTATCCATCCAAGTTATCCCAAAAGCATTGAATGGTTCAATATCTTATTCTTGCATGCATAAATCTACCTAAGCTGGGATACTACTAACTTAGAATCACCAATAACATGCAATTTTTTAATATGATGACTAGTAGCTACTATTAATTGAATTAAAAGTACTTCATGTTCTTCTATATGGTTGGTACAAGTAAATTTCAAGGTAAAGGATACCTATATGTTCTTTTTTCTTGTGAAATAAAAAACTACTCTACCCCTGGACCCTTCTTTAGAACTAGCATGATCAAAAAACATTGTCTAGACCTTTTGTGAACCTATACATCTTGTTGCTTCTTGAGAAATCAATGGGACTATTTTTTCAATTTCTAGAATAATAATTTCAGCCCTAAAATAATTCACCTCTATGTCTAAAAAACATGTAGCATCTGTATTAATGTTATCCTCAATCATATGAATAACTATAGGCTCTATGTTAACCATGATAGATGTCTCATCTATGTGGAAAGTAGAAAAAGACAGGTCACATTATAGGCTCCCTCCCATTGCAACACTCCATTTTCTTGAGAGTAACATTCCATACTAAGGAGGAATATCAACTACTAAGACACTCATGGTTAAATCAACATCAAGTTAAATAGCTAGCCTATATGTAAATGCATTAATGATGCCTATCATAGGGACTTCCCTTGCATCCATGGCTCAACATCTACCCTATTAAGTATGTACTTTTAAACCAAGGGATTCCATGTTTTTGAAAAAAATGGCCATGTTAGAGTCTCCTAAATCAATCATGTAATTGTTTAGATTTTTTCCATTTATTATAATGCTAGGAAGAAAGGGTCAATTCTCTATATATATGTTATTGATGAACTACCCAAATACATTTGGGGTATCTAAGATATCACTTCTTTATCTTCTTTTTCTTTTAACATGATCTATACCTCGTGTCCTAATGATGATTCTTCCTTAATGATAGTACTATTCCCAATTCCCCCTCAGTAAGAGAGGGCTTTTCTTTTATGCTCTTCTACATTAAACATTTTAAACAAGGGAACCTTGACAGTAATTTGTGGCAACATAGATATCATATCAACAAGTTTATAATCAAGAGGCTTCTATGAAATACCTTTAGTTTCTCGCACTTGAGCATTACAATTCTCAATTTGTCTAACAATATCCTATAGTTTTCTTTCTTTTGTATCTATCTTGACTACATCCACATTTTGAGTTAGCACCTTCTTCTTGGGTTCCCATTTCTTAACCTTTCTATCTTTGATCTTGACAACCATGGGGTCCTTTTCTTTTTTGTAATTATTCATCTTATGAGTTATATCTTTAATGAAAATACCTAAAGATTTTCTAGTAGTGTTGTTTACTATTCTATTTCTTAGATTATAAGTACTATGAACTTTAGCAACCTTCAAAAGTTTTCTCAAATTCATGTGTTCAGCCCCTAAAATCATGTTTCATGTATTTTCATCATCTAAGAAAATCTATTAATGATATACCTAATACATATTCTGTTGATTCCTTACATCCATCTCAGACTACTCATCATAAGAATATTCACAATCATTATAGGAATAATCATGTTACAAGCCACATCATCATGATTATTTTCTTCCTCCCCATCTTTAAGCAATGTTTGTTGAGGTGTAGAGAATGATTAAACAACTACACAATAACAAGGAGAATGAGGAGACTAACAAATAATACAAAAAGGAATTTCTTCTAGAATATTCACAAAACTTCTTTGTGGCAGATCTCATGTATTTTTGTCATTTGTTTCTTGTATTTGGTTATTAATGGACTTTCCATCTTTCCATTGTGTGTTGTATGGGTAATTTTGCAATTTGGTTTGGCTATTGTAATTGTTGTTAAATTGTGGCTTCTCACTAGTATTAGGCTCGTTTGCATTGTTAACTAAAGGTTTCATGTTCTTAAGAAAGGACAACATCTAATCCATTTTATCTTCCTTAGGCCTTTTCACTAAGATAGACTTAAACCCTTTTTTTTTTCTAGGATTAAACAACCTTGGATCATGCTTCCTTCCAACTTTTCCAAATGTGCTCCTATTATTTTCAACTTTGATGGCTATCTTGAAACCATCCATTAATGTCTTAGGTTATTTATCTCTCAAAATATAAACCATTTCAATGTAAAGATCATTGAGAAAGGTAGTCAAGCATTCATTCTCACCTAATCTCCTAACTTGGAATAACTTATAGATTTCTTTTTGGAAAATCACATCAAAAATTAAAAGTGGATTCATTTTGACTTTTCTTGATATTGTTAAATCATTCAACATAAAATTTGCATTAATTTTATCCCCAAACTATTCCTTGAAGCACTTCTCCAGATCATCCCATGAAGTAATGCTACCATTAAGAAGTCTCTTAAATGAGTCTCTAAAATCTTATATAATTGAATGCACAAATAACTTCATGAAAACATCTTCATGTTTAACCTTCTAATCATTCAACATATTAGCAATTTTTCTGAGATGTTCTTCACAACTAATGGAATTTTTGTAGATAATTTTGTGACCTTATTTCTTAATTCATTGGGGATATGATGGCGAAAACTAGGAATACCTATTAAAGTCATTTTCTTATACATTTCCTTGTAGAGTGACCCTTTTTAAGATCCTATGTAATATCAGAAACTAGGTGTAGGCCCTTGGGTTTCCATTGTAGTTTTTCCTTGTTGTGTTGCAACTAACTAATAATAAGTAGTAGAGGAGGAAGTTGGCACAAATTGGAAGAATTCTTGATTATTTATCATAGGATCACATGTTGTAACATAGAATGTACCCTATCAAGTCTCATTTTTCCAAGTTTCTAAGCTAAAGGTGGGCTTTAAGAAATGAATATTCCTTCTTGTTTCTACTACCTCAACTTCATTTTTAACTTTCTGTAATTCTTTTTCTAGATCTTGCCTCTCCTTTTTTTTCTCTTTCCAATTCAAAGTCAATCTTGGAGATACCAATATTTTTGGGGGAAAAGGAGTCTCGTTAATCTAAATACCCACAACCTTCTCCTTTTCTTTATCAACATTCTTGGTAGTGAGATCAATCACATTCTCTTCAATGGGTTTATAAGGTTGAACTTGAGAAATGACAAGTGCTTCCTTTTCTTGTAGAACATACTCTTGATCATGGATTTTAGACCTTTCTTCTCCCATATCTCCAAAAATATTTGAGTTTAAAGTAGAATATTTCTCTTCCAACTTCTTATTTCACTCTTAAAGTGCTTTCCTTTCTATGAGGGAATTCATGGTGATTACCTCTTTCTCTTTCTTCAAATATATATGTTACACATCCTCCCCAAGAACATTTTTTCTAGGAATTCTAATTTTAGATAGCAACTCATCAAGATCTATAGAAGTTATTTTTACATTTATGGGATCATCTATGTCTATGAGATTTCTTTCAACATATGGAATATGTTATGATTTTTTCCTATTATCTAGGGTGTTCTTATATCCTCGTAATTGATTTACATCCTTCAACATATTGGGTCTTAAAGTAGTATCTCCTATGGAAGACACAATTTGATCCTAGTATACTCTTTCTTCAAGTAATGGGATAGTAATATTTAGAATTTAGGGATGAGGATTCTCTTTCTACTACATGACTATGAATGAGCTCATGTATTATCTCAAGGGTTCCATGTATGGCCAGAATCTCCCTTTTTCTCAGGCTAGTTATTCCTACCAACCTAAAGTAATTTTGTATATAATAGAACCTCTAGGTTTTCTTTCACATATGCTCTCATGTTTCTCCCTTTATCAACCATTTAAAATAACATTTAAAATATAGCACTAGCTACTAAACCTTTGATTGAGTCACCACCCATTAAAGGGAAAAAAAATTTATATGGCTTAAAAATAAGAGACTGCTAGGAGAATGTGATGTTGACCACTAATCTAACACATGGGCACAATACACAATAAACTCTTCTCATGATGCAATTTGGGAAATGAAAACTTGGTCACATAGACAAGGCATTACTATGACACATGACCTATTACTTTGGGATACAACCCACATCATGTACATCCTGTTGTGTTGACTTTCTTTTTAAATTCTCAAGGTTTGGCTACTAAAATAATTCAATACAATTCCCCAAAAAAGTTTCCATTTTGTTCACTCCTAATTTGACATAATTTTAACAACCTTTAAAGGTAGAGAATACATAGGAGTTTGATAAAAACTATAACAAGTATTCTAGGGAACACTTTAAAAGGAGCACCTAGGAAGACCTTGCAATGTCTTCTCCACTTTGAACTCTACAAAATTTGGGTGGGTTTAGCTAGGAATTCATTTCCTCCCTCCAATTCTCATGTCTTAATGAACTCAAATATAATACCTAATTTTCCTCATATTTTTCTAATTATTTGATTATCAAAGGAATGACAAGTAGCTAATCTATCAAGCCCTAAGATTCCATGATTCAAGCATAGGCTCACTTTCATATCTTCAACAAAGGAAATTTAAAATATTTGATTTATAAATGAATACACCATATGAACTTCCAAGCTATAAAATATTTGATGATAAATAGTGCCTTATCCATTGGGATGCTATCTTATAGAAATTGGACATTTACTATTAGATCTATCTCAAAACTTTGTGAAAAGAAATCAATATTTAATTAGAAATATCATTCCCATTAGAATATTCTTATGATAATCAGTAATTATCTCAACCCACATTAAGAATTTAAAAATTCATTAGATTATTAGAAAAACATAAGATAAAATATAATTCCAAAAAGAATCATAACTAGGACACAAAAAAAAAAGCTTTGAAATCTTAGAAAATCAAGATTTACTAAGAAGAGACAAGATTTAGATTGAATAACCTTTCTATATATTCCCTTTTTTTATCTTCCTTGAAAATATAACATTTGATGTCAATTTTAGGAAAAAATGCTCGACTAGACTTAAACTGTTAATCATATTTTTCATTTTAATCTTGGAAAGTCACTATATAGTTTACATTAACTGATTCAAAAAATGAACAAAACTAGTTCAAAAATAATTCTTTGAGCCTTCCTCTAGCCTTGGGAGGTCAATTATATACCATGAGTTGAAACAAGATTCAAGAATAGAGGGGAAAATGCAATAGTCCTTTTGACAAAAAGGTTACACAAATGATAAAATGTTATCATCCTCATAGCACAAGAAACTAAAAAATATTTGTCATACCTTTTTCTTGAAAAAAAAGTAATTTCTCACCAAATTTTTTTTGGTGGGGTAGGGGTTTCTTCCATTTTGCCTATTTCTTATTTGTCAACAATTTATGATGATTTTATTTCATCTTTTGGCTCCCCTTTAGATGGAGGGGCCACCTTTTCCTCCTCCTTTTTTCTTTGATCTTATTCTATGGCTTCTTAGGTTAGTGATTGGACACCCCCTTCCTTAACCTATTTTGATTTTTTATTTTCATTTTCTTGTGCTTACCTTAGCACTATCCTTTCTATCTCTTCCATTGTTACCTAGATAATTTTATCACCTGATTCTCCCTCTTTAGTAGCTATAGATTTGTCCATTGATTTAATCTTGGGTGCCATCTATAAAATTTTTTAAGCTAAAGAATATTCTACCATCCACTTATTGAAAATTATGCCATCTAGACACTCAAAATTAAGGACTTCTTTCTATCTCTTCAAAATATATTTTCCAAGGTTGTTTATTTCCTCAATGTCCTAATTGAAAGACTTAGAGAATATCTAGACATTAACTACTTCTTCAACAGTCCTAGAAAAATAGATATAATTTTATTTATTGATAAAATTATTCATCCTTAAACTCATTATTTATTTTAACTCATTTCCCCATGCCGGGAATCAAAATTGAAGCTATGATTTTGAGTACCATTCTAAAAACTATGTCAAATTGAGCCCCTATGAAAGCTTTTTGTCAATATCAACCCAATAGTCATTTTGAAGCCTAAGAATTTTTTCATGTGTCCCATAATGAAAAATTTCCATTCTAAGTCATCCTGTGAAGTTTCATTTAATGCATTGCTCAAATCTGCATTTTTGCCTAAGTGTCAAATAGCAACAGGAAGCCTCATTTGCATTTGAATATCCTATACCAAATAAAGTTTCATGAATCTAAAATTTGGGAGTGTTTATAATTCATATCAAAGAACCTACTCTTCATATTTCATGTTTTTTTGATATTTTTTGACCAGGTTTTGAATTCCTCAGAGTTGGTTGTTTACTGTTGTCATGTTAATGCATAATGTTTAGAATTCTGGGAAGCCCTACTTAACCAGTTATAACTTTTATCTAAGTAATCCTATTGAAGAAATTATTATTGAATTATATTCTAGGGATAAAATAAATTCCATGTTCCATTTTTGAGCCTATGATGATTTTGTGTGACTTGTTTTCAAACATGATTCCAAGTGCAACTTCTAAAGTTTTATTTGTGTTTAAATGTACAGATTGATCAGTAGCCTTGTTTGTGATCTTATAACTCTAAATCCATGATTATTTTTTCCAAATGGATTGTACCACTAGTTTCTACTATTAAAATAATTTAAGTGTGCTATTTTTCTAGTCTTGACGAACTTGTCTACACACTTTCCCAGGTCCATTATGTTTGTGAAAATTGTTGTTTTGCTAGTGCTCCTGGTTCTGCAAATCCTAGTACCCAATTTTAACTTCTATCCAAATGCTCCCATTTATTCATCATAAGCATAAATCATAGTAAATTTTTTCCCTAGTTTCTAGGCCCTCATGTGATTAAATGACCTATTTTCAAAGCCAAATCTAAAGGCAATTTATTGTTTCCTAACATGGTTCGCTGTAAGCATTTTGAAGTATGAATTTCACGATCAATGTCTTTTGAATCTAAAGTCATCATGAGAAAAAATATGATAGCATTAAAGAATATGGACCATAGAATCAATATGTCATATTTTAGAGCCTAGTTTGTTTGGTTAGTTTTTGAAGCTAGTTCTAGATCCTCCTAACATGAAATCAACAGTTGTCAGAATAGTGAAAAATGAGTTTTAAAGTTTCAAGTAGTGATGGATTTTGAATCAAATCAATATGGAAATTAAATTGGATCAATTTGATTAATAAAGTGTTTCGAATGCATTTTTTTTTAGCTAGACCCAGTTTTGGGCCTGATTAATCTAATCAATATAACAAAATATGGGAAATTGGAAATTTTTAGTTGTTATAATGATTCTAGTAAATTAAAATACTTACTATGCACATTTCATTATTTAGAGGTAGAATGAGTTTTTACTTGAAGATTTAAGTGAAGCATTAGCAACGCATGGCTAGTACAATCACCCTCCTTCCTAGAAAAAACATGGTGTGGTGGTGAAAGGGGATAATGTAAACATGAAAGAATTTGTGATTTAGTTAATTTCATATCACCTAGAAAAACTTGGTTCATGATAAAAGGTACCAATATGGGTGTAGAATTTCCAAATAATTTTTGACTATCCATATCTAAAATTTCTCACTAGCAAATATATGTAACATGGTTCAAAAGACAAATTCTCAAGAGTCCAAATTTACTAGTCAACAATGATAATTGGAGCACCTATTGGTATTGCTAGTGTACTTGGATCAACAAGAAATCTAGGAAGAGAAACTAAACATCCAAAACTATGGAATGGCCACATTATGTTGGTCTTTTATTATATTGAGAAATACTCACATGGAATACGACAAGGGGTAATGCTCATTATGCCTCCAAATTCTCTTGGTTGCATATCTTTAATTGGTTAGGTATCAACTAAATAACAAGTCATTAAGCTTTTGAAAGAGTTCTTGAGGTATACCATATGCATGTGGCATGTAAGGAGAAGCATCTTGGGTTAATCCATTTTCTTGTGGTACAAATGGCATAACTCCTATAGGGGATAATATTGGCTACATAATCATTTTTTATTAGAACCCATTACTCTCCGTTGTGTATCAATATTTTTATCCCAAGTGTGAGAATCCAGTACTACACTTGATGAATAAAAGAAAATTAGTTTGATGTACATCTTCAAAATAGCCCAAATTTCACCTAATGCCTATGCAGCTATTGGTCTTTCAAAAAATTAGATCTGCAAGAATTTAGAATTGGTAGCAATTTGATCAAAAGATATAGAAAACTATGTGTTGGTTGAGTTTGAAATGTGAGGGCCACCATTTTCTACGTAGAAATGAGGCTCAACATCTTCTCATTGCACTCAAGAAAATAAATAAGTCACTGCAATTTTTTATTGAAATGTCCCTTGACTGATTTTTATTGATATTTCCAGCCTCAAATCAGAACTTTAAAATCAAACAACCAATATTACAAAGATCTGCCAATTTCCCAATAAAACCCAAATCGGGTATGTCCAAATTAGTGCCAAAAACTTCACAACTTCACAAATTATTAATAAATCTGAAAATGGAAATTTTTACAGAAATTTCAGCAGCATAACAGCCTAAAAAATTATATTTCCAGATTTGTATAGCCTTTACACAACAAATCACAAATGTAGGGCAAAACTATGCTCAATCGGGCTCCCGAAATTAACACAAAAAATGCCCGGAAACACCACAAAACACTCATAAACTATCTCAGAAGTTTAATCATGACCCAATACATATATTCAGCTCTATTTTAAAATTATAAAGTCTGAAATACAGCAGCAAACCAAACTGATATGAAACACTCAACTGAAAATCCAAACTCAAACCAAAAACAACCCCGAAAACACCCAAATCGGTACTATCCAGCACAAAGGAAAACTCTGTATGAGCATGCACATGGAATGGCTTCAAACTCCCATCCTTAGCCTTCCTGGAAACTTGCAAACTCCCATTCTTGGGTCTCCTTCTCCACAGGTTTGGCAGCCTCTGAAGAACAACAAGAAAATTAGCAAGAATCAAGATGTAGAATGAGCTCAAAATGCCTCCAAACCCCTTTTAAAGAGGGCATAACCCTAACTCACGTCCAAGAGAGGTCAATAAAATATAATTTAATAATAATTTTTATTTATTAGTCCATTGGTTTCCAAAGATTAACCCCTTTTTCCAAAATTTCACCTTTTTGGAGCCTGCCTGCCTTAACAAAGTTTTTTTTTTTTTAATTATTTGAATAGGGGACATGACAAGTCCTCCCCTCCCAAATATTGCTTGTCCTCAAGAAATGAAGGTTGGAATTCTCAAGAATATGTTCTCCTTCCCAAGTTGCATCCTCTAGTGGTAATCCTTTCCATTTGACCAAATGCTCTATGATGCTCCTATTTCTCAACCTTTTCTCTCTTGTATCCAAAATCTCTTCTGGTATCAAAACTAATTTCCCTTCATCATCAAGAGGTGCTAATTCTGTAGATACTATGGTTTGCTGGCCTAGAACCTTCTTTAAGCAAGATACATGAAAAATATTATGTATTTTGCTATTTGGTGGGAGCTCCAATTCATAAGCTACCTCTCCTACCTTCTTGATGATTTTATAAGGCCCATAGAACCTTGGCTTGAGTTTCTCTGCCCCACTTCTCTTCAAGGTGCTTTGCTTATATGGATGCAACCTAACAAATACCAAATCTCCCACCTCAAAAGATCTTTCAATCCTTTTCTTGTCAGCATATATCTTTTGTTGGTTTTGTGCATGTTGTAGATTATCCTTGAGGGACCTTATTATGTCTTGGCTTTGCTTGATGAAATCACTTGCTGTGGGTACTCTGCTATCGGAAAGTATTAGATCAACAAAGGAAAGGGCATCGTAACCATAAAGAGCATGAAAAGGAGGCATACCAATAGACATGTGATGAGATGTATTGTAACAATACTCCCCTAGGTGTAACCATTTCACCCAAGCATGTTGTTGATTTGAAACATAGTTCCTCAAATATCCTTCTATCCATTTATTAACTATCTCTATTTGTCCATCTATTTGAGGGTGATAGCTAGTACTAGGAGTGAGTTCAGTTCCTGCCAAATGAAAGAGCTCCTTCCAAAAAAAGCTGAGGAATCTACTGTCCCGGTCACTAACAATGTTTCTAAGCAAACCATGTAATCTAAAAATTTCCTTGAAGAACAATTCGGCCACTTGTGATGCCTTGAAATCAGATGTGATAGGAAAGAAATGTGCATACTTAGTTAGTCTATCTACCACCACATATATGCAATCCTTACCTTGAACCTTTGGCAACCCAGTGATGAAATCCATGGAAATACTTTTCCATTTTTGTTCGGGAATAGGAAGTGGCTGCAATAACCCTACAGGAAAATTTTGCTCACTCTTGCTTTGTTGGCATACCATACATTCCTTAATGTGTTTAAGGACATCCTCCTTCATACCCTTCCATGAAAACCACTCTCGAATTTGCCTATATGTCTTGAAGTATCCCTGGTGACCAGCCAAAGGTGTGTCATGAAAGGCCCTCAATATCGTCTCCTTAGTTTTTGACCCTGGCACTAAGAAGATCCTGTTCTTGTAATAAATCAATTCATCAACAACCTTGTACCTGTTATCATCCACTAACTTATCCAAAATCTTGGTGGCAAATGAATCTTTAGCATACTCTAAAATTATGGAGACTTTCCAATCAGCAAAGATAGATGATAAGGAACACAAAGTGGGCTTTCTTGAGAGAGCATCAACAACCACACTATTCTTTTCTTTCATGTATTCAATATCAAAATCATAAGCTTGCAATTTTCTTACCCATTTTTGTTGACGATCATTCAAATCCCTTTGGTTCAAGAAGAACCTAAGGCTATTATGGTCTGTCTTTACAATGAATCTCCCACATACCAAATATTGTCTAAACTTATGAAGTGCATGCATGATTGCCAACATTTCCTTATCATAGATGGAGTACCCTTTCTCTGATTGATTTAATTTTTGACTCTCAAATGCTATTGGATGTCCCCTTTGAGTTAGGACAGCCCCTATACCTTCTCCCGAAGCATCACATTCAACAACAAAAGGTAAAGAGAAATCTAGAATTGCAAGCAGAGGGCATGAACTCATTACCTCCTTAAGCTTATCAAATGTTTTTTGTGCCTCTTCTGTCCAAACAAAAGCTCCTTTCTTTGTCAAATCAGTCAAGGGGGCAGCAAGCTGAGAAAATCCCTTGGCAAATCTCCTATAGTAGCTACACAACCCGAAGAAACCTCTCAACTGTGTAAGATTAGTGGGTGGAGGCCAATCCAAAATTGCCTGGATTTTTTGTTGATCAACCTGTACTCCTTTAGAGCTTATAATATGTCCCAAATATAGGATCTCTGTCAAACCAAACTCACATTTAGATAGCTTAGCATAGAAGGATTGCTGCTCCAAGATTCCCAAAACAGTGTCTATGTGCTTTAGATGCTCTTCCCATATTTTACTGTATATCAAGATATCATCAAAAAATACCAAAACAAATTTTTGAAGATGTTGACTGAATACCTTATTCATACAAGATTGGAATGTTTCTGGTGCATTAGTGAGTCCAAATGGCATAACAAGAAATTCAAAGTGCCCATAGTGACATCTGAAAGCAGTCTTTTCCACATCTTCACTCCTCATTCGGATTTGATGGTAGCCTGATCTTAAGTCAATTTTTGAGAAGTATACAACACCATGTAACTCATCAATGAGTTCATCTATGCGTGGTATGGGATACCTATTTTTTATGGTCTTCTTGTTTAGAGCCCTGTAGTCTATACACATTCTCATTGTACCATCCTTTTTCTTGACAAGTACCACAGATGATGCAAATGGACTAGAGCTAGGCCTTATGAATCCCATGTCCAGGAGTTCTTTAATAGTTTTTTTAATTTCTTCCTTATAACCTCTTGGATGGCGGTATGGGGTTGTTATAATTGGTTTGGCACCCTATTCTAACTCTATAACATGCTCAAAACCTCTATCTGGTGGTAATCCTGGAGGCAAGTCATTGAAAACTATACTATGCTTATCAAGAATATTTTGAATTTCAAAATGGAAATTACCTTGATTCTTGGGAGAGCTTGTTGGTTGGATTATGACTCCTGCTACCCATGTTACTTGTCCTCTTCGAAAAGTCCTCTCCATCCTCTTTGCAGAGACCGCCTTAGGTGCTCCATTCGATAACCCTCTCAATATGACTTCTTTCCCATTGGAATGAAATTTAAACTCCATAGTTTGATGGTTCATGTAATAGCCTCCGATAGAGTGCAACCATTGAACACCCAATACAAGATCTGTCTCCCCAATACCAACCACATAGAAGTCCTCACATAACTCATAATCTTCTAAGGTCATCTTGAGTTGTTTCACCACCCGTGTGCAAGGCATAGTGGATCCATCAGCTACAATAACATTGAATCCCTCAAAACCTTCTGCTTTAAGCCCTCTTTTCATGAAAAATCCCTCATCAATAAAATTGTGAGTTGCCCCACTATCAAAAAGAACAGTCAACCTTTGCCCTGCTAGTACCCCTTGAATTCGGAAGGGATGGTATCTTGGGACTCCTGATAATGCTGCTAAAGTGCCATCCTTGCTGATTTCTTTTACTTTCTCTTCTTCTACCTCCTCCTTAGTATCATGAAATTCCTCATGCTCATCTGAATCAAATTCTGAAGCAACTTCAATATAGTGCACTTGACCTTTCCCCAAACATCTGTGTCCTGGAACCCATGGTTCTCTACAAGTAAAACAAAGCTTTTTCCTTCGTAATTGACTCCTAGTCTCTTCATCTACCTTCTTTTTTGCCACATTTGTCACATCTTTTGGTGGTAGTGTTGGGAAAGTCTTTTTTTGAAAATTTCCCTTATGTTGCCAAAGATTTGGGGGTTTTTGATTAGTGATTGATTTCATAGGCACGCAGGTTTCAAGTTGCAAGCTTCCTATAAGGTTGAGGGTGAGAAAGCCTTAACTAAACCCTTAACAGAATCTTCTAAACCATCAAGAAAAAGATAAATGATCCTCTTTTCACTCATATCAGGTACCATAACAGCCACTTTTTGAAATTCTTCTATATACTCATTAACTGATTTGGTTTGCTTCAACTTTGACAATTCTTTAAAGTACTCTTCATCATCCTTGAGGTCAAATCTATCTATCACCCTTTGACTGAAATCTTCAAATGTAGTTACCTGATCATGACCTTGAGTAGTCATTCCATGATACCACCAATCATAGGCTTCATCTTCCAAGTGTAGACTTGCAAATTGAATAGCATCACTCTCTTTCATGGGGTTAAGTGTGAAGAAAGTTTGTAATTTTTGTAGCCATGCTCTAGCTGAAATTTTATTTGTTCCATCAAAATTAGGTGTTGTAAACTTGCTTATTTTATTTTTGAGCTCTCTTCCACTTGTGTCATGCTCCCTCCTGTTCTCTTTCTTGGGCATCAAAGCGTTCATCATATCCACATATTCTCTAAAAGAAACTGAACTACGAAAGTCATCATCTAAGCCATTGTAAGTAGCTCTTAATGTAATCAAATTACCTATAACCTCTTCAACTAGATTAATGGTTGGATTTGGTACTGGTGGCTCATCTGCAGGCAAGAAAATAGATTTGGTTGATTTAGATGGTGTGGATCTCCCATTTCTCAGCTCCTCTGAAGTGCTCCCTTTCTCATTAATAGATGCAATTCCTTGTAATTTTTCTGTCAATATTCGCAAAGCCTCTCTAGTTTCCGCCAAACCATCCACTATTTGTTTCTGAGTATTTTGGATGTCCTGGAAGAATTTCTTTGCCATCTCATCTGGATCAGCCATACTTTTTTCTTCCTTGGATTTTGTACTTTTGCTTTCAACTGGGGGTTTGATCAAAATTTCTTTATTCTTTTCTCGCTGCAAATATCTTTTTTCTCTTTCACTTAGTTGCATGCAATCATAAAATATTACATGCAAGATCTGGGTAGTTATCAAAACTTGACATGCAAGATCTGGGTAGTTGTTAAAACTAACATGCAACTTCTACAAACCCTCAGGCTGGCAAGATCACAGCTCTGATACCACTGAAATGTCCCTTAACTAATTTTTATTGATATTTCCAGCCTCAAATCAGAACTTTAAAATCAAACAACCAATATTACAAAGATCTGCCAATTTCCCAATAAAACCCAAATCGGGTATGTCCAAATTAGTGCCAAAAACTTCACAACTTCACAAATTATTAATAAATCTGAAAATGGACATTTTTACAGAAATTTTAGCAGCATAACAGCCTAAAAAATGACATTTCCAGATTTGTATAGCCTTTACACAACAGCTCACAAATGTAGGGCAAAACTATGCTCAATTGGGCTCCCAAAATTAACACAAAAAATGCCCGGAAACACCACAAAACACTCATAAACTATCTCAAAAGTTTAATCACGACCCAATACATATATTCAGCTCTATTTTAACATCATAAAGTCTAAAATACAGCAGCAAACCAAACTGATATGAAACACTCAACTGGAAACCCAAACTCAAACCAAAAACAACCCCGAAAACACCCAAATTGGTACTATCCAGCACAAAGCCAAACTCTGTATGAGCATGCACATGGAATGGCTTCAAACTCCCATCCTTAGCCTTCCTGGAAACCTGAAAACTCCCCTTCTTGGGTCTCCTTCTCCACAAGTTTGGCAGCCTCTGAAGAACAACAAGAAAATTAGCAAGAATCAAGATGTAGAATGAGCCCAAAATGCCTCCAAACCCCTTTTAAAGAGGGTATAACCCTAACTCACGTCCAAGAGGAGTTAATAAAATATAATTTAATAATAATTTTTATTTATTAGTCCATTGGTTTCCAAAGATTAACCCCTTTTTCCAAAATTTCACCTTTTTGGAGCTTGCCTGCCTTAACAAAATTTATTTATTTTTAATTATTTGAATAGGGGACATGACATTGATAATTTGGTGTTAACAACTTAGAGAATCAGAGGGAAAAACTTATGCTATGGAATGAAGTGCAAAATGGATGAGGAGTAGGAAATTTTTTATAGGAAAAGTAGACTTCAAGGGATTTTTTAGTTATTTAAGGTGAATATTAGAAGCATATACCACTAGCCAAAATTGCAGAGGCATTTTAAAATGTGCATGGATATAGGGGGTGCACATTGGATTATGCATGATAGTTTTGGATACCGATTGGGAATGGAAAGACCATTAAATTGATGGAATTATCTATGATTTTGATTGATGATTATTCATAAAGAAAGAAGATACACCTAACACATAGAGTAATTGATGAATATAATATTTTTTCCCTAAAATAGAGTCAGAGTCCAAATATAAATGTGTAGTCAGCATGGTGAACAATGATACGTTGGTTTTAAGTTAGAGAAACACTTAGTATTTTTGTCCCATATTGTTTATGTGGGGAGTTCTATATCACTTTATATGTGCAAAATGGAACTAAGATTAGTGTCAATAGATTAATACTTTTAGACACAAATTCTTAGGCACACATGGGATGTGGATGGACAACTTGGTAGGGTTTGTGAGAAATTTTTATAGGACACATAGACCAAGAAGATGAAGCAACATACAAGTTTTACAAATGAGAACTTTACACTTAGTAGATCAAGATCCAATGACAAAATGACATATGGAACAAACTTCCACATGTGGCACAAAAATCAAGGAGATAAGTTGTTAGAATTGGACACAGTGTGATGTCTCTATGTTGCTAGTGACACGGTAACAGAAAGCCACAATGTGGCAAGAGAAATGAGGTGGAACTGGTGGCTTGACACATAAAATGAGGTAGTGAAGTGGATCAAGATGCCATGTTTCATGATGTCTCTATGTTGTGATGATGTTCCAGGATGTTGATGGGGATAGAAATAGAGTGACACATAGTGACATGTGCTGAGGTGGTAGCTTCAAGATGGATGCACTAGATTGTGCAACATGGTGCAATTGACAGCTGTTGATATGTGTCCATGGAGAGTTTCTCACATGTTAACCATAGTGACATGGCAACCCAATTAGGGCCACCACATCATAGTGGGCCCAGTCAAATGTGGCATTTTGAGAACCAATCAAGAGGTTCTAGTAACATCTAGGTGGAAAATTTGTCTAGAAGGAGTTGACAGGGAAAGTGATAGTGTAGAAACAGACCAATGGTGTATTGCCATGAGTCATAGGTTGGTCAAATATAGGTTGACCAAAATTTAGAAAAACAAGGAAAAATACAAAGTTCAAAAAATTAATTTTTTATTATTTTCCTCTTCTAAAGGTACACACATTTTTAATTGAAAGGGAGTTTTATTATAAAAATTTAAACTTGGGTTAAAATTTAAATATTTGCAAGAAATTGAAATGGAAGATGAATCAATCCTAAACTCAGTTTTTAAATACTTTCCCTGGGTGTTTCTCTTACAAAAGTATAGGCTTATTATATATCAACAAAAATCTCTCAAAGTCTAGTTTCTAGATTCTCCATTTGTTTCTAAATAGGTATTAGTGGGTAGAATTTATAGTAAGCCTTTTTTCAAAGGAGCTCCTTATGCAACTACATTCTAGTATTGATTGTTCAAATTCAATTTTTGGGAAAATGGTGATTTGGGTAGGTGTCAAATTTCAAAAGGGTCTTATCATGGATCTTTTTTCCTCCAAAGTGGTCTATTGTGGATTTTCGAAAAATTTTGTGTTAAATTTGATAGTTTATAAAAAAGAAGCTTTTCTCATTACTCATGAAGATATTTTCAAAGCTTATTAGATAAAATGATAGGATCTGATTTGGTTTTGAATTCTAGAAAGATGAAAGATGTTTTGCGACAATATTGGTAGGAGATTTAATTGGAAAAGTGCCAGCTCTAGATCCTAACTAGGATTCCTTCCTTATCTATATCATTCTTTCTTCTCTCATTGTACAAGGTTGGTTCCCAATGTTTTGATTAAGTTCTTAATTGGGTTTTTGCCATTTTTTCAGTATTTCTCTTGTATGAACAACAATAAAGAAATATATAGTATAGTTTTCATCTATTACTGTGTTTTCTAGGTCTTTGATGCATCTTGAATGTACTTGTTTCAAAGGAATGAATACAATTACCAAAAAATTTCTTAGTGTCATTATGATTCTTGTCTCCTTTCTCTATTGTTTACAATCTTTTGTGGTTAATGGAAAAAGAACACAGATCAAGTTGCATCTCATTTTAGGTTATATGTATTGATGTGATTTTCATTTGATTCAAAGCATCATGTAAATGCTTGACAGATTTGGACAAAGTCATGAGTTTCATGAGAAGAATTTCTAATAAGTATGATGTTCAATATGAACATTGATGTCTGATTCACAAAGTGATAGGATAGATCTGATATCTTGATGTATGAGATATGTCACTTATATCTTGGATGTGTGTTTTGATTTATAGAATACTCAATCCATAGGGCACTGATTAGGTACATGATCAAATTAGCTTGTTGTTTCATATGTGAGGTTTTGTTGTTTCAAAATCAAATATCAATCATCCATTTTCCCTTTCTATTTAGGAACTGAAAGGATACACTTGCTCAGCTTGTGGATTTCATGGGTTTTGTAACTTGCTACTACATATGTAATGGCCCACCAAGGGATCCAAAAGAATTAACATAAAGTTTTACAAAGTTTTCCAAACATTTTTTTTTAAAGGAAAGAATAACATACATGTCAAATACAAATTAGCCGAAGCAATTAACATACAATCATACATAAGAAAACATAACAAATTACATTCCTTAAGGATCCCAAGACATTAAGTCACATTTAAATTTAATTAATAATAAGTCTAATAAATATCACATCCACATGTGAAAGAATAATTAAAAGTCCAATTTCCATTTAAGTAATATACATTTGTTCTGAATGCCACTTAGTAATAAAATTTGGAATGCTTAATCATCCACTGTACATGTCACAGGGTATGAAAGGCTAAAAGAATATACATTTATAAAAATAGATTACATCATTCCTTTAGAATCCATGATATAAAGTACAATACAATAAGTGAAACCATCCATCATAAAGATATAACTATCCATCATAAAGATATAACCATCCATCATAATATGCAAGAATAGAATGAAAGGAAATGCAGACAAGAAAACTCTAGCCATGGTATCAACGGACAAATCACAATGGTAAGAGTAAAAAGCACTACCACTTGACCTTGTGGAACTTAAATGGTCCACTCCCACTGCACTCAGGAGATAGTCTCAAGTCTCAAATAGGATATCAAACTAAATATCAAAAGTAATCACTAAGTCTAGGAAACCATAAAAGCAGTCTAACTCAATGGATACAAATAAACTTGACATCTAGACCTAGAGGCAAACATAGACATGTAGGAAAACTATACTGCTAGTGGGCAAGTGTCATCACGTGAATCAATGCTAGGGTTACCTAGCTAGTCTTTTAATCCTCCGCCCCCCTATAAACCCTATGTGGCACTAGTATCCTTTTGTATTAACAAAGCATACTAATGAGTCAACTCTAAGGTTACCTAGCTAGTCTTTTAATCCTTCGACCTCTTAGTGACTTTCTGTGGTACCAATATCTTGTTAATTCATTTTAACCCATGTAATGAAATCTTATCACTTATTAAACTACTTACAATGGTTTACCTTGGCAGTCACTTCCCAACTTAACATATAGGTTACCTACCCTAGGCTCATAAAAGTATAAATCAAAGAATCACATAAAATCACCTTAGTCCTATACAAGTGACTGGAAAGCATCAAAAGGTAATTTAGAATAACACGTCAGTTCTCTATGAGTAATTGGAAAGCATCCCCATAAATACTAATCAAAGACTAAAAATGGTTAAGTCAAGTATTTCATAACATTCACCTTAGCTTCACACAAGAACATTGTAAAGCAATAATGAACAATAAATGCAAATTCATCATATAGCATACCAACACATTACCATGTTTGAGTTTAAAAGATCAAGATCAAACATTATAACATCAAAATCACATAACTCCCAAGCCTCTGGTAGATGTCCTAAACTAGGTCAAACCTCGAAACCCTAAATCATAAGATATATCTCGCATATAGAACATATAATGTAGTATTCTCAATACATTACGTTTTGAAGGCGAAAAGGTTTAATTTTACTAAAGGTTTCAAGTTTAAATTTTCATATAAATCCAACTAGGAAATAAAATCTCAAGTTCACCTATTAATCATGCACAACTTATAGTTCCAATTTATCTCAATAATAATTTAATTAAATATTCTAATTCAATATGGTCAAAATTCAATAATTATTTTTACACCCCCAATACATTTTAATAATAATTAATTAAAATAATAATTAAATATTATTAAAACACTTAATCATTAATAATAATAATTTATTAACATTTACAAATTAAAACTTATTAATATTTAATATATTAAATAAGATTTAATAAAATTAATATTAATTAATAAATATATTTTATATAAATTAAATTCTAAACATAACATACAATTAAAAATTTAATAAAATTTGAAAAGATAAAATTAAAGCCACTTACATTTATTTAGGCTCATCGGCCTGCCACTAATGTGGCTTGCACAACAACTTTGTTGTTGTCGTAGCAAAGTACATTGTGTCAACAATAGTACTTGTTGCAATAGCAGAAGACTTTGTTGTGTATACTGGCATGGTGGAAAGTTATAGGAGGGGGAGGTGGGATGTGGTGGCCTACCTCCCTCTCACCCCTATATATATATTTTTTAAATTTATTTTTTTCAAAATTTTATAAAATTTATTACAATCAATACACCGCCCCCCCAAATATATATATATATATATATATATATATATATATATATATATATATATATATATATATTGTAAAAAAGAGGGGTAAAAATTTATTAAGACTAAAAGGAATAAAACAAGGAGAGCTCAACAAGAAGCTCGATTTTGAGCAACAAGATCATCAAATTCTTGCACCATCTCAGAGGAAAGTTGCCTCCGATCCATAATATTCCAACCCGGATCATGACTAGAAGCCCATTTGGCTAAACAATTAGCAGCTCTGTTCCATTCATGAGGAATATAAATGAGCCTAATAAATTGAAAAGAGGTAGAGAAGAGAATAATTTTATTAACAACAGTGGCCAGCTGCCAACTAACATCCTCAAGCTCCTACGAAGAAAGCAAGTTCACCACCACTTGGGAATCAGACTCGCAGATAATCTTACTCCATCCTTGCAAGAAACACTGTTCGACAGCATATAAAATAGCCTGAGCTTCCATGAGATTGTTAGTGAAATCACCCTTATGAACTGAGAAAAAGAATTTAACATCACCAAAACTACAATGAGCTACTCCCCCAATACCATCAGGGCCTGGATTCCCCCGAGAAGAACCATCAGTGTTAATTTTTAGAACTCCGTAGGGAGGAGGAGTCCAATGCCCATCCCGATTAACATGACCCTTCCTTTGATGTTGAAGCTGCCTGGACATAGAAGGAAATCTTTGAGCTACAGGCCCATCCTAAAGATAAAAATTGAGGTGATTGCATATAGCAAGATCAACCAAATCCAGACCCTCATCTAGCTCACACTTCACAAGAATAGTTTCTTGAAGAGAATGTAAGATCTTCCACCAAAGATGCAAAACACCAAGCCAAACATCTTGGAATATTTGATGATTCCTCTCCAACCATATATGCCAAAGCAAGAATGATGGGGCAGCAATCCAAGCAACATGGAGAGAAGACTTGGAGGGAGCACTTCCCAAGCGGGCCCAAAACTCAAGCAAAGAGGAAGCATGCCTACAAGAGCAACCCCAAGCACTCCACCAAAGGTGCCATAGCTGAAGAGAATAGGAGCAATGGAAGAACATATGGGAGACAGATTCCTCCTCATTACCACAGAAAACACAAAAAGAGGGGCCCTGAAATCCATGTTTACAAAGACTATCCCATGTAAGAAAGTGGTTGTGACCCACTAGCCACATGAAAAAATTGCACTTGGACCAAGAGACTTTATTCCAAACTTGCTTCCATCAAGGGACCTCAGCATCCCCAAATAATTGTCTAGTTATCTCCTGATACCCAGTAGAGACATGATATTTACCAAAAAAGGTATCTCCCCAAGCCAAAACATCTAGACTGAGCAAAGAGGAACACTCTCTAGAGGCCAGAATCTGAGAAAGTTGCTGACGATCCACATCTGTACCTCCAGGAGGCCAATCAAAAGAATGCTTCCATTTGTAGCCAACAACGGGTCCCAATTGATAAGGAGTCTTGTAATGAGCCACTTTATCCCATCCAGCGGCATGAAAAGAGTCACAAAGAGACTGAAGATGAGGGTACATGGATAAAATGGAAGGGAATCCATCCCAAGCATTAGACCAAAACAAAGCTTGAGAACCTCCTTTACATATCCAGAACAAACCCCTCTTGACTAACACTGCACCTATCTTCAAAGTATGCCAGACCATTGAGCCATGATCTTCAAGAAGAAGTGTAGAAACAGAGCAAGGATCAGCATTATGAAAATATTTGAGTGATAATATGAGCCCAAAGTTGATGTTGTCCAGAGAACCATCGCCAATAAAGTTTAGCAGCCAATGCTTGACTACTCAAGAGAGCTCATCGAAGACCAAGACCACCCTCCCTTTTAGGCCTACAAATAGTTGCCCAACTAATCAAGCTCCATTTAGTACTATGAAAATTACCACTCCAAAGGAATTGCTGAGAGAGAGCATCAAACTCCTTGAGAAAGTAAATAGGAGCAGCTTGAACCATACATCTATAAGTAGGAAGAGCTTGGATAATAGCTTGAAGAAGAGTAACTCAGGCAATAGTAAAAAGCTATCTATGAGTCCAACGATTAACCTTATCTTGAAGCTTGGTAATCAAATTTTGCTAGAAGAGATGTGGCTGCCTAGAAACGGCAATAGGAATGCCAAGATAAGTCAAAGTAAGTGACCCAATCTGAAATCACAGGATACCAACAATCCTGTGCTGAATAGAATCAGGAGTGTTAAAAAAGTAAATGGAAGATTTGTGCTCATTAAATTTCTGGCCTAAAGCTACCAAATAAATGTCCAAAGCATGTCAAAAGGCTTCAGCTTCCTTGATCCTAGCAAGACCTGCAAGACCAGAATCATCAACAAATTGAAGATGGGAAAGAGAAGGTAAGCCATTACCCCACTGCCACCCCTAAATAGAATACTGGGACACCTGATACTTAATGAATCTACCCAAGCCTTCAACCATGATGATGAAAAGATATGGGGAGAGGGGGTCACCCTGGCAGAGGCCTCTAGAGGCACTAAATGGCTGAGAAGGTTGCCCATTAATAAGAACAGAAAAAGAGGTAGAAGTAACACAAGTCATAGTCCAACTAACCCAGTCAGAGCTAAATCCAAAAGAAAGAAGAATACTCCTTAGGAAACTCCATTTAACTCTATCATAGGCCTTAGCCATATCTAGCTTAACAAACATTACTCTCTCCCTTGAAGTAGCCATAGAGTGAATAGCCTCAGTAGCAATAACCACCCCATCCAAAATTTGTCTTCCAACAACAAAACCACCTTGTTCTTCTAAGATAATAATGGGAAGCCACTTTTTAATTCTCTCAGCAATCAACTTAGTAATAACTTTTTAAACCACATTACATAAAGCAATTGGTCTAAAAAACTCCAATTGATTAGCACCCTCTCTCTTAGTAATAAGAGTCAAAAATGTAGAATTCAAAGCCTGAAGCATCTACTTGCTAGAATAGGATTCCTTAACCACCTCCAACAAATCATGATTAATGATGTCCCAAAATTCCTAAAAGAACTCAACTAGAAAGCCATCAAGACCAGGAGCCTTCCCCTTACGCATGCCAAAGACCACCTCCTCCAGCTCTTCCAAAGATATTGGACACATGAGAGAATCATTAATTTCCTAAGAGATAAGGGAAGGAATACAAGACAAAATAATATTTTCTTCATTATCAGCAGGAGGAGAGTCCTCAAAAAAGAGGGTAGAAAAATACCGAGTAGCCTCCTAGAACAAAGCTGGCAAGGAATTCAGTTGGATACCTTAAGAATAACCAAAGAAGAGATATTGCTCTAATTCCAGCAAGATTGTATTGTTTTATGTAAGAAGGCAGTGTTTTGATCACCTTCCTGGAGCCAATCAACTCTAACCTTTTAATTCCAAAAAATTTCCTCTCAAAGTTCCCATTCTTCTAGGGCTCTAGAAGCAAGGGATTTAGCCCTGCCAAGATCTTCAGAGAAATCAAGATCTCTAATCTCCCTTGTGATGACATCAAGATCTTCTTGAGCAAGCCTCTTCATAGAGTGAAGGTGCCCAAAGCATTTCCTATTCCATATCCTGAGCTACCTTTTAACATATTGAAGCCTTTTAGAAAATGAGTACATTGTAGTACCATATGCAGGAGCACCATCTTTCCACCAACATAAAACAAAATCACAAAGAGAGGAGTCACGAAGCCACATCAACTAGAACTTAAAAGGAGGATGCTTTGGAACAAAAGCCTCGATAGTAGAAAATTTGATTGGCCAATGATCAGAACCCCTCCAATCAAGGATTTTCAAAGAGAGAGTAAGAGTGCCACTAACCCAAAAGCAAGAAACAAGAAATTTGTCCAAACATTCTATGATAGCATCAGCTCCAGTCCTTTGATTATTCCAAGTATGTAGACCATTAGAAGGCTTAACATCAGAGAGATGCAAAAGAGATATGTGGTGTTGAAGAAGAGCAGAAGAAGGCCCTAGTCTAGCCAAACCACCATGCTTCTCCTCTAAACTTAAAATTGAATTGAAGTCCCCTACTAACACTCAAGGATGATAAGGGCGACAATTTCTAACATATTGAATATGGTTCCAAAGTTCCTCCTTTCCCACAAGATCAATAGGTGCATACACATTAGTAACCATGATTATCTCTCCTGAGTCTAGAGCAGAAGCTACCATAGAGAGAGCTGAGCAAGAAGACACCCAGTGAAGGGTAGAAATTTTCTGTGGATCCCAAAATATAGCTAAACCACCAGCACTTCCTGTTGCCCCAACACACTGGCATTGGCCACGAGACCAAATACTAGAGGCATGTTGGACCATAGACTCCATAGAGAGCTTAGTCTCTTGGATACAAAAAAACATCAGTACTATGATCAACCACCAAGTTATGAATAGCCTTTTGTCTAGGGATGCTATTCAACCCCCTAACATTCCATGAGAGAATAATCATCATTGGGTAGAATTGGGAAAATGAGCATCCAAAGGTTTCACTTAACTAGACTCATTCAATATATCTCCTTTGAGTTTAATCTTCTCTTGGTCTGTTTTGCACCCACTTCTTAGAGGGGGGGTAAAAGAAACCCACTTAAAGGGTCTAGGCATCAACCCCAAGGGGAGAGGAGACCCTTTGCCTTTACCTAATGGTAGCACATCCTTAACTAGGTCAACCAGAACAACATCATTATCCTCCAACACCGCAAGAGTCACCAAAGCCTCCGTCACAGGAGCTACAGGGACCTCACAGTTCTAGTATACTACAACTTGGGATGCCCCACAAGCGTCATTAGGAACAAATCCCTCATCTGGGAAAACTAGATCAGAAGAGATAGGAGGAGGAATACCCTCCTCTAGAACCTCAAAGTGATTAAAACCTGAATTAGATAATCTCTCTTTCAAAGGCCTCTTATGAACATGCCCCTTAGCTCGAGGGTGAGCTGGGATAAATCCATCCTTATCTTGCATTTGAGCCTTACCCTTACCTCTAGCATCCTGTGGATTCATCCCCTTGGTAATATTAGCCATCTAAGATTGTCCTTTCCCTATAGAATCTCCCAAACCTGTCATGCCCAGACTACGAGGGCAAAAACACACACAACTTTTTTTTTTTGAATAATAATTAATAATTAAACATGCTCTAAGTTTGATATGATTGTGATAGAAGTTTTAGTATAGGTTCTTTACATTACATCCTAAGATTTTAAACATGAGGACAATAACATCGTTAAAATTTTGAAACTTTCGTTATTAGATTAATATCGATAAAATTATGATATTATATTAACTTATAATGATATGCAATAAAAATTATTTAAATAACAATGTACATGAATTCGGATTTAAAATTACTTGCAATATCAAATCAATCAAACCTGCATTAAAACTTATTTAAATAGCCAATTAATCGATAAATTTAATCTACTTAATGGTTAAAACAATTAGCTTACATTTAAATTAAAACTAACTAAATTGGTGTTTACAAAACTAAACATAACTATGTAACTAAAAATTATTAACAATTAACAACAAAAGTCCTTAATCAAAACATAAAATAACCTTAAAACCAAAGATAAACTATACTAATTAAATTAACTCTAAACTAAACTAAACCATATTTTAAATTAATAACTACATTGAATCTGAAATTACATTTAAATTAAATACTACTCTCAACAAACTAAACTAACATAAAATCCTAACACAACTATAAAAAAACTAATAACTAAACCTACCTACTAACTAACACCTAACCACTAACCCTCAACCCTACTAACCCTACCAAACCCCCTATACCCTACTCTACCACATGACATGATGACCCCCCCCCCCCCCTCCAAACCCCATAACCTGCGCATTCCCATGCGCTGGTACAGAGTACAACGCTTTGTCCAATGGAACAAGCGCAAACCGAGGTGGGTGGAGGCCAATGCAAAGAAAAAAAAACATTAAGAAACAATGTTAATCCTCTGCCAAGGTCAGCGAAATGCTAAGGAGGGAAAGGGTGATGGGATGTTGAGCAGATGATGTCATCTTCCATGATGACAGTTGACATTTTTAAAACAAAGAAAAAATTTTATAAAGCAAACCCAAACTGACGCCCAAGGAAGGTGGTCATGCAATAAAGACAATAAAGTTTTATAGGTGACAATATAGATATTATTCACATTAGAAATATATATAATTATATATATTTTTTATAGAAAACAAAAGGAATATTCTCTGTCTCAATAAGAGAATAATTTATTTCTCCATACAATTTCCAGCATCCTGTAGGTGGGTGTTTTGGAAATTTTCTCTTAGGGATGGTATGAAAAATTAGTTTAATCCTCTTTAAGTTGGATCAAAATTTGAAGAGCTAACATATTGCAAATATTATCCCAAGTTAATTCTTAAAATTCCTATGGCTTACAAAACTAATAGAGCATCTCTTAAATCTATTAGATGATCAAGGTAGGATTCAATACAATTTCTATCACATCTAAAATAGATTGATTCGAGGACTAAATTCATCATTAATTTTCTTTTTTCTTTGGCAACTCTATAATGACTTGATACAACCATAACCTATCAAGAGTTTGAATTATTCGTTTCATTCAATAATGCAATACTTTATCATTAGGATCTAACAATCATAAAAAGTGAATCTGCATGCATGATCATAGTTTTCATTTTCAACATATATGAAAGCTTGGAAATTTTGTCAAATTTAACAACATCAATTCCTTCCTATTTGGTTTCCTACTCCAATAGTCTAAGTTACTCATGATAAGATATTACAATGATAGTGTGAGTTACTCATTGGACTAAGTATAGTTTAGGATGATAATTCATATAACAATCAACATAAAACTTAATGCAGCCGATAAGCAATCCATGGCAAGGTTAAAGATAACTAACTGATTTATGCTTTAAAAATTTAAGGAGATACAAAATCTCTCAGTCCAATTGATTCATTCATAAGGAAATTTACAAAGAGGAGATAATTTGAGTTCTCAAGGTAGGAATCCTAATTCAACTAATACTTATACATCAACTTGAAAATTTCACTCTATCAAATTGTTCTTCCTTAACAAATTTAAAAAATTGAAATATCACAATTCATGACATTATCTGTTATTCTTACTTTTTTTAATGTGCAACCATATTAAATTTAATACACAATTAAATCACATGATAACCAAATATGCTCAACACCAATTTATTGGCAAACCTAATTCAAAGGCTCAGCTGGGAAAGAATCAGGAAGAAAACCCAACTTCGTTGCCACTTACAATAAGGTTTAAAATACAATTTACAATAGGATCTCAATCCCAAATTTCAACAATTAGATCAAATTTTTCCTCATGATCAAAATCAAGGAATTTGTAATGTTTTCTGAATCTCATTTCAGGAACCATGGAGGAAACCAATATCTGATCGGGTGACAACCAAGAAAAACCAAAAGAAAATCAAACATGCATAATCATACATGGTTTTCACAAAAAGCTCCACAATGAATCAATACTAGGGAAAGGTGGATTCTTCCAACCAGGAGAAGTCAAGCACAACACCAAATCAGATGCCCAATCGGGGCTATTAACCAAGAACTTCCCTTCTGTCATTTAAACATGTACATAAATGTATACGTATTCAAAAATTCACATAGATTAAAACAGACATCAATAAGGGTTTCTTTATCCTACTTAATTCTTAATCATTTAAAATCTCTTAAATCAAAGTCTCAATCCTACATTTACCGATTTCATCAACATACATATACATGAAACATTAAATGACAAATATCAAATATATCTGAAAATAACATCACACAACATGAATAATAATATATGTTCTAAGCATCATATAATGTCTCGACATCTCGATTCGTGAATAACAAAATAAGGGTAATGTATCACTATGCTACGATGGGTCGGGGTGAGGCCTCACAAAACCACCATTGCTAGCAGTAGAACCATCCATTCCTTTGGAAGTCAAGTTACGAGGGCACTAACATTGTAGATGACCATACTCATGAAAAATCCGATAGAGAAAAGGGAGGGATTCATAATCTAACTGTTGCACCCAAGAAGAAGCCCCAAGACAAATTTCCAAAGAATCTAGTAATGGGTTATTCAAATTAATTTCAACACAAATTCTTGCATAAGAAATAACCTTTTTATCAAGGGATTGATGTGCGATCGCAGTCAGCTTCCCCAAAAAAGCAGCAATTTGCCGAAGGATGTCTTCATGCCAAAATTCCAAGGGAAGGCAAGGCAAGCGAACCCAAACTGGCACTGTTGAAGGGAGATCCTCAAAAAAATTAAATCCTGAATGTCAGGGTTTAACAAATAACCCCACATGGTTGTAGAAATAAGGGCCTCCTTCAAAAAAAGATCACGATCAGACATGTAAGAGAAGACAACAAAAAAATAGCTATTCCCTGCCAACATAATCTCCATATCGCCTTCGACCTGCCATGAGCGGTGGATCCATGCCTCAAGAGCAGATAGGGAAATTTGGATTCCAAGAAATTTGCAAATCAAAGCATGCTTGGTCCAATATTCAATGTCCTCCATAACAGCCACTGGAGGAATAACCATAACAGGGTGATCATGGCTATGCGAAAAACAACCATTAACTTTTTTCAACTTGGAGCTCTCCCCTAAATAAAACGATTCAGATCTCATTGCATGCATAGTTGGAGAAGAACCATCTATTCTCACCAATGCAAAAGAAATCCTAGGCCCTGTCATGCAAACAATAAAAAACCCCAATCCAAAATTGACTGCAGAAGATTACCAAAAACACCCACACAAACTATGACCAGCAGCCGACAATCCAAACAGAACAGGAAAAAATAGTAGAGATCAAACAACAATAAGAGGCTAGGGAAAGAGCCCTAGCCCAGCTGGCAGCCAACGCTTCTCCTCATCTCGTTCTAAACATTTTAAACATTTATTTTACTCTAACAGGAAAATTATACTCAACCATTTGAATTTTCAATTCAAAATTTATCTTTTTCAATTCTAAACCCTTTCCAGTTTAAATCTAATTTGCAAAATTGCTAGATGAGGATTCAAACAAAATACTTCAATCTCTATGTATACAAAAGAATTAACATGCACACAAGAAATTCTCAATATTGAAATACTCGCCACAAGGAATTATTCAAGTAATCATTTTATAGACACAAAAAAGATAGGAAGAGAAATATTATAATTAATTATGCAAATTTCTCATCTCAAAACCTTCTCTATTCCAGAATTTTCTTCTTCCAAAAATTCACAGTCCTTCCCCAAAACTTCAGTCCTTTGAAAATTAACCCTCAATTGGTGATAAGGAGTTCTTTCCTAAAATCAGGGCACTAATTGTGTGATCACCTGAGAGGACTCCCTGCTCACTAGACTTTAACTCTTTATTATCTTTTTTTTATCTTTTCCATGCACGTTTATAAAATATAAAATAACTTTATTTAATTTCACTTGACTTCTTCTTTTAATTAATTTATTAAATTTTAATCTCATGCACACTTTATGAAATCTTATAACTTTTAATAAATTAATATCATTTTTCACCTTTTTAATTAATTTGTTATATTTTAATCTCATGCATACGTTATACAATTTTAAAACACTTAATAAATTAATATCTTTTCATGCTTTAATTTATTTTTGAAATGTTAATTGATAAAATCTTTATTAACTTAAATAATAATAGTATTTAGCATTTATTTAAAAATGAACTCTAATTATATTATTATTAAATTAAATAAATATTATCATGTTCTAAAATTAAACTTATAACTTTTATTCTTAAATTTAATTTTTTTAAATTTATCAATTTTCCAATTAATTAAATATAATTAAAAATTAAAACATCATAATAGTTTTTCCATTAAATTAAATCATTAATTTAACCATTTAATTAGACTTAATTAATAGAAAAATCACCGAGGACTTATAGGACAAAATACAAAACCCATCATAGAAAAACACATACAAGATCAAACTAAAGGGTTATGATCATGAATTGATGTCATTTGATACATTTGGAAGGTAACCAACTCAAATACTTGTCCTAATTTTCCAAGAAAAATGAGATTAAAGGATAGGATTTGGACTTAAGCATTTATCTGTCCTCTCTTACCATTGAGATAATGTGATAAGGTACACTCATCCTGGCAATTCAGGGAAGTTGATACTTGATACCTACAATTTGCATAAAATCTATGCATGTACAAGTGCATATATAATAAGTTAAATAGGTAATGGTAGGAAGTGGCGCATCGTGTAGATCCTGACTAGCAGGTGACTATGACTCCCTTCCTTAACCACATCATAAAAGTCATAGATAAAGAAAACATACACACACACCATACACATGTAGCATGGGGTAAGTATCCATAAGAAAACACACATGATAATCCATCTAACTAATCATCACCAATAACTAAAATCACTATAATAATCATCGTGCATACATGAAATATAGACTACCAAGTAATCTCATCATAAAATCAAGTAAATATGAAACAATATCTAATAATCTCAAAATAACGGTACTAATCATCAAGCATAAAATTGGCCTAAAAGAATTTGGCAATGATAGCAAAATGCAAACTAGTAACAAGCACTACATCCACCCCCTAGAGTTAGGCTTACTCCTAGAAGCCTACAAGAATGGTAAAACTAAAGAATTCATTGTGTGGTTCCATTGGACCCTTTTCCCCCATAGGAGGATATGACTCCACTAAGAAAACTACAATGGTAAGAGATAACAAGGTACTATGATGACCATAAAACATAACATTGTAAAGCATATACAAAAGACACAAGTTTTGAAAATATTATAAGTTCAATGTTTAGTTTTGCCTAAATTTAGGTTTAAATATTTTTTAGTTTTGAAGTCTAAGTGTTCAAGTTTGAAAATATATAACTAAAAGTTTAAGTTATATTTAGTTCAACTGGTTCAAGTTTCAGTTTGAGAAAGATATACATAATAGTTTAAAGTTTCATTTTACTTTCAACTAGTTAACAACTAGTGATGTTCCAATAATTAAAATTCCAATGTCAATTTAAATAGATTAGATCATCCTTTTCGGAATCCATGATACAAAGTATAACACAATAAGTGGAACCTTCCATCATAAAGATATAACTATCCATCATAAAGATATAATCATCCATCATAATATGCAAGAATAGAATGAAAGGAAATGCAAACAAGGAAACTCTAGCCATGGTATCAATGGATGGATCTCAATTGTAAGAGTAAAAAGCACTAGCACCCAACTGTGTGGAACCTAAATGGCCCATTACCACCACACTAAGGAGATAGTTTCAAGTCCCAAACAATATATCAAACCAAATATCAAAAGTAATCAGTAAGTCCAGGAAACCTTAAAAGCAATCTAACTCAAAGGTTAGAAATAAACTCGACATCTAGACCTAGTGGCAAACACAGACACATAGGAAATCCATACTTCTAGTGGACAAGTGTCATCACATGAATCAATGCTAAGGTTACCCAGCTAATCTTTTAATCTTTCAGCCCCCAAGTGATCCTATGTGGCACTAGTATCCTTTTGTATTGACAAGGTATACTAAAGAGTCAACTCTAAGGTTACCTAACTAATATTTTAATCCTCCAACCCCTTAGTGACTTTCTATGGTACCAATATCTTGTTAATTCATTTAAACCCCATTTAATGTAATGTTATCATTTATTGAACTACTTGCAATGGGTTACCCTGGTAGCCACTTTGGGCCCCAACCTCCATTGCAAGCCACTTCCCAACTTAACATACAGATTACCTACCCTAGGCTTATAAAAGTATAAATCAAAGAATCACATAAAATCACCTCAGCCCTATACAAGTGGCTGGAAAACATCAAAATATAATTCACAATAACACATCAATTCTCTACGAGTAATAGGAAAGCTTCCCTAAAAATATTGGTCAAAAACTAAAAATGGTTAAGTCAAGTATCTCATAATATTCACCTCAGCTTCACATAAGAACATTGGAAAGTAATAACAAAAAATAGATACAAACTCATCATATAGCATACCAACATGTTACCATGGTTGAGTTTAAAAGATCAAGATCAAACATCATAACATCACAATCACATAACTCCCAAGTTTCTAGTCGGCATCCTAAATTGGTCAAACCCCAAAACCCCAACTCATAAGATATACCTTGCATATAGAACATATAATGTAGTATTCTCAATACATTATATTTTGAAGACACAAAGGTTTAATTTTACTAGAGGTTTCAAGTTTACATTTTCATATAAATCCAACTCGGAAACAAAATCTCAAGTTCACCTATTAATCATTTGCAACTTACAGTTCCAATTTATTTCAATAATAATTTAATCAAATATTCTAATTAAATATGGTTCAAATTCAATAATCATTTTTACTCCCCCACTACATTTTAATAATAATTAATTAAAATAATAAATAAATATTATTAAAACACTTAATCATTAATAATAATAATTTATATTAAATTATCACAAAACAATTATTAGTTTGTTAATAAACTAATAAATAATAATAATTTAGTAACATTTATAAATTAAAACTTATTAATATTTAACATATTACTTAACATTTAATAAAATTAATATTAATTAATAAATATATTCTATATAAATTAAATTCTAAACATAACATACAACTAAAACATTAATAAAATTTTGAAAAATTAAATTAAACCCACTTATGCTTATAACTTAGGCCCCATCAGCCTACTGCTAATGTGGCCTATGCAGCAACTCTATTGCTACTGCAACACAATATGCTATGTCAGCTATAGTACTTGTTGTGATAGTAGCAGTACTTGTTGCGATAGCACTAGAGTTTGCTTTATATACCAATGCGGTGGAAAGTAGGAGGAGGGGGAGGTGGGACGTAGTAGCCCGCCTCCCTCTCACCTATATATATATAATTTTGTTCAAAATTTTATAAAATTTATTACAACCAATAACCCCCAACCCAAATAGAATATATATATAGATATATATTTATAAACATTTTCAATTTTAGTTTGAGAAGAAAAATATAATCAACCATTTCAATTTCCAATTTAAAATTTATCTTTTTCAATTCTAAACCCTTCTTAGTTTAAATCTAATTTGCAAAATTACTAGATATGGATTCAAAAAAAAAAACTTTAATCTCTACATATACAAAAGTATTAACATGCATGCTTGAAATTTTCAATATTGAAACACTCATCACAAGGAATTATTTAAGTAATCATTTTACAGACAAGAAGAAGATAGGAAAAGAAATAGCATAATTAATTATGCAAATTTATCACAAGAATCTACCTGGACTTTGATGCTATGCCTAAAAAGATTGTGAGAGAGATTTCTCCTCTCAAAACCTTCTCTCTTCCAAAAATCCACAATCCTCTCCCAAAACTTCGGTCCTTTGAAAATGAACCCTCAATTGGTGATAAGGAGTTCTCTCCTAAAATTGGGGCACTAATTGTGCGATCACCCGAGAGGACTCCCTGCTTACCAGACTTTAACTCTTTATTATCTTCTCTTTATATTTTCCATGGACGTTTATAAAATATAAAATAACTTTTTTTAATTTCACTTGACTTCTCTTTTTAATTAATTTATTAAATTTTGATCTCATGCACACTTTATGCAATCTTAAAACTTTTAATAAATTAATATTTGTTTTCACTTTTTCAATTAATTTGTTGTGTATTAATATCATGCATACTTTATGCAATTTTAAAACTCTTAAAAAATTAATATCTTTTCATGCTTTAATTTATTTTCAAAATGTTAATTGATAAAATATTTATTAACTTAAATAATAATAGTATTTAGCATTTATTTAGAAATGAACTCTAAATATATTATTATAAAATTAAATAAATATTATCACATTCTAAAATTAAACTTATAACTTTTATCTTTTTATTTAATTAATTTCATAATTAATTAAATATAATTAGATATTAAAATATCATAATAATTTTTCCATTAAATTAAATCATTAATTTAACCATTTAATTAGTCTTAATTAATAGAAAAATCATCAAAGACTTATAGGACAAAATTCGAAAACCCATCATAGAAAAACACATACAAGATCAAACTAAAGGGTTATAATCATGAATTAACATCATTCAATGCATTTGGTAGGTAATCAACTCAGATACTTGTCCTAATTTTCTAGGACAAATGGGTTTAAAGGTTAGGATTTGGACTTAAGAATTTATCTCCCCTCTGTTACTGTTGAGATAATGAGATAGGTTACACTCATCTTGGTAATTTAGGGAATTTGATACCCAGTACTTGCAATCTTCATAAAATCCACACATGTATAGGCACATATATACTAAGTTAAACAGGCAATGGCAGGAAGTGGTGCATCGTGTCGATCCTGACTAGTAGGTGTCTACAACTCCCTTTCTTAACCACATCAAAAATGCCATACATAAAGAAAACATACATGCACACCATACACATCTAGTATGGGATAAGTATCCATAAGAAAACACATGATAATCCATCTGACTAATCATCATCAATAAATGAAATTATTGAATAATCATCATGCATACATGAGTATAGTAGAAATAAGGGTTTAATCAACTTTGTATAGATTCAGATATACTCTTTGGCAACTAGTACCAAATGAGTCAATCTAAATGTCTACCTACCTAGGTTTTGCAGAGCCTACAGTAGAAGGAGGATTTTAGCGTTATAGTTGGCCTAGGTTCTTGGTAGATTGTAGCCACCATAAGAGATAGCTACCCTTATGTGTAATCCTATCTTGTCTACCTAGTAGTTAAAATCACTATTAAATTAGGAGCCAACACCCCATTCCTCTTTACTTTTAATGTTACCAAGTCCCTTTAGTACATGACGAAAAAGGTCAAAACGTATACTAAGATACCTGCAAAAGCATGCTCTTAGCCTTTTTTAATAGAATTTCCCTATTACAATCAAACTCCAACAAGTTAGTAGCTTGATCATATTTCTTTTTAATCTAATCATTAACCTTATCAATAATAATGGCACATAAGGTAGTGATATCATCTTCTCTATTGATCCATTTATCAAAAATTTCACTTAAAGCACCTTGATTATGCTCAAGCTCACTCCATATTCTTGCTAGCTTTGACACTTCCAAATGGAACAACCTTGTCAATTTATTCTATCAACTAAGAACATTATTTTATCCCTAACTATATCCTCTTGATGCAATTGCATATTTTTCTGGCTTGCCTTAAGTTTAGCCTTATCCTCATCCAATTCTTTTGTAGTGTAGAATTCCTGATGTTGGGGTGTATCTGGGATATCAATGATAGGCTCAATAAGAAGGGGTGGAGTAGGGGATGTTGAGATCATAGGTTGACTTGGTCTTTCCATCACTTTCATATTTCCTTGTTGCTTCTTTAATTTTTGAATGATTCACTCCATCTCATATATTCTCCTTCCCCTTTCATTATAGGCTTCTAGCACCTTTTCAAATCTAGTGTTCAAATGAATGAATTTTTGTTTCTCTTTTCTAGAATCAACTAGGTTGATTTCAAATACTTCTTTATTCGTTGCTGTAGATTTTTTTAACATCTACATCGGATATGCTTTACACTAAAAGACTCCATGTATACTCTTAATCTAAAGCTTCTTGGAGCCTGGATTGGTCTCTTTTTTGGATTGACCACATTACAATGGCCTTATGATCATCACTATATTTCACCCCTTTATGGGATTCCTTAACTTTTTCTTCTATATCAAACTTAGCTTCTTTATTTCCTTCTCAACAACATCAAAAATCATTGCATTAATAATGTCCCATTCAAGAAGTATTAGAACACTAGCATCTTTGAGTAGTTGGCTCCAAACATCATAGGTTATTTGATTAGAATTTTGCATCAACTCACTCATAATTTATTCTCTTAGAGTCCTTTTTATTAGGTTTCTCTAACTTTATTTTCTTATATTTTGCATGAAAATTGGAAATATCTATTCTCCACAAGAAATGAATGAAGGCCCAAACTTAACAAAGTCATCATTAGACACAAATGTTGTTGCAACTTGCTCTATCATTGGATCCATCTCCTTCCTCTTATAATCTTGTATAGTCATGTCTAAGAATGGCGTTGGGGGTTCTTGAGGCATTTCCATTTCTAATTCTAATGTTGTTATCAACACATCATCCTCACCTCCAACTTCTCTCATTTGTTCTGTCAATGTATCCTCACTATCAAAATGTATAGGAGTCATGGAAAGTGAATACTCCTTGGTTCTTGATGAAGATCCTATTTCTAACTTCTACTTATTATTTTTTCGCTCTGAGGGTGGGATGTTGGAGTACTGCCTCTAATAGGCTGACAGGAGATGTTTTTCTACATTTCTTGCAACTACATCCAACCTTTCTTTGGAGAGTTTATTGTCCTTGACTAATAAAAAATTTACTTACCAATCTTCTTTCCACCTCCTTAGCTTAATATTGATATTTCTTTACCAAGACCTCTTTCTTTTCATTCAATGTTTCCATAATTCCAACAAAATGTGTCTTAAATTTATTTACTTTGTCTTGTTAGAATTTAATATCTCATAAAGGATCACACTAGCTATCCAAAGCATTATAAAAATTCAAGAACTTTACTAAAATCTCTCTATTTCTCTTTAAACTCATTTCTAGTTATATCCTCAAGAAAGTAAAACATGTGATTATAAATTTTAGCTTTAATTATTTCCTTAAACATTTCATAGAATCCTTTTGGGTCTATACACCTAGGATGAGATTGGCCCATCATATACTTATCTTAGAATTTACCTAGGTGAGTCCATCCTCCCTTTGCTATTACAAAATAGTGGACATCTATGAAGTTTAGAAAAATTGTTCCTATGAATCTTCCAACCATTTCACTCTCTTCACCCCCTCTAATTTGCCACAAAAATTGTCCAACACCTACCTTTAATGGTACCTAGTATAGCAAGACATGGGGTTTCCCTTAGAAACCATATATTTTGAAAATTGTAGATACTATTTATGGAACAATATCTCCCTAGTTATGACTAACCTTAAAACCCTTAGCATGATCTTTACATCTGATTAGCTCCAGGAAATGATTGGGGATTCAAGGATTACTTTGGACGAAAAATGTCTTCATTTTTATGCAAAATACTAATCAAATCAAATAAAGCTAGCATCAGTAACTTCCCAAGCCATATATGAACTCTACAATTGGATTGGTAACTTTTCTCCATCTCTTTCTAATTGCAACTTCATTTATTTTCCAAAGATAGAAGCACCTCTAAATAGACAAATGTACATAAGGAAAGAATACTAGCCAAAAGGTTTATCTACCTTACCCTTTCTTATACCAATAAACCCATTGTGTATCTCTTCAACCAAATGGGATGAAAAATCAAATATAGAGCTCATTCCATACTGCAATCTTTGTCCCATCATCAAAACTCTAGGTGTAGGAACATGCAAAAAATCTTACAGAGAGAAATATATAGAGCATGTGCCCTATGGTTGATATATTTCTTCAATAGATGCTCTGGGGTAGATGGTGTTACCAATGTTAGATTACCCACCTTAACAAAATGATTTTGTAGTGCTCCACCTCAAAAATATATGTTTGAATTCTTTTAGAATTTTTTTTTATTTTCTTTTGGGGTGGAGGGGGTGAATCAGTTATTCAAGGTCGATGTATAAATAAAACTTTTTATAGCTTAGTGAACCCATATAACATTCTTCATGAATGCATCCATAAGATTATGCAGTCACTAAAACTTTTAGGTTATTATCAAATCAACTTGCAAAAATGTAAACATGAAACATAATAGATTCATCAAGACATTTGACACAATGACTTACAAGGAAACCCAATTTGGAAAAAACCACCAGTAACATGCTACTCTTTTTCACTCTTTTAAAGTGATGCCTTGTGAAAGGCCAACCCTATTAAAGATTACAATACACATTGTTAAATGTGACCCTATTAAAGGATTTCAATTACCTTGTTAGAGGACTTTAGACCATTCACTTGGAATGTCACCCAATTAAAGGATTTATAGATGACTATTAGGTCAACCTTAATCCAAAGGATTTACCCTAGACTGATACAATTGTTAGTGAATAACAGTAAGGCTTGAATTTATAATGACTTATAGCTTCATTTATAGATTATAGATCACTATTTTAGTCCTCAATTCTTTTTGGCCTTCATACTTTTCAACTCTAATAACTTGTTCACCCTTCAAGAATTCATATCCTTAAGCCTTATTGCTTAACATGCCAATGTAGTCTCTTCTCTTAGGTCACTTGATGAAGCAAAAACCTTGACTCCTTGTCTTCCTTAAGTTCTTGCACATAATTCCTTTTGCTTCTAATGAGTCACTCCTATAAATAGAAAATTAAGATCTTTTCCCACTCAATTTCTATAATCCAATTTAGGGTTAGGATGGATTAGGTAGGATACAATGAATTTATCCCACATTCCATATCTCTTCTAGAGACTTCTCCTTGAATACTCTTTGAATTTTCCCAAAAAATAGTTTACCTTGAATTCTACGCCACCAGCTCATCAACGCTATCTTCCATCTAATTCACATATTCCAAGAAAAAAAACTTGTTGACTCAAATTCATTGAATTTATGATCTTTTGAATAATGCAGCCACTTGGCATTATCTAGCTTTTGATGCTCAACACATACTGTGTCTCTCAGTATCCTCTTTTAAATTACTTAGCACAAACTAAAGTTTATTGGTGCTTGACATCAACTAAAATTTACTCAGCATCTATTATATTCCTTGGCATATGCTAGAATATAATTTTACTTGGCTCCAACTAATTTTCTACTCGGCTTGCACTGACTTTGATCGGGATCTACAATCCATTCGGTCAAGGTTGGCAGACAAACTTTGTGTAACTTGTTCTTCTAAATGTTCTTAGTATAACTAGCCTTTGTAACCTTAAGTAGATAATCAATACATCATGTTATCAATGTCTTAACTAATTCTTGTACTCCTTTACATAATCATAACTCAACCTTTCCTATAGGTGTTGTTGTTACATCTTTTGATCAAATCTTCTTCATCAATGAAATAAGTGATATTGCTTGAATCATATAAGATATTGTCTTACCAAGAAATAGAAGGTTTGGCATTAGTAACAAAATTATTGAAGCATAGTGATCATACGTGTATCAATCTATTCTCAACAATCTCCCTCTTTGATAGTCTTCTTCAATATGATCTCATTAATCTCCCTCTTTGAGAGTCTTCTTTAATCTAATATCAACAATCTCTCTCTTTAGCATTGATGGCAAACCAAACTGATTGAAACCAAATGGCAAACACCTTATTCAACTAAACTGACTAGGTTAAAATAGTAATACAATACCAAAAAGAAATTAATTCCTTGTGTTGAAGTCTCTCCCTCTATCAACAACTTCCATCTTCTTAATAGGTTACAAAACTCTTTCTTATAACTCCCTCTGTGTTTCTTCTTATACCCCTCTTACTAGGTAGATGTTAGAATTTCTCTTTATTTTTTCTTTTGATCATTAACTATCTCTAATCTCCCTCTAAGATCAGTAAATCTCTTCAGTTATCATTCCCTTGATTAGCAATTTTCTCCCTCCTAAACCATTTTATATTTCTCCCTTTGATCACTAAATCTCTCCCTCTTTGACTGATTTTAAGTTTTAGTTCATTGATTACTTTAGGTAGCTCCTAAAGAAAGATCCTTTGGATCAATTTGTAGTATTAAAAAAACAACTTGTTTGATGCATGGCATTCCTTTTGTTTTTTAGATGATAGAGGTATCACCCCTTGTCTACCTCTTAGATACTCATGAGCATCCTTGGGTAATGCTTTTGTAAAGATATCAGCAATTTTTTCCCTAGTGTTGAGATATTCCATCTTCACCTCTTTATCTTGAACTAATTCTCTCAAGTAATGATACTTGATTGTAATGTGCTTAGTATTTGTGTGCATCATAGGATTCATTGATATATTGATAGCAATTGTATTATCACAATAAAGTGCAACTAGTTCTGTGATCTTTTCCTTCATTCCTTTAAGTACTATTTGATCCATATATTGTTTGTACAATTCATAGTAGTTGTAACATATATAGCTTCAGTAGTAGATTGTGAAGTGCAATTTTTTTTCTTGCTAGTCCATGTAACTAGTCTCTTGCCTAAGAAAAATGCTCCTCTACTAGTGCTCTTTCTGTCATCAATGTTTTTAGCCCAATCAACATCAATGTAGGCTCTTAATTCAAATTACTCATTTTTCTTATAGTATAGACCATTCTCCTATGTTCCTTTCATATATCTCATTATTCTCTTTATAGCCTTCAAATGATTCTCCCTAGGATTATCAAAGAATCTTGCAACTATCCCTATAGATAATGCAATGTTAGGTTTGCTATGTACCACATATTGTAATTTTCCAATTATAGACCTATATAGTGTTTGATTCATTTCAGCTAAATCATCATTCTTTGACAACTTGTGTCCTATCACCATAGGTGTACTTACTAGTTTTGAATCCACCAATCCAAAAAAAATTAGTATTTCTTTGACATATTTTGACTGAGTGATGTATATAGCATGTTTCATCTAATATACTTGTAAACCTATAAAGAATTTGATTTCTCTAAACATAGACATTTGACATTCTTGCTTCATTTCATTTGCAAAATCTTTACATAAAGCATCTTGTTCCCCAAATATGATATCATGAACAATAATTTTAGATAACAAAATACCTTTTCCTTTCTCTAACTTTATGTATAGATTGTTTTTATCATCAGTCCTTTTAAATCCAATCTTCACAAAATACTTATGAAGTCTCTCATACCATGCTCTTGGTGCTTATTTCAAACCATTTAGAGCTTTGTGTAATTTACATACATGATCTTATTGTTAACATCAACAAAATATTTTGGCCATTCTATGAAAAAATCTTCTTCTAATATGCCATTAAAAAATGTAGATGCAGCATCCATTTGATAAAGTTTGAAACCTTTGTATGCAGAATAAATAAGGTTCTTACTCATTCCAATCTAGCAACAGGGGCAAATGTCTCTCCATAGTCAATTCCTTCTTCTTGTGTATGTCCTTTGTAGAATAATATTACCTTGTTCCTTGTTACTTCACCATTTTTGTCTAACTTGTTTCTAAATACCCACTTGGTTCCAATAACATTTTTGTCGTCTAGTCTAGGAACTAGAGTCCATGTCTTTTCTTTTCTCAATTTGTTCAATCTCTTGTTTCATGGCCTTACTCCAGTCTACATCCTCTAGTGCTTCTCTTACTAATTTGGGCTCTTTCATGCTCAACAAACATGTATCATTTCTTAATTTTTTTCTTGTCATTGGTCTAGCATCTTTATCTCCAATAATTTGTGTAGTAGGATGATGTCTCTTGGCATATTTAAACAATCTTAGTTCAGCTCTCGTTTCTTCAATTTTTCTCTCAACTTCAAAATCATTGTGTACATCTTCATCAAGTAATTGAACATTTTCACTAATCTTAGAATCATACTGTGCTTCAACTTCATTATGTAACTCATCATTTTAGAGTAATTCAATTCCTAAATGCAATTTAGCATTCATAGTTAGTGACTTGGTAGTCACTGAAACTTGATGTTTGTTTGTGGCTTAATTTGTTGCATCTTCTTCAGCAGGCGTACTTTCAAAAGAGTATATGAAAGCTTTTTATTACTTTGATTCTTTCATAGGTTTAGCCTCATGTACTTCTTTATATTCATCAAATTTCACATTTACACTTTCCACAACTTTGTTAGTGTTAGAGTTCAAACACTTATAAGCTTTAATTATTGCAGAATAGCCTAGGAATATACCTTCTTCACCTTTTGCATCAAGTTTACCATTCTCAAAATCTTTAAGAATGTAACATTTTCTTCCAAATAACTTAAAGTATTTTACATTGGGTGAGTATCCATACCATAATTCAAAAGGTGTTGAATGAGTGCCTTTCTTGACTTGTACATAGTTCAATGTATAGATAGTTGTACTTATAGCTTCTCTCCAATATTTCAAAGCAATGTTTTTCTCCATCATGAGTATTATAGCATAGTGCATTATAGATCTGTTCTTTCTTTCAACAATTCCATTTTGTTGAGGATTTTTAGGGGCAGATGTCTATCTTATGATTACTCTATCATTGTAGAACATTTCAAACTCATTTGATGTGAATTCTCCCCCATTGTTAGATCTTAGAGATTTTAGATTTTTACTTGCTGTATTTTCAACTCTTGCTAAGTACCACTTAAACATTTGGAAAGCATCAGATTTTTGTTTTAGAAACATAATTGTCATCATTCGAGAATAATCATCAACAATTAGCATAATGTACTTATTTCCTATGTAGCACTACACTTTAATTGGTCCACATAAGTTAGTATGAAAAATCTCTAGTATTTCTTTAGAGGTATGAGTTTTAGTCTTAAAACTTGACTTTGTTATTTTACATAACTAGCATTGTTTGCACATTATATTATCAAGCTTCTTCAACTTAGGAAAACCTCTAACTTTTTTCATGTTGAATCACCTTTTCCAATCAGTCTTCCATTTGTGTCATATATTTTAGAATTTTTTTTTTCAAATTCAACCTTACATCCTAAATTATTCAATTGTGACACACTCAAGAGATTATAGTTAAGTCCTTCGTCATAGTAAGCATTGTCACATAAAATCTTGTCTGTGAGTTTGATAGAACCCTTTCCTTTTATTAAACATGGTGCATCATTACCAACTCTTACACTATTTCCATCATAACAATTTAGGGTAATGAACTTACTTTTGTATCTAGTCATGTGATGTGAGCACCCACTATCACTGATCCATCTATCATTTTTGTTTACACAAGTCACAAGTGTAGTTACTTCATCTTCATCAAATTTGTCCTTCATTGCAACATACACCACTTCATCATCCTATTGATTAGATTCATCAAAATTATTTCCTAGTCAGCAAGGTAGCAAGACTTTTTGCCTTTGTCTATGTAGTCCTTGTTGTCTTCATCTCTCCTGCTTCTATACTTTTCACCATCTCTATAGTTCTTCCTCTCTAGACATCTAGCAACAATATGACCAACCTCATTGCAATTGAAACAAATAATATGGAATCTTCTTGCCAATAATATTTCAAGCTATTCTACATCCTCCTCATCTATATAACTATCATTGTACACATACTTTATCTTTTATTTCTTCTTCTTCTCATTAGGCTCCTTTAATGACACTTTAGCTTTGAAAGAAGATTTAATATTTTCAATTTTATAATTATAAAAGTTAGATAACTCAAAACTAGTAAGTCTACCTACCAAACCTTCATGTGGTAGATCATTTCCTAGTATACATCTTAGTTCTTGAATTGTAGTAACTCTAATAGCATATATAGACATGAGTGTTCTCAAGACTTTGCTTAGCATAGTATCATCATCTATTTTTCCATTAGCTCTTCTTATTGCATTAACAACTTCTTTATCCTTGTAATATATTGAGCAATATTTTTTCCTTCTTCCATTCTCATATCATCAAACTTGCCTCTAAAGCTTTTAGCTTTGGCTTTAAGAACATTGGTGTCTCCTCCATAGATAGTGGCTAAGGCATCCCACATTTTCTTTGCATCATCAAGACCTTTGATATCATCAAATTCAGCATAACTTAGGGTAGAGGCAATCTCTAGCATTGCTTGGTTATGTTCTTTCTTTTTCTTCATATCCTTAGTTGTTGGTGCTCTAATAGGGTCAACATGCTTAGTAGTTATGGTAGATTGTGCATGATCTCTAAGTCCTCCAAGGTGTAGCTTCATCAAACTTTTCCATGTAGGAAATTTATCTCTATTGAGCTTTGGTACGTCTCTTTTTGACATCTTGATCTTTGTGCTTCTAGTACCTTCAAACTAGTCCTCTTAAGAAAATGGCTTAGATAACAATTGTTGGAATTCTTTTACAATAACACGGGGGGGGGGGGGGGGTGTTGAATCAATTATTCAAGGTCTAGATGTATAAATAAAACCTTTCACAACTTAGTGAACCCATAAAACATTCTTCATGCATTTATACATAAGGATTGTGCCATCACTAAAACTTGTACTATCAAATCAACTTGTAAAAATGTAAACATGAAACATAAGAGATTCATCAAGACACTTGACACATTATTGGAAACTCATTTTGGGAAAAACCACCAGTAACATGCTACTCCTTTTCACTATTATAAAGTGATGCCCTGTGAAAGGCCAACCCTATTAAAGGTTAAAATACACACTATTAAATGTGAAATTGTTAAAGGATTTTAATCGCCCTGTTAGAAGTGAGACTTATTAGAGGACTTCAAACCATTCACTTGGAATGTCACCTGGTTAAAGGATTTACAAATGATTGTTAGGTCAACCTTAATCCAAAGGATTTATCCTAGATGAACACAATTCTTAGAGAGTAGTCAGTAAGGCTTCATCTGATAACTACTTACGACTTCCTTCACTAATTACAAATCACTATTTTAGTCCTTAATTTTTCCTATCCTTCATACCTTTTAGCTTTGATAGCTTGTTCATCCTTCAAGCATTTATATCCTTAATCCTTCTTTCTTAACATACCAATGTAGTCTCTTCTCTTAGGCGACTTGATGAAGAAAAACCCTTGAGTCCTTGTCTTCCTTAGGTTCTTGTACATAACTCTTTTTGCTTCTGACTATTCATTTCTATAAATAGAAAATTGAGATCTTTTCCTACTCATTTTCCATCGTCCAATTTAGGGTTAGGATGGATTAGGTAGGATATAATGAATCTATCCCACATTCCTTATCTCTTTTGGAGACTTCTTGAATCCTCGTTGAATTTGTCTAAAAATGGTCTACCTTGAATTTTGTGCCACCATCTCATCAACCTTATCTTCCACCTAGTTCACATATTCCAACAAAAAAATTGTCATCTAAAATTCATTGAATTCATAATCTTTTGAATAATGTAGCCACTCAACATCATCTGGCTTTTGATGCTCGACACATATTGCATTATTTGACATTCTTTGTGAAATTACATGGCACATACTAAAGTTTACTAGTGTTCAACATCAACTAAAATTTACTCAACATCCACTTTTTTTCTTACCATACAGTAGAATAAACTTTTACTTGGCTCGAACTAATTTTTTTCTCCACTTGTAGTGACTTTTCTCGACACCTACTATCCATTTGGTCAAGCTTGGTAGAAAAACTTTGTGTAATTTAATCTTCTAAACTTTCTTAGTATAACCAACCTTTGTAACCTTAAGTAGATTATCAATATATCATGTTATCTGTTATCTTAACTGATTCTTCTACTCCTTTACATAATCATAACTCAACCTTTCATCTAGGTGCTATTGTTACATATTTTGAGCAAATCCTCTTCATCAAACAAATAAGTGATAGTACTTGAATCATATAAGCAATTGTCTTACCAGCAAATAATAGGTTTTCCATTAGTGACAAAACAATGATTGAAGCATATTGATCATACTTGTATCAATATGCCCAAAACATTCTCCCTCTTTGATAATCTTCTTCAATCTGATCTTAGCAATATACTCTTTGTGCATTGTACCTATCCTACAAATCATTGAAGTCAATTTTCTCATGCAAAGCAATGTTGGGGTTTGGCATAAAAACTTCTCTGATTCCTTTGGCTATAAATATAAATAAATGACCCCTAGAATGGTTCTTCATGACCCGCAACATAGGGATTGCTTGGCCTACATTTTCAGTAGATCAACATCTATAAAATACATGCACAAAAAGCTTCCCAACATCAAATTCCTAGACATTGTTGAGTGGTGTATCATGGTTCCTCCATGAAAACCATCTTTTAAATAACTCTATGCCAACCATTGATGTGCTAACATCTTTCCACCAATTTACTTTACCATAGAATCCATCCTCAATATTCAATCTAAGGTCTTTCAGAACCAACTCCCTCCCCTTTGTAATTTAATTTCTTGAAGTAGCAAATTGCTCTAGGAATTCAACATGAACATTCCTATGTTCATAATATATTTTCATTGAAAAACCCCTTTTAGGAGGCATCTAAATACTACTTTAGAAGTTTAAAATAGGGAATCTTTCTACAACAATATTTAAATGCTTACTCATAATCTTCACATGACTCTAATCACAAAAAATTACACCTTAATCATACCAATTTGCAATCTAGAAGTACTCAAAAATTTAAATTTGTTTTCTCTATGATACAATGTGCAGAATCAGAAATAGTCTATTTAGTTTACTTTAAATTCATTTACATGAGGAATGTCTTAATTCACTATTAATGTCTATAATAGTTAGATTCTACATACAACACAAAATATTTTAAAATTGGCCAGTGCTTTAAAAAAAATTTGACGGTTATAATTCAAAACTAATATTGACTTATATTTCCATTGGTACGACACATGGAATCTTCGCATTTTATTACAAACCATAAAACCTTTACAACTTAAATCAGTGATAATGTGATAGTCATTGATCATCCCTTCAATCAACGATTGCAACTATTTTTATGTTTTCTTCAACTTATGCATGATGGGCCCACTCATTCCATGCATAACACTATCACTATGTTTCTTTGTTTAATATTTTCTATATCTATAGGGACCAACTAGACACATGTCAAAATATCACTCTATCACATTATTTAAACAATACACAACTTGATACTATGATTATGCAACCACCATTGATCTTCCATTAGATCAATGACTAAGAAATGTTCCATTTTTTAATATCTCATTAGGACCAATAAGAATACATGGAATCTCCTTGCATCCTTGCATTTCTTAAAACTTGGGTATTTTTCTATGGTGAGAACATGAAATGCGTGGATCTTCATCTTGATTGATGATCAAAAGGTCACAAGAAAATATGCTTGGCCTATGTTGTGAAACAACTACTACATGACAACTACCATATGTTTACATGACATCCTTTGAGGTTTTTATGGGCCAACTACATCCATATGTTAACAAGTCACTATGTCTCTATATTTAAAATATGCATAAGTTTTCTCAAAGAAAAAGTGAAAAATGACGATCTGTTTTAGCATCTGGGGAAGAGATTGATCGTGAGGATTACTACATTTCTCTAGTCCCACTAGATACATGTCAGAAGCTCACTTTTTTTCATAAAATAAAGAAAAAATACCTTCACATAATGACGAAGCGAGAACCATAGATATAGGATGGATCTAAAGCTTGCAAAAAAGCTTGTTGCTTGGGTTAACTAAACCTATTTAACAACTAAGCAAACCAATCAGGACATAACCATGGGTAATGTAAAACAAAGGAATTAAAAGGAATTAACCCCACCCTTCAAAAATTAAAACCTAGCAAAGGAATAACCTTAATGAAGGATGTAAAATAATATGAGGATTTCTAAAACTTTTACATCATGCCTAGGGTTTATTTTAATCTTCCCAGCCTAGACAAATAAAAAAAAGACCATTTTGAAATTCTAATTTCAAAAAACACATTGAAAAAAAAGCACTCATAGAGGGGCTAATAGTGGCTCTATCAGGGGATGATGAATAGTCTCTATCCATACAAAATCTCAGAAACTCTAGGTGAAGTAGACCACATACCTGACAACAATACAAAGAGTGATGTGGATACAATAGGAAAAAGCCACACCTAAAAACAAAGGAAGCAATATGTAAAACACCTAACTACTGCTCAAGGAAAAAGGAAGACCTTTCAAGAGAAGTACCTCTTAGAGAATTGTCCATAAAGGGTCAAACTTTTCATGCCTTCCCTTTTCCTCTAGCTTTGTATTTCACATTAACACTAGGTCTCCAAACATCAATTTTCTCTCAACTACACTTTTATCGAAAAAAATTCATTTGCAACTAGAAATTAGTATTTTTGGTAGAGGCTTGTCTTCTGTGCTCATTTAACCCCACAAGCTCATCCATCCTTTCTGGCATATCAACTATGACATCCTCATCATACCTAAGGACAAAATCGTATAAGCCAAACAAGTTTCTCTTAGGGATTCTAGTTTGATTCCTATATACCAAATCAAAAGGTGACATTCCTATAGCTTTCTTGATTGTTATTTTTTTAGCTAAGACTTCCAAGGGTAACCTAGAGTCTCATTCTTTTTAATTTTCATCTAGAGTCATTTTTATGATATTCAACAAGCTTTTATTTGTCAATTCAACTAGCCTGTTTCATCATGGATGATAAGGGGATGAGGTCAATCTAGTAATGCCATATTATTCATAGAATTGTATGTACTCATATGATTTGCAAATGGGATTATAAGTTACAATTGGTTTTGGGCATCTAGATTTAATGGTTAGTTTATTCAACGAGAAATTGTTTAAGACCTTACTAGTTTCTTTCTGGTGGGGATGGCTTCTACCCATTTTGTGAAATTGTTATTTTCTACAAGGATCCATGAATATCTAGTGCTAGATTTATTTTCTATCTCCCCTATAAAATTCATTTTCCACTACTGAAAAGGTTTTTGAAATTCTACTTGTTTTAATGGAGTATTCCCAGAAAATTTCAACTTGTCAGCAATTCTTTGACAAGGGCCACATTTTCTTACTAAGAAATGATTATCCTTAAATAAAGTAGGTTACCAAAAACTAGTTTGCATCACTTTATGTGTTGTTTTCTTGGCCATGTAATGACCTCCATAGACTCCTGAATGCATCTTAAGAAGTGTCTTAACTGACTCTTCATGATTACCACATTTCAGCAATAATCAGATCCAATTTTTTTCCACTAAAGTTTTCTATTAATAATGATATGTATAATTTCCTACAACTTTATAGATCTTTTTTTGTTGTTAGTCAAACTATTTGGAGGTTCCATGTGTTGCAGATAATAAATGACATTATTTAACCACTCACAACAATACATATCACAAGAATTGGGTTAGTGGGCTTCATTAACAAGATTCATTTGATTGGCATCCAATTTAGATTGAGCCATCAACCTTGCTAACCCTTGGCCCCTTACTATTTTTTTTATTTGGACATCCATGTTAAACTCTTGAATCTATTCTATCCATCTACATCTTCTACCAAATAGTTCTTGCTCAGAAAAAATCTTCTCACAATAGCGCTAGAAACAAGAGCTATAATAGTGGTTACATAGGCTATTATGATTAAGTGCTTCTAAATCATGCATTTATGACGCATGGGAAGTGTGACTTCATGTTTCAACACATATAAATTTAATATGAGACTTTACGTTTCAAATGTGTTTATTATAACATTGTAATTCAATAAAAGTGCAAACCTATCTCACACTTTTATATATGAAAATATTAACATATCCCAAATTAGTAAGTTTCTATGTAATATAAAAGTAGCATTTTTATTTTGAATTTTTTTATTATTTAAATTGATGAAATGTGTAAAACTTGATCAAATTATGCCTATTATCTTAAAAAAAGTATAACATGAATTGATATATTTAAAAAAAAAATTGAAGATTTTTTTCTATTGTTAAAATATGTGGAAAATTAGGAGGTCTAGTTTCATTCAAAAAAATTAAATGTAATGAACTAAATTTTCATATTTTTTTATATCTCAAATAAATGGAATACACATCTAGTACATGAATAAAAAATTGACATATAATTTCTTCATTATATTGAATTTTATTTGGAAAACTGTAATATTTGTGATACTTGGGTAATGGAAACTGATACTCTAGTTTGGAACATCGAGTATTGTGTTTGAATACAAAAAGGAAAACTTGAAACCTTTAATGAAAATTATATCATGTGTTTTCAAAACGTAATGAATTGGAAAATGACTTTTGTATGTACTCTTTTTATGACGTGTGACTTTATTGTTGGCTGTCAGGTTGACTTAGCTTTGACCAATCAGATTGTTTTACTAGAGGCTCTGCAAACTTTTTTTTGTGATATCATGATGATTTTTTGATCTCGATCTTTCATATTCAACCATGGTAATGTGTCGGGTATTCTCTATGAGGAGTTTTAATTGATTGATTATTATTGCTTTCCAGTGTTCTTGTGTGAAACTGAGGTGAATGGGATGACCTATCTAATTCATCCTTTGAGTCTCTAATCAATTATTTTTGGATGCTTTCTACTTGCTTGTATAGGACTGAGGTGAAAATTATGATTCTTTCATTTGTACTTTTATGACCCTAGGGTAGATAATCTGTATGTTGATTTGGGAAGTGGCTTGCAATGGAGGCCAAGGCCCTAAAGAGGCTGACATGTAACCCATTGTAAATAGTTAATAAGTAAAAACACTACACTAAATGAGAGTAAAATGAACCTAATAAGAGTCTTTGTCTTTTCAAATCCATGCCTCGATCACTAGTACAAACTTTGATTGGAGTAGAGAGGACACTTGGTTGTGACCATGCATTGTTACTATGCCTTGTCAGTATGAAAAGATACTAATGCCGCATAGAGTCACTAGGGGTCTGAAAGATTAAAAGACTAGCTAAGTAGCCCTAGAGTTGGTTCATGTGATGATGCTTTCTCACTAGTAGTATATATTCCCTAAGTGTCTTTGTTTACCTCTAGGTTTAGATGTCAATATATCTTGGAACCTTTGAGTTAGATTACTTTTAGGGTTTTCCTTGACATAGATATTATGTTTGACTTTTGGGATTGATATCTTGTTTGGGACTTGGGACTATCTCCTCAACATGGTGGGAGTGAACCTTTTTGGGTTCCATGAGGTTGGGTGGTAGTGTTTTTTCTTATACCATTGAGATTTGACCATCAAATGTGCCTGCTGGATGTGTTTGTGTAGATGTTCCTTTCTATCTGTTCCTATATTCCTATGATGGATAGCTATACCTTTTGTATTGTATTTGATTTTTGTGTATCTAATGAAATGTTGTTGTAATCGATTTCACGATATATATTATTTCAGCCTTTCAAGCCTTGTGACCTATACAGTCGATGATTTTGCATTCTATTATTTGCCAAGTGGCATTCGAGATGACTATATATTATTTAAATGGATTCATACTGTTATATTATTATTTGATGTGGATTTATTATATATTGAATTTAGTGTTAATTAAAATTAAATGTGATTCAATGTCATGGGACCCTTAAGAGTTGTAACATGTTTATGTGTTGTTGATGTATGCATGTATGTTATCTATGCAAAAAGAGGGGTAAAAATTTATTAAGACAGAAAGGAATACAACAAGGAGAGCTCAACAAGGAGCTCGATCGTGAGCAACAAGATCATCAAATTCTTGCACCATCTCAAAGGATAGTTGCCTCCTATCCCTAATATTCCAAACTGGATCATGACTAGAAGCCCATTTGGCTAAACAATCAGCAGTTCTATTCCATTCACGAGGAATATACATGAACCTAATGAACTAAAAAGAGGAAGAGAAGAAAAGAATCTACTTAACAATAGTGGCCAGCTGCCAACTAACATCCTCAAGCTCTTGCGAAGAAAGCATGTTCACCACCACCTGGGAATCAGACTCACAGATAATCTTACTCCATCCCCACAAGAAACACTGTTCCACAACATTCTTCTATTTTACAATTGTTGCTATATTTTAATTAAAAAAAAAAATTGTTTGTCAAACTTAGTAAAACTTTAGGTTAACTTATTTTGGGTCACATGGTGGGGTGTTACAACAAACCTATCCCATACATTTATATAGGAAAATGTTAACATAGCCCAAATTGGTAAATTTTTATAGTATAAAAGTGGCATTTTTATTTTGAATTTTTCATAATTAAATGTGTAAAAATTGATGAAATTATGCCTATTATCTTTAAAAACATATAATACAAATTGATATATTATTTTAAAAAATTGAAGAATTATTTTCTATTGTTAAAACATGAGGAAAATTAGGAGGTCCAGTCTTGATCAAAATATTTAAATGGTATAAACTAAATTCTCATATTTTTAATATCTCAAATAGATGGAGTACACATCTAGTACATGAATAAAAAGTTGGCATATATTTTCTTCATTATATTGAATTTTAAAGTACAACATATGCAAATTTAACAATTTTTATAACCTCCCACTATAATTTATCTATAGAAAGTATCTCAATTAAAAAGAAAAACATTCATTTTTTGACAAGACTCTCCCAACAAGTGATCCATATAAATTAATTTGATTGTTTCAATATAACTCATTATTCTTAAATCAGCCTCACAACCATTCAATCATAATCAACTATGATCTCATAACTTATTTTTTTAATATAACTCTCTTTTTTTCACTATAACCTAAAATATGATAAATTTAGATCTAAAATATATAATATTTTTTTATATGAATACATTCTTCAACTTGAGCTCTACAAAATACTATTTTTACTTTTCAAAGTATATTAATTTTCATATAGAAATCATTTTTGAAAGTGAAAATATATGGTAATTTATGAAATTTTGTAATGTGATTTCCACTTAGGATACCACCTATCATACTTTGAATAGAAATGTTCTTGTTAAATCCCTTTTAGTAAAAACCTTTACTAGCTCTAAAACTTTTGGATATAAACTTCATTGCCAATTCTCATGTTCACTTCAGTGAACATATAAGAGCTCCATATAGGATTTTTTAATCATCATAGTCACATAAGAATTCACATGCTCACTCTAGCAATTTTTCTTTTGGGGTAGCAGGGAGGGGATACGATGTTTTTAGAGGAAATTGATTCTTTATGACAAGGATTGCAATTTTTAACATAAATTGCAATTTTTATTTTTTTCAAATATGTTGATTTTAAAGTTTATCTTTTTTTTATAAAAATATTGATTCTATTATTTTTTATATTTAATTCTTGTGTGTAGGTGAATTTAAAATTAATTATGAACAATTTGGTAAATTGAGAATAAAAGGTCTAGATCAAAGTTGTATGGGCCAAAAAGAGGTGATAGAATAAAAAATTGTACTAAATGTTCTTAAAAGAAACCTATTAATGTTAAAATATAACCTAATAATGTTCAAGAATCTATAACTCAAGTATAATAACAAATTAGTTATATTTAATCTATAACTTTTTCTATGACATTAAAAATTTGATATAGATGGATAAGGATTCTCTTTCCAGTAAAATTTAATTTGAAGATATGATACCTAAATGCTTATTGAATTGCATTGTACAGAAATGTGGATGCTAATTTTTTAAAAAAATCTCTATTTAGAATCTAACACAATTATTTTCTATGTTATTTAGAGGAAGAGAAATGAACCCCCTTTTAAGAATTGTTGAGTGTTGATAATAAGAAAATTTTGGTAGGTACATTAGTAAAGAACATAATAATTAAGAATTTACATGAAGCATTGAACTATTGATAACATAAGTAGATTGACAATTTAAGTGTGGCATGTAGAGCATTAATGACTTTGATGACTAGTATATGAAATTGCCCAAATGAAATATATATAATTTTTAAATTACTAAATATGTGTAGAAGAATTGTTCAAAGATATATTAGAAGGAGAAATATGCTAAATGTTTTTTTTCAAAAGAACTAAATAAATATTTGTAGCTAGCTCCTTAAAAAGATATTTTTTTTAAAAGATGTAAAATGATAGGTCATTGAATATTGGACCAACTAGTCTCACATTTCTTCCAATTGAATGGATACTATACAAATGAAATATAGAGATGGTATAAAGATTTCATATCGAATGTAATTTGTAGATACCACACAAAATGAACTTTTTAAAGCATCTAGACAACAATTTTTAGATGTGAAGATTTGTCAATGGATGTCTGAAATATTATATCCTTGTTTTGTTACATATTTCTCACATTAGATTTTAAACATTAAAAAAATTATATTCATGTGGAGTGTTTGTTGTTTTATCTTTCATTAATGTTTAGTTGGTTAAAGATGATTGATAAGTGAGATATATTAAAAAAAAAAAAGTTAAAGAGTTTTCTTAAGGTTGATCCATCAGCCCTCATAGTCTTGTGATGTGATCAACAAGATTTAGGAAAAGATCCCTATCATCCACCTTTTCATATAAATCATCAAGTCCATGGTAATGTCTAGAATAAGATCTTCAATTGTTAGCATTTACTTCCATCTTTATGTTTCTTTTTATCACAAGTAGGTGAGATAGACAAGAAGCCATTAGAGGAGTTGATAAAATATGTCAATGGACACTTTGTCCACTAGTGAAGTTGAAGGTTCTTCTAAACTACATTAAGGATCACGTCTTTTTGAGTACAAGACACTGACATTATAAGAGATCAGGTCGAGATCCTACCTTGTACATATTTAGATAAATGATGGCTCCAAGTCCTTAGCTCTTAACTGCAAAAATACATCTTACAACTCTTATTTCCATATAATTTTTTAAAAATAAATTTACAAATAAAAATAACCTCTATCAAAAAAATTGAGAAATACCTTTAAACATTGAAAAAAAATCCTCAAACTATCAAATTTAAACCTAGTTATATAATAAATCTAACGATCTTCATCGTAAACCTGACGACCTTCTCATCTCACCTCTTGTCACCATTTGACAATAGCTGTCCCTATCTTGTTGAATATGAGGCTCATAATCAACAATCATGTTCATTGTTTTCGTGCTAAAAATGCGAGAAGAATATAGAACTCAGTTTACTTACACAAATTTTCCGCTATTCTATATGACATCTTGTGCTCCGGTCATATTGACACAAACATATCATGATTCATCTTCATAATTTATGCGAACTGGTGGGAAATTTTAATACTACAGTAACCAATGTCATAGTTTAGTTTTAGATTGACATGGACTAGAAAAGAACCACCACATTAAATTTGAGGGCAGAGAAGCAATTTGTTAGATGATATTGACAATGTCTGCTATCTCGAACGCCAAAATTGTCCACATTACATCTCGCCGAAAATTCAGGAGGAAAGTGCAAAATCCACACAACTTTCATATTTAATGCACCTAAACTCATCCAGATTTTATTGTGCATTGTTTTCAAAATTAGTAAGCAAGTCAGTGTTTCCCTGTTTTATAGACACAGATTGTATAACACTCTGCGGACCGTAATATATAATAATTCGACTCCCTGAATTATTAGGTCCATATTACTTCAGCCGGTTGTTGCATGCTTAGAATTCACTGTATTTTGGTACATATTTTAACTTAAAATTGCCCGGCTTTATGAGACATGTTACTGATGCCACGAATGACTACTATTTACCACCAACTTCAAACTTCTTCGTTAAACATTTGAGAATGAAATGCAGTGTGAAAAGAGAGTGTGTAAAGGCGGCATTTTGTTTATATGCAATTTATTGTCAGTGGAAAACACGCACTTTCTTTTTCATGAACAGAAACATATAAATAGGATTTGGAGCGAGGATCGGTAGCCATGAATCCACATATGTGCTATGCAAGATACCTTTCAAAATGTGACTTATTTATCATGACAATATTTTATTTCATTGCGCGTCCTATCAGGCGCTGTTCACTGAAGTTATCACTAGGAATCTGACGGTTAATCATCCCTGTCATATGAATCATCATAATAATTATTTTTGTTTTAATTGGATAAAGATTCAAAAATCAGAATTACATAGCCTTCAAAATATGTAACAAAATAGTTGCAGTATAATTACAAGAAAGTGCTCAATGCATCACACTTAATTATAACTGCAATAATGTTAAGATAAACTGAATAATTGGAGTATAGCAATCAAAAAAGTAATATGATATGGTGCTCACTAAAACATGATTCAATCAGCCACTGAGCTGGAAATTCCATTTACTGGAGTCATCTATAAAAACTTTCTACAGAGCTGTAATTTTTTTTGTAGATGTCTTGAACATAGGAAACAAGCCAAGTCGTTAAAATTAACAAATTAGAAGATATTACTTGCATTTCTAATCTGCAATGGGAAAAGGCAATTTGACATCAAATCTTCTAATATTTTTTATTAAGCTGAGAGGCTTCTACAATGAGAGCAGGTTTGGTTGTAAACAATTTAGCATTTTAAAAAAAATTGACAAGCAGCTGCCAGTATGATGATAAACAGTCATAGCATATTAATAATAGTAAGAGATCAGTGGAAATCATTAAGCTGAGAGGCTTCAACAATGAGAGCAGGTTTGGTTGTAAACAATTTAGCATTTAAAAAAAAATTGACAGGCAGCTGCCAGTATGACGATGAACAGTCATAGCATATTAATAATAGTAAGAGATCGGTGGAAATCAACAGACATAACATATATTGAAAGGTGCCAAGTTCTACCAAGAATTCGTTAATAGAAGTCTTTTTCTTTTTTATTCATTTGGGTGTTATGTTAAGTAACAAATGTTCAAGATCCGCCAATCTAAAATTGGTCCTTGCACGTTCTAAAGCTATGTTGTTCCAACCTCACGGAGCTCCCTGTTAGCACGAGCACCATGTCTTCACTGCAATGGCTCTTTTTAACAAATGGTGAAAGATTAGCCAAGCTTCCCAACTCATTAAGTCAACTGAAGTCCTTGTACCCAATGCGCTTGGAAGGTTGTTCGGAGATCACTGAAATTCCCCTGCCTTCATTTGAAGAGTTGGAAATAAGGGGGAGTTGTAGTAAATTGATAAAGCTTCCAGACAACATTGAACAACATCAGGATTACTTGTGTGTGCTCAAATTACATGGTTGCTCAGCGCTGTCTGAATTGCCCCCAAGGTTTGGCAAACTGCCTTCTCTAGAAGTTGTGGGTTTGAACGATTGCAAGAGTTTAAAAGCACTTCGACACAATTTTAGCCAACTCAAGTCTCTCCGTCATCTGTAAAGACCAAAAACCACAACTATTGCCACATAAGCAAACAAATTCAACATGCAGAACAATATAACCATATAATTTAATGTCCATTTCCAAATGGAAAATCTATACATATCGATCAATAGTCGAGAATAATTGGAATCACAATCATTATTACATGTCACCAATTTCTCTAAATACATTAGATAATACAAAGCCAACCATATATCGATACCATATACAAATCAAAGTATAAATGCTGGAGATGAGTCATATGATCATGACATCTTTTGTCAAAACTATGTCGACCTACACGTCGAACATGGATGTATCATCAGTATATCATATGATATAAATCATATATATAACATAAAACATATAAAATAACATGCCATCGAACCTTAGTGTCCATCTACATGTAATCTCATTTTCGAGCCATCATAACTATGTCCATCCGCTATCATGAGACAAAAGAGTGGTCTAGGCACTTTTACCACCCAACCATGGAGTAATTAGCTCCCTGAGGTTCTTTGGTTAAGAAGAACTACCCGACCCTAGCACGAGAAAGCTAGCAACACGGCACAATTGGATCAGAAGGATTTGGTGCAGCCAAGTGATCTAATCTACTTACACCTATGTCTAGTAGATACATTCATAAGGATATGGAAGTGGGAAAACATAATAAAATAACTAATGCATTTCAGACGTATGCATAAATATTTTACCAAGCTTGACCAAGCATCATGAACCAGTTTAGTGTCAAATATTGGTAGCAAAGGATAACCAAAATCATCATTTATTATCCATTTAACTACCTTCCTCTTTTGATCCACATTCAGCACCCCTCCTAAAAGTAAGTTATCATTTCCCATTATATATATATATATATATATATATATATATATATATATATATATGAGGGTAACTAGTAAATATCTCACTCCTAAGATAACCTTTGAGATCTTGAATGAATAAATACTAAAACCTTTTTAGTAATATGAACAAATCTATCAGTCCCATTTATAAACAAAAATAATAATAATAATAATTAAAACTCAATCAATATTGAGTAAACCCAATAGTACTTATTGTCATGCCTGACCTTATTCCTTCTATTTCTTTTCATTTGCTTCAATTTGTCATTATGATTCAAGTTCTTTACTAAGATATTATCAAATTTTGTTTATCAATTTGTTAAATTTAGTTAGTTGAGTTTTGATCTTGTGTTGATATAGTTATAGTGATCATTATTTGTTTATGCCAGTTTATTTTAATAAGGATTCAACTATTTTGAACTAGCTGTTTACGTTGATTCTGAGTGCAGGTTTGAACTCGAAACTGGCACTAATGTTTGAGCTGGATGAAAGTAAATTTAATTTGATATTAGTTTCTTAACTTTAGCATTGTAGTAATATGTAATTTGGCATCAATATGCTTTATGTTGTGTTTTAGAATGGGGCTTAAAACCCATGGCTAATACCATACTTTAGTAGATTAATGACATAGAAAATTGTTTAATTGATATTATGAAATGAGGTTTGAATAACATAAAACCCTGATGGCTTTTGCATGCAAAAATATCAAAGGGGTAATAGCCAAACATGGCGGTGGCATTGTGACTGCCATATACACGGCTCTGTTTGAGTGACAGTTCAATGAATGCATAGTAATGAGGAATAATGGCACTTAAAGTTTTAATCAGCCAATTTGGTTGTGAGTTGGGTTTCCTATTGAGATTGGGCCAAAAATTTGGCCGCATTGCTTTGTTTGAGAAACACTTGTGACCCTTGTTGCTATGGAATCAGTTTCATGAAGGAGTTTGTTGAAAGTGATTGCGTGCTTATGAGGCTAAGCATCATGGAGTTGCTCACAGCCAGTCTATTTGATATACTTCTCTCAAGTTTTGTTGTTTCTTATCATTACCTCTGTTACAAGAAAGTTCTTCTAGCTTTGCAATTTGGAAGAGTGAATTTTGGTTTGGGTTTAGACTTTGATAGGGAGTGGCTGGAGTGTTTCATATACCCTCTACTAATTTGCAAGTAGAGAAATTTCTTACCCCACTCTATCTCTCTTTATAATTGCATTTTTTTTCGATATGTTTGTATATACATGGTTATTAGTTTTAAATGTAGAAGTATCTGACATTTAAGCATGGGTATAGGAAAAGTTGGGCACTGTGTAATTGCATAGCTCTGTGTGTATCCATACTTAAATGGGAGGTTTGGTGTTATGTTTTGGGATTTGCTATTTGTATATATATATTTGCTGTATTTATAAATTTGTTATGTTTGCAACTGTATAATATTGCATGAATGAGGGTTAAGTCATAATATAAAAGGGTTGTTTATGAAAGCCTGGGCATAGTCATTTTGTCAAATAGTTTGTGTGAAGTAAAGACAGATGTTTTGTAGACTTTGACGACTTAGAGGATTTGGGGAAATTCAGGCCCAACCATTAAATGGATTGCAGTTAATACTCTTGGGATGAGAAATCTGTATTGTATCGATTTCGGTATTAAAACATATAGGAATATTATCAGTCAGTAGAAAATATTAGACAATGACATTTTGTTAAATAGTTAGTAGAAAACATGCGAGTTCATGGATATTGACAAACAATGTTATCTAAATCGGTCTTTGATGTTTTAAAATAAGTTGTAGTTTAACAATGATTTAATGAAATGAGATTTGGTAGCTAATATGGATTACCGACATTGAAATGTTGTTGAATCTATAATCGTATGGTTGAAATAGCTTACCTTTGATATAGCTATAATTTTGGAAGCTAGTATCATTAGGAGACAACCGATTACTTTCTTATTCGAATAAGATATAAAACTGCCCATAATTTTATATGAAAGTCATATGATAATGTGGAAACTTTAAGCTGACTGTGATTATTCGAGAACAAATAGTAATATGTTGTTAATCAATTTATTTTGATTTAATAGTAGATTTTGTTTATTTGATAATCAACGATTCTATGGATACATTTATTTCACTCTTTTATATACAGTAAACTGGATAGTTATTGTAAAAGAAAAAAAAAATGAAGTTAGTCATTATGAAAATAGCAAGTAATGTTGAATGATGGTGTTGTAAGTTTTAAAAAGGAATATTTTCATATTGAGAAAACATAGTCTCAGCTAATAGTTACATTGTATAATGACTCTGTTGTAAAAGTTTTATAAACCCAAAAATTTGATTATGATTAAAACTAAAATCACATTGATTTAGATGTATAGTAAAACACGAATGACAACATTGTAATTGATCCTTTGTTCAAACTATGATTGAATCTGAATTTGTAGAAAATTGTAAATGTTGTTTCGAAGTATTACAATTCAGTCATAGTGTTGAAATAAAAAGGAATTCTTTTACTTTAAAAGTTATACTCTATCTTTCTATTGGGTATCAAAACTGTATCCTGAATACTATTGAAATGGAAAGTTGATTTCAAATTAAGTTTTGATTATGATTTACATTGATGAAATTCATTTTTAAAATGAAAGCATCATATGTACTTTGATCTTACTATCGTTCTATTTCAAAGGATAAATATAGATTGTTATGACAGCAGAGTTAAATAGTATAGTACTAAGATCAGTAAATATCATTAAATTAATGTGTCAGTTTAATTATTTTTATGAGTTCTTCTTATTATAGTATTTGTTTCTGTTGTTATAGTAGTCTAAATTTACCTTGGAAATAGGCAGATTAAGATGTGTTCAAATAGATTAAAGGATGTAGTATCATGTTGAATACTGATTTATATCTGTTGCATGAATATTCTTAGAATATCTTTTTGATGTGTATTTTAAGAATAGTTGTGATGAACGTATATCGGGGTGGCTGAATTTGGTTTATCCTATTTAGTTAATCAATTCAATGATAACTTTAAAATGAATTGGGTGGGTTAATTACATATAAAAGATAATTGGCCTTACCTATGACTTAAACCTATAAGGTTAAGTACAGAGTACAAGGCAGATCTCTATTCTGTTATTGACAAGTATAATAGAGAATCACGTTATGTGTTGTCTATGAGCATACCATACATGGATGCAAAATTTTAGTGCCATAACGATGACAGCTCAGTATATATATGATTCATTTATGGGTTATTCTTAGTGCGAGTTTAATTTTGCATTGTCAAGTAAATGTTTACTTCTTGCATATTAATTATGGAACTGTACTATGTTAAGTGAATCAGATATCTGTATTATATTATGGTTATGTATATGTTTGTTCTAACGTGTATGCAGGTGGATTATGCTTTTCAACTCAGTGTGTACTAAGCCCCTTTTGAGTTCTGTTGCATTTCTGTGTGTTTTTCAGGTGCTTCAAGTTGATTAGCAAGTAGCTAAAGATTACTATTGAAGTTTCTTCTTGAATCAGTGTTTAATTACTTGTAGGGTCCATATGTTGGACATTATAGATTAAAAAGAATGTTGTACTTCATTATTGTACTGAACTCAATATGTAATAGCATCATATTGGTAACATATATGGATGATATCATATTTCATCTTGAGTATTTTGGATTGAGAGTGACTCAATCGTTGTATTTGTACTCGTATTAAGTTGATTTAGTAAAAAAAAATATTGCCTTCTTTGTACTTGTTATTGGTTACAAATTTATTTGTTTTTATTAGTGGTAGTGTTACATTTGGTATCAGAGAGTAGTTAAAATAACCAGGACTCTTGGGTTATAGGGTTTAACCCATCATCGATGCATTATTAACAGTTAGTTATTTTTAGGTTGCTATCATGCCTCCCATCACTAGAGGAACTCAAGGACATGGAATTCCTAAGGATAACCTTGCAGGTAGAGGCAGGGGCAAAGGCTGTGGTAGAGGTCCTAGGCACCAAAATTTTGTTGGGAATGATTAGTTTGATCAGAATGCTAGGGTTGGAAACAACTAGGATAACTAGGCAGATCAAGCTATGGTTCTTCAGAGGATTATAGAACGTCTCGATGATATTGAGGCTAACAACCAGATTCTTGGTGGGGGAGCAAATGATAGGAGACCTCTTGTGCAAGGTATTAACCTTCCTGTAGAAGAAGATCCAGTGGCAAGAGCTCAGCTCAAGGATATTTCCAAGATGAAAGGGTCATTATTTTATGGTACAGAACAGGATATAGCGGCAGAAGCTTGGCTATTGAATATTGATGATGCTTTGTTTTACACCGTTACTTGAGTAACGTGAAGGTAAGATGGATAGTTATGCATTTGAGGGGATTTTGTTCCTTGTCGTGGGATCAGGAGTTGGAAAAGTTGAGCATTGATATTTCTCTAGTTACTTGGGAGCTCTTTGTAGAGCGATTCAAGGAGAGGTTTATGTCTGAATATTGGCGATAGGCCCATGCAGAGGAGTTCTTTCACATTATGCAGTTTGGCTCTACAGTGGAAGCTTATGAACGTAGGTTCTATGAGCTTAAGAAGTTTTCTAGGTGGGCTGAAAATGATAAGGCCATGATACAACACTTCATCAAAGGGCTTATGCCTAAGATTGGGGAGGAAGTGAGAACTTTTCAACCTTTGACTATATAGGAAGCTTCAGAGTGAGAAAAGATGATTGAGATGAAGTCTGGTTATCATGGGGATTCATACAAAACCAACATGAATCCACCTACTTCGAATGTCAGTAAGAGTCAAAAGCCTCCGCAGAGTAGTGCGAAATCAAGATTTTCAGGTGAGAAATTCAAGAAGAAGAAGTTTGAGAAGGACTCTAAGGGTTGAGAATAGCCTAGACCATCTCAACCACCTCAGAGTGTGTAGAGTAATAAGCCTTCCCCTAATCCTTCTGGTCAGAACATGGGATTCAAGAAATCTGTTGAGTGTTTTCATTGTGGATAGTTAGGTCATTACCAGTCTCAGTGCCCTTACTCAGACAAGCCAAAGGTTGGACCTAAGCCAGCTAGGTCTGAAGTGACAGTTGGAGATTCTGCCAGGAACCACTATATCTTTTCAACCCTGGATCAGAAGCAAGCCAAACACCAAAACATGGTTATTGAAGCTCAGGGTAATACTCAAGGTATGAAAGTATCTATCTTATTTGACTCTGGAGCTACAGACTCATTTATTTTTTCTACTTTAGTTTCAAATAGTGGTATTCCTATGGTTAGGGCAAGGAACAGATGGCAAGTGGAGTTAGCATCAAGTTCTAGGGTGAATGTGGATATTGTTGCTCCTGACTATAAGATTCAAATGAAATCTTTTACTACTTCAGCAAACCTTAGGGTTATACCTTTAGGATCATATGACATAGTTTCGAGAATGGATTGGTTATAACAACATCAAGCCATTATGGATTGCAAGGATAAGTCAATCAATTGTGTTGATGATTTTGGATCAGCTAGGGTTATTGCTAGTATTAGAAGACCCATCTCTTTGCGGACAATTTCTACCAAACAATTGGCAAGGTGTGCTCGAAAAGGCTGCAGTTTGTTTGCCATTTTGGTAAATGACATAGAAGATTCTTTTGTTAAAGGTTCTTCTCTCGACCATTCAATCTTGCAGAGGTTTTTGGATATTTTTGTTGAGGAGATTCCTAGAATACCTCCAAGAAGAGAAATTGATTTTTGAATCGATTTGGTTCCAGAAATGGAACCAATTTCGAAGACTCCATATAGGATGACAGCTCAAGAGCTGGTTGAACTTAAATTTCAGTTGGAGGAGCTTTTGGAAAAAGGTTTGATTTGTCCTAGTGTATCACCTTGGGGTGCTCTTATAGACTTTGCATAGATTATAGGCAATTAAATAAGGTCACTATTAAGAACATGTATCCCTTTCCTAGAATTGATGACTTGTTTGACCAAGTCAAGGGTGCCCGATTCTTTTCAAAGATTGATCTGAAATTTGGGTATCATCAACTTAGAATTTAGGAATCTAATATTTTCAAGATAGCTTTTCACACTAGGTATGGGAACTACAAATTCATAGTAGTACCTTTTGGGTTAACAAATGCACCTTCGGTGTTCATGAGCCTAATGAATGATGTGTTTAGGACTTACCTAGACAAGTTTGTAGTGGTTTTTCTGGATGATATTTTGGTGTATTCTAACTCTGCTGAGGAGCACGAGCAAAATTTAGAGCAAGTTTTGTAATGGCTTCATAGGAACAGACTGTAAGCCAATCCTGAGAAGTGCAAATTCTTCAGATCAGAGATTTGCTACTTGGGGCATATCATTTTTAGGGATGGAATTTTTGTAGATCCATCCAAAATTTGGGCTATTGTTGATTGGCTAGCACCTACGAATGTGTCCAAGGTTCAAAGTTTCATGGGCTTAGCAAGCTATTACCGTAGATTTGTGTCAAGCTTCTCCCAAATAGCACATCCTATCACATCTCTTCAGAAAAAAGGGAAAAAATTTGTGTGGATAGAGGAGTGTGAGGTAGCATTTCAGAAACTTAAGGAATGTTTGACTAGCACACTAGTTCTGGCAGTCCCTGATTCAACTAAGGAGTTTGTGGTCTGAATTGATGCATCTTTGGATGGCATAGGGGCAGTGTTAATGCAAGATGGATGTGTTATCGCTTATGAGTCCAGAAAGTTAAAGAGTCATGAGATGAATTACACTACTCATGATCTCGAACTTCTTGTGATTATGCATGCTTCGACCAAGTGGCAACATTTTCTTCTGGGATAACAATTTGAGTTACATTCGAATTATCGAAGCCTTCAGTATCTTTTCACAGAACTAGACCTCAATGCTAGGCAGCGAAGATGGATGGAGTTCCTATGTGAATACGATTTCGAGATTAAGTATGTGCAAGGGAAAGAGAATGTGGTTGCTGATGCAATTAGAAGAAGGTGACCTAAATTATCCTCTTTAATCCTTACTGTGGATCTTAAGGATAAGATTTTATAGAACCTTTCCACAGATCATTGATTTCAGGATGTTAAGGCTATTATAGATAGTGGCAGCATCTTGGAAGGATGTTTTGAGGGGTATTCAGTGAATTCTGAAGGTTTTCTATTGTATAGAGGATGTGTGTACGTTCCTGAGTTGGGTGATTTGAGAAATTTTGTTATGGTTGAGGCCCACAAAGCACCATATTCAGCTCATCCGGGTGTCAAGAAAATGCATGCTAACCTTAAGTAGCATTATTATTGGCCTAGAATGAAGAGAGGCATAGAAGATTTTGTTGCTCATTGTTTGGAATGTTAGTAGGTAAAGGCTGAACATCAGCACCCTGCGGGATTATTGCAGCCACATAGTATTCCAGAATGGAAATGGGATACCATTTTGATAGATTTTTTTTTCCCTTTGATTTTTTTCCAAAAACCTCTTCTCATTCCAACAAAAAAAAAAGCAAGTTTTATTTTTTTCTATAATATTTTTAATGCCCTCAACTACATTGTGGAAGAATAGTGAATTTGGAAATAATTTAGTTCATCTCCCCTAATTTGGAGTGTTAAATTCAGTCCAATTAAAAATGCAAAGATTACACACTTATTTAATCGTAATAATTTTTTCAACTAACCATTCCCATCATGATTGTAATTACTAAGGAAATAAATTAAGAGCATAATACTTATTTTAAAATTATAATATTTCTAATAAATAATATTTAATCATTCATTTTTTTTTTTCATTTGTGCCACATTATCATAAACAAAACATTTAATCCATCTAGATTAATTAAAATTCAAAGCAAATGATTTAAATTCAAATAAAAACAACTAAGTATGTGTGTGTGCACGACTACACCATACAAATTTTGGACCAACCCTGCCAAGGAGCTAAAATCCTCTACCTCAACCACCCTTTCGCCTTCAGTACTTGCACACTCACAAACTCGACATCACCCAATGCATCAATAATGTCATAATAATAATAAATAAATAATATCTTAAATACAAATTTTTTAAACATTCAACATTCATCATCAGATATAAACATATAAATGAAATCACAACTTTAACCATCATGTTGATATCTCATAAGCTCAACATATAATGACTTATCATATTGAAAAAATAAGTTAACATTACCATCTAATAACATATATGATAAAATTCAAATCAAAGTCTATAAAGTATCTAACTCAAGTCGAGTCATACATAGTCTAGTCAAATGGTCAATCACACAATAAGTCCATATAAAAAGCATGTCAAAATTTAAGTCATGACATCATTTTCATTTGAGGGGTGCTTCAAGACCCACTTTCGAGAGTGTGGTTCATGCCCTAGAGCCAACACAATGGTGTTCAATTTTTTGCAGCTTATTATAAACAGAATAAACACAAAAGATTGTAAATCAACTTTTTTTTTAAAAATATTATTATAGTATTTGGCTCTTGTTAATTTATGTTTCAAATTCCTTAATAATGATATATGTTGATTCATTCCCTTATTGTGTCCACAAAATCAACATGTACAATTTATTTATGCCTTATATATATATATATATATATATATAAGCCCTTGATATATATAGCCCTAAACTAGGCTATGCAAATTAAGTGAACATTAAACTTTTTACCGACCATATGCATCCAGCTCTCATCTTCACACCATGTTCTCTGTATCCACATAAAGTTATTCAATTGTTATAAACTATATTAATCAATAATAGCCTCTTTGAAAAAAGGTACTCCATTGTGAGCATGAATAGATCTGTTCATCATTTAGTAAAACAAATTGAGTTTGCACTATGGTAATATGCTCAAACATCTTACTTTATATTATAATAAAGGTATGTCCCTTTGGACCAATTATAATGTTGAGTAATATGCCTTGGTGGTCAATTTTTTGAGAAGACATATTTATTAATTAAAAGTCACAAAAATAAAATGTGGAAACCCTAATGATTGTCAATTTCCTTGGAGGAGGTTAAAAAGAAGTTTGATCCTTCATTTTCCATCATCTAGGTTTATTACTTTGATTACATATTGAGGAGAGCCCTGAGGTCAAAAACTCTTGATGTTGTCAAGCTAGCCATTCCCCCAGCTTGCCCTGTGGTTTGGAATTTCAGTGATATATTTGTTGATGATAGAAAATTGGAATTTGGACCGATCATTTTTAGATAGGAAATTGTAGATCGAAGATTGAATATTGTTGCACATACATCTATAGATCAATTATTGCAAGTCAAATTAGAGACGACAGACATTTCCTCTTGGCCATAAAACAACATCTAAGAGGATGGAGTCATATTTGGCATCAATTTTGTAAGGCCATCACTGAAACCAAATTATATCAGGTGGAATCAAGTTCCCATGTTGTAGAGCAGAATTCTTGGATTGATTTTTAGACTTCCTATCAACTCCATAGTTGGCCGTACATATTCCTAGTTGGTATGTCTTCATTCTAGGCTTGACATTGGGTTTTTGGAAGGCATGTTTCTTTAATAAATATAATATTATAAGTCATCTTAGATTTCTTTCCATCCTATTATAATTCTTTTTTAGTCTTGCAATTTCATTTAGGTAAAAATGATTTAAATAATATAGATATGCAATTCAAATTTTTGAGAGAAAAAACAATATATAATTTCATTTCATTAATCAATTTTTTTAATTACATTAGATGTGGTTGATTGAAAAAATAAAATGAATTTATATTTTATAAGAATTATGGAAAATATTATACTATGACATTTGATAGGAAAAAATGTTAAACCTTTTAAGTATATATTGTTTTAAATTATAAGAGAAATGAGTTTCAATATGTCTAGGTTAAAATAATAATATATGTTCATTCATTCTTGTCTTTGCAAAAACTATATATTATACTGACATATCGAAGCTCAATCTGAATAATCGTAGAAATGATTTAATCATAAAATTTGTCCATAGTTTCTTCAGACATATTAAGTTAATATGCTTAGCTCGGAATTGTTTGAATTGTTAAATCTTCAACAACGGATATTGGTAAACATCCTAAAGCAATGTGATCATAATTTAATTCATGGCGATCATAGGTTGAAATTTCATATTCTTCAATCATCGCTAGACAATTGGTGGGGCAATATTCAACACAATTTCCACAAAATATACAAATTCCAAAATCAATGCTATAATTTTCCAATCATTTTTTCCCCATATCTATTCCAACTTTCCAATCCACAATAGGTAGATTGATCGGGCATACACGGACGCATACTTCACAAGCAATACATTTATCAAATTCAAAGTGGATCCTCCTGCGAAACCATTCTGATGGGATCCATTTTTCATAGGGATATTGAATAGTAATAGGTAAACGATTCATGTGATATAAGGTAACCATAAAACCTTTCCCAATGTATCTCGCAGCATGTATTGCTTGTTCACTATAATTCATAAACCCAGTTACCATGGAGAACATGTGTAAAATCTCCTCGAATAATCATAGAAATTTCTTTCTCTTCATAGATTTGATCTATCAAATTTGGATATATTGCAAAAGTGATAATACCCTCTTCACGAAGAAAAGAGAGTTAGTTATAATAAAATAAGTTGGAAAGAGGCTATTAGTAAAAAATTACCCAAAGCAATAGGTAAAAGAAATTTCCACCCAAGATCCAATAATTGGTCCATTATTATCCTAGGCAAGGTCCATCTTGATGTGATAGAAATAAATAAGAACAAATAGGCTTTAGCTAACAATGCCATTCTATTCAATACAGAGATAATAACATTTAGGGTACCAGGTTAGAATCACTAATAGTAATTGATTGTAATAAAAAATAATATCCATTATTAAAAATATCGATAACAATGCCATTCTTATCAATACAGAGATAATAACAATAAATATCATATTAGAAATAGTAGAAGATGAAGATGAACCATTTTCAATTCAGATGGAACAAAATTTGGATCTTCCAGATCCAGATGATTGAACAATCACAATGAATGATCGAATCAACCAAATGAATGAATAGTATCGCTTCAATCTAGATATTTATAATAAATTGAAAGCTGATTTTAAATAGAGAATGGATCAACCTTCTCCTAACATAAAATCCAAATTGAAAAAAGAGTGGATTCAAATCAAAATTTGGCATTCGTGTTTACAAAAGAAAAGTCTTCGCTTCATCAGGAAGAAATTGCCGTTTTTTATGAAAGTTATTCATTTTAGGGTGAAATTGCTACTTATTGATCTCAAAATAAGTATGTTCAATATGATCGAGTCAAATTTGGAATTTTGCATGCAATTGAGTAGAAGTTTTGAAACAATTAAAAAAATATTCAATAGCAATCATCCAATTAGCAAAAACATCGAATCCAAATGCCAAGGAAAAGAAATTTCCCAAGCGTACATTTTTCATCAAATATGGAAAGAAATAAGAAATATGAAAGGGTTATATGTCAAAGATCTGATAGAATCAAGAGCATCGTCCCCTTTCATAAAATAAAATGTGAAAGAATTTTTGGGCTCACAAGGAATATTGGATTGCAAGCATCCTGGAGAGTTAACGATTAACCATTGGAAGCAATGGTTAAAATGGTGTGCTGGCTACAAAATAGCTCCAAAAAGAAATAAAAAACATAAACATGTTATTGGCAACCGGTTGGGATGGACTGAATTTGCATCGTTTTTGGGAGAGAAGCACTTTGCCACTTTTATGGCACAACTTAAGAACTGGATCAAACGTCAAGATATGATATTTTGGCATATAGTTATCTGGATCATATGAAAGAGAATAATCATGGACCCTCAATTCAATATATACCAGAACCAGATTATCAAGCTATTACTAATTTTCAAAATCCCGGTACATATTGATTGTAATTAGGGAATCATACATACTATATCTAATAATAGTTAAATAACCAATAATAGTTAATTGAGCCATATGAGGTAGGAAACCCTATTCCCTATTCCCTTTAATACCTTGGGAATAAAGAATACCTTGGGAATATACTATATCAATAGGTATATACTATTTTATTTATGATACCCTAATAATAGTTAATACTAGTATATTATTCTTATTGTTAGATTTTACGTTTTATTGTTTGATTCTTATTAAGATTCCATTTTTCATATTAGTCATTTGGAAGTAATTATTTTTATTGTTATTCATAATACTTATTTGTAATAAATTATTCTAATGGTCTTCCTAGAATCATATATTTAGACTAATTCTAGATTCTAAGTAATCACTCTAGTTCACTTTGAGGCTTCGTTTGCATGTAAATGACGATTAGAAAAGTAGTGGGCACTGCAATGAATAATAGAATAGCAATAAATGCAAGGTTATTTACTTCCATGATTGATTTTCACTTCGTTTTAAAATAACTCGAGATTTGATCTCATAGAGTATCTCTTTTTTTTTTTTACAAAAAAAAATTTCATTAATGTTTGTCTCAATCAAATATTTATTTTTTATGTTAATGTCTATTATATATTAGAACAGGATCTATCTATATAGAGATAGATGGTTTTGATAATAGTCAAAAACCAAAAAGGGTCTAGTAAAAAATTGATGAGCAAACAAAAATATGAGAGATGAATGCAGAGCGTAAATCTATACATGGTATTCTTCCTAACACAGATCTATCTTACTATGCCTTTTTTTATTTCTCAAGGAAAAAAGGATTGCAGATCTAATAATTCAGCGAATCCACACACAAAATGTGTAAAAAAAGATGTCAAATCTATTCTAGTCTACTCTATTTCCCTTTTTTGCTCTTGTTTGGGGTAGGAATCACTCAAACAATTGTTCAATTTAATGAATCGGGACTAATGGGGCTCGAACCTGCAACTTCCATCTTGATAGGGCGGTACTCTAACCAATTGAACTACAATCCCACTAGGTACAGTTTATTGACTAAACAGTCATAAAAAAAATTGTGTCGGGTCGTATTTGTAAAACTTTTATCTTTCAAATTTATATATCAAAACTGTTTGTTCTGATTCTTTCTCTATAGTTCTGATTCTTTCTCTATACAGTAGGGTAGGGGATTCAAAAACCAATTACCTTTCTTATCTGATAGATAAATATCTATCTCAATCTATCAACTTGGTATTGGGTCGAGCTGGATTTGAACCAGCGTAGGCATATTGCAAACGAATTTATAGTCCGTCCCCATTAGCCACTCGAGCATCAACCCAGGGAAAAATGGGAAGTTGATTATAGTACCTAATTAGGTACTATAATGACTTTCCTAGCCTACCTAGTACCCCTAGGGGAAATCGAATCCCCGTTGCCTCTTTGAAAGAGAGATGTCCTGGGCCACTAGATGATAGGGGCCTACTTATTGTTATAATATTCAAATCCCTAGGAATTTGTCAATATAAAAGAATCTTTCTTCATATTTCATTATTTAATATTCTTCTTGTGTTGTCAGGATTGACAATATAACTATATTCAATTAATTTCTATTATTGACCCCATTATTATGGCATCTATCGAATATGTAATAGACTTCTCCATTGGTAATGAAATGGTCAAAAGCCCTTTTAACTCAGGGGTAGAGTAACACCATGGTAAGGCGTAAGTCATCAGTTCAAGCTCGATAAAGGGCTCTTGCTTGCAGTAAAGCCCAGTTGTTATTTTAAACATTTATTTGATTAAGACAAAAAAGATGCAATATACCTTTTTTTGTTATAACGGAATAGAACATGTTAATATAATTGAGCATAACTAACATATATAATTTTTATTTTTTTTAGATAGAACTTTTTTTCTTATATCTCACTACTAATAAGACGAGGAATAGTATAAGATTAGGCATAATATACTTCACTTTCATATTTTTCATTGAAAAATGACTATTTTCAATTAGTACGTATTACTTATAAAACTAAATAAAAATGAGAAGTAAGTGAACCTAACCCATTGACTGATTAATAATATAAGTTATTCTTATATTGAAAATTGAGGTATACCTATACCTGTAATGTTCCTAGGATTATTTACAAGTGGCATTCAAGCTCTAATCTTTGCAACTCTAGCCGCAACTTATATAGGAGAACCCATGGAGGGTCATCATTAATTGAATTAATTGGACTTAGTCTTTTAATTCAGATTCATAATAATTTTCTCATTTATATTTATAAAATGTTAAATTTTCTTTCCATTTTGATTCCCCCTTAATTATAGTCATAAATGAAAATACTGAATCTCTAAGATCTTAGTAGAAAGATTAAGGATCACCTCACCCGTCGATAAAATCGATAGATAGAATAGATCATATTTGTAGATTCATATCTATATTAATAATATTAATAGGTTTACTAATGGGAATTAGTTTAGTAAACTATGTGTGTATCCCGGTTTCGAGCAATGACTCGAAGGGATACGTTTTATGTACATAGTTTGTCTATATATTCTATCTCTAATTCTTTAGAGATGAATATTTAATCTAAAAAAGGATATAATATAAGGGTAGAGGATTTACCTATTTTGTATTATCAAATAATTTTTTAATACCATTTTGTCGAATCAAAATTGAGTTGTTTTCAAAGAAAAGAAATTGTTCTCTAGTTGAATGTGAACAATCAAATCAATAGAGAAAACTATCATATTATCCACCATTATTTAATCTAAGAGGAGATTACCATGAATCCTTTGATTTCTGCTGCTTCCGTTATTGCTGCTAGATTATTCGTAGGCCTTGCTTCTATTGGACCTGACATTGGTCAAGGCACTACTATGGGACAAGTTGTTGAAGGTATTGCAAGACAACCGGAGGCGGAGGGTAAAATACGAGGTACCTTACTGCTAAGTTTAGCTTTTATGGAAGCTTTAACTATTTATGGATTAGTTGTAGCTCTAGCACTTTTTTTTGCTAATCCATTTGTTTAATCTCAGAGACTAAAATCCGTATCCTTAGAATTTTAAGGACCCCCCTTTATCAATTTTCTTTTTCAGCCAATAGGGGAGGGGCTGATCCAAAATAATGGACTTATACGTCACTTTTTTTGGTCAGAAAGACTTGTGACACTCGGAGAAGTAGATAGATTGAGCAATTTTTTTTATTTTATTATATCCTTATTTATTGTTATGCGGGACCTGGGACTTACTAAGTACTCGAAATCTATTTATCTAGAATGAATCGAGTTAGAGAAAAAACTTTGTAAAAGTATCCTTATCTATGAGGGGAGAGCGTATGAAAAATGTAACTGATTCTTTCATTTCCCTAATTTTTTTATCCTCCGCTGAGGGTTTTAGGTTAAATACCAATATTTTAGAAACAAATATACTAAATCTCAGTGTGGTGCTTGGTGTACTGACCTATTTCGGAAAGGGAGTGTGTGCGAGTTGTATATTTGAATAATCTAGCTAGATCCAACCAACTGCATTTAAATTAGAATATATGTACAATAAAAAACCTCAATAACAAGGTATAATAGTTAATATATCATATAATAAATCTATAAATACCTAGTATATATCTAATAATAGTATACATTGGGAATATATCTAATGATAAGAATCATTTAATTAAAGAGAAGAATATTTTAATTAAATAAAATAAAAGACGTTTCATTTTATTTTTTGATAATATCTTTTTTTATCAGCTATTACTAACTTAATAATATTCATTGAGTATAATTTAATTCTTTTTTTTGTCAGCTAAATTTCTGACAATGAACACTCAATTTTTATAATAGTAAATTACTTTTTTTTATAGCATTGCAATATTGTAGGCAAAAATGCAATTTAGGCATTTACTTTTTGTTTTGGAGTTACCAAACAATACATAATAATTCTCCTCCTATTTTTTTTTGTCGAGCTTCTTGATCAGTCATTATTCCTTGCGAAGTAGAGAGGATTGCAATCCCTATTCCACCTAAAACTTTAGGGATTTCTCGATAATTAGAATAGATTCTCAGACCAGGTTTGCTAATACGCTTTGAAGCAGTTATATATCTCTTTTGTGTCCTTCCCCTAGATTTTGAAGTTTAAATAAAAAAATATTTTTGACCTTCTCTATGTTTCCTAACATCCTCTATAAAGCCTTCTCATAGAAGAATCGTTGTAATGTTCTCAGTAATAATAGTAGCCGCCACTCGAACTATTTTGTTTTTACCATGTTAGCATTTCTAATATAAGTCATTAGATTAGCAATAGTGTTGTTACCCATGACGAACTAATTCTTAATAATTTACTAAATATAAAGGCATGTTTATCTTTTTTTAGGAATATGCCTGACATTAATTTTACATAATTTATCATTATTTATAGTACTTTAGGAGCCAATGAGATTATTTTGGTGAAATTTTAATTCTCTCAATTCTTCAGTAACTGAACCAAAAACTCGAGTTCCTCTTGGATTTCCTTTTTGATCAATGAAAACTGTTGCATTGTCATCCAATCATATTATCATTCCATCGCTACGTTTAAGTTCTTTACATGCACATATAACTATGGCTCTAACTATTTTTGATTCTTGCATAAGCATATTAGGTTCTGCTTCTTTAATTACAGTGATGATAATATCACTAATATTAGCGGTGTTACGATTACCTACTCCTAGCACTCTAATGCACATTAATATATAATATGCTAGAATCTGATATTGGTATAATACCTTATTATAATGCCATTTTATGATTCTTATTATGCCTATAAATTCTTGGAGTTTTTCATATAAGAATTCCTAGGGTCAACAACTTATTGCTTTTGGGAGGAGTTGATCTTTGGAGAGCATAGTACAATGAAAATTGTGAGCTGTGTTCGGGGGGAAGGCTATTGTCAATTGTGGACCTTCTATGGTAGAATTAATCAAGAGGGTTCAATAGATAGTGGTTGACCCTATGGCAAATGCCAGCGGTTTGAGTCTACTTATCTCCACCCCGTGATGATTCTGCGGAGCAGATTAGTCATAATCGGTAGTTTTATCTATGATTTATTTTATCATTCATGAACGTTGATAAGATGCTTTCATGTCTTTAATATTAGTAGCTCCTTAAGATGGCCTTGAGCGGAATGGTTCAAAAAACTAAGGGCGTACGGTGGATACCTAGGCACCTAGAGATGAAGAAGGGCGTGTTAATCGATGAAATGCTTCGAGGAGTGGAAATTGAGCATAGATCCGAAGATTCCTGAATAGGTTAACCTTTTTAACTATCTGTTGAATCCATAGGTAGACAAGGGATAACCTGGCAAACTAAAACATCTTAGTAGCCAGAGGAAGAGAAAGAAAAAGTGATTCCCATAGTAGCGGCAAGCGAAATGGGATCAGCCTAAACCGTTAAAACAGGATTGTGGGAGAGCAATCTAAGCATCATGCTACTAGGCGAAGTCTATTTGAAATAGTTGAATACAACACCCTAGATGGTGAAAGTCTAGTAGTCGAAAGCATCGTGACAGTTTATGCTCTAACCCGAGTAGCATGGGGCACGTGGAATCCCTTGTGAATTAGGAAGGACCACCTTGCAAGGCTAAATACTCCTGGGTGACCGATAGCAAAATAGTACCATGAGAGAAAGGTGAAAAGAACCCCTAGCGGGGATTGAAATAGAATATGAAACTGTAACGCTTTCAAGCAATGGGAGGAGTCGACCTGCTTTGATTCCTTATTATGACAGAAACAACAAAATAAAAAATGAATGCATTTGTTTGGTAGAAATAATGAACATGAAATGCAAAAAATTGTTTTGTTCGACAGAAATCGAATGAATCAAGCAGGAGCTGACCGCGTGCCTATTGAAGAATGAGCCGACAACTTATAAGTAGTGGCTTGGTTAAGGGAACCCACCGAAACCATAGCGAGAACGAGTCTTCATAGGGAAATTGAATTCTCACTGCTTATGGACCTGAACTTGGGTGATCTATCCATGACCAGGATGAAGCTTAGATGAAGCTAAGTAGAGGTCTGAACTGACTGATGTTGAAAAATCAGCGGATGAGTTGTGGTTAGGGGTGAAATGCCACTCGAACCCAGAGCTAGTTGGTTCTCTTTGAAATGCGTTGAGGCGCAGCGGTTGACCTACTTCCACACTGGATATCTCATTGAAAAAATTTAGTGTGTTAATAGGAAATTATACAATATTCATATTACCCTTTCTATATAAAGATTAATTTCAAAAAAAAATGATTTTGGTTTAATGACCAATTCCTCAATTATTTCACTATCATCAGTTAAGTTACGAAATAAAATAATGAAATGATTATTTCATTGATTAAGAAGATTTCTATATTTCTAGACAAATATATCTTAATCTATTCTATAAGATTTGGGAATAGTAGCCAACTTAGTTTTAGCTTCTCTTTTTTTTGTTTATTCACTTTTTATAGAATTACAATGCTCTACCCATGCGAATTTCTAAAATTAATTTATTTAGGATCAGTCGGATTGGTCCTCTACCATCATCATTGGCTGGGATTGGGATATCCATGAGATCCGGGTCACAATCTGTATCAACTAAGAAAATTGTGGGAATACCCAAAGTTCTACATTCCTGAATAGTAGTATATTCTCCTTTTTTATCGATAATTATTACAATATCGGGTAATTTTTTCATGTATCTAATACCTCCCAGATCTTCTTGTAATTTGTTCAATTCTCTCCTGAGTATTGCTGCTTCTTTCTTCGTAAATTGATCAAATCCTCCCATTTTTATTTTTTTCATTAAATTTTTGAATTTTTCAAGTCTTGCTTCTTTAGTAAACCAATTAGTTAACATACCCACAAGCCATTTTTTATTTACATAATGACATTGAGCTGCTAAAGCAACTAATTTAGCTACATCAGTTGTTTGATGTTTTGTACCAACTATCATAAATTGTTTTCCTCTTTTTGCTCCATCAAACACAAAATCACAGGCTTCTGATAAAAAATGAGTGGTATAAGTCAAATTTATAATATAACTATTTTGGCGTTCTTTAAAAATGTAAGGTGCCATCTTAGGATTCCATTTTTTTGTCTCATGACCAAAATGAACTCCTACTCTTACCATTTCTTTCAAATTGATGTTCCAAATTTTTTTCATCATTTTCTTTTTTTGCTTTTTAATATGAACTGGAATACCTACATTCCAATGGAATGGGTTAAATTTCTTGCCGTAGCCTACTTGGTACAAGTATTCATTTGATTTTTTATTTATTTTTATACAATAAAGAAAATTGTTAGATTTCTTTCTTTATAAATTACTTTTTTACTACTCCTACTCGTTTTGATTTTTTCTTTATTTTGACTAGTTTTTTTAGAACTTTTTTTTTTGTTTTTGCAATAAAACTTTAAAGAAAAAATCTTTCGCTTTTATTGGAAATATATTTTTCTTACTCATTCTCAGATCTATTTTACTCCATTTTTTCAAATGGTTGAATCCAGTACCAACAGGTATCATTCTCCCGAGAATAACATTTTCCTTCAAGCCCTTCAACCAATCAATGCGACCTTGAAGAGCAGATTTCGCTAAGACCCAAGTAGTTTCCTGAAAACTCGCTTCTGATAGAAAACTTTATACCTTGTTCCATTATATGATACCCTAATCAGATTTATAGATATATAGAGGTCAAGGTATATATCATAATAATACCTAGTATACCTTGGGAATAATGATATAGTATAATAGTATATATCTAATGATATATACCTTGGGAATATACTATTATTAGGTATATACCTAGTATATACCTTGTTCCATTATATGATACCCTAATCAGATTTATAGCTTTATAGAGGTCCCTATGAGATGAAAAATAAAAAATAATATCGAAAATTCTAGTGACTAAAGCTGAAGCAGCTACTTTTGAAATAACAGAAATAAAAGCAACGACTGGAGTGGGGGAGTTAGAGTCAAAAAGAGGAATTCTCCCTTCTCTCATTCAGAACCGTGCATGAGACTTTATTCTCGCACGGCTTCTAAGTGATAAAAAAATTTGCAGAATCATTTGATTCTCTTTTTTATATTACCTTCCTCGTGTATGTATAAGATTGAATATATTCAATTGATATAAAGAATAACTAATCCTTAACTTCGCAAGGAATCCTTACTCAGTGGTTATTATAGTATGCAATATAGTATATAAATTGTAAATCATTCATTTTTTTTTTTTTTTTTTTTTTAAAAGTTCAGTTATGAAAGAGTTAAAAATAAAGTTAAAAATAAAACATAAAACCATCTGATTTAAATCGTTCTGAATAGTCATGAGATGCTCATCTTAGGCTAATCTTTTTGTCAACGGATGCCTTCTTTTTTACACTCGTAGTTTCTAAAGAATGAAAACTTACTATGTAGCATCTATGTTAAGAATAAAAGTACACGTCAATCTGACCCTTTGTTAAAAACTACCCGTAATAATTCATTTGTAAAAGTTATTTATTGTATTGGGGTGGTGTAGTGTGTTAATTCAATCAAACAATTGAGTTTGTTTCTTACTTTGCTTTACCTTAATTCAATTCAAATTTTTGGTAAAAGTGATGTCTTAGTCCAAGTGGGAATAACAATCTTTTTTTCACATGTCTATAGAGTTTTTATAAATAGAAACAAACATCTCTAAAAAAGATATTGTATGTAATAATTTATCAAACGAATCACACTCCTTCATATACATCGGGGGTCCATTGATGAAAAGGAACTAAAGAAAGTTTGAATGCAATTCCTACCATTATAGATAGAAGTGAAATCCAAATTCTTGGAGAGTTATACATTTGCGTATTTATAAGACCATTGGCTATTTCTTGAATTTCAATCTCACCTCTAGATAGACCATATAGCCAAGAAAGACCATAAGAAAGAATGGAAGAATTTGTTCCACCCATAAGTAAATATTTCATAATAGCCTCATTAGATCGAACATCTCTTTTGGTATATCCAGATAATAGATAAGAACATAGACTTAAAAATTCTAAAGATACGAAGATAGTTGTTAAATCATTAGCACCGCATAAAAACATTCCTCCTCGAGTAGCTGTTAATATGAATAACAAAAACTCTGTTACAACAATTTTTGTACATTGAATGTATTCCACGAATAGAGGAATACACAAAGTGGAACATAATAAAATGAGAAATTGAAATATTTTATTAAAATGGTTTGTTTGTAAATTGCCAAAAAAACTAATCGTGGGTTCTTCTCTCCATTGAAATAACAAAAAAATTATGCTTAGCACTAAACTTGTTAAAGAGATGAAATAAAACCAAGTTGTCTTTTTCTGATAAAAAATGACATCGATTACTAGAAGAAGAAATAGGCTGAAAATCAGGATGCATTCTGGGAAAATGGAACTTCCATAGAAGAGAAGCAAATGAAATTGTTTTATAAAAATGATTTTAAGGTATAAAAAATGCATTTTTCATTTTGCCCAGATCATTAGTTACTAACTTCAATTAATATTCGAGCAACATTTTATTTAAAATCTCCTTATTATACATTATATCTAAGATTTATTTTTCATTCTTCTTTTCCTTTCGTTTTCGTTCCAATAAAATTTGTATCAATTTTGAGAAAGTAAGTTTTCTTTTATTGATCAAAATGGGATAGATCTGTGGATCTATTTATACTAGTTAGTGGATTAACGGTAATGCGCAAAAGCTTTATTAGATTCTGCCATTTTATGAATCTCCTAACAAGAAAAATAAATAGGATTCTAATATAAATATATGATATATATAAGAATCTGATTGCATTATTTCACTAGTAAAAAAGAATACCTTGGGAATATACTATTATTAGATATATACCTTGGGAACCTATATTGATAAGAATGTCAATATGATATAAATTGGTTCTTTCAATGATTGGAGTATTCCTATTTGTTAATGGTATCAATAGAATATCAATATAATGGCATAATCCTACTTATTTAGGATTTTATGTATATATATATATATATATATATATATATATATATATATATATATATATATATATATATATATATATATATATATATATATCAGCAACAAATAACCTGCACCCACTACGGATAAAAGAAAATTGAAGAAGTCGGTTGGTAGAATCATCATTCACAAAAAAAAATAGTCCAATGAAATTCACTAATTCCCTCCCTAAATTAAATCTCAAAATAAAAATCCCAATGCCCGCTTATTACTAATATGATATTTATTGTTATTGCAGTGCCCACTGCTTTTCTAATATATGATACTTCCATAGAAGGGAAGAAAATGAAATTCTTTCATAAAAATGAGGGTTTTCGGATATATATTTAAAGATATATTTCTCACATGAGGTGAAGTGATAGAGAGAAAGAGTGAGACAAGGGGGAGAGGGGGAGAAACATGAGGTATACATAGAGAGATATAGTAAAAAATAAGGAGGGAGTGAGGGAGAGAGAGAGAGAGAGAGAGAGAGAGGCAAGACATGAAGTAGAAACTAAGAGAGGGTGAGAGAAAGATACATGAGATAAATAATAGGAGGTGACATGATCAAGAGAAAGAGTGAGACAAGGGAAGAGGGTGAGAGATGTGAGGTATACATAAAGAACTCTAGATATAAAGAGTCATGAAACAAGGGACATGTGTGAGAGAGAGTGATACAAGGGGATGTAGGGATAGAGACATGAGATTAACATAGAGAAACAAGGGACATGTATGAGAGAGAGTGATACAAGGGGATGTAGGGATAGAGACATGAGGTTAACATAGAGAGAGAGAGAGAGAGAGAGAGAGAGAGAGAGAGAGAGAGAGAGAGAGAGAGAGAGGCATGTCAAAGAAAATAAAATAGGAGATGAAGTGAGACATGAAGTAAACACCAAGATAGAGGATGACATGTAAAGATACATGAGAAATGAGATTTAGTGATAATAATAGGGGGGAATAAGAGAGATAGAGAAGGAGGAGAGGGTGAGAGCTATGAGATAGTCCTAGAGAGAGAATGTTAGAGATATAGAGGCTTGAAGGAGGGGACATGGAACATGTGAGAGAGACTAAGACAAGGGGATATATGGAGAGCGATATGAGGTTAACATAAAGGGAGATTATAAGAGATTTTTTAAAATGGGAAGGAGACAATGAGGAGAATAATAGTGGAGAGAGAGAGAGAGAGAGAGAGAGAGAGAGAGAGAGAGAGAGAGAGAGAGAGAGAGAGAGAGAGAGAGAGAGAGAGATTACTATATGAGAAGATATGTCAAAGAAAATAAGACAAGAAGATTAGGGTCAGACATGAAGTAAACATTAGGAGATAAGGTGAGAGGTAAAGGTACATGAGACAAAAACAATAGGTGGTAATAATAGGATGGGATGAGAGAGAGAGAGAGAGAGAGAGAGAGAGAGAGAGAGAGAGAGAGGCTGAGAAACACTAGTTAGACATAGAGAAGGTTAGAGATAAAGAGGCATGAAGGAGGGGAGATGTGTGTGTGTGTGTGTGTGTGTGTGTGTGTGTGTGTGTGTGTGTGTGTG